>JAQQAC010002594.1:23993592-24079786 GCA_029783875.1 Phataginus tricuspis | reverse complement strand
AGTAGTCACCATGGCTTTAATCACAGGTGTGATTTTTCTCTAGTAGTATTAAGCTGCTTGCCAGACAAGCAGGAAGAGGAGAGCTGGACTTCACCTAGCCATTATAGAAAGAGACGGGGAAAAGAGAATCAGGGGTGTTTGCAAGGGAGTGACAATGATGGGCCATGGACTTCAAATTGAGTAAGGAAGCATCTGAGGACAGGAAGGGGGTGTTTATTATGAGAAAGTAGAAGGGTTAGTGGATCAAAGATTTCAAAGTTAAAGAATTGCTAGTGTGGGAGATACTAGAATATAAGGCAGATAAACTAGAATATAAGGAGAATGAAATACTTGAAGTCAAGATTTCTGAGGTGCTCTAGTTATTGGTGATGACAAATTTTAAAGTGTATAATAAAAGAATTGGGCCACACTATGGAATTTGCTGGTAAATTAGCTAAAATTCTGTTATCACTTAAGTAATTACTATGATTGTGACAGTCTTCTCTTCATAGAAAACTGCATACAGAGCATATTAAAATACTGAACCCAAAAATTCAAACAGAAACCATGATATACCATACTCTCATGTGTATTAGTTTAAACCTATTAGACTTAGCACATGTGCTCTAGAGACAAAGTGCCAGAGTTCAAATCACAGCTCAAGTTATTTGCTGAGCACCTCCATTTACATACTGGCAAAATGGAGCTGTTATTGTACCTACCTCACAGGATTGCCAGAGTATTACATAATTCACTATATGTAAAAAGCTAAGATCAGTAAAGGGCACATAGTAAACACTATATAAATGTTGCTAGTATTACTGAGTTTAAGACTTTGCTACTTTCATGGTAAAATTCTACCAAAAATTAAAGTAATGAACTGATTGTGAGATAACGCATTTTGCTTGATGTACCCATTTAGTAAATGTAATATCTCTTATTAACTAGCTTGGTTTAAGTTACACTTGTTGCACTAAAACATTTCAACATGGCAGAATAGCCTTTTTTAAACCTAAAAGGAAGGTAAATATATAGCTCAATAGACTATAAAGAAATATAACCTGCAATGACTGGTGGTGATACTTGAGTTGTCTGTCCTGTAACTGCTTTACTATTAATTGGTTTTGCAAAGATCAGCTTCGTGATCACTGGACCAGAAGTTGGTGTTCGAGGCTTCTTAGCAATCTGAAATATATAAATAACTATGAAGACCATTTGTTTCTATAAAACACCTATTCAATCAAAATTAGACAAGATTGATATACAGATGCACATGTGAAACCAGTTCACTTAACAAAATATATCTAAGTATTAATGTTAAAAACATTTAAAATGCAGTCATTCATCAATATATTAACATGAGCACATCCTTAAGCCAATATATAGTAATACTTTGCATTTTCTTGTAAATCCTTATTTTAGTCTCTGGGATATATGCCTAAGATGAAAGACAAACTAGTATTTTTAAATAATGTTTATGAATATTTATTTAACAATAAACATTTGATGATAATGAAACACTAAAGCACAGCAATATTTTCAAAATAAAAAATTATTCAATAATAAAAAGATGAAGTAGATTAAGAAAGTGCAAATAATGAAGCCACCTGTAAATGTATTTACAATGGCCCCTGAAAGCAAGATATAAATATACATTAAAGACAGGCTTATGATTAGATCTTCAGCTTTAGGTCTATCTAGCAGGGGAGGATAAACAAAAAACTGAACAAGTCAATGCCTTAGATAAAACAAGACAAGTTTGACAAACAAAAACTATTCTGAAGGCAAAGCCTCTGAAATATTACTAAAATACTGTCCACTAGACTATAAATTCCTTGAAGACAAGGTCTATGTTTTACTCATCTCTGATTTTAGGTTATATATTGGCATACTGTTGACCTGAACTAAAATTTTCCACAAGTCAAGGAAGGTACACTTACCAATATTTTTATATTGAAATTATCAATGTATGAAAAGACACAGATTCTTCTAAAAGTTGAAGCAGAAATTTAGCTATGATTTTTATCACCGGAAGTATCTACATTTTTATCTTTTGGCAAAAACTGAAGCATTGGAAGTACTACTTATTATTGGAAATACTGACTCAAAATAAATACACATGACCAACCTGAATGACAGAAATATACCAGAAGTTTTAACAGATCATAGAATTACATAAATATCAGCTTTGTACTCAAATTATAAACTAAATTAACACATTTTCTTACAGACTATATTATTTTCTTATACTCAACATATTACCAACAAAAAACATACATGAAATACAAATCACTTTCAAACAAAACAAGGAGATCTGTTACTATATTTAAAAATACAGTTTGCAAGACTCTGATAAACCTAAATAACCCATAATTGTACTTTAAAAAAACAGTACAATTTGGGAGATATAAAGGTAATATATTTTTCAACTGTGTTTGTAGGCCTAAAAAACTCTAAAGTAAGTTAGAATATGTCATCTATTGATTTAGTATTAATAATCTCAAGAGGTAGAAGTATTGATGTTCTTAGAAATCCATGTCTTGCAATAAATAATCTTAGCTATAAAGATTAGGAGCCTAAAGTATTTGTCCATTTTTAACTAATTTTTCACAATCATATCACTATATGAATACTCATCAATCAGGAAAAAAATGTAAATAACAAAAACAAAAGCACACTTATTACTCAAATGAACAATATCAACTTCCCCTTGTGGTTATGTTTCTTTAGTGGAGCATTGCTAAAAATACCAATTTCCAGTTCCGTTAAGGAAGCTTGATTTTTGCATAATGGATTCTAAACTAAAAATTACTTTATTAAGTAAAGCAAACCATAAAGAATCATTTTAAACAAACTAATCAGATTAAAACAAAAATTAATTTTGAAAGGAAATTTACAAAATAAGATAGGCGCAAATATGTGATCAAATAATACATGCAGTTCACTTTTGGCGCTGTGTTGTATAGATTCAGGAACTAGTAAGGAGTTATGCTGTTCAGACTGCTAGTTATCTATTACTCTTATATACTATACACAAGAAACATGGGAAAGTGTTTAGACCTCTAATTAAGTATAACTATACCTCTTTGTTACTGCCTCTGGCTTCCACTCTCACCTTTCCTTCATTTTTCATGATGGGTATCATTCTTCCACCCTTACCAGCTGTCCAAACCCTAACAGTTTCAGTACTTTTATTAAACTTAAGACAATGCTGAAGACTGTCTAGAAAAAGAACCAGAGAATCATATACACTATGTAATACTAGGCCAAATATTCTGCTTCTTAAAAAGGAAACTTAGATGTGTAGCTGTCTGTTTTTTTTTTTTTCTGTGTTTTAGAGCTCTGAAGATTATTTTTGAGTTGGAAAGATTTGCGTTGCCTAAAAACAACTGGACAAGTGGAACAATATTCTAAATGCAGTTTCTTTTGTTTTGTTGGTTTTTCAAAAATAGAAGTACCTTTTTAATAGAATTAGGTTTTATAAAAGTAACAACAATAAAAGAAGTTAGAAGAATTAGACCCGTCTTTGCTTTTATTGTCAATACTTAGGGGATTATAGTAGAAAACTAGTAGATACAAGCAACCTAGTCATTGAAACAGTATGATACATTGCTCTTGTAAATGAAAGCATGACATTCTGATTTACATTATCAGTTTCTTGTGAACATGATTATGATACACATCCCCAAAGCCAGATAAGCTCTGGTAAAGCAATAAAAACAAGTTTCAAAACTGATTTGAAAAAACAAGTTGAGGACAAGATGCTTGATGGTGATAGGACCTCTCATTCAAGAGATCCTCATCAAAAGAAGTAAAAGGAAGCCAGAGATAAGTGAGAGGTGACAATGAAGAAAGAAAACAGCACTAAATGTCTAATTTAAGAGTGGTCCAAGGAACATGGGCAAATTACAAGGTTTGAGAAATCTCACAAAATTCTTAAATAAAAAGCCCATGAAATCTAAGTTTCTAGTTATACTGCCAACATAATAATCAAAATGTTATTTCTAACATCAGCAGAGAGTGGATAGTTCTCCAAACTTTCTACTTCTTTACATACCTGTTTAGTTCTCTTAACTCATGCCTCCTCCTTTTTTCTAAAAGGCAACTTTCAAAAAGGAATGCACTTAACTTCACCTGGTCATTAAGTGTGTCACTGTATTTCTTAGAGCAATGGTGACCAAGGCCTATCTGTGCATGAAAAACTGGAAATTACTTAATATATGTTCTGTTAACCTTCTATCTTAAGATCCTACTCATACTAACAACAGGATCCTGAAAGTTTTGAGAACTGTATCACATACTATCTTTTACTATGTATTTCATCATGATGAATAGCCATCCTCCAGCTATAGCCAAAAACTCAGAGAAGATAAGTAACCTATCCAAAGTTCTACAGGTGGTAGGGTAGGGTAGCATGGTGGTGACTCAAATCCAGTTGGCCCAACTCTAAAGCCTACGTGTTAGCTTCCATCACATCATACTGCCTCTTCCACATTGCAAACATGAGTAATGGCAACAGTAAACTGCAAAGAGGAGGCACACACTGGCCATCATGTACTGGCTCCAAGGGTTTCTCAGAGCAGCAAGTTTTTTTGGCCATCTGTTAACTGAAAAAAATATGTCTGCATGATTTTATGACAGCCCAGCAGCAGCTCTGTCATCTTTATGCCAGCAGAACATTCATATAATCAAACTCCTACTAAGAATAAAATGCATTTAAACATGAGTAAAAAGCTATAAATACACCAATTTGGAATTTAACCAAAATTAAGTTTCCTCTAAGTTCTCTAGCAAAAATTTTTAAAGCATTAGACATATCAAACCTTACAAAAACTATACAATTACTAAAAGCAACATTCAAAAGAATTCAATAACAACTATGCATTTAATCACCCTACAAACACAACTATGAATCAATTTAACTTTTAACATGCATTTTAATTAATAAGCCCCCTATTTTTTTTTACCTGTACTGTTTTTAACTGTTGGGTCTGTAACACAGAGGGCTGAGTTGTAGTATTAATCAGTTGATTTCCTGGGGTCAATGCTGAGACACCAATGACAGGTTTCACCTCTGGCCTCCCTCCAATGGTAACTACTTTAATTTGCTGCGGTGGTAACTTAGCATCTCCTGACTGGGCCTGAGTTGTAACTTTCTGAGCCTGGGGTAGTTGGCTATGGGGTAGTGCTAAAACAATTGGTGAACCAGACTTGCCCAAAGTTGTTAAAATTAACTTCTGTCCATCTGGTTTATGGGTCTGATTGCCAAGTTTAAGATCAGATGTCTGTGATACTTTGTTTAAAATAATCTGATTGGCTGATATAGTCACAGGAGTCTGAGCACCAAGTTTTTGAAGGCCACTTGGAAAAGCTGGTTTCACTGTGGTATTAGAATCTGCTTTAGTAATTGTGGTATTCACTGCAACTTGGTTAGTGTGGTTACTGTACACTGTGATTGGTTCCGTGGAAATGGGCGTGGCTGTAGAGTCACCAGTAGAATTTATGTTGACAATTTCTTCCAGTTCTGTCTCCATGGGAATTGGGGATGAAACAATAACAGCCTCAATACTATCATCATCCACTAAAGTTATACCAGTGTCCATTATCTCCTCTGGAAGCAAACTATTCACCTCAGCTGGCACCACCTCCATGATCGCTCTCCTGCTAGAAAGTTGATCAGGCGCTGCAATAAAAATTGAAAAATGAGTACATTACTAGGTTTCAAAAAAGATTTCAGAAAAGATAAAAATTATTCCAGAAAAATGCAAATGCCAAAATAGTTAATTTTTTATGGATATATAGTTGAATGAAGGATATTCCTGATGGGTATTTGGGTTAAACCACTTTAACACATCCTCAATCTTCAAGAACCTGGAAAGTCTGTCATATAGGACACATAACTAGAAGCAAACATTCTCATTCACCATGCCTCAGCCCAAAAGTATACTGCAGTCAGGCAACAGTAAGTCACATAATTATAGGAAACTCCTTTCCAAGGCATGTTCTTGAACCTTTTAAATCTTTGACATGTCTGATCATCTTACTTCTTACCAGTTGTTTTTTTTTCCTTATTGACAGACTTGAAAACTGAGGATTTACACAAGGAAATGAAGATTTAAATATAAATAGACATTGGAAAATATCTTCAAATCCTCAGTGAGCTAAGTCTCAAATGAGGGTACTTTACATTTATAAAAATCCATTAAATACTCAATGTTAAAGGAGTTTCTAGAGTAATCTACCTCATAACTGCATATCAAATGGCTTATATGGCCCAAGTTTGATCAATCAACTTCATATCAAAGAAACCTTCATTTGGAAAGAAGATTCTCAAATCTTCCTCAGCCATTTAAAATATGAAAAAAGGAAACCATTTAGGAGTATACAGCCAATCCCCATAAAGAAAAAAAATGGCAACAATAATAAAGCAGGTTATGAACAAATCAGAACTGTGATGCTTTTAGCCAAAGGTCATGCAGAACTTCCAGTAATTTGCAATTCCCAGGTGACCAATAAAGGAGTCAATACCATTATCTTCACATATTAAAGAGAGTACATCATTCTCATGACTGACTAAATAGCAGAAAGGTACTTGCCCACAGAACATCAAAGATCCATAGGAACCTAATCAGCAATTCTTTCTTCCCTTCTTAAAAACATAATGCAATACTCATTCCAAGATTAAGAGTAACAGACTGAGTAGCAGATTATCATTGTTGGCACTGACAAATACTAATATTGCCCAAATTACTCATCACTATTGATTGCTTACTATCTACTAATGATGGCATAGTGTAGTTTATCCTCACAACTCTGAGATAGTACCACTATCACCCCCATTTACAGATGAAGAAACTTAGAAAGGTTAAATATTTGCCCAAGGTCACATAGCTAGTAAATGGTAGAGCCAGGGTTGGAATTTTACAACACCAAAATTCACAGTCTAAATCACAAAATTACAATGCCTTAAATTTTTACCAATGGTATTTCAAAACATAAAAAAAAAATCTATCCCTTTAGTCAATCCCTACCCCCAAATCCCACCCTACACAACCACTGATCTATTTTATCACTATGGGTTAGTTTTGCTTTTTTGTCTATTCTAGAACTTCCCATAAATGGAATCATATATTATGTGCTTATGATATCAAGGAATCATTATGGTATAAGCTTTTCCTGCAACACATTGGGATTTATCCTTATTTTTGGCACTTGGTAATTCTGCTCCTTTTTATTACTGAGTAATACTTCATTGAATGAATCTACCATGATTTATTTATCCATTTAACTACTGGTGGACACAGGATTGTTTCCAATTTGGGACTCTAGGAATATCACTGCTATGAACATTCGAGTTCAAGTTTTTTATGGATACTTATTTTCCTTTCTTTTGAATAAATACCTAGAAGTGGACTTACTGGGTCATAAGCTAAGTTTATTTTTAACTTTGCATGAAACTGCCAAACTATTTCTCAACTTGGCTGTGCCATTTTATATTCCTACCAGCAATATATGAGAGTTCCAGCTGCTCTACATCCTTGCCAACAATTAGTATTGTCAGTGTTTTTAATTTTAGTCATTCTAGTGGGTATGAAGTGATACCTCATTGTGGTTTTAATTCACAATCCCAGGTGACCAATCATATTGAGCATTTTCTTATGCTTATTGTCTATTTCTTAATCTTCTGTGTAAAGTGCCTGTTAATATCTTTTGCCATGTTTTAAAGATCCTGGGTTTTCTGTCTTCTCATTGAGTTGAATGAGTTCTTTACATATATTGCATAATCATCAGTCACAATAATTTGTATCTCAAAGGAATCACTAGGACCCCAAAGTACCAGCATGCATCTATATGCAGCTCCTCCTGATCAGCAGAATCCTCTTTGACACTTAGGGGCATTTACAGTATAGGCATGTTAAATCATCAACACAAAATACACCCTCATCAGTGGAAGACACAACAGTATACAACAGTGGGCCCTACCCACAATGCCACGTCAGCTTCCTTTCCCTGCTACAAGCCTCGCCCAAGCCCCAGGAGTTACATCCGAACACTCCATTCCCAACAGAACAAGGTAGAAAGATGACTTGGGTGCCAGTATGCAACAGAGCCGTAAAAGTTAAGACTTCCTTCTCTCCCTGAAGTTCCCCCAACATATTCAGACACATTGAGTATGGCCTTTGGTCACTCTAAAGGACAGGGAGACCTCAGTTCAACCCCTCCTCACCTTTCTCCTTAAAGCACCTGAAGTCAAGGTGTAGGAAGAGAGAATACTCAGGTCACAGAGAGAGATAATGGCCTGTGGCCTGATAGTGCGTTTACTTTCAGTTTCAAGCTCCCACACTTACAGCTCAACTAAACAAACACCAATTTCTGACACCATTTTCTCAGCTTTGGGGACTCCTGAAATCAGTAGCTACAGCCACATTGCCTTTCAGCTAGGGCCATGGAGTGCACAATAACCAAAGAACCATTTGGGCTCTCTCTCAGCTCAGCCTCTCAATATTCATTAACAAGTAGAACACTGGAGGACTCTTACGCCCCCTGCCCCTGCCATCTTTGTCCACCACTTCATTGAGAGCACTCACTGCCAGATGCCAGAGTGCTTTCACATCCTCTAACCCAGCCCAAAAGGCCTTCAACCTTCCTCTTTCAAAAAGCCATGTCTGCCAGCAGTCCATCCTCGTCAAGAATTGCAAGGGGTCTGGGATTTTAGACCCCACCTTGCAAGCTAACCAAGTTAACTTGTTTTTGTGTCATGGATACCGGCAGGGCACACAGTAGTCCTAGGTCAGAGACACAGGACTTAAAATTCACAGCACAGCAAGGAACTTGCGCATCATGTGTCTATCACTTCTCTTGCTGCTTCCAAGTCCACAGGGTGGACATGGAGAGGCCAAGGCAGAGGATGTGCAGGCAGGGAGTCTGCATCACAACGGAGGAAACTCTGAGCTCAGGGAACTGGAATCACTTGCAATGGACTAAAGCACACCTGCCCTTTGTCCAGAGGGAGATAGTATCCTCATTATAATGGACCATAAGCAAATAAGCCCTTTGCTATAGCAGGAGTCACTACTTCTATCATCCAAAGCTGTATGCCACACAAACACTTGGAAAAGATCACTTAAAAGGACCCTTACTGCCTTTATTGCAAGAGGTGCAAAAATGCAAAGACCAATGAAAAACTCTCTCCCAACAGTATATTTCTCTATTTTATCTACTTTATCTATGTGATTCTGATTATTTATCTTAGCAATGTTTTATACTTCAAGTGTACAGGTCTTATACACATATTTTGTTAAATTTATCCCTAAATGTTTCATGTTTTTTGATGTACTGTAAACAACATTTTTCAATTGCTAGTACACAGAAATACAACTGATTTTTTAAAATATTGTCCATGTATCCTACAATTAGCTAAACTCACTTATTAATTCTAGCAGCCTTTCGATGTAGATTCCTTAGGATTTTCTACAGAGACAATCAACTGTTGTCTGAGACTAATGTTTGTATTTCTTCCTGTCCAATCTTCATGTCTTCTCTTTTCCTTGTCTTACTGTGCTGGCTAGGACCCCCAGTAAAATATGAAAAGTGATGAGAGCAGATATTTTTGCCTTGTCTTACCTGTTAGTTGTAGGTTTTTTATGAACTCCTTTTACCAGGTTGAAGAAGCTTACTTATATTCCCATTTTGTGAAGTTTTGTAATATCATAAATAGATATTTAATTCTGCATATGCTTTTCCTGCAACTGCTGAGATAATCATATGGCTTCTCTTTTACTCTGTGAACTGTACTGATTTGTATTTTTTATTACTAAGCCAATTTTGCATTCCTGAAATAAACCCTACTCAGTCATGATGTATTATACTTTGTATATATTGCCAAATTCTATTTGCTAATATTTTTTTCTCATGTAATTAGGTTGATATTCAATTACAATGAACCCAAGTTCTTATATAAGGCAGGAGATGGCAGCTAGCAGCTCCCCATAAGCCTGCTAATATTTTCATAAGCATTTTTGTCTACACTCATGAGGGATGTTGTTCTGTTCTTTTTTTTTTTTCCCTTGTAGTGACTGTCTGAGGATAATAAATGAGTTGGGGTTTGTTCCCTTCTCTTCAATTTTCAGGAAATATCTGGATAGAATTGTTACTATTTCTTACTGAAAGGTTTGCTGGAACTCACTGGTGAAGACATGTAGACATAAAGCTCTCTTGTGGGAAGGTTATTAACTATAAATTCAATTTCTTTATTAGACATAGGGTTATTTAGGTTATCTGTTTCTTCTTGGGTGACCTCTGATATGACAGTTTGTGTCCTTCAAGGAATCTATTTCACCTAAGTTGCCAATTTTATTAAAGCTATACATAATATTCTTTTAATGTCATGTAGAAATGTCAACTCTTCATTCCTCATTTGATAATTTCTCTCCTTTTCTTCCTGATCAGTCTGCCTGTAGATTTATCAATTTTATGGATCTTTTTAAAGAACCATTTTGGCCACACTGATTTTCTTTAATTCTTTGTCCATTTTATATTTAACTGTTACTTCTATCTCCTTCCTTGCTTACTCTAGGCTTAATCTGTTCTTTTTCTAGAAGCTTAAGATAGAAGCATAGATCAGGGGTCAGCAAACTATAACCTATATACCAAATGAAGCTCATGGTCTGTTTATATATTGCTTTACCAGCTAAGAATAATTTTTACATTTTTAAATAGTGGGAAATATATATATACACACATTTTTTCACTCATATATATATATATATATGTTAGAAAGATTTACATGACCTGCAAAATCTAAGATAATTGTTATCTGGCTCTTGATAGAAAAACTTTTTCAATCCTTGGTTTAGATCACTGATTTTAAACCTTTCTTCTTTCTAAAAGAAGCACTTAACATTAAAAATTTCCCCCAATGGTGTTTTAGTTGCATTCTAAGAATTTCAATACATTTTTATTATCATTTGTTACAAATGTTTTCCAACAATTCCTGTTATTTCATCTTTGACACATGGAAAATAAAGAAGTGTGCTATGTAATTCCAAAATATTTGGGGGGTTTCTTATTACTGATTTCTAATTTACTCCTGTTATTTGTCAGAGAATGCAATCCATTATAACATTTCCATTATTTTAAATTAGAGACTTGTTTTGTGGCTCAGGATATGGTCTGTCTTGGTGAGCACTGCATGTGCACGTGGAATGAACACGCACTCTGCAGTCGCTGGGGGAGTGTCCTATAAATGTCAACTAGGTCAGCCTGGTTGATAGTATTGTTCACATCATCTATATGCTTACTTTTTCCTCTTCTATCAACTACTGAGAAAGGCTGTTAAAATCCCCAAATATGATTGTGGATTTGTTTATTTCTCCTCTTGTGCTTTTTATTTTATATATTTTGAAGTTCTGTCTATCAGGAGGAACACATCTTTTTATTGGTCTTAAGAGACTAGGAGTTACAGGACTAGAGTTTGTCTTTGAAGTAGGAGTAAAGTTCAAGCTTCTAACAAGAAGAAGTCTGATTGGTTTGGCCAGTCTCTGTATAGTATACAGGGCTGTGCAGAGTTCTGGAGCCAGCATACCTCATAAGCCGCTGAGCAGACTATGAGAACTACTTTATGATTAGACATCCATATCTGTTTCAATCAGGGTCACATGCAGGGCACAATGGCCTACGCTAAGAAAAACTTTCAAAAGGAGCTTGTGGGCATGGCAGGAAAGGGTTTGGCCATCTAGTTACATGAATCATCACTCTAATTTTATCCCTTAGGAATGGAAGATATGTACTAGTACATGCCACCTTGTCATCCCTGTGTTGAGGACCACTCCAAGAAAAAAGAGGATCTTCACAAGCCAACAGCACTGAGGCACTTTAGTTCACCTCATCTGTGCAAACAGTTACCTGTCAAGGCATGGTAGGAAAAGAATACAGAACACTTAACTCATTCCCCATGCCATCAATATTTTTGCTCATAAAACAAAGTGGCAAAGTACAATTCAGGAAGCCAATACATTGAGTTTCAACATTCACAGTTGAACATAGCTGGCTGGTTTAAGTCTAATGAATGTTAAAGATTTCACTCATTTCAAAAAGTTTAATGATTTCTAAATTTGTCTCAATTGTATTATGTTTATAATATCTATTTAAAACAGCAACCCCCTCTCATCTTTACTGTCCTAGGTATTCTATTTATTCAATTACCCTGGTATTTCTACCATAGCATCTACCACAATCAGGAAGTCTTTGTTTATAGTCTGTCCTTCCTTTAGAATGTTCCATGAGGACAGGGACTTGTCTGTCACCACCACTTTATCCTTTATCCCAAGTACCTAGAACAGAGCTGGCAAATAAACCTGAAAATTACTCAAAACAAACCTGAAAAATGCATAAATGAGTCATGGAGAAGGTGTGTCATGTAAAACTCCAGCATTACTTACACTGGGTTCTGAAAGATAACTATGGTTTGTCTGTTTGAGTAGGGTAAGCTTGTATAGTGTTCTGAGACTTCACAATACTTCGAATTAAATAAACTCACATCATCATAAGGCACACTAACAGACCAAGAAACTCCTTTTTAAGTAAGTTTTCAGATACTCAGATCTAGCTTTTAACCAATATCCTCTACAGTTACATTCCATCCTAAAATCCACATAGTCCTCTTCATTTTTAACTAGCTTATGATTTTTATCAGTTATTTAATTAACAAATAATGCTTTCCAACTTTGTGGAGGGCATTATGGAAATTAACCTTGCCCTGACAGAGCTTAGAAATTAATAAAAGAATGACATAACCACAGCTGTACTTTGGGAGGATTAACTTTATCTCAGTATTTTATTGGACTGGAGGCAGGGAGGCCAGTTAGTTTAAGACACAGATAAATAGGACAGTGATGATGAAAAGAAATGAAATATAAAATAAAAAATAATGAAAGATAGAAATGACAAGGACTCTATACTTCTACACATTTTTAAAGAGTTTCTTACAGAATATCACCCTTGCTGAAACACTGTTCTTTTCTTAATTACAGGTAGAAGGCAACTTGGGTGAACAACTGTATTCATTCTAGCACCTAATAATATGAAGTAAGTGGTGAACTATCACCATATTACCGATGAGTAATTTGTCAGGTGTTCAGACAGAAATATCTGATGTTTAAGAACTGTACTTTTGTACCTAGAGCTTACCACCAGCTAACTGGTTAACTATACCATTTGGATTTTGGCTGTGATTTCTAAAATTAAACATCAACCACTCAAAACCTAGATATAGAACTACATTTCTCAAGCTAAACTGGAAACAGTGGACTCTTAAGCTGTGAGTCCTGAGAAAGATTTGAAAAGTTTGTATTTTCATTTGATAATATATTTTAAGAAGTATATTCTGTGTCATCTGGATAACCACCTCATCATATTCATAATCAATGGTACTGGAATTAGGGTAGAAGAAAGAAAAAGGCACAGAAGGATCTTATAAGGTAAATGATATATTTATGCCAAGTGAAAGCCAAACCACCTAACCTGTTACTTGAGGGGTAAAGCGCTGCATGCAGTATTCAAACACAAAAAAGTGGTATAGGAATTGGGTTATCATAGGATATATAGCACATAAAAAAACTGCACACCTTGCCAAGGTATATTCACTATGCAAAGATTTCATTTCAGCAAAACAATATCATCCATCAACCTATGTTTAATTTTTTACTGGTTTTATTGTTTTGTTTCTATTTCATTTATAAATTTGTTTTATACTTGCATAAAAACAATAAGCATACCAAATGTATAGTTATGTACATCTAAAAATTAAATATTTAAATAAGATTATTTACACCAAAACTGGTGATCAATTTTTTTTTCCCTTTAAAGGCATGCTTAATATTAACATGGTGGGAAAAACATGGAGATTCAAATCAGAGAGATCATTTCCAAATGTTGGCTCTCCTAGTTGTTCAACATGTGACTCCAAGCAATAATCTCTCTAAGCTTCAGTTTAGTTGCAGGGTTACTGTGAAGACAATTATGTGGAATCCGGTAACTCAAATAAAAATTATTTTCCTCTTTCTTTAAATTAGCATCTGATTTCTTTTTTTAATGGCATTCAATATTCTATCAAACAGTAGGGTATAAGATCTTGTCAATTTTGATGCCTATCCATTAAACAATTAACCTGTCATATATCATGCACATTACACATTCACAACATCTCTTTCCCACTGCAACCAAGAATTTCCAAATCTCTAAAGCTTGGAGCCTACCATGGTAATTTTCCCTCCATCTCCTCTAACCTACAACACATCCTATGTAACAGCTACAGGATTTATCCCTTGAGTGTGTCTCTGAGGCTGTCACTCTCCTACTCAAAATTTTTCTGTAACTCTCAAGGCCTTTGCATTAAAGCCCTAACCAACCCATCCTTCCAACTTTACCTCTGACAATTTCTAGACTGACAGTTTCCTGAGGCCATGATACTGCTTTATCCCCTATCTTTAGCTTAGTATGAGACATGCAATGAGACCCAATAGTAATATTTGAAAAAAGTACTGAAAGTCTGTAATGCTCTTCTCCCCCCAAAAAGACACTGGACTATCTCCAGGGGCATAACTCTTCATTTCTTTCTAACACACTTCTAATTATTAAGAAATAATTGTTCTAATCACAACAACCTGAAAACTGGCCAATCCAAAGAGTCACAAACAGACAATAGCCCTCTGCGATTAAAAGAAGAAGCCAATTAAAAGCATTTTAATCTCCCTCTACTACTAACTAGCAGCTGGGCTGACATGGACCAAATTATTGCAACATAAAAGCTATAAGGAAAAAAAAAAGGGCCAAATCCCTATTGCTTAATGTAAAGAACATCAGACAAATGATTTAAAAAAAAAATGGTTAAACCTTCTGAGTACCTCTCAGTTATTTCCCCTCAAGTTTTTTTTTTTTTGGTCTCTTACTCTTCTAATTATGAAAAACAAATGTCCAAGCCATATACACAGATATATACAAAATATTTCCTATCTGAATAAACTACATAATGTATGATATTGTATGACATACTATGACATCATCTCTGTAGGAAACCTGGATAAGAAAAATTACTACTGATCATAAACATCAACAGTGAGCATTTCTTAAATATTCACATCTCTTTTCAGGCTCATACATTCAGTATCACTGACTCAAACTTCTACTACAAATGTTGGGGGTGGGGAAATCAGACTGCTCCAAATTAATGTGTAAAAATTGATTCACACGTAACCTTTTAGCAACACTCCTGTTGTATATAATAAGCAGACATACTCCTTAGAGATCTACAGCACAACTGAAAACATACATGGATCTTTAGGTAACCTAACAAAATTAAACTATGACTGTCATAAAGTCGATCAATGCAATTCTCCAGCTCTTTAAGCAAAGGACTAGTAAGTCCAGTATTCAGAATAAAACAGAAGTCTCAATTCATCTTTACCAACTTAATGTACTCACATCAGGTGCCTCCATCAAGCCAACACAACTGCCTTCTTAACAATGAGGGTAAAACTCGTGAATCAAAATAGAGCTCCCAGAGCTGTATTTCACTTGGATTATAAAATCTACTTATTGCAAAATCTTCCATAACTTTATTCTCTTAACTCGTGAAATGGATTGGGGGTTGGAGGGGAGACAGCACATGAATATGAAATATGACTGACAGTATCTCAATTGTAATTTGCCAAATGGCAGAGGTAAAGGGGTCACTCTATGGATGACAGAGTCATTAAAAAAACTGTTAAAAAAAACTGGTCCATATGCTCAAAAAATGTGTGCATCCACACCCCAACAAGTTATAGACTATGACCTAAGACACAGAGCTTAAATGCCGAATGTCAATGCTCTGCCTCCCTAAAAAAAATACAACCCTATAAACTGATGAACATCGTCAAATACCCGCCACAGTGGATATTTTAAATATTAAATCAGGAAATAATGGTAACTGCTAGCGGTTCCTCTAGGCCTCAGCAGCAGCCTTAGGTATAAGAGCAAACTCGAGCCCTCTTAACACTCAAAGAATAATGTTGATGTCATTACGAGGCTACTGATTCTTTGCACTCCGGACTAGCCTTTCCTTGATCCACAACGCAATTATTCCCCCATCCACCACCACCAAAAGAAGAGATCTCAAGACAGAGAACCCTCGGGTACCCCCTTCTCCTCTACCTCCAGCGGCTGCCTCTTTCTCCTCCCTTCGGCTCCGAGGTAGGGGCTCCAGAAGGTCCCGGGCAATTGCGAGCCCGGGAGGTGCTGTTTTGCCTGGACACGGGAGCTCCGGCCAGCCGCTTCCTTTCCCAGTTTGCCCGAACTAGAGCGCTAACAGGGGACCCAGGGGCCGAGGACAGAGCCTGGGTGGCGACGCCGCCGCTGCCGCCGCCTCTGGTATGTCAGGGGCCGGGATTGTATTTCGAAAGATCCGCCATTTTCACCTCGTCATCACCATCACAGCTCAGCAGCTTCCCCGACAGCCCGAGTCCGGGCCGCCGCCGCCGCCGCCGCCGCCGCCAGAAACCTCCCCCTTCTTCCTCCTCCTCCCCTCCCCGGCCCTCCCCTCTCCAGAGGCGCACACCCACATATCCGGGGAAACCTCCCGCCCGCCCCGCCAACCTTCAAATGCACAGGGAGATACAAATGCACACAGCCCGCGCCGAGACCCTTCACCCCACCTAGAACACGGTGCTTCTGCCAGCCCTCAGCAACGCAAAAGGAAGTCGCGTTACCTGCGGGGTCCCAAGTCCCGCATATTTTTGTTTTGAAGAGTAAAAGCCTCGCGGAAGGTGGAATAAGGACAATAAAGAACTCAAACTCTTTCATTTTCAGAAAAGCAACTTGAGAGAGCTTATGGAATGCGTTTTATCCACTACATTCATTTCAGACACTAAAAACATGATCAAGACCTTTGATGTCATTCACCAACTTTGACGTTTTCCTCCACTGTAGGCACTACTTTGACAGTTATTTCCATATGCATGACCGACCTCGCTGAAACCTCTGTAAATTACAGGCACCTATCCTTGTGCTGATTCTGTGCTCAAAACAACTAGTTTTAAAAATAAAGTTCTGAACTATTTTCCTTTCCACTGAATTTCATCTGATCATTTCTGTCCATCAATACTGTGACTGCCAACTTGTTACTGGCTTAAGATGTCAAGGAGCAACTAGGTTTAAAATGTATTGATCCTATTCATGAATGAACAATTTCGAAAATACAGAAAATATGCCTCTAAATTAAAACTCTTTGCCAAATGTTTTTAGGATCTACGTCACCATATTAAAAAAATTCATCTGCCGCTGATATATTTGTCCAATACAGAGAAAATAGTTTGCTCTAGAACCAAAAGACCCCAGAGTTCCCCTTCCTCCACCATCAGCTCCTCTCATCATGCAGTTTAATAACTAAAAGAGAACAAGTATTTCTTAATCACCTAAAAAATAACAAGAAACCATAAGCTTCAAGGCTTCTGACGAGACCAGAATTAAAAAAAAAAAACTTAAATTGGCTACCTTTGATAATTTCAGAAAAATGTGATAATCACCCATTCAAAAGCTGAATTCTATGCTTACCATTCAACTATAGCATAAGCTCTAAAAGACCTATCCGAAATAAGCAAATTGAATTTCAAGGTTGCGAACAGGGCCGCTCTACTGTCTTTTTAAAAAGTTACTCTAAGAGCAAAGAGGTACAAGCTGAAAAAGCCATTAAATTTCCTTACCTTGCTTGAATGACAACTCCATATAAAAGTCGGTAGATTCAGGCTTAAACAAGGGCTATCTACCACCCAGCCCAGTCGCCGTTTCTATATGCAGCCTGCTAGACGCTGTGGGTATCAAGTCGTCCCAGTTTCTTCATCTTGAAACTTTATTTCCCCACCTCCAGCCCCGTCCACCCGCGCTCTGCTTGGTGTTTACCGTTGCTTGGCCAAGCTAAGTCTCGGCCCGCTCCCTTCCCCCGTGCACCTCGGGAACAGTATGACATTTAGCTGGTGGGCTTCGCGAGGAAAACGGACACACACGAAGAAGATACCATACAAAGGGGCGTAGGAAGAACGGGGCGGCGGGCAGCAAGAAAAGGAGGAGCTGGTACAAAATGACACAGCAGCAAAACCGGTTCCCAGAAACCCGGGGCCGACACGGCCGGCTTCTCCGGCCGCGCAATGTGCGTGTCAACAGCCGCCGGAGCCCATCCTCCAGACCGCCGGGAAGGGCGGGCTGCCGGCCGAGAGCCGGCCCTTCTGGATGACAGCCGCCCTCCCGGGTGCTGGCGGAAAGGGGCTGAGCCCGGAGGATCCTCCTGCCCGCTGCGGCCCGGGATGGGGCGCGGCGGCCCCCAGACGGCAGGTTCCCGCTCTCCACCACAACCCACTAGCCGGGGCTCCCGCAGGGGGCGGTCCGGCGCCCTCGGCCCGCGCCACTACCCGCAGCGGGGGCCGGCGCCCCCTTCGCGCCTGCCCGCGCAGATGCCCCCACCCCAGGGGCTGACACTCACTAAAGCCGGCGGCGCCGCCGCCTGCTCCTTGCGCCGCTCTCCCAGGGCTCCCAGCAGCCGCGGCGGCGGCGGCGCCTCCGAAACACAGACCCGGGTTTGTTCAAAATCACGCGCCCAGCGCCATTCCACCGCCGCATCCCATAATACGCTGGGCCCTCCCCACCCGCGCGCCCCTCTCCGCCCGCCCCTCCCCTGCACCCGCTCCGCCTCCCCGGCCGGCTTCCTTCACCCCGCCCCTTCCGCGGCGCCTGGCCCCGCCCCTTGGCAACCCGAGCTCGCGTCATTCCGCAAGGCGCGGGGAGTACGCTCCGGCTCTACGTGACTCGGCGTGGGTGCTCTATCAAAGCTTTCGCAGGGAATGTTCCATCGGGCTGAGGCTGGCAGGGGGAAGAGCGGATCGCGTCTGCAGTTGGGAAAGACTACCTCATCTTCTAGCTTCCCTTGATAGAAGTCCGTGATCTAGTGCGATTTCCAGCATTCTGCCGCTGTTTGGTGTGCTTGGGTGGGGGGAGGTGACCAGTATTCACAAACGCCAGCTTTTAGTTTTTTAGGCGCTCGTTTTGCAGAGGTCGCCAAAAAGCCCCTGGGAGACCACGCAGAGTTAAACTTATTTTGAAAGGTACTTTTCGTAATATACAGCTAAGCCCAACACAATCAAAATTATTTGTACGTAGTCACCTTTTCCTTCTTTTATTTTCCCTCTTTTTTATAAAATAAGGAAAAAGACAACCAAATGTGGAGTTGGATCAACAGGCACTGAGAGATTATTCAGTTACTGTTCTGTGTGAAACAAGAACTACACAGACGAAACAATAGAAAAATACAAAACAGTGTAATGTCGAATGGTGGGGTACAGTCTATAATCGCTAATGGAGCGCGGAGGACAGACAAGTCACTGTAAGAGACTACCCCGGAACACAATGGAGAAGGGTGAGACTTAAGGTTGCAGTCGAAGCAGCAATCACTTTGGAATCAAGCAGTTGTCGTTTTAACTTCTGGAACCTTCACTTACTAGTGTCTAACAATTTGTCACGTTTCTTTTCCCATATACAAAATAAAAATAAAGAGTTCCAGGATTCTGAGAGCTAAATGAAGTGAGGCAGGGGTGTCAAGAAACTACACATAATAGAGGGTCTAGTAACCATAATGTTCAAGTGATTGTACATTAACGATACCAAAATAAAAAATAAAGAAACTACACAGTCCCTGCCCCAAATGTTAGTTCTGTTCTGCCATAATCAACACCAACCGATACCTCAGGCCTTGGAATTTGGCAAGGCAAGTGGCATGAAATTAGCAAAGGCTTGGAAGTGGGAAGGTCTGTGGCCTGTGCAAGGAACGTGAGAAAATTGAATGGCATGGAGGCCTTGTTGGGGATCAGTGGGTGAGTCCAGTTTGTGAGGAGGCTGGAGAGCTAGTGTGAGAAAAAGTTCCTCATGGTTAAATGATTCGTGGTGTTATAGGTCACCTCTGGAAGGAAGAAGAGTCAGATGCAGTACCCAAACCCGCTGGATTCTAGGAAAATTATCCCACAAAAGGGGAAAAAATATCCCCAGTTTATTCCATAAACCTAACATAACTCTAATACCAAAATCCAAGACAAACAGCACCAAGGAAAGTGGGGTGGGGAAGGAGGGATTCTGTTCTCATTATGACTTTGCATAGTAAGGTATGAAGTCCAGTAGTATGATAATAAAAACATCTTGTTCATATCTTGACAAAGTATATTTTATTCCAAGAATTGTGGTTTCACATTTAAAAATTTATTCATGTAATTTATTAAAGGAGAAAAAGTCAAATGATATTCTCTAGGGATGCACTGTATAACATTCAATACCATTTATTAATTTAAAAAATTTGTAGCAAACTAGAAATAAAAGAACCTTTCTTCAACTGGATCAAGATATAGTCAGAAAAAAACAGTAATATGATACATTAGAGTGTAATGGCAGAAGCATTCACATTGAACTCAGGGACCTGACGAGGATGCAGGGTTATAGCAGCTATTATTTAACATTTTTCAGGGTGTCCTAGATAAAAGCAATCAAATAAAGAAAAAGAAAAATGTGTTTTAGATCCTGGAAAAAAGAGACTAAATGACCCTTATTTAAAATAATCACAAAGAGCTCAGTGTTGCGGTTAATTGCTTGGCCTCTGGAGCCAGACTGTCTAGGCCCAAATTCAGGCTCTACCACTTAATAGCTGTATGACCTTGGGCAACTTACTTGCCTCTTCTGTCTCAGTTTCTCATCTGTACATTGGGAATAGTATACACACAATCAGGTTGTTGTGAGGGTTAATCAAGTAATATGTGGAAAGCACTTAGAACAGTGCCCGGCATATGTTAAGCACTCAATGACTGAAAGCTATTAATAAGCCAAAAATATAACCTAATTCTCTTACTTTTTCAAAGGAAGAATTTTGGCTCCTAAGAGCCACTGCTATTAAAGAACTGTATTTCAAAAGGGAATCTTTGCTTTATATTTGCATGACAGTTTTTGCAGATGAACTAAAATAATTTACTCAGCAAATACTTGTTGATCATCTACTGAATCCCAAGCACTGTGTAAGGCACCAGGAGTAAAGTGGTGAACAAGACAGAGCAGCCCTATCCAGTGTAACCTTCTGCAGTGGTGAAACTGTTTTATATCCACAGTATTTAATAGAGTAGCCAAATGTGGCTCTCAAACAACTGAACTGTGGCCAATGTGGCTAAGGAATGGACTTTTTCATTTTATTTAATTGTCATTAATTTAAATTTAAATAGCCATGTGTGGCTGATGACTACATATTAGCACAGTTTTACAGGAATTGACAGAAAATAAACAGGTAGAAAACATTAGAGCTTTTCAAATAAACAAGTGGTTTCTGAGGAAAATATTAATACAAAAATGAACAGATACTAGGATAGAGGTATGAGTTGGGTAGAATTATCAATAGACAAAACAAAATGTATTAATGGGTACCTATAATATGTCAGGTATATTGCTAGGTACAAAGTATATACTAATTAGTAAAATTTTCTTAAAAAAATATTTTAGTTTTCAAAAGATGACTCAGAGTTTCCTTTGTTCATGAGTCTATTTGTCATAGTCCAGTATGTCTGTATATAAGCAACCAATGTGTATAAATCTATATAAATGTTATTATCAATTTCTTTTTCATTAGCATATAACTTTTTTTAAAAGATCAATAATCCTTTATCAAAAATATCAAAATCCAAAGTGTTTTGAAAATTGAAAGGTTTCTAGAAGCTTATGACAAATTTATTTAGCAGGAAAACCTGGCCCAGTGTGACATAAAGTATTGATATTCTTTAGACCATATATTATGAATATTCATATATGTCAGTACAGAAATATGAATGTGTTTGATTATGGCCAAGGCACTGAAAAAAACTTAATGGGATGATGGAGAATTTTTTACTTCGACTGTGGTGGTGGTTACATGAGGTTATACAATGACCTAAACTCACAGGGTATATATAAAAAAAAGGATGCATTTTCTTATATGTAAATTATACTTCATTAAAGTTGGCTTTAAAAGAAAAAAGAGATGGTTTTAAAAATTGTTGTGCATATTCTTTTCTAAAATCCAAAATATCCTCAACACGTTGGTATCAAAGGATTTCTAATAAGAGAATGTAGATCAGTATCACTTTGAATACACCCTAAGTTTTTTCACTTGTAAGGTAATAAATAATGTCAAACCACCTGAAAAATTAAAATCAACCACTAAAAGCATCTGTGGATGCAAATCAAGCAATACATGGAGATGAAAACAAAAACAAAAAAGTTAAAATTTTGTGGGATGCTGCAAAAGCAGTTGTAAGAGGGACGTACACAGCAATATAGGCCTACCTTAAGAAACAAGAACAATCCCAAAAACAGTCTAAATTCACAACAAAAGAAACTAGAAAAAGAAGAACCAATGAAACTCAAAGTTAGTATAAGGATGGACATAATAAAGATAAGAGCAGAAATAAATAAAATAGAGAAGAATAAAACAATGGAAAAAAATTAATGAAACCAACATCTGGTTCTTTGAGAAGAAAAATTAAACAGACAAACCCTAGCCAAACTTATCAAGAAAAAGAGAGGACAAATAAACAAAATCAGAAAAAAGGAATAGTTACAACTTACACCATAGAAATACAAAGAATTATTAGAGAATTCTATGAAAAATTGTATGCCAATAAATGGGACAACCTAGAAGAAATGGAAAAATTCCTACAACAGTACAACCTTCCAAGACTGACCCAGGAAGAAGCAGAAAATATGAACAGACCAATTACCAATAATGAAATTGAATTGGTAATCAAAAAACTCCCAAAAACAAAAGTTCAAGATCAGACTTAACAGCTGAATTCTACCAAATATTTAAGGAAGAGCTAATACCCATCCTGCTTAAAGTATTCCAAAAAGTGAAAGAGAAGGGAATACTTCCAAACTCATTCTATGAGGCCAGCATCACTCTAATACCAAGCCCAAAGATGCTACAAAAAAAAAAAGAAAATTGTAGACCAATATCCCTGATGAACATAGATGCAAAAGTCCTCAACAAAATATTCACAAACTGAATTCAAAAATACATCAAAAGGATCATCCATCATGACCAAGTGGAATTTATTCCAGGGATGTCAGATTGGTACAATATTCATAAGTCAATCAATGTGACATACCACATTAACAAAAAGGATAAAAACTACATGATCATTTCAATAGACGCTGAAAAAGCATTTGCCAAAATTCAACACTCATTCATGATAAAAACCGTCAACAAAATGTGTAGAGAAGGTATTTACCTCAACAACATAAAGGCCATATACAACAAGCCCACAGCTAACATCATACTCAAAGGTAAAAAGCTGAAATCCTTTCTTCTCAGATCAGGAACAAGGCAAGGATGTTTACTCTTACCACTTTCATTCAACATAGTACTGGAAGTCCTAGCCACAACAATCAGACAAAATAAAGACATAAAAGGCATCCAAATTGGTAAGGAAGAAAAAAACTGCAAATGACATGATACTATAATAGAAAACCCTAAAGACTCCACCAAAAAACTTAGAACTAATAACTGGACTCAACAAAGTTGCAGGATACAAAATTACTACACAAAAATCTGTTGCATTCTTATATACTAATAATGAACTAGCAGAAAGAGAAATCAGGAAAACAATTCTACTTACAATTACATCAAAAGAATAAAATACCTAGGAATAAATCTAACAAAAGACCTGTGCTCTGAAAACTATTAGATACTGATGAGAAAAATTAAAGAAGATACAAATAAATTTAAATCTGTCCCATACTCATGGATAGGAAGAATTAATATTATCAAAATGGCCATCCTTCCCAAAGCAATTTTAAGATTCAATGCATTATTCAAGTAACTAGAGCAAATAATCCTAAAATTCATATGTAAGCACAAAAGACCATAAGTAGCCAACACAGTCCTGAGAAAGAATAATAAAGCTGGTGTATTACACTCCCTGACTTCAAGCTATACTACAAAGCTACAGTAATCAAAACAGTACTGTACTTGCACAAGAACAGACCCATAGATAAATGGACAGAATAGAGAGCCCTGATATAAACCCATACATACATGGTTAATTAATATATGATAAAGGAGACATGAATTTACAATGGAGAAAATACCATCTCTTCAATAACTGATGTTGAGAAAACTGGACAGCTACATGCAAGAGAATGAAACTGGATTACTGCCTAACTCCATACACAAAAGTACTCAAAATGGATCAAAAACCTGAATATAAGTCATGAAATCATAAAACTCTTAGAAGAAAAGAGACAAAAATCTCTTGAAGATAAGTATGAGCAATTTTTTCCTGGACATATCTCCTCGGGCAAGGGAAACAAAATAAAAAATGAACAAGTGGGACTGCATCAAACTAAAAAGCTTCTGTACAGCAATGGATACCATCAGCAGAACAAGAAGGCAATGTACAGTATGAGAGAATATATTTGTAAACAATTTATCTGATAAGGGGTTAACATCCAAAATATATAAAGAACTCATACACCTGAACGCCAAAAAAACAAAAAACCTGATTTAAAAATGGGTGGAGGACCTGAACTGACATTTCACCAATGAAGAAATACAGATGGCCAACAGACACATGAAAAGATGTTCCACATAGCTAATCATCAGGGAAATGTAAATCAAAACCAAAATGAGAATATCGCTTCATACCAGTCAGAATGGCCACTATCCAAAAGACAAGAAATAACAAGTGTTGGTGAGAATGTGGAGAAAGGGGAACTCTCTTACACTGTCCATGGGAATGCAAACTGGTGCAGCCACTGTGGAAAGCAGTAAGGAGGTTCCTAAAAAAACTAAAAATCTAAAAATACAAATACCATATAACCCAGTAATTTCACTTCTAATTAACTGAAGAAAACAAATTCCTGACTGGAAGAGACACATGTACCACTATGTTTATTGTCACATTATTTACAATAGTCAAGATATGGAAGCAACTTAAGTGTCCATCAATAGATGATGGATAAAAAAAGAGGTGGTACACATACACAATGGAATATTACTCAGTCATAAAAAAGAAAGAAATCTTGCCATTTGGGACAACATGGATGGATCTAGAGGGCATTATGCTCAGTGAAATAAGCCAAGCAAAAAAAGACAAATACCACAGGATTTCGCTTACTTGTGGACTCTAAAAACAAAACAAAACAGCAGGAGACTCATGGACACTGAGAAGTGACTGGTGTTACCATGGGGGAGGAAATGGGATGGGTAGGTGGGGAAGGTGAGGGGGATAAAGGGCCACAAAAATTCTCAATGATAATATAAGTTAGTCACAGGGATGGTAGTACAGCATGGAGAATATGGCCAATGATTCTGTTACATCTTCCTATGTTGATAGATAGTAACTGCACTAGTGGGTGAGGATTTAATAATATGAGTAACTGTTGAACCACTGTGTTGTATACTTGCAACTAATATAAGATTGTATATCAACTATATACTTAAATAAAAAATAAAATAAAAGCATCTGTTGGTGGCAGGCTGAGTTCATATATTTTTTCTGGTGACAATAAGATTTCTTTGCTTTTATAATAGCTGTTTATTTCTAATTAAAAGGATAGAAGTAGAGGCTGCTCTGTAATGTTCTGATGCATAGCAGTCCCCCTGTCTGTGGTTTCAGTTATCTCTGGTCGGGAAGCAGGTGATGTTACTTCTGGTTGTATAGTCAGGTCAGTAGTAACCTTACTATGCTATGTAGCTATGTTTATCATTATGTTTACATCATTCACTTCATCTCAGCACACTGGCATTTTGTTATCTCACATCATCACAGGAAGAAGAAAGGTGAGTTCAGTACAGTAAGATATTTTGAGAGAAAGAGAGAGACTACATTCACTTAATTTTTTATTAAGGTATATTATTATTATTGCTCTATTTCATTTTTAGTTATTGTTATTTATCTCCTTCTGTGCCTAATTTATAAATTGCACTTTATCATAGGTATGTAGGTATAGGAAAAGACATAGGATTTGGTACTATCTGAAGTTTCATGCATCCACTAGGTATCCTGGAATGTTCCCCTGGAGATAAGGAGGGATTACAGTACTTGCACTGCTAGGTTTGTAACCATCCTGTTGTCAGAAGTGGAGTTTCTCGTGAAGGAAGTGAATACCACCAGTGCCTGTCATCCTAAGAAAAGTCACATCTTGAAACAAAATATGGGAACTTGAAAGAAGGGCTCACACTGAGAGAGGGAAGTGCTTCCTCTCTCTTGGCTTTTCTCATTTGGACCTGGACCCAAAGAGTTAAATGTAAAGAATGGGCCCATCTTTCCAACTAAGAGAGGAATAAGACTTCTGCCTAAAGAGGTTAGAAACTAGGTAGTTTTTGTAAGCATTATTATTATTACAAAATATCTTCTCTGGAGAAGAGTCTATGAGTAGATGGGAACTACCCTTATGATTGGCTCTCATAGGGGTCTACAAGCATGCCAGTCCACACTCGGTCTTTAGCAATTTATTTAAACATGCAACAAAATTATTTATTGCTGTTTGTGTGGCTGCCCCATCTTCTTTCTCATGTTCTGCTTCAGATGACCCAGAGCTTGCATCTCACCTGTGTTTAGAAGCACCCATCTTTCCTTGGATTTCAGGCTGGCCAGCTGCCCTGTGACCTCAGCACTCTGACTGGTGAACACAAGTTGTTATTGAGTAGATTAGCCACCTAGCTTATTGAGGTGATGGTGGAAGCAGTGCTTTTTAGCTTTCTCTACCAGAGCAGAAGCTGGAAGTCGTCCAAGTGTTATTTTATTAAGAGAGTATGATGGTCCCCATTGTTGGACCACAGTTTTTACTCAGACAACCCTTCTATTTACTCTCTCAACTTATCCCTTCCTACTTGTCTCCCCAGGATTCAGAGCTCTGCTTTGCAACTGAGTTTCACTACCTGTTTATGGTTGTCCCCACAGTTGGCAGCAGATTTGGACCATCTTGTCCACCTTACTGACATTAGTTCCTACTCACATTTGGATTGGTATGCTCTTTCATTTCAGTGCCAGCTCTAGAGAAAGGAGATTTAGATGGAAACAACATCACATTCAATGAAGCTGGGATTTTCCAGGTCCCCTGTTTACCCAGCTGTGTTTTTCACTCAATTAACAAATATTTTTTGATTGCTTACTAAATACAAGGCAAACAGTTCTTGGTACCAGGTAGTTTACAAAAATGAATCAGGCTATCACATCTCTTTCATCCTTCTGTTCCACTTCCAGTGTAACTATAGGATCACAGTTGAAACAAGAATATTTGGGAACCAGCACACAGAAACTCGAAGGGCATGAACGAAGCCTCAGTGGGCACAGTGGGCACTCGAAGGCATGCATGAAGCCTCAAGTTATAGTGAGCACAGAGATGGAGAGAGAGGAAAAAGGATCAGCACGCACTGGACGATGGAGAGAGTATAGCCTGGAAAGACCCATGGACCTCCAAGTGGAAGGACAGTACCTGCGCTGGCATTGCTGTTAAGAGGACCTGCTGGCTATCCCGACACAGAAGAGATTTGGGGAAACAACAGTTGTGCTGATACTTCTCCTCTGCTGAGGCTGGAAGAGCACTAGCTCTTGAAACTGCTGGAGAAGGTAGAAAACAACGTGAATAATAAATAAATAAGTACATAAATAAAGCTCTTAAGAAGACTAGATTCAATACACATAAACACACAAGACCATGGAACAAAACAGCATGATTTTTCTCCCTTTTTAAATTGAGGCTTTGTGTTCAGTGAAATGCACAAATTTTAAGTTCACAGTTTGATGAGCTGTGATTAATCCATTTACCCACATAAACCACACACCCAGCTCTATATAGAACATTTCCAATACCTCGTGCTACTTCCTGTAAATTCTCACTCTTACCTATTTCCCCCTCCCCGGAAATTTCTGATTTTCTATCACCATAGATTAGTTTTGTTCAATTCAGAACTTCATGTACACAAAACCTCGTTATGCATACTTTTTTATGTTTGACTTTTTTCACTTGGTATAATGTTTTTGAGATTCATGTATGTTGTTGCATGTATCTGTAAGTTTTTCCTTTTTAATGCTGAGTAGTATTCTATTAAGTGAGTATACCACACATTTTTATTCACTTTCCTGATGAGGACACGTGAGGTGTTTTCACTTGGGGCTATTATCAATAAAGCAGCTATAACATTTTTACACAAACATATGAAAACGATTATTTTTAAAACACAACACCAAAGGTACACTGAAGGAGGATGATTGAATCTTGCTAATTGGCCTGAAAAGTGGAAAAGATAACTCAAAACAGAATAAAATATATAAAGAGAGAAATTATGATGAAAAAGTCAGGTTCAAGTCACTTTGAAGATAAATCAAAGAGAACTGATATATTACTATTTGGAGTTCTAGAGGAAAAGAAAAGAACAAATAAAAGAGAGGTAATAATTAAGCAAGTAATAATAGAAAATTACCCTGGCCTAAAGACAATCTTGGCATTTGCAGGTGAAAGGGGTTACTGAGTTTCAGATAAGATCAATGAGAAAAGACACACCTAGGCAGATCCAAGGAAAGTTCCTTTAAAAAGAAAAACTTCTAGGTGGAAATAACAGCTTACAAAAAGAAGAACAAGGAGGACAGGGTAGGGGTAAGAGAGGAGAAGAAAGAGGAGAGAGAAGAAGGAAGAGGGGAAAGATGAAGAATTGGAAGAAGAAAGGTGCAGAAATAAACAAAGACCAGCCAGCCAAATGAGAACAAGCAAAGGCTATCCAGAGATTCTATAGCAAGGGAGTTGGCCACCATCACCTATGTCTGGCAGTGACTCAAAGACAGGCAGAGGAATGGCAATGCTTTATAGTGGGAAAAAGAGAATTCAGGTACGCCTTGATTGGAGGCTGTTGGCATGGGGAAGATATCAGCAGGCTAACTAGAAATGGGGTATCCTGTGTGATTGATTTGGAGAGCTTGTTTGGCTTTCTCTGATTGGTGCTAAGTTAGAAGTGGGGGGAAAATTAGGGAGCTGTCAGTTGTTGATCAAGTGCTGGCTATTTGGGGCTGATTGCTTCGGGAGTTGTTTGGCATCCTGGGATGGCTGCAGCAGATAGTGGCTAGAGTTTTATTTTTATATATGTTCTTGGCTTTGTTTGCATATTCAGTCTCTCAAAGAGAATAAAAAAGAGAGAAAGAAAAAGGGAGAGAACAGAGGAGAGCAGGAGGGAGGAGGGAGGAACGAACGAAAGAAGGAAAGGAGGGAGGGAGGGAGAACGGAAAGCAGGGAGGGATGTAGAGAGAGACCACTGACATGGATTTCTAATTTGAAAGCCTGGCAGCTAGAAGAGTGTAATGTAACATTTATAGGTCACTGAGGAAAAAGGACAACAGCTCAGCCAAAATCCCATTCAACTGTCAGGACTATAGAAAGACATTTGTGAATATAAACAGATTCACAAATATGTTACTCATGCACAGCATCTGAGGGATCACTTAAGAACGAATGCTACCAAACAATCAGATAATCAAAAGAGAAACCTCAGATCAAGACAGGGAAGATGAAGAAAAGGGGAATTTGTGGTGCGTAATTTACTTTGAATTTATATAATAATGTCAGTGAATAATGACATTATAACTGGGAATTATAATAGCACAAGTGGTAAATTAAGGACTCCTAAAATAGAAGAGACATACTGCAAATGAAAACCAAATAGTTGCTGAAATGGAAAAAAGTATCAGCCTATCTCAGTGAAACCTAGGAATTGGGAGGGGGTGGAAGGGGCAGAAATATATTCTCAAGGTCTCAACTAGTGGTGAAGTCTGTGGAAGTGAAAATATTTTAAGAGTCTCATCTATTGAGGTGTAATAAACAGACAATGGAGGACTAATGTGTCTAGAAGGAAGGAAATAGATAAAAACTTGTTCTCATATTATTAAAGAAAAACTGATAGTGAATGTCAGAAAGGAATTTAACTAATGACTAGTTAAATTGAAGATGAAATACTTTTTAAAAGTCTTTTTTCCTATTTATTTTTTTTCTTTTTTTATTGGAATAAAGTTGATATACAATATTTATTGGCTTCAGATGTATAACATAGTGACTCAATAATCATACACATTACTAGAGGCTTATATATATATATATATTATGTTATATACATATGAGGGGGAAGTACAGTTCCCCCCATTACTATACCAATATATTATAATATTATTAGTTATATCCCTTATGTTGTATTTCCATTCCTATGACTAACTTATTTTACAATTTGCGGTTTACTTTTTTTTAAAGCCCTAAAACACTTTCCACCCAGTTAAACTGAAAAGAAAATAATACTGGAGATGACAGGACAACATAATAAGAATAATTAGAAACACCCTACACAAAGAAATAAAAGGCATCCAGATTGGCAAGGAAGAAGTCAAACTGTCCCTGTTTGCAGATGACATGATATTGTACATAAAAACCCTGAAGAATCCACTCCAAAAATATTAGATCCAATATCTGAATTCAGCAAAGTTGCAGGATACAAAATTAATAAACAGAAATCTGTTGCATTCCTCTACACTAATGATGAACCAGCAAAAAGAGAAATAAGGAGAACAATTCCATTCACAGTTTCATCAAAAAGAATAAAATACCTAGGAATAAACCTGATCAAGAAAGTGAAAGACCTATACTCTGAAAACTACAAGACACTCATGTGAGAAATTAAAGAAGATACCAATAAATGGAAACACACCCTGTGCTCATGGATAGGAAGGATTAATATTGTCAAAATGGCCACCCTGCCTAAAGCAATATACAGATTCAATGCAATTTCTATCAAAATACCAACAGGATTCTTCAATGAACTAGAGCAAATTGTTCTAAAATTCATATGGAACCACAAAAGACCCCGAATACCTAAAGCAATCCTGAGAAGGAAGAATAAAGCTTGGGGGATTATGCTCCCCAACTTCAAGCTCTACTACAAAGCCACAATAATCAAGACAATTCGGAACTGGCACAAGAATAGACCCATAAACCAATGGAACAGACTAAAGAGCCCTTACACAAACCGAAGTATATATGGTCAATTAATATACAATAAAGGAGCCATGGTCATACAATGGGGAAACGACAGCCTCTTCAAAAACTGGTGTTGGCAAAACTGAACAGCTACATGCAAGAGAATGAAACTGGATTGCTTAACCCCATACACAAAAGTAAACTTGAAATGGATCACAGACCTGAATGTAAGTCATAAAACCATAAAACTCTTAGAAGACAACATAGGCAAAAATCTCCTGAATATAAGCATGAGCAACTTCTTTCTGAATGCATCTCCTTGAACAAGGGAAACAAAAGAAAAATGAACACATGGGACTACATCAAACTAAAAAGCTTCTGTATGGCAAAGGACACCATCAACAGAACAAATAGCATCCTACAGTATGGGAGAATATATTTGTAAATGACATATCCGACAAGGGGTTAACATGCAAAATATATAAAGAACTCATACACCTTAATACTCAAAAAACAACCCAATTAAAGATGGCAGAGGATATGAAGAGACAATTCTCCAAAGAAGATATTCAGCTGGCCAACAGACAAATGAAAAGATGCTCCACATCACTAACCATCAGGGAAATGCAAATTAAAACCACAATGAGATGTCACCTCACACCTCACACCACTAAGGATGGCCAGCTTCGAAAAGACTAAGAACAACAAATGCTGGCGAGGATGTGGAGAAAGGTAAACCCTCCTACACTGCTGGTGGGAATGTAAGCTAGTTCAACCATTGTGGAAAGCAATATGGAGGTTCTTCAAAAAACTAAAAATACAAATACCATTTGACCCTGGAATACCACTCCTAGGAATTTACCCAAGGAATACAACTTCTCAGACTCAAAAAGACATATGCACCCCGATGTTTATCACTGCACTATTTACAATAGCCAAGATATGGAAGCAACCTAAGTGTCCATCAGTAGATGAATGAATAAAGAAGAGGTGGTACATAAACACAATGGAATACGATTCAGCCCTAAGAAAGAAACAAATCCTACCATTTGCAACAACATGGATGGTGCTGGAGGATATTATGCTCAGTGAAATAAGCCAGGCGGAGAAAGACAAGTGCCAAATGATTTCCCTCATTTTTGGAGTATAACAACTGAGCAAAATTGAAGGAAGAAAATAGCATCAGACTCAGACTCCAAGAAGGGAATAGTGGTTACCAGACAGGAGGGGTGTGGGAAGGTGGGTGGGGTGGGATGCAGAAGGAGATTGAGGGGTATTATATTTAGTAGAAATGGTGTGGGGGGTCACAGGGAAAACAGTGTAGCACAGAGAAGGCCAACAATGAATCTGTGGCATCTTACTACACTGATGGACAGTGACTGCATTGGGCTATGGTGCGTGGGGACTTGATAATATGGGAAAATGTAGTAACCACATTGTTTTTCATATGAAATCTTCATAACAGTGTATATATCAATAATACCTTAATAAAAATAAAAATAAAAAAGAAAAGAAACACCCAGAATGAGAGGCAGAACTCAGGAAAGACTTAGAAATTAAAATGTCATTTTAGAAATAAAGACTAGACTTCGGGGAAGATGGTGATGTGAGCCGGGTGGCAGAAATCTCCTCCCAACATTATATATATCCACGAAAACACAGCAAATACAACTATTCCTAAAAGAGAGACCAGAATACACAGGAAAGTGCACAGCATGCAGCTACACCTGAGAGGACTCAGCACTCCGCGAGGCGTTCATAAAGAGCCCAGCTGACATACATGGCAACTACAAGCAACCACTTCTATAGCCATGAAAAGACAGAGGAATATGGTACAGACAAAGCTTCATACCCAGACAACCCCAGAGAGGGAATGTGAAGGGATGGACATGCACAGTCTTCCTGAAAAAGAATTCAGAATAAAAGTCATAACCATGCTGACGGATCTACAGAGAAATGTGCAAGAGCTGAGGGAGGAAGTGAGGGAAGTGAGGATGGACTATGCAGAAATCAGACAAGCCATCGACTGGCTTAACAGCAGACTGGATGAGGTGCAAAAGTCTGTTAATGGAATAGAAAACAGAGAACAGGAATACAGAGAAGCTGAGGCAGAGAGAGATAAAAGGATCTCTAGGAATGAAAGAATATTAAGAGAACTGTGTGACCAATCCAAACAGAACAATATTCGCATTATAGGAGTACCAGAGGAAGAAGAGAGAAAAAAAGGGAAAGAAAGTGTCTTTGAAGAAATAATTGCTGAACACTTTCCCATGCTGGGGAAGGAAATAGCCTCGCAGTCCATGGAAGCCCACATCTCCCAACACAAGGGACCCAAGGAAGACAACACCAAGACACATAATAATTAAGATGGCAAAGATCAAAGATAAAGACAGAGTATTAAAGGCAGTTAGAAAGAGAAAAAAGATCACCTACAAAGGAAAACCCATCAGACTATCATCAGACTTCTCAACAGAAACCTTATAGGCCAGAAGAGAATGGCATGATATATTTAAAGTAATGAAACAGAAGGGCCTCGAACCAAGAATATTGTATCCACCAGGATTATCATTTAAATATGATGGAGGGATTAAATAATTTCCAGACAAAAGAAAGTTGAGAGAGTTTGCCTCTCATAAACCACCACTACGGGATATCTTAAACGGACTGCTCTAGAGGGAAATACCCCTAAGGCTAAAAAGGTGTCACCAGAGAAAATAAAATCATAGCAAAGAAAGCAGACCATCCAAATACTAACTAAAGGCAAAGAATAAAACACCTAATATATAAAGAATGGAGGAGGAAGAATAGGAAGGGAGAGATAAAGAAACATCAGACGGTGTTCACAATAACTTAACAAGAAAGTTAAGTTAGATTGTTAGATAGTACAGAAGCAACCCTTGAACCTTTGGTAACCACGAATCTAAAGTCAGCAATGGCAATAAGTACATATCTATCAATAATCACCCTAAATGTAAATGGACTGAATGCACCAATCAAAAGACACAGAGTAACAGAGAGGATAAAAAAGCAAGACCCATCTATATGCTGCTTACAAGAGACTCACCTCAAACCCAAAGATATACACAGACTAAAAGTGAAGGGATGGAAAAAGATATTTCATGCAAACAACAAAGAGAAAAAAGCAGGTGTTGCAGTACTTGTATCAGACAAAATAGACTTCAAAACGAAGAAAGTTGCAAGAGATAAAGAAGGACATTACATAATGATAAAGGGGTCAGTCCAACAAGAAGATATAACCATTATAAATATATATGCACCCAACACAGGAGTGCCAGCATATGTGAAACAAATACTAACAGAATTGAAGGAGGAAATAGACAGCAATGCATACATTTTAGGAGACTTCAACACACCACTCACTCCAAAAGACAGTGGTAAGACAGAAAATAAGTAAAGACACAGAGGCATTGAATGACACACTAGAACAGATGGACCTAACAGACATCTACAGAACTCCATACCCAAAAGCAACAGGATACACATTCTTCTCAAGTGCACATGGAACATTTTCCAGAATAGACCACATACTAGGCCACAAAAAGAACCTCAGTAATTTCAAAAATACTGAAATCCTACCAACCAACTTCTCAGATCACAAAGGTATAAAACTAGAAATAAATTTTAGAAAGAAATCAAAAAGGCTCACAAATACATGGAGACTTAACAACATTCTCTTAATTAATCAATGGGTTAACGACCAAATCAAAACAGAAATCAAAGAATATATGGAGACTAATGACAACAACAACACAAAGCCACAACTTCTGTGGGACGCAGCAAAGGCAGTTCTAAGAGGAAAGTATATTGCAATCCAGGCCTATTTAAAGAAGGAAGAACATTCCCAAATGAACAGTCTAAAGACACAATTACTGAAATGAGAAAAAGAAGAACAAATGAGGCCCAAAGTCAGCAGAAGGAGGGACATAATAAAGATCAGAGAAGAAATAAATAAAATTGAGAAGAATAAAACAATAGAAAAAATCAATGAAACCAAGAGCTGGTTCTTTGAAAAAGTAAACAAGATAGATAAATCCCTAGCCAGACTCATTAAGAGAAAAAGAGAATCTACACACATAAACAGAATCACAAATGAGAAAGGAAAAATAACGACAGACCACAAAGAAATACAAAGAATTATAAGAGAATATCATGAGCATGTATATGCTAACAAGCTGCAAAACATAGAAGAAATGGACAACTTCTTAGAAAAATACAACCTTCCAAGACTGACCAAGCAAGAAACACAAAAACTGAACAGACCAATCACCAGCAACGAAATTGAATCGGTAATCAAAAACTACCCAAGAACAAAAGCCCTGGACTGATGGAATCACCTCTGAATTCTACCAGACATATAGAGAAGAAATAACAACCATTCTCCTGAATGTTTTCCAAAAAATAGAAGAGGAGGGAATACTTCCAAACACTTTCTATGAAGCCAGCATCACTCTAATACCAAAACCGGGCAAAGACCTCACCAAAAAAGAAAATTACAGACCAATATCCCTGATGAACGTAGATGCAAAAATACTCAACGAAATATTAGCAAACCGAATTCAAAAATACATCAGGAGGATCATACACCATGATCAAGTGGGATTCATCCCAGGGATGCAAGGATGGTACAACATTCGAAAATCCATCAACATCATCCATCCCATCAATAAAAAGAAGAACAAAAACCACATGATCATCTCCATAGATGCTGAAAAAGCATTTGACAAAATTCAGCATCCATTCATGATTAAAACTCTCAACAAAATGGGTATAGAGGGCAAGTACCTCAACATCATAAAGGCCATATATGACAAACCCACAGCTAACATCATGTTTAACAACGAGAAGCTGAAAGCTTTTCATCTAAGATTGGGAACAAGACAGGGATGCCCACTCTCTCCACTGTTATTCAACATAGTACTGGAGGTCCTAGCCATGGCAATCAGACAAAACAAAGACATACAAGGCATCCAGATTGGTAAATAAGAAGTCAGATTGTCACTATTTGCAGATGACATGATACTGTACATAAAAAACCTTTATTATGAAGAAAGACTCCACTTCAAAACTACTAGAACTAATATCTGAATTCAGCAAAGTTGCAGGATACAAAATTAACACACAGAAATCTGTTGCTTTCCTATACACTAACGATGAACTAACAGAAAGAGAAATCAGAAAAACAATTCCATTCACAGTTGCATCAAAAAGAATAAAATACCTAGGAATAAACCTAACGAAGGAAGTGAAAGACCTGTACTCTGAAAACTACAAGACCCTCCTAGGAGAAATTAAAGAGGACACTAACAAATGGAAATGCATCCCATGCTCTTGGCTAGGAAGAATAAATATTGTCAAAATGGCTATACTACCTAAAGCAATCTACAGATTCAACGCAATCCCTATCAAACTACCAACAGCTTTCTTCAATGAACTGGAAGAAATAACTGTAAAATTCATATGGAACCACAAAAGACCCCAAATAGCCAAAGCTATCCTGAGAAGGAGAAATCAAACAGGGGGAATTATGCTCCCTGACTTCAAGCTCTACTACAAAGCCACAGTAATCAAGACAATTTGGTATTGGCACAAAAACAGACCCACAGACCAGTGGTACAGAATAGAAAATCCAAACATTAACCCAAACATTTACAGTCAATTAATATTTGATAATAGAGCCTTGGATATACAATGGGGAGATGACCGCCTCTTCAGCAGATGGTGTTGGAAAAATTGGACAGCTACCTGTAAGAGAATGAAACTGAACTACTGTCTAGCTCCATACACAAAGGTAAACTCAAGGTGGATCAAAGACCTGAATGTAAGTCATGAAACCATAAAACTCATAGAAAAATACATAGGCAAAAATCTCTTGGACATAAACATGAGCGACTTCTTCTTGAACATATCTTCCCAGGCAAGGGAAACAAAAGCAAAAATGAACAAGTGGGACTATATCAAGCGGAAAAGCTTCTGTACAGCAAAGGACACCATCAGGAGAACAAAAAGACATCCTACAGTATGGGAAAATATATTCATAAATGACGTATCTGAGAAAGGGTTGACCTCCAAAATATATAAAGAACTCACGCTCCTTAACAAGCAAAAAGCAAATAATCCAATTAAGAAATGGGCAGAGGACATGAATAGACACTTGTCTAAAGAAGAAATTCAGATGGCCAACAGGCACATGAAAAGATGCTCCACATCGCTGGTCATCAGAGAAATGCAGATTAAAGCCACAATGAGATATCACCTCACAACAGTAAGGATGGCCAACATCCAAAACACAAACAACAAGAAATGGTGGCGAGGTTGTGGAGAAAAGGGAACCCTCCTACACTGCTGGTGGGAATGCAAATTAGTTCAACCATTGTGGAAAGCAGTATGGAGGTTCCTCAAAAAACTCAAAATAGAAAAACCATTTGACCCAGTAATTCCACTCCTAGGAATTCACCCTAAGAATGCAGTAGCCCAGTTTCAAAAAGACAGATGCACCCCTATGTTTATTGCAGCACTATTTACAATAACCAAGAAATGGAAGCAACCTAAGTGTCCATCAGTAGATGAATGGATAAAGAAGATGTGGTACATATACACAATGGAATATTATTCAGCCATAAGAAGAACACAAATCCTACCATTTGCAACGACATGGATAGAGCTAGAGGGTATTATGCTCAGTGAAATAAGCCAGGTGGAGAAAGACAAGTATCAAATGATTTCACTCATATGTGGAGTATAAGATCAAAGAAAAAAAAACTGAAGGAACAAAACATCAGCAGACTCACAGAACCTAAGAACAGACTAATAGTTACCAAAGGGAAAGGGACTGGGGAAGATGGGTGGGAAGGGAGGGATAAGGGGGAAAAAGGGGCATTATGATTAGGAGATGTAATGTTGGTGGGGCATAGGGAGGTCTCTACAACTCAGAGAAGACAAGCAGTGATTCTATAGCATCTCACTACGCTGATGGACAGTGACTGTAATGGGGTTGGTGGGGGGGGACCTGATGAAGGGGGTCGTTTAATCACCATTATATTGCACATGTAATTGTAGATTAATGATAACAAAATAAATTATAAAAAAAGAAAAGAAATAAAGACTACCTAGAAGGAAACCAGGGTAAAGAAAAATGACAGATAATGCAGTAAGAGAAATAGAACGGAAAGGACATTTTTTCCCATTCTCCCCCAACCACCCTTTTTTAAAGAAGGAAAATTATAAAAATTAAAAAGATATCAAAAAAGAAATAAAAAAATTTCGAGGAAAGGTGACTAATATTACAGACAGTTAAAGAAGATCTATCATAAATATAATAGTCTTTTGTGGAAAGAAACCAAAGTAATAGAACAAGCACAAAATATTATAATTAAGGGTAATGTTATTGAAAGAAAAATGAAACTGTATTTTGAAAGAGCACACTGTATACCTGAGAATACTGACCCAGTATGACCAGCACCAACACACAGTATAGTAAAATTGTTCTGTTAGAAGGAAAAAATCTGGGGAGGCTTTTCGGCAAAAAGAGTGGGTGACTTATAAGGGCAAGAAAATTAGATTCTAATAGATATTTTTCAGTAATGCTTTATGCCATAAGAAAATGGAGTACCACACTTAAGATTCTGAAGAAGAGTCAAGGTTTATTATTTCTAACACAACCCATATTCATGCATAAAAGGCATAAGATGTTTTCAAAATGCAAGAAAACGCAAAATTATAGTTTCCACAAGCCCATTTTGAGAAACCTGTTAAAGAACTAGCTTCAGACAACCAAAATAACTAGAGAGGTATCAATATAAGAGCTGATGGCGAGCATTAAATATATATTACTTATAAAACTAAGACTAAATGAGGACTAGGAGAAAATGGCTATATGTACTCACAATGTAGATACAGTACAATTATTAAAAATGAGTTAATGGGGAGTGCAATAGCAGAAAAATATTGAATTCTCTTCAGCAATCATATTGGGAGTGTTAAGTATTAGTATTGTTATTCTGAGGCTCTTGTGTGTATAATGTGGGATGAATGAACTGAATAATTTTGAAATATTCTGATTCTATAATGTATGAACTTGTGAATCAGGATTCTGGGTGTGGAAGTAAGGAGATACAGATAGAATACAGATAGAAGAGGTTAGTAAAATTACCTAAATTGGAATCAGAATTATTAGTATGAATATATTTCCTAGTTCTGTCCTCTGAAAAGGTCCCCAAATGACCAATACTGTAGCCATGAGCACCTCTAGCACACATAGTGTTATCTGTGAATATCATTTGTAAAAGCAACTAAAGGAACAAAGACTTCTTGGCAAAATAGCTGATTCCAGGTCTTAGGTGGGAAACACACAAGATGATTCTAGAACAATTTTGTCACGCAGCACTAGCAACATGTGAAATAAATGTAAAGATTAGTGCTCTGAAAACAGAATATATACAATCATCTGTGCTCTTTTTTCCTTCTATAATGGGACATATTTGAGCAGTGCACATGGGAGATGCTCCAGGAAAAGGCCCCCAGGCTGACTTCCTTTGCATATTTATAGAAAAACTGTGAAGGGATAGAGACCCTCTAGTTGCTTTTGTAAAAATGGGAGTTTCCTGGCCAGGGAAATGGCCGTATTAGACAAGAGTTTAGTGAGAAGAGTCCACATACCAGAGGTGTTGACATTGCTAGAGCAGTGCTACTTAAACTTTAATGTGCAAGAATTACTGGAGGGATTTTTGTTAACATGACAATTTTGATTCAGAAGGTTGTGATTGGGACCCACAGTTTTGCATAGTGAAAAACTAGGATTTGTTAATTCAGATGTGCCTATCTAACTTCTCGCTAAGCAGCTGAAAAGTGAGAATAAGCTTCCAGTGCCATGCAGGTTTGTTTTTCCTAATTGCTAAAGTAAAACCGAAAAATATGTAGTATTTTCTTACAGGCTGGGCAGTGATAATGAGCAGTCCAGAAAGGGGAGGCCTTGTCATGCCAAAAACTTCATAAAATTGCTGCCTGCAATAACATGAAGGCAGTCTCCCTCTCTAGGTTGTAGCTCTAGTGGAGGTATCTAGAAAGAGCCAGTCTCTGTGTGTGTGTGTGCTTCTTTTTGCTTTCAGCAAGGTATTACAATTATTTGATGTCAGGGTAAAAAGAGAATACAATGTCCAGAAATTCTGGGGCTTTGCTAAGTAGAAAAAGCCAACGGCTTAACTGCTTAGCTACCCCTAAATAGCAGAAGACTTGGCTTAGCGATTTCTCATAAACCATTATGACTTTTTGGAAAACACAAACAAAATACAGAAAACAAACATAAGCTGAAGCAAAAATCAAATTAATTGAGTTCTCTTCTCACTTAAGGCCATTTGGTCAGTTGATTTCAAGTCTGACATCATCAAAAAGATGTTAACAGTTGAGTGCAGGAACCATGAAATAGGGTAGGTTTAACAACTGCTTCCTAGACACAACTCTTGTTGTGGCTGCTGACACCTCAAACTGTTTGGAAGCAGAGTTTACTGAATATTCAGGGACATTATATTTAAGAAAAAACGCCCAAAACACTGAAAAAACCTGGCCTACAAAATCCCTCAATTAGAGCCCCAAGGCATTCTCCCAAATAGGGAATACTCTCCATTATCCTGTTAACTTATAATTCAGAGGGCAGAGCTTGGGCCCACAGAATGCAATGCACAGTGGAGATTCTCCCAAGATCATCTAACCAAGGAATTTACTTCACCACCAGGGTAGTGGGTGTTCAAAATTCCTGCGCAGGACTTCACCATTGCTATGGACAAGTAAATGTGTATTTCCCATTCTTACCTTTTCTGAGTTTTACCTGTGTTTATCCTTTTCCTGCTCCCCTATTGTTTTGTATGACATGTATGGACATAAGAAGATAATCTGTTTTATAGTATATATGCTTCTGGACCACGAAAAGCCATATCCCAATCTGTTGGAGAGGACTGTGCATCATTAAACATCCTGGGTTTTGAGCGGATGTAGAAACTGAACGGGAAACTGAACTCTCTTCTTTTGGGGTGAGAGTGTTCTACTGTGAGGAGAAGGATACACGCAGATATTTAGATGGTCAGAAAGACAGATTGCAGTAGAGACTGCTGATTTTCCCTTGAAAACCATCCTTCGTTTTCCTGGGCATTTGGAAATTAAATTTCCAGTCTCGCTGTTGGTAGGCATAGTCACATGACCAAGTTCTTCGCCAAGTAAATGAGATCTTAATTTATGTGGGCAATCTTTCTTAAAGGATTTCTTTGTTCTGGTCGTCTTTTCTTGCCCCTTCCCAATAGAGGGAACTCGCTATTATATCACATTATAAATATGGCAAAAATTCGAAACTTTGACATCCTTTGTAGACAAGGATATAGAGAATTGCACTGCTATTGCTGGTAGGAAGATAAAATAGTGCCGTCCCTGTGAAGTGCAATTTGATGGTATCTATCAAAATTTTAAGCATGTTTAGTTTTTTACTCTCTTCTTGTAATATATTCTACCTGTACACATATAAAATGATACATATACAAGGCTATTTGTTGAAGTACTGGTTGGTTGATTAAAAACACCTTCAGTGTCTAGCTATAAGGATTAATCAACTGTGGCATCCCCTCATTATATGTAATACTCTCCAGCTCTAAAAAGGGAGGAGGAAAACTCTCTGGACTTAGATGGTAAGGTCTCCAGGAAAACTGAAAAGAATCAAGGGCAGAATAATGGTATGGTTGCTCTTTTGTGAGTGCAAGAAAGGATAGATACAATTTTACATTTATTTGCTTTTTAGTAGAAGTTCTATAAGTACATTTAAAAGTAGGGTGACATATATAATTTGTCATCCAAATGGAACAGTTTCTTGAAAGGGCGTGTTATTAATAATTACTCCAGGACAAATGACGGAAAATGGCACCATCCTGGACAAACTGGGATGCATGATCAACCTATGCAAAAGGTGCAGAGTAGAAGGAGGAATGCGGGCTTTTTAAAAATTGTATTTTACAGAAAGTAAAAACAACTCAGTCTTTAGCACAAGTAGTTTTAAGAGGTGCCTTAAAGAACGAGGAACGACATACCATATACGTGTCACACGGAACCTAACGAAAAGACGGTAGTTTGCGCACCCGGCACTTGCTAGAGTTGCACAAGCAACGAACACCTTTGGAGTTCATCCGCCAATCCGAAGTGGGAGCGTGCGAGCCGGAGCCTGGTGGGAGAAGCCTGGGCGGGCCTCGGACTTGAGGAGTGGAGCTTCCCGTCACTCAACCCTGGGGTGGACCCAGCGCAGGCTCCCACACACGGCGCTCTGGCCCACACGGACGCTACTCTGTGGCACCTTGGGTTCCCTCTGGCTGCACCCTGGAGGACTATACTCGTTTTCTTTTCGGCTGTGAGAAACCCGGCCGCCTCCGCTGAGCTGGAAGAAAGATGGCGGCAGCCGTGCGGCAAGATTTGGCCCAGCTCATGAATTCGAGCGGCTCTCATAAAGATCTGGCGGGCAAGTAAGTATTTCCTATGGTCATGGGAGGAGGGGAGGGAAGTCACAGACTTGTTCTCCTTGGGTTGACGGCGGCTTTCGGATGTGAGGCTAGGATCCGGCCTGACCACCGAGGGGGCGGGCCTGAGGTCGGATGTGGAGGCAAGTGTTGGGAGCCCTGAAAGCTGGAGAGGACCTTGGGCAGAGAACCTTCGGGGCCATCAACTGAGGTGACTGTTAACTTGTTCGGTCTTTGATAACATCCTTACTGGTCTCCTAAAGATTGTAGAAGCGCAATCTGAGAGACGACTACCCCCACGGCCTTCGTAACCTTACCTGGTGCCACTTTCCATCGTTGACTGGCGTCTCACCGAATTCAGGCTTTTCTTTGGACCTTTTCTTTTCTCTCCTTTTTTCTTTTTTTTTTTTGGATGAGGGAAATTAAATGAACTTTGATGCAGAATTTTCTGGGGAGATGGCTTCTTGAGGCCGTCGGGGGCTTAGGAGATATGGCCGCCTATCAATGTCGTCCAGAATCTCTCGGACCATCTTCTGTGGGTCCTTGTCTTTTGGGTACTATCTCTCCGCCACCAGCTGGGAAGGACACATAGGCAGAATGTCCTCATGACGTTGGTCAGAATGACGAGTACTGATGTTTGCAGAAATCTGGATTGTTTAGGAATTTTGTCCGATTTTTATGTAGAGGCTTAGGTCCACTCCAAGTTAAAAGTTGTGACATGTGCCTGTCCTTTTATTTAACAGTGTTAATGATATATAAATATTGTCCGTTTTCTCTTTGTAGATTTCACAGCACTTTTTTTTTAAATGAACATGCATTCTGTTTGAAGTATACCTCTCAACTTGATCTTAATATACATCCTGACAGCTGACATCACTTTGATCTACATTAATGGGATACGCCTCCTTTTACCTGGCCATTGAAACCGTGGCTGTGTTTTATGTAGGTGTGCTGCCTTTTCTCTGGTGGTAAATGTAATCTGCTTTTATCAGTGGGAAATTTGGCTGTATCTTGGGCTTGCCTACTACTTTGGGTTGCCATTTTCCTGTTGGCAAAATGATAATAATAGGACTTACTCTAGTCTGAGGACAAAAATGAGTGTGTGTATATATACATATATCAGTGTACACATCAATACACACTTAGAAAGTGCCACAAGATTGTGTTCATTACTATTATTATTAAGCAGTTAGTACATATATTATTAGATACATATATTGACTTATTTGTTGTGTTGAAAGTAAGTTGAATATGTCTTCCCGCCCAATCGTTTTTGCATGTAACTTTCATAGATTTGGACGAAAGTAAAACAAATTTATGTTTTTCCATAAGTCTAGCTTTATTTTCTCCCTTGCATACCTTTTTTGTTTTGTTGAAGAAAAGTAAATGTATTAGTTATCAGAAAAGATAGTTTTTCAAGTAGTTGCAGAATTCTGATACTTAAGTGAGCATTTACTTCCCCAGCTCTGAACTGCAGATAAGCAATAATACCTTTCTTAAAAAGGGCATTTCAGTTATTTATTTGTTGTGTAACAAGCCAAAAACGTAGTAGTGTAAAACAACGATTATTTTTCAGGATTCTTTGGGTTGACTGTGCTGTTTTGCCGGTCTAATCTGGGCTCACACATGCAGGTGCAGATACAGCCAGCAGCTCATCTGGGGCTGGTAGGGGTAAAACCGACTCACATAACATCTTGGTGTTTGTTGGCTGGGTCTCTCGCCCTCCACATGGTCTGTCATTCAGTACTTTAGCTGAGGCTTCCTTCCAGGGCCATGGGAGTTTTCCAAGAGTTGAAGTGGAAGCTGCAAGACCTCTTGGAAATCTCCCAACATTAATTCTCTAGTACTGGTCAAAGTAAGTCACAAAACCAGCCCAGATTCAAGGGGAGGGGAAATGGAGTCTACCTCTATGAGAGGAGTGCAAGGTTACATTGCGAAGGGGCATGCATGGTCAGGAGGAGGCATGATTCACTGGAGGCCAGTACTGTAAGAGCCTACCATATAGGGTTACTGTGAAGATGAAATGAAATAATGTGTTTGATTATATAACTGACAATAACTGGTAGCTAGAGCTTTCTGAGTAAAGAATTGGCCTTGCCTGTGAGTACATATCTGGTTCTGTCTGGTAAGAAGCTCTCAGGATATTTATTTTCATAACAAAATGGTTCTGCCAGCTACAGACTTTATGAGAAATATACCCTTAAAATACATCTGTAGTTTTAGGGTTTAGTTTAGGAGCTGAGTGACAAAGGATTCCATATTAAGGAATGACAGAGTACATTTGTTTCTAAAATATTAATACTGTGTGCTTTCAGTAATTAGCAGACTATGTGTAACAGAGTAGTCTCATTCAGTAAATGTTTGTTGAATCAATGAATAGCTGGGAAGGTGCAGGCTTATATTTATTTGAACCCAGGTTTGTCTGCTCAAAAGCTCATTTTTAACCAACTAGCCTGTACTGCTTTTCTTGCTAAAACTTAGTTAGAAATGCTTTCCCATAAAGTAACACAGTCTAAAGTTGAAATAAGGAATTGGCCACATAAAATACACTTTTGCAAATTTTGTAGACTGTTTTTGTATGTATTATGCATTGTGTTCATTATCTCATAAAGCTTTTAAAAGAGAAAACATTGAAAGAGAGCATTTGAGTAGATAGCTATTGTAATAGCCTGTCTTATTTACTTAGCTAAAACTACTTGGTTCTTTGAAACTCAGTTCAGATGTTATTTCTTCCAAAAAGCCTTCTCTGAACACTCACCAGCATACGCTCATACCCACCCATGCAGAGGACCCAGTTAGTTGCACTTCCTGTGTCCAGTGGCATCCTGTATTCACCTCCACCATAGAATTTAATTATTTTAATTGTTTACTTGTTCTCTTCTCCATCTAGATTGTCCTCTCTTTGAGGGCAAGTATGAGGTCATAGATTATAGGTCTCTGTTGAATTGATTGTATGGAAATAGAACCTTTTGTGTGTTTTTTTCTTTACTTCCCAATTCTAGTATATGGAGGGTGCCCAGAGGAGGAGAGCAGGCCATTGGAGTCTAAAGATTTTTTTAACTTTAAGAGAAGCTGTTAGCCTGGAGAAAGGGGAGTAATGGGAGGCCTTTTGGCTGCCTTTGTTAAAAAAAGCTGTTTCGCAGAAAAGAAAATAGACTCCTCAGCCTTAAGGAGGTAGACTTTGGGTTAGAACTTTCTAATAAGAGTGGACTAGAACTGTCAAAAAATGGTATGCATACATATACACCGGCCCACCCACCTACCCGAGGATACACTGTATAATCTCAAAGGCTCTTTCTAACTCAGATTTTCTGGTTCAGTTTTACCCCCGTACACAATAGTCCTAGTGGTTCTTATCTCAAAAGTGAAATTCCCTAGCATCTAGTGTACCGTGTGCCAAACACACCTTTACTAACATTCTTAAATCCTTAATAAGTTATGTTATTTACATTACATATGAGAAAATTGAAGTACAGAGGTGTAATACCTTGCTCTGAGGCATAGCCACAGAATACAGCCTTTCTGCTTGACTCATAGCCCTTAACTCTAAACACATCTACTTTTTGGCCTTACATGATTTTCATCAAACTGAACAGTTCAGATAGTGACTTTTGTGTGTGTGTGTGTAGAATGCCTGTCTTCCCCCACTCTTTCCCACTTAACACTAAGTTGAAATATTTAGAATGTTTTAAGATCAACCTCATTAGGAAACTATTTCTCTCAAAAAATTTTATTAGCACTTACCTGGTTTTAAGATTTTTGTCTTTAATTTTCTGCAACTTCGTTATGATGTATCTATGTGGATTTGTTTTGACATATCTATGTCTGTTAGCTTTTGCTGTGAAATAAGCCAACCTGCAAATTTAGTGGCTTAAGATAATATTTACTTCACTCACAATTCTGTTGGTTGGCTATCTGGACTGGGCCCAGCTGGGTGGGTCTCTGCTCCCCATGGTCTTGGTTCCACATGGGTTGCCACATGTGTCTAGTCAGCTGCAAGTCTGGTAGGCAGTTTTGCATCTCTGTGTTGGCTGGGACAGTGGAGGTGACCAGGCCACATATTTCATTGTCCAATAGGTTAGCCTGGCTTGTTATGTGGCAGCAATAGGGTTTGAAGAGAAGAAGAGGCACACAAACCTCCTCTGGAGGTTTAGTTCAGAACAGATACTTTACTTTTGCAGAATTCTATTGGTCAAAACAAACCCAAAATCAAAGAGTGGGGAAATAAACTCTTCCTCTTGATGTGAAGAGCTACAAAGTCACATTGCAAAGGAGCTTAGATACAGAGAGTGAAAGAATTGTGGCCTCTTTTGGTCAGTACCACATTGTCCTGATTGTGCTTTCTTAGATTGTTCAATCAGTAGGTTGGATTTTTTCATGATCCTGACAAGTTTTCAGATGTATCTTTTGAAATGCTGCCTCTATCCCATTCTGTTTTCTCCTCTATGACTCCAGTGAAACCTCTGTTTGGCCCTCTTACTGTGACCCCTAAGTCTCTAACTTGGTCTTCTGTATTTACCATTTCAATGTTGTTTTCCCAGTAGGTTCTGAAGACTTGCCTCCTACTTTATCAGATCTTCAAATGTGTCTAATCTGCTGTTAATAACTCCACTGGGTTTTTAAGTTTGGTTACAGTGTTTTTTAGTTCTGTAGTTTTTGGTGGTTCTTTTTTCAAATGACTCTTTTCATGATTCCCAGTTTCTTGCTGAAACTTTAAAGCTTGGGTTTATCTCCATAAACATGATAAGCATGATTATATTATATTCTTTCTAATAGCTTCAGTATCTGGAATCCTTGTTTGTTGGTTAGTGTCTGTTGCTTTTGTTGATTCTAACTCATATTGTCAGGTGATCTTCCTTCACTGGACAAACTATTTAAAAATATATTTTTAGAAACATCTGGAGGCCTAGAATGTTACCTTTCAGAGAAGATTTTCATTCCTTCTGCCAGGGACCTGAGAATGCTAACAGTGTAGGATCAGAGCTTCAGAATTGTTTGGTTTACCTAGTTGATCCATGGAATAGAATTTGTAATCTTATTTCCAGAGTGCTTGTGTTTCCTCCTTTGGCAAGCAATAATCTCAGATTCCTGTTCTATTAGTTGACCTGAAATTGCAACTTGCCTCTCATTGTTTTCCAGCAGATTGGCAGAACACCCAAAGGCAGAGCCTACCATAAGTGCCACTGCTTCTCAGCTGTGCATCCACAGTCAGCAAATGCTTTCAGTCAGAAGTACTTTGTATTCTTATTCTCTCCTGTTCTCTCTCTTTCTTGTTAGGATTTTATGCTATTGCTTTTTATTTGGTTGGGGGGGGGCATTTCTTTTAGCTTTTGATGCTGTTTTTTGAGACAGGATTGGTCCAATCATCTAGTTGTGAGTGAATGGTCTATTAATACATTCATATCTATTCCACTCATTTTGATCTTAAATAGCAACTGTGGTACATTTCATGTGTATATATTTATTTACCTGCAGGTTGAAGTGCCAAGAAATTAGGAGTTGGCATACTGAACTTTAGTTCATAGACAAATAGATGCTCAATAAACATTTGTTGATGATAAATGGATAGGATAGATGCAAGGTATCTTAATTAAATTTCTTTTCATCCATAATATTTTTTAAGGAAAAAATATTTGCTACTTGTCATGTTCTTCATATCAGTTAATCAAGTGCATATTGAGTGCTCAATAAAGAGCTATTATTATCCACTAAGCGTTCTCTAATCTTAACCCATTTTGGTTTTGCTCTCATCTGAATTAAAATATTACCTCTTCATTTGAAATCTCTTTTTCTATTTTATGTTTTTACTTTTTATTAAAATATAAGATATGTATGTATATACATATATAAGTTAAAGTACATGGCATAAAGTGCATTAATCAGAAGATTAATAAATGAATTTTATCACATACATATATATGTACCAACTATCCAGATCAGACTAGGGAGTATTTCTAGCTTGCCAGAGGTTCCCTCATGCCCCTTCCCAGTCAATACCCCCAGAGATAACCACTATTATGACCTCAATCCCCATGAATTAGTTTTGCCTCTTCTTGAAATACACATAAACAAAATCATTCAGTGTATATCCATTTGTGTCTGTCCTTTTTCATCAACATAATATCAGTGAAATTCATTCATGCATGAAAAATTCTTTTCTTTATTTGTAGAATTCCATTTTATTAGTGGGCCTTACTTTTTATTGAAGTGGACCTAGACCTTCATTTCTCCTGGATATATTCTCAAGAGTGCAATATTTGGGTTACGGAGTAGACATGTTTATTTAGCTTTGGTAGATGCTGTCAGCAATTTTCCAGAGTGGGTGGATCAGTTTGCATTCCTATCAGCAGTGGATGAGAATTTCAGTTCCCCTTCATCCTCACCGACTTTCAGGTTTATTAGTACTTTTAATATCATTCTACTGGAAGTATAATTATATCTACCTGTGCTTATAATTTCATTTACCTTATGAGTATTGAGGTAGAGTTACTTTTAATATGCTTATTGGCCATTTGGATATTATCTCTAGTGAAGTGCCTATTTAAACATTTTGTCTAATATATTCTTGATAGGAGTTCCTTGCCAAATACCTGTATTGCAAATATCTTTTCTGTCTGTAGCTTGCATTTTTCACTTTTTAAATGATGACTTTTGGTAGAAATTCTTAATTTTGAGGGAACATCCATTTTTGATTTTTGGACTATTACATATTTTTTTTCTTGTGATGAGAACTTTTTAAGTTCTGTTCTCTTAGCAACTGTCAAGTATCCAATACAGTATTACTATAATCACATTATACATTACATCCTTATGATTTATTTATTTTATAATCAGAAGTTTGTACCTGTCAACCCCTTTACTCATTTTGCCCATCTCCACCCCTCACCTCTGGCAACCACCATTCAGTTCTCTGTATCTGTGAACTTGGTTTTGTTTTTTCTCTGGGTTCCACATATAAGAGAGATCACAAGGTATTTGTCTTTCTCTGTCTGACTTATTTCATTTAGCATAATGGCCTCAGGTTCTATCCATGTTGTTACAAAGGGCAAGATTTATTTCTTTTTTATGGCTAAATAATATTCCGTGTATGTGTGCACATGTGCGCAACATATTTTCTTTATCCAGTCATCCATTGATAGACTCTGAGTTGTTTCTGTATCTTGGTTATTATAAATAATACTGCAGTGAACATAGGGGTTCATGTATCTTTTCAAGTTAGTGTTTTTGTTTTTTCCAGTTAAATACCCTGAAGTGGAATTGCTAGATCATATGGTAGTTTATATTTTTAGTTTTTTGAGGAACCTCCATACTGTTTTCCATAGTTGTTGGAACAGTTTACATTCCCACCAATAGGGCATAAGGATTCCCTTTTCTCCACATCCCCGCCAGCACATATTCCTTGTCTTTTTGGCCATCCTCACAGGTATTGGATCTGAGGTGATATCTCACTGTAATTTTGATTTGCATTTCCTTAATGATTAGTGATGTTGAGCACCTTTTCATATGCCTGTTGGCCATCTTCCTTGAAAAAAATGTCTATTCAGATCCCTGCCCATTTTTTAATCAGATATTTTGTGGGTTTTTTTGCCATGGAGTTGTATGAATTCTTTCTATGTTTTGGATATTAACTCCTTATCAGATACATGATTTGCAAGTATTTTCTCCCATCTTGTGGGTTGCTTTTTCATTTTGTTGATGGTTTCCTTTGCTGTGCAGGAGCTTTTTAGTTTGATGTAGTCCATTTATTTATGCCTTTGTTGCCTTTGGTTTTGGTGTCAAATCCAAAAAATCATTGCTAAGACTGATGTCAGGTAGCTTACTTCTTATATCTTTTTCTAGGTGTTTTGTGGTTTCAGGTCTTACATTCAAGTCTTTAATCCATTTTGAGTTAATTTTTGTGGATGGTGTGAGGCAGTGGTCCATTTTCATTCTTTTGCTTGTGGCTGCCCAATTTTCCCAACACCATTTATTGAAGAGACTGGCCTTTCCCCATTGTACATTCTTGGCACTTTTGTCATAAATTAATTGACCACATATGTGTGGGTTTATTTCTGGGCTCTCTAGTCCATTCCATTGATCATGTGCCTGCTTTTATGCCAATACCATACTGTTTTGATTACTGTAGCTTTATTATAGTTTGAAATCAGAGAATGTGGTGTGGTCAGCTTTATTCTTTTTTCAAGATTGCTTTGGCTTTTTGGAGTCTTTTATATGGTTCCATACAAATTTTATGCTTGTTCTATTTCTGTGGAAAATACCATTGGAATATTGATAGGGATTGCATTGAATCTATAGATTGCTTTAGGTAGTACAGACATTTTAGCAATATCAATTATTCAGATCCATAAACATGGAATATCTTTTATTTGTGTCATCTTCAGTTTCTTTCATCAGTATCTTAGTTTTCATTGTACAGATCTTTCACCTCCTTGGTTAAATTTATTGCTGGGTATTTTATTTTCATGTAATAGAATGTTTTCTTAATTTCTCTTTCTAATCATTTGTTGTTAGTGTATAGAAACAACAGATTTTTGTATATTGCATCCTGTAACTTTACTGAATTCATTTATTAGTTCCAGCAGTCATTTCTCTTATATTGTTTGGTTTTATTTTAACTTTTGTTATGTTTTATTGTTATTTAATACTTCATATACTATTTACCTTTTTATTTTTATTTTACCAGATATATTATGGCTCCATACAAATTTTATGATTGATTGTTCTATTTCTATGAAAGATGTCATATCTTCAAAGACTAAGGTTATTTAAAAGACTCTTAGTATTATACCTGGAATGTCTCATAGCATCTTAAAAAGCCTAGGTCCTCAATTAGCATTTTTGGATGATTATATGTGGCAATATTAAATGGCTATTTTTTTTGAAATCCCTGATGTAAAATTCGTTTATCATTGCATATTAGTATTGCTAAAAAGTAGGGTCCTGTTCTTACATAATAGAAATTCCATATTAGAGAAGGAGCATCTAGCCTGAACTCTACATCTTACTTTTTTAATCTGTGAAAGTTGGGAGTTTGAGTAGGTAATTTTCAGTGCCCTGGCAGGATGTATAATTTGGTTAATATAAAACTTTTATCACTTTTAAGTTTTTTTTTGGTGTGTTCCCAATACAGATTAGTTCATTGTTAAGTTATGAAACTCTGAGTTAAAATTTGGGTTAATCAGCAAATTTCTACAAATAAAACAATGCCATGTTTGAATGTAATATTGTTAGTATAAAGTAATCTGTGGGAATAAGAGTAAGAGGGCCTAGCCTTTGCCTTGATTTAATTGAATATGAAGAACAAGCCAATCAAAAAAAGAAATAATAAACTATTGTATATACTAACTGAAAGCATGCCCAGGACAATAAAGTAAATGTATGAATATGGAAAATATTACATGTTACAGGTATATGTATATGTAGAGAGAATGAGATAATCCATGTAAATAAATTTTCAGAGAGCTCAATTTTACCCCTGAAATGTAGCAATTTAAAAAATACCAATTTTTATTTTAAAGGTTAATATTTCCTTGCTGTCTTAGAATAGTTTTTCTCTTCTTTTGGAGTTTGCTATCTTTTCTGTGAGTATACTTGCTTTCATATAAAGTCAGTTTGATTCATTTTGTTTCTGAGATTGACTAATTGTGTTTTTGAGAAATCATATAATGTATGTTGTGAGAATAGTGTATGAGTTGAGAATCAGTAAGTAATGAATTGTAGCTTGTGGATGTGCGCTACATAATACAAATAATAAATTTGAATGAGTTGGGTCCTATTTGTATATTTTTATTTGTTATTCTGGATGATGTTCTGAATAATTGCAGTGCTACTTGGTTTGGAAAATGCATTAACCAATGCTTTTAATAAATATTATGATTAAGACAAACAAAAGGGATAAATAATAGTATAATACTAGTACCCACCTCTCAATTTAAGAAATAAAATGTTACCGATATTGTTGAATATTCAAATGCTTATGATGTACTCTTCTATGAATAGTATTATAGCCGTCAATAAAACAAATATGCTTTCCCTCATGGGGTTTACATTTTCGGAAGGAACTTGCTGTTGTTTAATAATTGTCATTGCTACAGTTTTTAGCATTTACCCATCCTTTTTAGAGTGCTGATTTGAGTCTTACTTGGTAGTGAATATTAGGCAGAATAGTTATTAGAGTAGAATGCAAATAAAGAATAAAAAGGCACTGATTGACAGTATAAAGGGTGTTCTATCTGTACATTTGGCTTGGTGGAATTAATTTTGTGTACATGAAGACATTCATTCAGTTTCTAATATTTGGTTTCATTGCCTTAGTCAACATTATCCTATTGCTGGTGACCCTAGCAAGAGAAACAGATTCTGGGTCACATCAAATGATGTTCTTATGTGTCTGTGGAATACATTACTGACGGAAGTGTGGCTTATCTTTTAAGGTATTTGAAAGGAAATAGACTTTTTAGGTTAAATTCAGAACTAGAACTTTAAGAAAAAGTGGCACCTCTGATCTAGTAACAGTTACAGATTCACTCTTTCTTGTGATAGGCTTGGAACTTTTAAAACAATTGTGGTATATCATAGAAAACTGGAAGAAGTGGCACCATAGAATTACAGGTTTAGTGTTTGTGATCGATTGCAAACTTAAAAAACTCTATGGTGTATTAGAAATAAAACCACAAACTAGACAGTATGAAAGGTAAGTAGAAATGAATAAACATCAAAGTTAGCATTAGAATATGTTCTCTGACATTTTTATTTGGTATTGTTTTAGGTATCGTCAGATCCTGGAAAAAGCCGTACAGTTATCTGGGGCAGAACAACTAGAAGCTTTGAAAGCTTTTGTGGAAGCAAGTAAGTGGAGTGAGAATTCCGTGTTTGCCCTGTATGACTGAGTTAGGACTTTAAAGCTTTCTCAAACTTTGTATTATATCAGATTATCAATGTAATTTGAATTAGGTTAAATACTCATTGAGATTTATTGATTCTAGAATTCAAACTGTTCACAGCTTAGTTATTTTTCAATGAATTGTCTTCAGTTACATTCTCAATTAAAGTTTTGTATACTTATTAATACAGTAACCAATGAAAGACAATATAGCTAAAGAGAATAGTTTGGATTCAATCTGGTCTGTTATTTTATTAGCTGTGTGATCTTGGTAAGTTATTTAATGCCTTTGTATGTCCTTTTCCTTGCCTATAAAATGGGGATATAATCCTACCCTATAGAATTGTTGAGAGATTACATAAGTTCATATATAAAGTGCTTAGACTAATACTTGACAAAATAAGTGCTATGTGTTAGCTATTATTAATGCTAAGAACATTTCTTTTGAAGAGGAACTAGAAATTTCCATGCTTCAAGACACTATACCCAGCTCCCTGGCTTCAAATATACCCATTTATCTTGAAAAGTAGTCATAATTCAGGCTGGAATTTATACCAAGTTAATATTCGTGATACTGGATAGTGCTTTACAGTTCATAGTATGCTTTCATACACATTATCCATCATTTAATATCCTTTTAATAATCCTGTGACTAGACAACAGAGGTATAGATACATATATATTGTAAAATGAGCCTCAGGATTAAGTGATTTTTGTCTCAAATGATTTTTTCTGTTTTTTAACTCCTTTTATGTAGCTAGGTGGGATTTAAGTACATAAATATGTATTTCTGTGTTTTTACTTTCTAGAAAAATAAAGTAAAAAAAAAATCACTGGCAGAACCCACACTAGAAACTGGGTCTTCTGATTTATAGTCCTTATTTACTTATATTTCCCTAAGAAGTGCTAGGTTGTATAGTTATTTCCTTCTAACACAAGTGCCTAATGGCAATTATAATGAAACTTTTCTTAGTCACATCCAGTATTATCCAATAATGAATTCCAGTTAATATAAACTGATTAGTTACAAGACTTGTAAGTTACTGCCTCAAAAAATTGGCACCTGAAATGTGGAATAAACTGGCAGTGGTTTCAGAAAAACGTTTAGGAATGGACTTTATTGAGAACATTGCACTATAGTAGCAAAAAGTAGTGATTTTATAAACTTTGTAAACTTTGAATCCAGTGAACTGCCAAGAAAAGCAGTCTGCTATTAAAGTTACTTACATCAACTGAATAGTTTTGAACCGTCATTTATTTCCCAGTAACTGCTGACTTAAGACTTATCAGTCATAATTTCTCTAAGCAGTGGGACTCAGCAGTCATAATTTATCTAAGCAGTGGTTCATAAGTGTGATTCATCTCTTACAATACAATAGTAGTGACAATAAATACCTAACGTTAGTTGAGTGCTATGTTCGTGTTGTTTAAAGTGCTTTATGTGTGCACTTGAGCTTCACACGAGCCTTATCTGCATTTTACAGATGAGTAGACAGAAGCACAGAGAAGTTAAGTTTCATGTCTGAGGGCATATAATCGAGAGTGGTGGAAGTAGTGTGGCTCCAGAGCTTTCATTCTTAATCACATATGATACCTCATAAATGTTTAAGTAATATCATAAAATATGCCTGTGTATCTAGTGCCAACCTAAGTTGTTCTTTGTTGTTTTTATTGGGAAAGTAACAGGTAGCAGTAACTGTCACTACTTTATTTAAATTTAATGAAAAAATTTTCACTGTTTCTTCTTTAGCTCCTTTTATGTAGCTAGGTTGGATATAAATACATAAAATAAAAATATGTTTTTCTGTGCCTTTATTTTCTAGAAAAATAAAGAAGAGAAAGGAACAATGTAATATTCTCAAGTGTTAACAAGACTTTTTTCCAGCCATTTCTGTTTCTTAGAAAAGTGATATTTTTACTGTTTTGGTGTAGTCATTATGTAGTCAATTCAGCATAAGGAAAACTGATTCTGTAATTTATGATGATTAGGGTGTGGAAATCCCTGAATAATGTATTACAGGTTGCACTAATATATATTGTTTTTAGTATTAATTTTAAGTAAAGATTTATTGCTTAATGAAAATGTATAAATTACTCATGTTTTCTTATCTTTTCTTTTTTTTTAACAAGTGGTAAATGAGAATGTTAGCCTCGTGATCTCTCGACAGTTGCTGACTGATTTCTGTACACATCTCCCTAACCTGCCTGATAGTACAGCCAAAGAAATATATCATTTCACCTTAGAAAAGATCCAGCCTAGAGTCATTTCATTCGAGGAGCAGGTAAAAATCTATAGCACTGAAGTTTGAACTTAAAATAGCAGCCATTATTTTGAAAGATATTATTAAATTTTTGAAGGAGATAATCATTCAACTTAATTTTTAGCAAAACAATGTGCCAAACAGCATTTTACCATGTAAAATCAAATATATATTAGGACATTGTAATTCCAGGTGACCTTTGCTCATACATAATAATTTAATTTTATGAACCAAATATTACTCTTTAGACAGTTTTTAAAAATCAGTAAAATTGTTAATACTGAAAACATAGGAAAACTCCAGCATTATTTATGCAGTAATATAAAAGAAAAACTTAATATTTAAACTTGATTATTGCCATAATCCACATTGTAGAAAAGTATTAATTCACTATTTTGATATTCTATGAATATGAAATTCACAAAATTTGGGTGGTCTAGATAAACATGTAGTGTTTACTTGCCAGCTTAATATGTTGAATGAGAGCATTGTCACAATAGATTAAATTGTTATCTATTTATTAAATTAATTATGAATGTTAATTGAAAAAGTTTGACATGTATACCTACTATTCCAGGTTGCTTCCATAAGACAGCATCTTGCATCCATATATGAGAAAGAAGAAGACTGGAGAAATGCAGCCCAAGTGTTGGTGGGAATTCCTTTGGAAACAGGACAAAAGTATAGTAAATAGTAGATATTGCATGGAGATGTATATAGGATATGTATACTTTTTCTCTTTTTTTTCTTACATTCTAGTGTAATAAACATAATAAACAATAAGTGAATTTTATAGTATTAGAAGGTAATAAATACTGTGGAGAAAAGAAAAGGGACAAAGTGGGGCACAGGTTGTATTATTAATAGTGTGATTGGAGTGGTCGGGTGGTCAAACACTTGAAGGAGGTAAGGAAGTGGCTATGAGCTACTTGGGGGAAGAGTTATCACTAGATCCTCTTGGAGAAGGTTGCTGGTGTAAAGGCCCTAAGGTAGGAGCATGCTTGGAGAGTTTAAAGAAGAGCAAGGAGACCAGTGTGGGTGCAGTGGAGTGAGCAAAGGGAAGAGAGATAGAGGATAATATCAGAGAGTACTGGGTCCAGATTATGTGGGGTCTTATAAGCCATGTAAGACCTTTGGCTTTTCTTTAAGTGAAGTGAGAATTTTGTACAGACATGATTTGACATATTTTAAAGAATCTTTCTGATTACTGAGGAGAATAAATTGTAGGCATGCAATGATAGAAGTAGGGACATTACTTAAGAGGCTTATTCACTACTGCAGATGAGATATAGATAGGGAGAAATGTTGGCTTCTGAATTTGTTTTTAAAGTACAGCTAAATATTTCCTGATAGATTGGATATGAAGTGGGAAACAGCTGAGATAAGTCCTGGTTTTGGTCTGAACAACTGGAAAGATGGAGTTGCCATCTACTGAGTCATGAAGTGTAGGTTTTGAGGAAAGATCAGGAGTTCCACTTTGGACATGTGATAACTAAGAGGAAATATCTAGTAGGGTGAATATATTAGTCTGTGGTTTAGGAGAGGTCTGGGCTAGAGATAGACATTTCCAAGGGAGGGAGTATAGATAAAGAAGAAGACTGAATACTGAGGCCTGGAGCACTCCCAACTTTAAGAGGTGACAGGCAGGAGGAAGATACAGCAAGGGAGAAGGGTGACGGTAAGAAGAAAACCAGAAGAACATAGAGTGTGGTGACCTAGAAACCAAATGAGGAAAATGTATTAAGGAGTGAGTGATCAGATGTGGTGTTGATAGCTCAAGGAAGATGAGGAGTGAGGGTTAGCCATTGGAGTTAGTAATGTGGCAGTCACTGTAGACCTTGGCAAAAGCCATTTTAGTGAGATGATAAGAATGAAAGCCTGATTGGAGTGGTATATAAGAGAGAATGGGAAGAGAAGAATTAGAGATAGTAAGTATGGGCAACTTTTGGGGGAAGTTTTCACCAAAGGGAGCAGAGAAATAAGTAGAAGTAGCAGAAGCTAGGTTAAGAGATTTTTTTTTTCTTTTATGATCAAGTGGAAAGCAAAAACTTGATATAGCAGTACAGTGGAGAGGGTTCTAATAGGAGTAGACAAGAGGAGAAGGAATCTACTGGAGGGATAGGCTGTAGATAGCAGGGATTGTTCATCTGTGGTAGAATCTCTCAATCTTGGTACTACTGGCATTCAGATGGGGTGATGTTGTGGGGGTGCACTGTCCTGTGTATCACAAGATGTTTAGCAGCATCCCAGGCCCCAATTCACTAGATGCCAATAGCACCACCCTTAGTTGTGACAATCAAAAATGTCTGCAGATATTGCCACATATTCCCTGGTGGGCAGAAGAGCCCCCAATGATCTACAGTAATAACCAGGGGCACAGAGTGTGTTGGCCCAGGTATTAATGATGTGGTGGAGTTTGTTCAAGTACTTATTGGTTGTGTCAGTATTCTTAGTAAAGTCAGAATCAGTCATAATCTGCAAGTGTGGCCGAGAGTGGAAACTGTGATGTTGAGAAGAGACAAGAAAGTGAGAAAAATTCTCTAGGAGAGTTAGACAGTGAATGGACTAGGAATATGTAGTATACTTGGCCACATTAAGGGTCAATTTGAAGGTTGTAGTGATTAAAATGAGACCATTCAGATTGGTGGGGTGTTTTTCTCCATCACAATTTTGCTACATGGGTACAGGAAAGAAGTTGGCAAACTGTTAGGTTTAACCAGAGTTACGAATTTACCCAACAAGTTTGGCAGCAAGAGAGGGACAAACGGATGATTTCAGTGATTGTAATGATTGCCCATGGAATTAAGCTGGGCAAGGACGGGAAGGAAGGCCATGAAGGGGAAAAAGGTGGTGACAGTTTAATAGGATATGGGGTTTGGACGTCACCATGCATTCATGGATTGTTGAGTTTCAGACACTAGAGAACATAAGGTAGAAAACCAATAGAAGAAATTAAGATGATAGTTCGTAACTTATTCAACCAATCTTACCTCCTTTTTATATGTATTTTTAAGAACATTTATAGGTCTTTATAAAACCTTCCTCCAAAGTATATTGCACAGGAAGGATGAAAGCTGTGTGATTCTTGGTTATATATTTTTATTTATTTATTTATTTATTTTGTATCATTAATCTGCAATAACATGAGCAACATTATGGTTACTAGACTCCCCCCATCAAGTCCCCACCACCTATCCCATTACACTCATTGTCCATCAGCGTAGTAAGATGCTATAGAATCACTACTTGTCTTCTCTGTGCTATACTGCCCTCCCAGTGCTCCCACCTACATTATGTCTGCTAATCGTAATGCCCCTTTTACCCCCTTGTCCCTCCCTTCCCACCCATCCTCCCCAGTCCATTTCCCTTTGGTAACTGTTAGTCCATTCTTGGGTTCTGTGAGTCTGCTGCTGTTTTGTTCCTTCAGTTTTATTCTTTGTTCTTATACTCCACATATGAGTGAAATCATTTGATACTTGTCTTTTTCCACCTGCTGAGCATAATACCCTCTAGCTCCATCCATGTTGTTGCAAATGGTAGGATTTGTTTTCTTCTTATGGCTGAATAATATTCCATTGTGTATATGTACCACATCTTCTTTATCCACTCATCTACTGATTGACACTTAGGTTGCTTCCATTTCTTGGCTATTGTAAATAGTGCTGCTATAAACATAGAGGTGCATATGTCTTTTTCAAATGGGGCAGCTGCATTCTTAGGGTAAATTCCTAGGTGTGGGATTCCTGGGTCAAATGGTATTTCTATTTTGAGTGTTTTGAGGAACTTCCATACTGCTTTCCACAATGGTTGAACTAATTTACATTCCCACCAGCAGTGTAGGAGGGTTCCCCTTTCTCCACATTGTCGCCAACATTTGTTGTTGTTTGTCTTTTGGATGGTGGCCATCCTGACTTAGGTGAGGTGAAATCTCATTGTGGTTTTAATTTGCATTTCTCTGATGACTAGTGATGTGGAGCATCTTTTCATGTGCCTGTTGGCCATCTGAATTTCTTATTTGGAGAAGTGTCTGTTCACCTCCTCTGCCCATTTTTTAATTGACTTATTTGCTTTTTGTTTGTTGAGGTACATGAGCTCTTTATATATTTGGATGTCATTTATGAATATATTCTCCCATACTGTAGGATGTCTTTTTGTTCTATTGATGGTGTCCTTTGCTGTGCAGAAGCTTTTCAACTTGATATAGTCCCACTTGTTCATTTTTGCTTTTGTTTCCCTTGCCCAGGAAAAAGTTGCTCATGTTTATGTCCAAGAGATTTTTGCCTATATTTTTTTCTAAGAGTTTTATAGTTTCATGACTTACATTCAGGTCTTTGATCCATTTTGAGTTTACTTTTGTGTATGGGGTTAGACAATGGTCCAGTTTCATTCTTTTACATGTAGCTGTCCAGTTTTTCCAACACCAGCTGTTGAAGAGGCTGTCATTTCCCCATTGTATATCTGTAGCACCTTTATCTTTTATTAATTGACCATATATGTTTGGGTTAATATCTGAGCTCTCTATTCTGTTCCACTGGTCAGTGGGTCTGTTCTTGTGCCAGTACCAAATTGTCTTGATTACTCTGGCTTTGTAGTAGAGCTTGAAGTTGGAGAGTATAATCCCCCCTGCTTTATTCTTCCTTCTCAGGATTGCTTTGGATATTTTGGTTCTTTTGTGGTTCCATATGAATTTTAGAACTATTTGTTCCAGTTCGTTGAAGAATGCTGTTGATATTTTGATAGGGAGTGCATTGAATCTGTAGATTGCTTTAGGTAGGATAGCCATTTTAACAATATTAATTCTTCCTAACCAAGAGCATAGGATGAGTTTCCATTTGTTAGTGTCCTCTTTAATTTCTCTCAGGAGTGTCTTGTAGTTTTCAGGGTATAGGTCTTTAACTTCCTTGGTTAGGTTTATTCCTAGGTATTTTATTCTTTTTGATGCAATTGTGAATGGAATTGTTTTCCTGATTTCTCTTTCTGTTAGCTCATTGTTAGTGTATAGGAAAGCAACAGATTTCTGTGTATTAATTTTGTATCCTGCAACTTTGCTGAATTCAGATATTAGTTCTCATAGTTTTGGAGTGGAGTCTTTAGGGTTTTTTATGTACAATATCATGTCATCTGCAAATAGTGACAGTTTGACTTCTTCTTTACCAATCTGGATGCCTTTTATTTCTTTGTTTTGTCTGATTGCTGTGGTTAGGACCTCCAGTACTATGTTGAATAACAGTGGGGAGAGAGGGCATCCCTGTGTTGTTCCTGATCTTAGGTGAAAAGCTTTCAGCTTCTTGCTGTTAAGTATGATGTTGGCTGTGGGTTTGTCATATATGGCCTTTATGATGTTGAGGTACTTGCCCTCTATACCCGTTTTGTTGAGAGTTTTTATCATGAGTGGATGTTGATTTTTGTCGAATGCTTTTTCAGCATCTATGGAGATGATTGTGTGGTTTTTGTTGTTCTTTTTGTTGATGTGGTGGATGATGTTGATGGGTTTTTGAGTGTTGTGTCATCCTTGCAACCCTGAGATGAATCCCACTTGATTATGGTGTATGATCCTCTTGATGTATTTTTGCATTCGGTTTGCTAATATTTTGTTGGGTATTTTTGCATCTATGTTCATCAGGGATATTGGTCTGTAATTTTTTTGTTGGGTCTTTGCCTTGTTTTGGTATTAGAGTGATGCTGGCTTCATAGAATGAGTTTGGAAGTATTCCCTCCTCTTCTGTGTTTTGGAAAAATTTAAGGAGGGTGGGTATTATGTCTGATAAAATTTAGCAGTGAATCCATCGGGCCCGGGGCTTTTTTTCTTGGGTAGTTTTTTGATTACAGATTTAATTTTGTTGCTGGTAATTGGTCTGTTTAGATTTTCTGTTTCTTCCTTGGTCAGTCTTGGAAGGTTGTATTTTTCTAGGAAGTAGTCAATTTCTGCTAGGTTTTCCAGCTTATTAGCATATAGATTTTCATAGTATTCTCTAATAATTCTTTGTGTTTCTGTGGAGTCTGTCGTGATTTTTCCTTTCTCATTTCTGATGAGTTTGTTTGTGTGTGTAGATTCTCTTTTTCTCTCAATAAGTTGGCTAGGGGTTTATATATATTTTTTATTTTCTCAGAGAACCAGCTCTTGGTTTCATTGATTTTTTTTTTTCTGTTGTTTTATTCTTCACAATTTTATTTATTTCTTCTCTGATCTTTATTATGTCCCTCCTTCTGCTGACTTTGGGCTTCATTTGTTCTTCTTTTTCCTGTTTCAGTAATTGTGACTTTAGACTATTCATTTGGGATTGCACTTCTTTCTTTAAATAGGCCTGGATTGCTATATACTTTACTCTCAGAACTGCCTTTGCTGCATCCCACAGAAGTTGGGGCTTTGTGCTGTTGTTGTCTTTTGTCTCCATATATTGCTTAATTTCTGTTTTAATTTGGTCATTGATCCATTGATTATTTAGGACCATGTTGTTATGCCTCCATGTGTTTGTGAGCCTTTTTGTTTTCTTTGTACAGTTTATTTCTAGTTTTATACCTTTGTGATCTGAGAATTTGGTTGGTAGAATTTCAGTCTTTTTGAAGTTACTGAGGCTCTTTTTTTGTGGCCTAGTATATGGTCCATTCTGGTAAATGTTGCATGTGCACTTGAGAAGAATGTGTACTTTGCTGCTTTTGGGTGTAGAGTTCTGTAGATGTCTGTTAGGTCCATCTGTTCTAGTGTGTTGTTCAGTGCCTCTGTGTCCTTACTTATTTTCTGGCTGGTTGATCTGTCCTTTGGAGTGAGTGGTGTGTTGAAGTCTCCTATAATGAATGCATTGCATTCTATTTCTTCCTTTAATTCTGTTAGTATTTGTTTCACATATATAGGTGCTCCTGTGTTGCGTGCATGTATATTTATAATGGTTATATCTTCTTGCAGGACTGCCCCCTTTATCATTATGTAATGTCCTTTTTTATCTCTTGTTACTTTCTTTGTTCTGAAGTTATTTTGTCTGATATAGTACTGCAACACCTGTTTTTTTTTCCCTATTGTTTGCATGAAATATCTTTTTCCATCCCTTCACTTTTAGTCTGTGTATACCTTTGGGTTTGAGCTGAGTCTCTTGTAAGCAGCATATAGGTGGGTCTTGCTTTTTTATCCATTCTATTACTCTGTGTCTTTTGATTGGTGCATTCAGTCCATTTATACTTAGGTTGATTATCGATAGATATGTACTTATTGCCATCGCAGGCTTTGGATTCGTGGTTACCAAAGGTTCAAGGGTAGCTTCTTTACTATCTAACTGTCTAACTTAACTCTCTTATTAAGCAATTATAAACACAGTCTGATGATTCTTAATTTCTCTCCCTTCTTATTCTTCCTCCTCCATTCTTTATATGTTAGGTGTTTTATTCTGTAGTCTTTTGTGTTTCCTTTGACTGCTTCTATGGATCATTGATTTTATTTTTTGCCTTTAGTTAGTGTTTGGTTGGTCTGCTTTCTTTGCTATGGATTTATTTTCTCTGGTGACATATATTTAGCTTTAGGAGTGCTTCCATCTAGAGCAGTCCCTTTAAAATATCTTGTAGAGGTGATTTGTGGGAGGCAAATTCCCTCAACTTTTGCTTGCCTGGGAATTGTTTAATCCCTCCCCCGAATTTAAATGATAATTGTGCTGGATACAGTATTCTTGGTTCAAGGCCCTTCTGGTTCATTGCATTAAATATATTATGCCATTCTCTTCTGGCCTGTAAGGTTTCTGTTGAGAAGTCTGTTCATAGCCTGATGGGTTTTCCTTTGTAGGTGATCTTTTTCTCTCTCTGGCTGCCTTTAATACCCTGTCCTTGTCTTTGATCTTTGCCATTTTAATTATTATATGTCTTGGTGTTATCCTCCTTGAGTCCCTTGTGTTGGGAAATCTGTGGGCTTCCATGGTCTGAGAGACTATTTCCTTCCCCAGCTTGGGGAAGTTTTCAGCTATTATTTCTTGAAAGACATTTTCTATCCCTTTTTCTCTCTCTTCTTCTGGTACCTCTATTATGCGAATATTATTCCATTTGGATTGGTCACACTGTTCTCTTAATATTCTTTCATGCCTAGAGATCCTTTTATCTCTCTCTGCCTCAGCTTCTCTGTATTCCTGTTCTCTGATTTCAGTTCCATTGACAGTCTCTTGTACCTTGTCCAGTCTGCTCTTAAGATCTTCTATTGATTGTTTCATTTCTGTTTTCTCCTTCCGAACTTCATCCCTTAGCTCTTGCATATTTCTCTGCATGTCGGTCAGCATGGTTATGACTTTTATTTTGAATTGTTTTTCAGGAAGATTGGTTATATCTATGTCACCAGGCCCTCTCTCTGGGGTAGTCTGAGTGATTTTTGACTGGACCAGATTCTTCTGCCTTTTCATGGTGATAGAAGTGGTCACAGGTAGGTGGCACATGTGTCAGCTGGGAGAACAAAGTCCCTTCCTGCTTGTTGGTTGCCTTGCCCTTCTCCACTGGCTGTGCGGTGTACCCGCATACTGGCAGCAGTCTCTGGGATAATCTCCTGAGCTGCTGTGGGCGGGCTGGCCTTCGGGAAAGCCTAGTGCACTGCAGAGGGTGGCAGACGGCAGATGCGCCGGGTGTGTTCTCCTGTGAGAACGGTGCCCCTTCGTGCCTTCCGGACCTTGCTCTGGCTTCTGTTGCCTGTGCCATCAACCCGCACACCGGGAATAGTCTCTAGGATAATCCCCTGAGCTGCTGTGGGCGCGGTGGTCTTTGGGAAAGCATAGTGCACTCCAGGGGTGGCAGACTTGCCAGGTGTGTTCTCCTTCAAGAATGGTGCCACTTCGTGCCTTCCAGACATTGCTCCAGCTTCCGCTGCCTGTGTCATCTACCCGCATGCTGGGAGCAGTCTCTGTGATAATCCTCTGAGCTGCCGTGAGTGGGGCGGCCTTCGGGATAGCCTGGAGCCCTGCCGGGGGTGGCAGACGTGCCGTGTGTGTTCTCCTGTGGAATGGCACGACCTTGCTCTGGCTTCCTCTGCCTGTCCAGGTTAGCTGTGCACTGGGAGGAGACTATGTGGTTGCTGTGGGCGGGGCTGTTTTAGTGCTGCTCTGCAGCTGTGGTGGGTCAGCTGGTTTGCTTGCAGCGCCGGCCAGGGGGAATGAATGGCAGGCTGCTTATCACTGTGAGGGGCTTTAGGGCTGCATTACCCCCCAGGATGTTAGGGAGCCTGAAGTTCCTCAAGATTCCCAGCCTGCTGGGCTGAACATGCTGGGACGATTTTGTCCAGCTGTTGAGCCCTTGTCCCTTTAAGACTTTTAAAAAGCGCCCGCTTTTCTTTTTTCCCAGGGGAGCCGGCTGTGGGGACCCGTTCGCAGTCTCCGTTTCGGGTTTTACTTTTCCGATTCTCTAATATCCAGTACAGCATGCAATGTGTGTCTGTGCCCCCGGTGCAGATTACTAGGGCTGGTTATTTAGTAGTCCTGTGCTTCCACTCCTTCCCCACTCTGATTCTTTTCCTCCCGCCGGTAAGCTGGTGTTGGGGGAGTGCTCGGGTCCCGCCGGGTCACGGCTTTGTGTCTTACCCTTTTTGTGAGATGCTGAGTTCTCGCAGATGTAGCTGTAGCTTGGCTGTTGTACTGTATCTTCTGGTCTCTCTTTTAGGAATAGTTGTATTTTCAAAAATCTATATGGTTTTGGGAGGAGATTTCTGCTGCCCTACTCAGGCAGCCATCTGGAGCCCCTCTCACTCTCTTGGTTATATTTTTAAACACACTTCCCCTTTCAATTGGAAGGTATAAAAATGCCAATTGTGATGATTTCCTTCATTTGTAGAGTACGACAAAGGAAAACTGAAGGAGCAAAACAGCAGTGGACTCACAGAGTCCAAGAAGGGACTAGCGGTTACCAAAGGGGAGGGGTAGGGGAGGGAGGGAGAAGTGGATTGAGGGGGTATTATGATTGGCACACATGGTGTGGGGGGGATGATGGGGAAGATAGTGTAACACAGAGGAGGCAAATAGTGACTTTGTGGCATCTTACTACTCTGATGGACAGTGACTGCAATGGGGTATCTGAGGGGACTCCATAATATGGGTGAATATAGTAACCACATAGTTTTTCATGTGAAACCTTCATAAGAGTGTATATCAATAAAACTTAATAAAAAAACCAGTTGTGAACAGGCTTAAAAATATTTCAGTTGTTTCTCTACCCTTTTACCAGGTGAATGAGGGATTCTTTTTTTGACTTCATTAATATTTGTGATGATAAGGCAGACACTACTACAGGCATCTTGCCTTTTGTGCATTATTTATGGAATTGTCAGGCAGTGATGCCTCTTGAAAAAGCGGCCAGTTTATGAAAAAACCTTTATATGTAGATGTTAATTTTTTTCCCCAAGACCTCTTGTTAATACATTTTTTTTCTTGCTAGTTTGAAAAGGCTGGGTGGTAATTACCATTTTAAGGGCCCTGTAGCATTATCTTCATCTGCGAAAATACCAAAGAACAGAAAATTTAGTGGTTTCTAAACACATTAGCTTAAAGTAAAAATAAGTAGAATCTGGAAAAATTATTGAAAATGTGTTTCTTTAAAAAATAATCCTGAGTGTGGAATATAAGAACAAAGGAAAAACTGAAGGAACAAAACAGCCACAGACTCACAGAACTCAAGAATGGACTAACAGTTACCAAAGGGAAAGGGACTGGGGAGGATGGGTGGGAAGGGAGTGATAAGGGGGGAAAAGGGGCATTACGATTAGCACACGTAATGCAGCAGCGGGGGACACAGGAAAGGCAGTATTTATAGAGAAGACAAGTAATGATTCTATAACATCTTACTATGCTGATGGACAGTGACTGTAGTGGGGTATGTGGGGGGGACTTGATAATAGGGGTCTAGTAACCGTAATGTTCAAGTGATTGTACATTAGCAATACCAAAATAAAAAAAATAATAATAATTCTGAATAGTAAGAGTTAGATACACTTGGCATAAAATTCAAAAATGTATAGTGCTTTTTGTAGAAGTTTGTGAAAATTTTGAGTTGTGAATGGAAATAGTACAAGTATTAATATATGAGTGGAAAAAAACTGAATTATAAAAAATGTACAAAGAATTAGGTTCAGAGCTGGGGCCAAGTGAATTGTAAACTCTTCTTGCCACATGGTGGCACCACTTCCACTGCAAATAGAAAAGGTGAATTTTTCTGTGAGGATTCACCTTGAATTATGTGAGGTTTTCAGTTGTGCATTTCTTGCAAAAGATGTGACCGCTGGGATGAAGAAGAAAATGCAAACCATCTGTAATTTCACCATCTGCAGATAATTGCTGTTACTATCTTGATATATATAGTGTATGGAAATAACTTTTAATGGTGTCTTACACACCATTTTGCTTAGTTTTCTCACTTAGCAAAAATATATGATGACTGTTTTCACAAAGTAATGATAATAATAACTATATTATTCTACCTTCTTTATGTACCACAACTTAATTGATTACCCTAAATACCACAGTAGGTAATTTCCAATTATTTCCTATCATAGATATTTATGAATAATTTTGCAAATGTTCCTTGTATATGCATATGTGTGCACATCCCTGATTATTTGCTTAGGACTAATTTTCTGGAGGTAAGAAATAGGGGTAAAGAGTATATGTTTTAAAGGATTTCAAGGGTGGTAGGAGAGCTCTTGCCAAATTGTTTTCCAGGATGGTTGTGGTCATTTATAATCCCAATAGTAATATATGATATTAGCCCTAAACTGGGCATTTTTTCTTTTAAGACCTTTGATTTATGAGACTATTTGATGATTGAAGGGAGTTAAATATAATGTGAGCAGTGATGATAAAAATTCAATAGAATTTATTTTAGAAATTTTTTTTAGCTTTCTTATAATGCAGTGAAAAGTTTGATTCCCTTATATTAACAGAATATATATAAGGAAAAAAGGGCTCATTTCCTACCACTCTTATAAATTATCTTGATAGAATATTTAGTCATTCTGTGTTTTTCTGTTATATCCTAGACAATACAATGTAGATTATAAGCTGGAGACTTACTTGAAGATTGCTAGGCTCTATCTGGAGGATGATGATCCAGTCCAGGCAGAAGCTTACATAAATCGAGCATCATTGCTTCAGAATGAGTCTACCAATGAACAATTACAGATACATTATAAGGTAAAGATGAGCTGATTTGGAATGAATTTTGTATTAGAGAATCCTGGTATATTAAGAAGCTGCAGAATATTTGATAAATGCTATTTATTATACATTAGAAAATCTTTTTTATTTTTCCCCCCAATTGAAACATTTTTTTCTCTGTAGGTATGCTATGCACGTGTTCTTGATTATAGAAGAAAATTCATTGAAGCTGCACAAAGGTACAATGAGCTGTCTTACAAGACAATAGTGCATGAAAGTGAAAGACTAGAGGCCTTAAAACATGCTTTGCACTGTACCATCTTAGCATCAGCAGGTAAACATGTAATTTATGCTTTAATGAACAGTTTGTCTTTGCCTAATCATTGCAGATTCATTACTGTTGGAAGATTTAGCAAGGCACTGTTCTTCAAGGGGCTGTCTTACTGATATAATTATGGTAAATTTAGTTTAAACATTTAAACAGTGAAAAAACAACAGCAAAATGGATGTTAACTTAAAAATGTTTAAATACGCATGTCTATTACCCACATGTATTAAGAATAGTCAAGAGATAATATGAAGTTTAATTCTTCTAAAATATCACTTCAAAAATGGATAACAAAATATTAAATGAGAATTACGTAAAGTGAAACAAAAATTAAAATCTAGAGATTGGTGATATGATAATTAATGTACTGCTTTTGGGATGTTTATTTTTAACCTTTACATTTCAGTTTTAGACCTGGCATTTATCCTTTTTTTCAACAAATATAAAAAAAATCTGTCCTTTGTTCTTTTTACTAAATTATAGCATGTAAGTCACTCAACTTACAAAGGAAAAAGAGCATTGAGAGGAAATGCTCAAAATTCTAAACTGTGGCTTTTCTAAATCATTTTAGAATGTTTATTTTTGAGAATGTTTAGTGGAGAGCTTAATGATGTGGTCAGATGACACATTTCAGTCTCTATGAAGCAGCGATCTTTATTTTTGTTACTGAAAAGGCAGTACAGAAAGTGGTACTGCTTTCAGGTGTAAAGAACTATTGCTGGTTACTTGTATTTCCTTCAGTATAAAAAGTTAATTGTATTTCCTTCAGCATGTGTATATATACCCTCTTGTTATATCCAAATGGTAGCATGATACACACTTTTGCCGCTTGTTTTTTCATATAGCTATATATCATAGTGATTTTCATATGTCAGTACATATAGCTCATTCTTTTTTATTTTTTTATTGTTTGACTATTATAATTTATAGTCAATTACAAACATGCTGTAGTGATTATGCACATATGTGTAAGTAGATGTATAGGTTAAATTCTTGACTCCAAGGGTACATACATTTAAACTTTTGATAGAAATTATACATTGCGCTTTAGTGTCACCCTCCAAACAATGTCTGTGTGTACCTGATTCCTCACACATATCACATTTTTTAATCTTTGCTAATCTGACAAATGAAAGATAGTTTTTTAGTTTGGTTTTAATTTACATTTCATTTATTATGAATCCCCTTGAGCATCATTTCATATGTTTAAAAAAATCACTGTTGAAAAACATGTAATTTTTTTTTTTTCAGTGAGTTTTCTGTTTATGTCTATTAGCCATTTTTTTGGGTTTTTATCCTTGGTGACTTATGAGTGTCTTTGTATATGAGAAATTCAACAAAGTTTTTTTTCCAATTTGTGGAAAATTTTCCTCTCTTTCCTATTTTTGGCTTTGTTCATTGAATTTTTGCCATGCAGAAACTTAAAATTCTTATATATATCTATGTTAATTTTTTCTTTCATGGCTTCTGGTTCTTGTCGACTTGCTCAGAGGGGTTTTTCCTACTCCAAAATTATATATTTTAAATTCCTGCATGTTTTGTTTTATTTTTCTAAGAAGTCCATTTCTTCTAGGTTTTGCCGCTTGTTAGCATATAGATGCTCGTAATATTCTCTTATAATTCTTTGTATTTCTGTGGGGTCCGTGATTATTTTTCCTTTCTCATTTGTGATTCTGTTTATGTGTGTAGATTCTCTTTTTCTCTTAATGAGTCTGGCTAGGGGTTTATCAATTTTGTTTACTTTTTCAAAGAACCAGCTTTTGGTTTCATTGATTTTTTTCTATTGTTTTATTCTTCTCAATTTTATTTATTTCTTCTCTGATCTTTATTATGTCTCTCCTTCTGGTGACTTTGGGCCTCATTTGTTCTTCTTTTTCCAATTTCAATAATTGTGTCTTTATACTGTTCATTTGGGAATGTTCTTCCTTCTTTAAATAGGCCTGGATTGCAATATACTTTCCTCTTCGAACTGCCTTTGCTGCGTCCCACAGAAGTTGTGGCTTTGTGTTGTTGTCATTAGTCTCCATATATTCTTTGGTTTCTGTTTTGATTTGGTCGTTAACCCATTGATTAATTAGGAGAACGTTAAGTCTCCATGTATTTGTGAGCCTTTTTTGATTTCTTTCTAAAATTTATTTCTAGTTTTATACCTTTGTGATCTGAGAAGTTGGTTGGTAGGATTTCAATATTTTTGAATTTACTGAGGTTCTTTATGTGGCCTAGTATGTGGTCTATTCTGGAAAATGTTCCATGTGCACTTGAGAAGAATGTGTATCCTGCTGCTTTTGGGTGCAGAGTTCTGTAGATATCTGTTAGGTCCATCTGTTCTAGTGTGTTGTTCAGTGCCTCTGTGTCTTTACTTATTTTCTGTGTGGTTGATCTGTCCTTTGGAGTGAGTGGTCTGTTCAAGTCTCCTAAAATGAATGTATTGCTTTCTGTTTCCTCCTTTAATTCTGTTAGTATTTGTTTCACATATGCTGGCGCTCCTGTGTTGGGTACATATATATTTATAATGGTTATATCTTCTTGTTGGCCTGACCCCTTTATCATTATGTAATGTCCTTCTTTATCTCTTGCTACTTTCTTCGTTTTGAAGTCTATTTTATCTGATACAAGTACTGCAACACCTGCTTTTTTCTCTTTGTTGTTTGCATGAAATATCTTTTTCCATCCCTTCACTTTTAGCCTGTGTATATCTTTGGGTTTGAGGTGAGTCTCTTGTAAGCAGCATATAGATGGGTCTTGCTTTTTTTATCCACTCTGTTACTCTGTGTCTTTTGATTGGTGCATTCAGTCCGTTTACATTTAGGGTGATTATTGATAGATATGTACTTATTGCCATTGCTGTCTTTAGATTCGTGGTTACCAAAAGTTCAAGGGTTGCTTCTGTACTATCTAAGAATCTAACTTAACTTTCTTGTTAAGTTATTGTAAATGGTGTCTGATGTTTCTTTATCTCTCCCTTCCTATTCTTCCTTCTCCTTTCTTTATATATTAGGTGTTTTATTCTTTGCCTTTAGTTAGTATTGGATGGTCTGCTTTCTTTGCTATGATTTTATTTTCTCTGGTGACATCTTTTTAGCCTTAGGGGTGCTTCCCTCTAGAGCAGTCCGTTTAAGATATCCTGTAGTGGTGTTTTATGAGAGGCAAACTCTCTCAACTTTCCTTTGTCTTGAAATTGTTTAATCCCTCCGTCATATTTAAATGATAATCGTGGTGGATACAATATTCTTGGTTCGAGGCCCTTCTGTTTCATTACGTTAAATATATCATGCCATTCTCTTCTGGCCTGTAAGGTTTCTGTTGAGAAGTCTGATGATAGTCTGATGGGTTTTCCTTTGTAGGTGATCTTTTTTCTCTGTCTAGCTGCCTTTAATACTCTGTCTTTATCTTTGATCTTTGCCATCTTAATTATTATGTGTCTTGGTGTTGTCTTCCTTGGGTCCCTTGTGTTGGGAGATCTGTGGGCTTCCGTGGACTGCGAGACTATTTCCTTCCCCAGCGTGGGAAAGTTTTCAGCAATTATTTCTTCAAAGACACTTTCTATCCCTTTTTCTCTCTCTTCTTCCTCTGGTACTCCTATAATGCGAATATTGTTCCGTTTGGATTGGTCACACAGTTCTCTTAATATTCTTTCATTCTTAGAGATCCTTTTATCTCTCTCTGCCTCAGCTTCTTTGTATTCCTGTTCTCTGTTTTGTAATTCATTGACAGTGTCTTGTACCTCATCCAGTCTGCTGTTAAGCCCGTTGATGGCTTGTCTCATTTCTGCATTGTCTTTCCTCATTTCCTCCCTCAGCTCTTGCACATTTTTCTGTAGATCCATCAGCATGGCTATGACTTTTATTCTGAATTCTTTTTCAGGAAGACTGTGCACGTCCATTCCTTCAGGTTCTCTCTCAAGGGTTGTGTGTGTCTGATGCTTTGTCTGTATCATATTCTTCTGTCTTCTCATGACTTTAGAATTGGTTGTTGGTAGTTGTCACGTATGTCAGCTGGGCTCTTTATGACTTAAAAAAGGAAACTCTTAGAAAGAAGAGAAAAAGAAAAAGAAATTTAAAAAATACTAATAATAATAAGAAAGAGAGAGAGAGAGAGAAAGAAAGAAAAGGAAAGAAAAAAGAAAAAGCAGCAACACCTAAAAAAAACGCCCACCGGAAGTGGTTTCTGTGTGAATGCTTTAGGTGGCGCTGTTGCTCCACTATTCCAGAGCCGTGGCTGTGCCTCTCCGCACAGCCCTTTAAAGCTGTGGCCGGGGTGAGAATGAATGGGAAGCTGTTGAGCTCTGTGGGAGTCCTAAATATGGCTACCCTTTCCCAGTCGCCCGCTATGGGGTCCGAAGCTCCCCAAGACTCCCATCCTGCTGGGCTGAGTGTGCCACGATGATGAGGTTCTCTGCTGGACTCCTGTCTCTTTAAGACCACTGAAAAACAAAGCGTGCGCTTTTCTCCTTTTTTTTTCTTCTCTCTTCTCCTTCCCTGAGCCAGCCGCGAGCAAGCAGGCGCGTCCTGCAGAGACCCTGTGCCCTCCGTCTCTCCAATCTCCGCCACACCGCGCTTTGTGCACCCGCGCTCCCGGGGCAGATCCAGGGCTGGTTATCTCCTGGGCCTGCACTTCCACTCCCTCTCGGCTCTGAATCCTCTCCTCCCGCCGGTGCGCTGGGGTGGGGGAGTGCTCGGGTTCTGCTGGGTCGCGGTTCCATTTCTTACCCGCCTTGCCAGCTGCCGAGTCCTCTCAGGTGTGGCTGCATGGTGTGCGCTTTCCTGTGTGTTCTGGTCTCTCTTTTAGGAACAGTTGCATTTGCTGTGTTTTCATGGATAAATATAATGTTGGGAGGAAAATTCTGCTGCTCCGTTTCACGCCACCATCTTCCCGGAACCCGCATGTTTTCTTTTAGTATTTAGGTTCTCAAATCCTCTGACCTCAGGACCCCTTACACTCTTTATACTTTTTAGGCTATATCTACTGATTACTGTTATTCAATTAGAAATTGAAATGAGAAATTTCAAAAATACTAATTCATTTAATAGTAGCAGTAGTAGCTTCATTACATATAAACAGAAATGACATGTTTTTATAAAGTAATTGTTTTCTAAAGCAAGAAAAGTTAGAACGGAATTGTTTTACGTTTTTTCAAATCTCAATGTCTTGCTTAATAAACAAAAAAAATTCTTAAAGGTATTTCTGTATTCAGTCAGTTTTGACATGTTTTAGTGGAAGTATATGAAGAAATTCCAACTTCATAGAGTATAGTTGAAAAATCCAGATGTATAGTTGGAAATCCAAATGTGTAGTTGGAAAAAGGCATATTAATGGCTTTTTCAGATAATTGTGGATGTTCTTCTTTGATACACTTAACTTGACAAGTGATATAATCTCTTATAGGTTAGTTGCAAGGTGGCATCTGAAACCGTATTGATGCATTCTCTTATGTTAAAATCTTGGTCTGTCTTGCACTTTGAATGGATCTTTTACTCATGCAAGGTTTTGTACAGTCATGTATTGGTTATTTGGAAAATATTGGTGCACTGTTGAGTGTGTGGTACAATACAGTTTAGTTCTAGTGTCACTGCCTTGATTTGTGCTGTGTGCCACCAGTTTTGGCCACCATTTGTTTTTGTACCAGCAGTGCAAACGCCAATGCAGTGAAAAAGGCAAAGGATATCCTTATGTTGTTATCAAAATAGTGATCACTTGAAAAGGTCTTAGGCATCCCCTTGAGAATCACTGTTTTAGGGGTTCATTTTTGGACTTTCTTCTTCCTCTTACTCACTATTCCAACCCCCACCTTCAAGAATAAGCACTAGTATAGATGAGTTTAGCCTACTTCTTCCTTAAATTTACTTGTAAAACTTAATCCATTTGGATTTATTTTAGTGTAAGGAATGAGATAGGGAATTAACCTTTTTTTTTTGCTAAATGGCTAGTCAATTGACTTAGCATCCTTTACTGAATAGCCTTTCTTTTTTCCTGATTGATTTGAAGCACATTATAGTAGATTTCTGGATATAGTGTTCTGTTCCATTAATTAGCCTCTTTATGAATATACTAGTACTGTGCTCTTTGAATTATTATAGCTTTATGTTTTATTATCAAAGCAGAGCTACTCTCCCTTTATTCCTTTTTTCTAAATTTTCCTAGCTTTTTTTCATATATTTGCTTTCTTTCTGTCACACATTTTTTGATACATCTTTTAAGTAATGATACATCACAACACTCGCTATTTATATATTATCATGAATAATGAATCAACAATATATATTAAATAAGGTGCTTTTCCACTGAAACACACATAAAACAGGGCTGCATATGATCAGCTGACACCAATGTTGTGACCAGAGGCTCATAAGAACCTAACCCTGTATTTCCTTTAGGAGCAACAATTGAGTGTTTACTAATTCAGTGTTGGCAGCAACTTTATAGAACAAAACTAATGCAAATAACAAGAGTGGACTGTATATTTTAGTAGGCAAAATTAGTCATAACAAAGATTGTTTTTTATTGAAGAAATAGTTGAGGATATTTGATGCTCATTTGTTTCCCTTAGGACAGCAGCGTTCTCGGATGCTGGCAACTCTTTTTAAGGATGAAAGGTGCCAGCAACTTGCTGCTTATGGGATCCTAGAGAAAATGTACTTGGATAGGATCATCAGAGGAAATCAGCTTCAAGAATTTGCTGCCATGCTGATGCCTCACCAAAAAGCAACTACAGCTGATGGTAATGATCATGCCTTACACGTATGTGGTAGTAAATATTTAGGTATGCACTAGTGGAAAGTATGTGAAATTTGAAGCATCTTGATATTTTTCTACAATGTTTTTATATAACACTTGATAAAAGAATATTATATTGACTGAAAATGGGTATCACACAGATACGGGTTTGAAGTATAAAAATATCTTTGTTGGAAAGCATTTTGTGGAGTAATGAATTTTTGAGGGAACTAAGGGCAGAAGAATTTTAAGCTATGCTTATAGTGCCTGTTTTTTAAAAAGCTCAAACCATTTGATAAGTATCTAAATTTTAAGCCATCAGTTTGTAACAGAGCATAATTACCCAGTCCTATTTTAGAGCAAAATTTGGCAAAGTAGTTTGCCCAGGGTTATTTAGGGTGAAAGTATTACCAATAAGAATAGAACTTGGTGTCATGTTTCCTAGTTAAGAGATGTATTTGCTTAAGTCAGAGTCTGTTTGCCAGGAAAAGAGCTTATAATAGTTGCTTGTTTATAACATCAATTCTTTTATGTATGTTTGTCTACAATGATTTTAAAATAGCTTATAACAACATGCATAGTAATAAAAATAGGGACATAGATCATCAGAAACATGGAAAAGATCAAGGTAACGTAGATCTGTTAGACTCACTGCCTTGGATTCAGTGGCATCCTGTATCAAAGAGAATTTAGCTGTAGAGTCATTTATGTAGGGTTTGGCTGACAGGTGTACACGTCACCTAATCTTGCTGCCTCGAATTGAAGCAGGTCAGTGAAGGGATTATACTGACTGACTCCTACTGAATTTGTTTTAATTGCACTTTAAGAAGCAAACCAGTTGATTATCACCTTTCTGTCTACAATAGTTATTTTTCCTATAGGATATTGTTTATGAAGATCCTCAGGAAAATTCCTTTACAGTCTTAGGATTAGTTGTGATTCTCCTGAGCAGTTGGTTTTTACTTTATGTAAACACATCATGAGTTGATAACTGATTGGTTTTCTTACTTTGGTTGGCTGCTAGAAAGCTTAAAATTAAATTTTTTGCCCACCTGTAAATAGTGTGTAGGTGTTTGATTGTTGCTACTCGTTTTTCTTTTTTACTTTTAAATTTCCTTGTCTTTCATTCTGTATATTCTCCTGAGCAGCTTTGAATTCTTTGTGCAAGAAGATGTGTGACATAAAAGCTACATAAATAAGAAAAAGTTTCCAGAATTGATATGAGCTACAGATTTAAGCTTCATTCAGATCATGACTCTCTGGCTATGAAAAAAATGAAAAGATATGTAGTCTTTTCTAAAAAGATAATTATTTTTTCTAAAAGAGGGATACTCACTAGGATCATTCAGGATGTAAATGATTCTCAAATTTCGCACATGGGACTGTAAAGAGGACAGATATTTTGTCTTCTTCCTCTTCCATTTTAGACTTTATTGCTTTCCTTATTTATCTCTTGGGACAGTTTTGTTTTTTGGCATTATGACCTTAGGCTAGAAATTTAGAGACAGTTTTTTTTTTTTTTAATTACAATTCAGTTGTTTTTAGTATAGTCCCAGAGTTGTGCAACATTACTGCTAATCTGCTTTCTGCTCTATAGATTTGCGTATTCTGGGCATTTCATATAATGGAATCATATAATACATATCCTTTTGCTGGTTTCTTTCATTTTGTATGTTCAGGGTTCATCCATGTTATAGTTTGTATCAGTATTTCATTCCTTTTTATTTCCAAGTAATATTCTGTTACGTGGATGTACCACATTTTATTTTTTCAACAGTTGATGGATATACAGGTTATTTTCACCTTTTGGCTATTAATAATGCTGCTGTGAACATTAATGTAAAGGTTTTTATATGGACACAAGTTTTTAATTCTCCTGGGGATATACCTAGGAGTAGAATTAACTGAGTCATATAGTAACTCTGTGTTTAGTCTTTTGAAGAGCTGCCAGACTGTTTTCCTATGAGGCTCTCCATATTACATTCCTGCCAGATGTAAGGGTTCCATTTTTTCTGTATTATCTCCCACACTTACTATTTTTTTTTTTTATTTAACCTTCCTAGTGGGTATTAACTAGTATTTTTTTGTTTTGCTTTGCATTTCCCTGAGGGCAATGATGTTTCTTTGAAGGTGGGAGCTAAACACCTTTTCGTGTGCTTTATTGGCCATTTGTATATCTTTATCAAACTATTCAGATCCTTTGCCAATTTTTCAATTGAGGTATTTCTTTTATTATCGAATTGTAAGAATTCTTCATAGATTCTAGATATGATCATTATCAGATGATTTGAAAATATTTTCTCTCACTCCCTGTATTTTTTCTTCACCTTTTTGATGGTACCCTTTGAAACACAAAAGTTTTAAATTTTGGTGCAGTCCAAATTATCTATTTTTTCTTTTGTTGTTCATGATTTCAGTGTCATATCTAAGAAACCATTGCCTAATCCAAGGTTATGAAGATTGGCTCTGTTCTCTTCTGAAGTTTTATAGTTGTAACTCTTATATTTAGATCTTTGATTCATTTTGAGTTAATTTTTGTATTGCAGTATAAGGTAGGGTCCAAGTTTATTCTTTGGCATGTGTATATCCAGTTTTCTTGGCACCATTTGTTGAAAAGACTTATTTCCCCATTGAATTGTCTTGGCATTCTTGTTGACAATCTATTGACCATAAATGTGAGAATTTGTTTCTGGACTCTCAATTCTGTTCCATTATTATATAATTCCTGTCCTTGTGCCAGTACCACACTGTTTTGGTATTTTATAGTAAGTTTTGAAATCAGGAAATGTGAGTCTTCCAACTTATTTCTTTTTCACGATTGTTTTGGGTCCCTTGAATTTGCATGTGAATAGTAAGGTCAGTTTCAGTTTTGCAAAGAAGCCAGCTGGAATTTTGATAGGGATGGCATTGAATCTATAGGTCAGTTAGAGGAGTATTGACATCTTAATTTTAAGTCTTCCTGTACTTCCATTTATCTAAGTCTTTATATTTGAAAGTTGCTAAAAAACTTCATAACTATGTGAGGAAAAAAATTCGTAACTATATGAGGTGATGGATGTTAACTACTATGGTAATCATCTCACAATATATACATATATCAAATCATTATGTTTTACACCTTAAACTAACATAATGTTATTTGTCAATTATACCTTAGTAAAACTTGAAAGAAAAAAATTAGGTGAGCCCAGAAGTCTAACACCTTCAGCATGGGGCCTTATGTCCAGAACTTTGTTGGGCCTTGTATTACCTCACTTAAGGGAGGATGCTGTGCCTGATCTCTCATGGTTAGCTGATCCTACCTTCCAAATATTTCTCATATTTGTCTCACAGTTAGGTGCTTGTGGAGTGTCCAAAAGAGATATTTCTGTTAAGCTATATGCATTGACTTTATCAAGCTTGCAAAACAGGTTGCATGATTGTTTTGTTGCTGCTTGCTAATAAAAATGTGTGCTAATAGCCAGAAAAGAAAAGTTAATGAATCTGATAGCTACACTAAGGAAGCACAACCTCAAACCCAAAAGGTTAAATCCATTCAACTAGTTAGTAACTACTTGCTAATCACTCATTTTTAAAAATGTGTTTTTTGTATTGAATTGTATATTCTTCAAAGTATATTATATAAGGCATTTTGGTTACTTTTAAAATTTTGATAAGAGGAATAAAGACAATGATTATGAGTTATTACTTGCCTAGAAATTTTGGGGGGAAAAGGATGAGTCTTATAAGAGTATAAAACAAGTTTTAAATTTATAATTATTTATATTTATTTAAGGTTCTAGCATCTTGGACAGAGCTGTTATTGAACACAATTTGTTGTCTGCAAGCAAATTATATAATAATATTACCTTTGAAGAACTTGGAGCTCTTTTAGAGATCCCTGCAGCTAAGGTATTTTCTTGTTTCTAATACATAAAAAGGAAGTTAAGAGACTAAACCTATTGATGTAATGGGAAAATATATAATTGATATTGGCAACTGCAACAGAAATACACATAAAAAGCCTCAAATAGAAATAAATTTTTTGGATGTTAAAGTAGTACTGTGATGGTACTTTTTTTTTTAATTGTATTTTATGATAAAGTGACCCAGAATGGCAGTCTTAAAGGGGTTCTAGGTTATGATACCCATTTTGTGAGAATATCTTTGTTTAGTGTCTATTTAAATACACTTCATAGTGGTTTCTGATTTCTGATTAACAAGATTCCAATACATGCCTTACTTCTTTTTTCTGCTCTAGATTGACCCAAAGGTTAAATATTTCATTTCTTTGAGAGAATGACTATAGTAATACTCCAGGCTATTCTGCTGTAATTTCTGTGCATGATTTAACTTAAGTTGACCGAGTTATTAGGGAATTAATTTCATTCTTAGTCATGATAAGGGTTTGGTAGGTGATGTATATATTCCAGTAAAGTTATCAGTAGTATTTAGAATATTTCAGGTATCATTTATAAAGCATTCTCTTAATTCTAAATAATAATAAAAGTAAGCAATCAACCTTACTTTCACCTAACTTGCAAACCTTAAAGTCAAGTAGTTAGGGGTCACATCCCCTTTTATCTGTTAGTGAAATTTTAATTTAAGATTTTCTAATATAATTCCCTTACTTGTACATACGTATTCAATATGCAGTAAGAGAAGTGAAACAATTTGGGAACCAAAGCTGAAATTACCATTAAAAGATACTTTCTTCATAGGCATTGAGGTTTGATCCTTTGCTGAGGCTAAGGGAAGTGAATATATTTTTAACAAGAAATACCAGTCAGTCTGTTCAGGAATGATTTAGGATTGATTGTGAAGATGGTCAGAATTACTTAAATGACTTAAATCACAACCCAGATTCCTTACATAGCAAACATGAACTATGTCTTTAGGAGCTAGGTGGAGGACTTTTTGTTCCCCTTTAATTGTCTTTTAAATCCTTTCAACTCCCTTTTAAATTTGAAAATCTATTCCTCCTTTCAATTTTTCTTCAAGAATGCCACTTTCCTAAGAATTTTTGGGTTGATAAACTGTGAAAATTGAAATGAAATAAATAGGAAAACTTTTTTTTTTTTTTGAGGCATGGAACCCAGTGAGAAGAAAAACAGTTAGTTTGGTTTTGAGCAGAGGAAAAAATTGGTAAGAGGCCTGGGTTCTTGTCCAAAATGTCCCAAGAAAAACACAGATCCCAATTAAAATAATGGATTGTGCTCATAAAGAATGGGGGCTAAAAATAGGTAGATTTATAAGATTTACTCTTTTAATGAATGGCAAATGACCACATCTGTAAAGCTTAGTGATGGGCAGTAGACCAAGAGCTTTCAATTCTCTTCTCACATGTGAATAACTGTAGATATGGTAATTAAAGTTTCAAAGAGTTAATTTTTAAAATTAAAAAACATTTTTTTACAGGCAGAAAAGATAGCATCACAAATGATAACAGAAGGACGTATGAATGGATTTATTGATCAGATTGATGGAATAGTTCATTTTGAAAGTAAGAGATTCTGCTTACTTCTGTCATAATGAAATGGCAGTGAACTGTTGTATATTTATGATTTAGGCATGTTGAACAATTTGCTTATTTTCCACAGAAGTAATTTAAAATAATTTTTATGAACTTATATTCATGAGTATACAATGTAGCATTGTCTGTGCTGCAGAGAAATCTGAAACTAGAATTGTATCAATTCATTCATTTACTTATCAAACATTTGTTGACCAGGCATGTAGGAACGCCAGTTGCATTTCCTGAGCAGCTAGTTAAACTAAATGGAGGCAGACAGATAATCTCTTTACTTTTTCATTGGCTAATACTTCTTCAGCCCCTATTCCCACCTCATGTACATCCTGGACCTTGCTGTACCCATAACCATTCTATTTGTAAAATTGTAATTGAAATACCCCACTCTCACCATAACCTTTTCTTGTCCTTGTAGTGGCCAGTCTCAGTTACCTCTGCTTTGATTCTTCCTTGATTGCTTTGGAGCCTCTGGTCCATTGACTTTCTTCCTTCTAATCAGCCCAGCCCTTTTTTGTCTCTACTATTCTTTGTATCCAGCTTAGATTCCAGGATTATTTCAATTGCTCTTTTACAGGCACCCCGAAATACTTGCCTAATAGCTTTTTGTTCCAACCATTAACTTTCTGTTTCAGCTCTCCAGCAAAACTTCACCATGAATGAGTCCATTCTCTCTCTTCTCCAGTCCTGTACTTGAGCAGCTAAGGTTGCTGGAGAAAAGTCAGAGCACCAGACAGATAGATGCCTCTGCAGTTAAAGCTCATGGGTCCTCAGCACTTCCTAGGATTCTTGATACATTTGGATTCTAGTCCACTCTTTTGCCTGCTCTGCATTGCGGATACCATTTTTCTCAGATCTCTGACTTTTCTTCTTCATTCTCAGCAGAAAATCTTGTTTATTATTTCACAGGAAAAAAAAGCTATCAGTGTGGAACTTGCCTAACAACTTTATCAGATACATAAATTTATAATTTTTAAATACAGATCTAAGTATGTTTTTTTCTTTGTGAGATGATTTGTCTTTCTTTCCACTTCTTCCACTTGTACTTTTGATCCCTTTTCTGAGCCCTGCCCCTCCCCTGAAAAAAACTTTTAGGAACTTGAGATTAGCCATTATTTTGTCGGTTTTCATCCTTTCTTGCTCTGTTGGCTTCTTTCTATCAATATTAAACATACTCGGATCTCTCCCATTTTTACAAAAATCCTTTCATCTTTCAGGCCTCATCTTGTCTTTTCAGCACATCAAATAGGACTGCTTATTCACCTCTTTTTTAATTGTCCTCCCATCCCAACTATTTGACTTCTATCATCTTCTTCACCTGCTTCCCCTCCTACTTCTCCAGGTATTCTTCCTGGCACTTTTATAGATTCTACATCTTTATTAGTGCCTTTAGTATTGGAGTTGCTTAGGGCTTATGCTTGGGCCATTTTGCCTCACTCTACTTAGTTTCCCTAGGAAATCTCATCTGTTCCCATTGATTCAGTTACCATCTCTACATAGACAATACCATCTCTACATAGACAATTCGAGTATAAATTTCTGAGTGCCAGACTCAAAGGCACTAACTACCAGGTGCTCCCCTTCTAAACTGAATTCATGCTCTCCCCTCCCTGCCTGCCTCCCACAACCAGTCAGCTGAACACTGCATCACTCACTTTCTCCAGCATTCCTTATCCTCTTTGTTGCTGCCCAGAATCCTTTGAATTTTATCTCCCAGGTATATCTGGAGTCCACATACTTTCTTCATTTCTCACTGTTATCATCCTACTCTGAACCCCTATAACCCCTCTTAACTTTTTTTCTCACATCTACGATTGCTCCTCTCTAGCCTAGTTGTCCTAATATATAGTCAGAATGATTGTGATCTTCTAAAAATGCAAAGAAGCGGGAAAAAAACCCCAAATTTTTAAACCATATTAGTCTCTTCCTTGGTACTTCACAGAGCCTCCAAAAGATCCTGCTGATCCTTCATAGCTTTTTCTTTCTAATCCAGCCGTATCTTTTTTTTTTTAGCACTGTTAATTCCTCTCCACATCAAACATTCTGAAATATGTACTCCTCCCATAACCAACCTCTCCAGCTAGCTTTGTCTCTATGTCCTAGTTTGAGCAATGTTAAATCAATATTTTTCTGACTCCCCAGGTTAGGTATGGCTTACTGTTATATGTTCTTAAGTCACCCTGAATTTCTTCTTAGCATTAATCATAATTATATTCATTTCTGTAACTATTTGTTTAAATGTCCATTTCTACTGCCAAGCTAAGCTTCCTGGTGGTAGATATTAAGTCTCTTTTTCTCCGTCGTATATCCAGCATCTTTTTTGATGCCCCATCCATTGTAAGTTGGGACATAAGTAAGTATTGAATAAACAAACACAGTATATAATGAATAATATAGCAGAGGTGTCACCAAGTAAAAGGACTACTTAAATTAATGTATACTAACTTCATAGAGTATGAATTACCTTTTATCATTTTCTTAGATTTAAAAAATTATAATGATAAATACGCTCACAAGAGAAGCACTGCAAATATTAATGAAGAGTTTATACTATACCTCTGCTTCTACCTTCACTCTAATTCCAGCTCCCTGGCACAACTAATATTAATCTAAAGTCTTATGTGTCTTTCTTCTTTCTTCTTATAAACATATGTAAAAATATCTAGAGAGCTTTTTCAAAAAGTGGCAGTATATATATAACTTTTTTTTATTAAGGTATCATTGCTACACATCTTACAAAGGTTTCACATGAGCAACATTGTGGTTACTTAAATTCACCCATATGATCAAGACCTCCCACATACCCCATTTCAGTCACTGTCCATCAGCATAGTAAGATGCTATTGAGTGGCTACTTGTCTTCTCTGTGCTACACTGCCTTCCCCGTGACCCCCTACATTATGTGTGCTAATCGTAATGCCCCTCGATCCCCATCTCCCTCCCTCCTAACGCACCCTTCCCACCCCCTTTCTGGAGTCTGTGAGTCTGCTGCTGTTTTGTTCCTTCAGTTTTGCTTTGTTGTTATACTCCACAAATGAGTGAAATTATTTGGTACTTGTCTTTCTCCACATGGCTTATTTCACTAAACATAATACTCTCTAGCTCCATTCATGTTGTTGCAACGGTAGGATTTGTTCTCTTATGGCTGAATAATATTCCATTGTGTATATGTACCCCATCATCTTTATCCATTCATCTATTGATGGACACTTAGGTTGCTTCCATATCTTGGCTATTGTAAATAGTGTTGTGCTAAACATAGGGGTGCATATGTCTTTTTTTAATAATGTTTTTTCTTATTATTAATGTACAATTACATGAGCAATATTATGGTTACTAGACCCCCACATTATCAAGTCCCCACAACATACCCCCATTACAGTCATTGTCCATCAGCGTAGTAAGATGCTATAGAATCACTACTTGTCTTCTCTGTGCTATACTGCCCTCCCAGTGCTCCCGCCTACATTATGTCTCCTAATCGTAATGCCCCTTTTACCCCCTTGTCCCTCCCTTCCCACCCATCCTCCCCAGTCCATTTCCCTTTGGTAACTGTTAGTCCATTCTTGGGTTCTGTGAGTCTGCTGCTGTTTTGTTCCTTCAGTTTTATTCTTTGTTCTTATACATCACATATGAGTGAAATCATTTGATACTTGTCTTTCTCCACCTGGCTTATTTCACTGAGCATAATACCGTCTAGCTCCATCCATGTTGTTGCAAATGGTAGGATTTGTTTTCTTCTTATGGATGAATAATATTCCATTGTGTATATGTACCACTTCTTCTTTATCCATTCATCTACCAATGGACACTTAGGTTGCTTCCATTTCTTGGCTTTTGTAAATAGTGCTGTGATAAACATAGGGGTGCATCTGTCTTTTTCAAACTGGGCTGCTGCATTCTTAGGGTGAATTCCTAGGGGTGGAATTCCTGGGTCAAATGGTGTTTCTATTTTTAGTTTTTTGAGGAACCTCCATACTGCTTTCCACAATAGCTGAACTAATTTACATTCCCATCAGCAGTGTAGGAGGGTTCCCCTTTCTCCACATCCTCGCCAACATTTGTTGTTTGTGTTTTGGATGTTGGCCATCCTAACTGGTGTGAGGTGATATCTCATTGTGGTTTTAATCTGCATTTCTCTGATGATTAGTGATGTGGAGCGTATTTTCATGTGCCTGTTGGCCATCTGAATTTCTTCTTTGGAGAAGTTTCTGGTCAGCTCCTCTGTCCATTTCTTAATTGGCTTATTTGCTTTTTGTTTGTTGAGGTGCATGAACTCTTTATGTATTTTGGATGTCAACGCCTTATCGGATATGTCATTTATGAATATATTCTCCCATACTGTAGGATGTCTTTTTGTTCTATTGATGGTGTCCTTTGCTGTGCAGAAGCTTTTTGGTTTGATATAGTACCACTTGTTCATTTTTGCTTTTCTTTCCTTTGCGCAGGGAGATATGTTCATGAAGAAGTTGCTCATATTTATGTCCAAGAGATTTTTGCCTATGTAGAGCTTGAAGTCAGGGAGCGTAATTTCCCCCAGTTTATTCTTCCTTCTCAGGATTGCTTTAGCTATTCGGATCTTTTGTGGTTCCATATGAATTTTAGAACTGTTTGCTCTAGTTCATTGAAGAATGCTGTTGGTATTTTGATAGGGTTTGTCTTGAATCTGTAGATGGCTTTAGGCAGGATGGCCATTTTGACAATATTAATTCATCCTATCCATGAGCATGGGATGTGTTTCCATATTTTGGTATCTTCTTAAAGTTCTCTCCTGAGTGTCTTGTAGTTTTCCGAGTATAAGTCTTTCACTTCCTTGGTTAGGTTTATTCCTATGTATTTTATTGTTTTTGATGCAATTGTGAATGGAATTGTTTTTCCGATTTCTCTTACTGCTAGTTCACTCTTAGTATATAGAAGTGCAACAGATTTCTGTGTATTACTTTTGTATCCTGCAACTTTACTGAATTCAGGTATTAGATCTAGTCGTTTTGGAGTGGATTCTTTAGGGTTTTTTATGTATAATCTCATGTCATCTGCAGAGACAGTTTGACTTCTTCCTTACCAATCTGGATGCCTTTTATTTCTTTCTGTTGTCTGATTGCCATAGCTAGTACCTCTAGAACTATGTTTAATAAAAGTGGGGAGAGTGGGCATCCTTGTCTTGTTCCCAATCTTAAAGGAAAAGCTTTCAGCTTCTCACGGGAGAGTGGGCATCCTTGTCTTGTTCCCAATCTTAAAGGAAAAGCTTTCAGCTTCTCACTGTTAAGTATAATGTTGGCTGTGGGTTTGTCATATATGGCCTTTATTATGTTGAGGTACGTGCCCTCCATACCCATTTTGTTGAGAGTTTTTATTATGAATGGATGTTGAATTTTGTCAAATGCTTTTTCAGCATCTATGGAGATGATCATGTGGTTTTTGTTCTTCTTTTTGTTGATGTAGTAGATGATGTTGATGGATTTTCGAATGTTCTACCATCCTTGCATCCCTGGGATGAATCCCACTTGATCATGATGGATGATCTTTTTGATGTATATTTGAATTCGGTTTGCTAATATATATTTTTTTTAATTTTATTTTATCATTGATTTATTTTTGGATTAGTTATTCTTTTTTTTTTTTTTTTACAATTTATTTTATTTTAGTATCATTAACCTACAATTACATGAGCAATATTGTGATGATTAAACTACCCCCTTCATCAGGGCCCCCCCACCAACCCTATTACAGTCACTGTCCATCAGTGTAGTGAGATGAGAATCACTACTTGTCTTCTCTGAGCTGTACAGCCCCTCCCGTGCCCCCCCACCCTATGCCTGCCAATCGTAATGCCCCTTTTACCCTCTTATCCCTCCCTTCCCACCCATCTCCCCAGTCC
>JAQQAC010002594.1:23867829-23988592 GCA_029783875.1 Phataginus tricuspis | reverse complement strand
TATAGTCCCATTTGTTCATTTTTGCTTTTGTTTCCCTTGCCCGGGGGGATATGTTCATGAAGAAGTCACTCATGTTTATGTCCAGGAGATTTTTGCCTATATTTCTTCCTAAGAGTTTTATGGTTTCATGATTTACATTCAGGTCTTTGATCCACCTTGAGTTTACCTTTGTGTATGGGGCTAGACAGTAGTCCAATTTCATTCTCTTACATGTAGCTGTCCAGGTTTTCCAACACCAGCTGCTGAAGAGGCTGTCATCGCCCCATTGTATATCCAAGGCTCCATTATCAAATATTAATTGACTGTAAATGTTTGGGTTAATATTTAGATTTTCTATTTTGTTCCACTGATCTGTGGGTCTGTTTTTGTGCTAATACCAAATTGTCTTGATTACTGTGGCTTTGTAGTAGAGCTTGAAGTCAGGGAGCGTAATTCCCCCTGTTTGATTCCTCTTTCTCAGGATTGTTTTGGCTATTCGGGGTCTTTTCTGGTTCCATATGAGTTTTAGAATTATTTTTTCCAGTTCATTGAAGAAAGCTGTTGGTAGTTTGATAGGGATTGCGTTGAATCTGTAGATTGCTTTAGGTAGTATAGCCATTTTGACAATATTTATTCTTCCTATCCAAGAGCATGGGATGCATTTCCATTTGTTAGTGTCCTCTTTAAGTTCACCTAGGAGGGTCTTGTAGTTTTCAGAGTACAGGTCTTTCACTTCCTTCGTTAGGTTTATTCCTAGGTATTTTATTTTTTTGATGCAATTGTGAATGGAATTGTTTTTCTGATTTCTCTTTCTGTTAGTTCATCATTAGTGTATAGGAAAGCAACAGATTTCTGTGTGTTAATTTTATATCCTGCAACTTTGCTGAATTCAGATATTAGTTCTAGTAATTTTTTAGTGGAGTCTTTAGGGTTTTTCATGTACAGTATCATGTCATCTGCAAATAGTGACAATTTGACTTCTTCTTTACCAATCTGGATGCCTTGTATGTCTTTGTTTTGTCTGATTGCCGTGGCTAGGACCTCCAGTACTATGTTGAATAACAGTGGAGAGAGTGGGCATCCTTGTCTTGTTCACGATCTTAGATGAAAAGCTTTCAGCTTCTCACTGTTAAGTACGATGTTGGCTGTGGGTTTGTCATATATGGCCTTTATGATGTTGAGGTACTTGTCGTCTATACCCATTTTGTTGAGAGTTTTAATCATGAATGGATGCTGAATTTTGTTAAATGCTTTTTCAGCATCTATGGAGATGATCATGTCGTTTTTGTCCTTCTTTTTGTTGATGTGGTGGATGATGTTGATGGATTTTCGAATGTTGTACCATCCTTGCATCACTGGGATGAATCCCACTTGATCATGGTGTATGATCCCCTTGATGTATTTTTGAATTCGGTTTGCTAATATTTTGTTGAGTATTTTTCCATCTGCATTCATCAGGGATATTGGTCTGTAATTTTCTTTTTTGGTGAGGTCTTTGCCCGGTTTTGGTATTAGAGTGATGCTGGCTTCATAGAAAGAGTTTGGAAGTATTCCCTCCTCTTCTATTTTTTAGAAAACTTTAAGGAGAATGGGTGTTATTTCTTCTCTATATGTCTGGTAGAATTCAGAGGTGAATCCATCACATCTGGGGGTTTTGTTCTTGGGTAGTTTTTTGATTACTGATTCAATTTCGTTGCTGGTGATTGGTCTGTTCAGTTTTTGTGTTTCTTGCATGGTCAGTCTTGGAAGGTTGTATTTTTCTAAGAAGTTGTCCATTTCTTCTATGTTTTGCAGCTTGTTAGCATATAGATGCTCATAATATTCTCTTATAATTCTTTGTATTTCTGTGGGGTCCGTCGTTATTTTTCCTTTCTCATTTGTGATTCTGTTTATGTGTGTAGATTCTCTTTTTCTCTTAATGAGTCTGGCTATGGGTTTATCTATTTTGTTTATTTTTTCAAAGAACCAGCTTTTGGTTTCATTGATTTTTTCTATTGTTTTATTCTTCTCAATTTTATTTATTTCTTCTCTGATCTTTATTATGTCTCTCCTTCTGGTGACTTTGGGCCTCCTTTGTTCTTCTTTTTTTAATTTCAATAATTGTGTCTTTAGACTGTTCATTTGGGAATGCTCTTCCTTCTTTAAATAGACCTTGATTGCAATGTACTTTCCTCTGAGAACTGCCTTTGCTGCGTCCCACAGAAGTTGTGGCTTTGTGTTGTCGTCATTAGTCTCCATATATTCTTTGATTTCTGTTTTGATTTGGTTGTTAACCCATTGATTAATTAGGAGAATGTTGTTAAGTCTCCATGTATTTGTGAGCCTTTTTGATTTCTTTCTAAAATTTATTTCTAGTTTTATACCTTTGTGATCTGAGAAGTTGGTTGGTAGGATTTCAATATTTTTGAATTTACTGAGGTTCTTTTTGTGGCCTAGAAAGTGGTCTATTCTGGAAAATGTTCCATGTGCACTTGAGAAGAATGTGTATCCTGTTCCTTTTGAGTGCAGGGTTCTGTAGATGTCTGTTAGGTCCATCTATTCTAGTGTGTTGTTCAGTGCCTCTGTGTCCTTACTTATTTTCTGGCTGGTTGATCTATCCTTTGGAGTGAGTGATGTGTTGAAGTCTCCTAAAATGAATGCATTGCATTCTATTTCCTTCTTTAATTCTGTTAGTATTTGTTTCACATATGTAGGTGCTCCTTTGTTGGGTGCATAAATATTTATGATGGTTATATCCTCTTGTTGGACTGCCCCCTTTATCATTATGTAATGTCCTTCTTTATTTCTTGTTGCTTTCTTTGTTTTGAAGTCTATTTTGTCTGATACAAGTACTGCAACACCTGCTTTTTTCTCTTTGTTGTTTGCATGAAATATCTTTTTCCATCCCTTCACTTTTAGTCTGTGTATATCTTTGGGTTTGAGGTGAGTCTCTTGTAAGCAGCATATAGATGGTCTTGCTTTTTTATCCACTCTGTTACTCTGTGTCTTTTGATTGGTGCATTCAGTCCGTTTACATTTAGGGTGATTATTGATAGATATGTACTTATTGCCATTGCTGGCTTTAGATTCGTGGTTACCGAAGGTTCAAGGGTTGCTTCTGTACTATCTAAGAATCTAACTTAACTTTCTTGTTACGTTATTGTGAACGCCATCTGATGTTTCTTTATCTCTCCTTTCCTATTCTTCCTCCTCCATTCTTTATATATTAGGTGTTTTATTCTTTGCCTTTAGTTAGTATTTGGATGGTCTGCTTTCTTTGCTATGATTTTATTTTCTCTGGTGACATCTTTTTAGCCTTAGGGGTGCTTCCCTCTAGAGCAGTCTGTTTAAGATATCCTGTAGTGATGGTTTATGAGAGGCAAACTCTCTCCTTTCGTTTGTCTGGAAATTGTTTAATCCCTCCATCAGATTTAAATGATAATCCTGGTGGATACAATATTCTTGGTTCGAGGCCCTTCTGTTTCATTACTTTAAATATATCATGCCATTCTCTTCTGGCCTGTAAGGTTTCTCTTGAGAAGTCTGATGATAGTCTGGTTGGTTTTCCTTTGTAGGTGATCTTTTTTCTCTGTCTAGCTGCCTTTAATACTCTGTCTTTATCTTTGATCTTTGCCATCTTAATTATTATGTGTCTTGGTGTTGTCTTCCTTGGGTCCCTTGTGTTGGGAGATCTGTGAGCTTCCATGGACTGCGAGACTATTTCCTTCCCCAGCGTGGGAAAGTTTTCAGCAATTATTTCTTCAAAGACACTTTCTATCTCTTTTTCTCTCTCTTCTTCCTCTGGTACTCCTATAATGCGAATATTGTTCTGTTTGGTTGGTCACACAGTTCTCTTAATATTCTTTCATTCCTAGAGATCCTTTTATCTCTCTCTGCCTCAGCTTCTCTCAATTTCTCTTCTCTGTTTTCTATTCCATTAAGAGTCTCTTGCACCTCATCCAGTCTGCAGTTAAGCCTGTCGGTTCACTTTCCTCACTTCCTCTCTCAGCTCTTGCACATTTCTCTGTAGATCCGTTAGCATGGTTATGAGTTTTATTCGGAATTCCTTTTCAGGAAGGCTGTGCATGTCCATCCCTTCAGGATCCCTCTCTGGGGTTGTCTGCGTCTGAAGCTTTGTCTGTACCATATTCCTCTGTCTTTTCGTGGCTATAAATTGGTTGCTGGTAGTTGCCATGTATGTCAGCCTGGCTCTTTATGACTTTAAAAAGGAAAAAGAAAGAAAGAAAAGAAAGGAAAAAGAAAATAATAAAAGAAAATTAAAAAAAAAAGAGAAAGGAAAAAAGAAAAGAGAAGAAAAAACTACAAGAAGTAAAAAAATAAAAAAAGTCCACCGGGAGTGGGTTCTGTGTGAATGCTGTAGGTAGCGCTGTTGCTCCACTATTCCAGAGCCATGACCGCGCCGCTCTGCAAGGCCCTTTATAGCTCTGCCCGGCGTGGGAACGAATGGGAGGCTGTTGATCTCTGTGGGAGTCCTAAGGGCGGCCACCCTTTCCCGGTCGCCAGCCAAGGGGTCAGAAGCTCCCCAGGACTCCCAGCCTGCTGGGATGAGTGTGCCGGGGCGATGTGGTCCTCTGCTGGGCTCCTGTCTCTTTAAGACCGCTGAAAAAAGCGCGCGCTTTTCTTCTTTTGTTTTTTTCTTTTTCTTTCCTTCCTGGAGCCTACCGCAAGCAACTGGCCCGTTCCCCACTGGGACCCTGCGCCCTCTTACTCTCCAATCTCCGCTACACCGCGCTCTGTGTGTCAGCTCTCCCGGCGCAGATCACCGGGGCTGGTTAATTCCCGGGCCCGTATTTCCACTCCCTCCTGGCTCTGAATCCTCTCGTCCTGCCAGTGCGGTGGGGTGGGGAGCGCTCGGGTCCCGCTGGGTCGCGGCTCCATATTTTACCCGCCTCGCAGGGTGCCGAGTCCTCTCAGGTGTAGCTGCCCGCCAGTGTGCTCAGGTGGGGGAGTGCTTGGGTCCCGCCGGGTCGCGGCTCCGTATCTTACCTGCCTCGCTGGGTGCCGAGTCCTCTCAGGTGAAGCTGCACGCTGTGCGCTTTCCTGTGTATTCTGGTCTCTCTTTTAGGAATAGTTGTATTTGCTGTGTTTTCGTGAATAAATATAATGTTGGGAGGAATTTTCTGCCGGTCGGTTCATGTCGCCATATTCCCGGAAGTCCACTAGTACTTTTGTATTGAGTTGAAGTTCATATAACAGTAACCATTTTCAAGTGAACAATTTAGTGGCATTTAGTATGTTCACAGTGTTGTGCAACTAACAACCCTACCCAGTTCCAAAACATTTTCATCTTCCCAAAAGGAAATTCTGTGCCCACTTAGCTCACTCCTCAATCTTCCCTTTCCCCAGCCCTAGGAAGCCATGAGTCTGCATTCTGTAACTATGGGTTTATCTGTTCTGGATATTTCCTATAAATGCAATCATACAACAGTGAACTTTTGACTTATTTCATTTAATATTGTACTTTCAAGTTTCATTCACGCTGTAGCATGTAATCACTTCATTCCTTTTTAAGGGTGATAATATTCCACTGTACCATAATCCTGCCAGTGGATTTTAATTTTCAAAATTATTTTGGCTCATCCCACACATCATCAGTTCTAATTTTGTCCTGTTTAGAGAACAAAACAAACAAAAGGAGACTGTCTTTGGAATTTTCTTTAAATTCATATATAAGTAGGAAAGAACTGATATTTTTATGATATTTGCATCTTTGTATCTTGGAATGCAATTTGTGTCTACTCAAGGTGTTTTTTATCCTTTATTAACACTTTATAGTTTATTTTCACTAATACTTTATTTTAGTGAAATACTTCACTAATACTTTGTTTCACTATTTGTTTTCACTAATACTTTGCCCATTTTTTATAAGTTTTGATGCTGTTTTGAATGGGACTCTCCCTTCTCTGCCCTCCCCCTGCATTTGTCATTTCTAACTGCAGACATATCCTTCATATTCAAGTGGAGACAGCTTTGAATATGCAAATATATTTGCTTTTCCCAGTAGGTGGCAGTGTCTTAAGAATCAGCATAGGTGATGAGACAGTAGGCTTGAGTGAGGCACTTTGAATTCTGTGGTGATTTTTGTGGTTGAGGTTGTTTGGTTGGTTTTACTTTGTTTTCATGAGTAACGATATGTATCTCCATATGTATGGTTTTCTTTGTTTTGTACTTTGTGCCAATGATTTGGGTACTGTTTTTAACTATTGTTTAATTGGCTTAATTTCATTAGCTGCAATATTTGGAGTAAATTAATACTACTGTATTTATCTTTTCATTCATATTTGCTCAATATAAAACAGTAATGTTAAACTGGGTCATTGTTCCTTTTCCTTTAGCTCGGGAAGCTCTGCCAACGTGGGATAAACAGATCCAATCACTTTGTTTCCAAGTGAATAACCTTTTGGAAAAAATCAGTCAGACAGCACCAGAATGGACAGCACAAGCCATGGAAGCCCAGATGGCTCAGTGAATCCTTGCACAACTTCTGTGCATACTACTTATTTTTCCATGTTGTACAGATTAATTTCACTGTTTCTCCAAAGCATTTGCATCATGACCATACATATTTCAGTCCCTTTCATATTGGGTTCCATTTAAAGAAGACATTATTAGAGCAGGAAGTACAAGCGTTTAAAAATATGTAATTCCCACATATTCAGGATCTCTGTGTATCAAGCTCTCTCAGATGTTTTGAAAGCATTTTCCTTAGGTGGAGTAAGTGAAATATCTGTGGCTAAAAAAGTTTGGGATTTGTGATAACTTTATAGTCATGTAAAATTTAAGTGCTTTGTGCCTCTCCAAATGTGGTCATTCTAGTAAATGGAGAAGTGAGCCAAATAAAAGGAGTACTTTGTTTTTAATCAGTAAACAGTGTTTTGTTCCTTTTTTCTTTCAATTTAGCAGGCATTGATTTATACCATATGCTAGAACTGCAAAGAATAACCATAATGCCTGTCTTCAGGCCTTCAGAGTGACAGAGCCAATAGACAGTATGTGTAATATTTGTAGTTGCATCAAGAATTAGAGCACACAGGGAGAAGCTTGCGAAGAGCTTACAAGTTATCACTTCTTCTTCACAACAGGGAAAAAGCATTTGAATATGCTAAACATCAGTGGCTTTTCTTAGAGCCACCAGAGAATTGAGGTCACAGAGCAAACTGCCCCAAAACTGGAGAGAATTCAAATACAATCATAAAAGATCAGCTTACTGGGAATAGAAGTTGCTGGAGGAATAACTGATATAAACAGTGAAATGGTAACTTTGACAATTTGAAGCTGAGTAGACTAGCTTGACAGTTAAAATCCTGAGACACCACTCTTAAGGGAGCCCCCGCACTTACTAGGATTTACCCCCAGGAACCCCACCCAGTGCTGATAATTAAGATCCCCTTGTGTTTCAGGCAGGGCTAGAGAGGGGAAAGTAACTACTTTGAAATATGCCTAAATCATCTTCATAACAAAGGCCAGTCCTCTACCAGAACTTTCTCTAATCTGGGGAAAGGCCAGTTAGACAATCCAGTCCCCTTTAGTCTTCTTATATCATGTAATAGGAGAAAAAAAGTCTAAGAAAACACTTCTGAAAGTCACAACCCAGGGACTTAGGCCAACTAAAAAAGAGATAATTGTAAGATTATAGACTGCTTCCTAAATACCACCATATCAATAGGCTCCAGTATATTAGTGGATTATGAATGAAGAGCTGCAAGACAGACTCTTTAAGGTAGAATTCTTAGAGAAGCACAGTACAATAGGGGAGACGAAAAACAAGGGAAATAGAGGAGACAGAGGCTTTGATACTTAACATCAATAGCAAACATTAAGTGTAGCCTAATTCCTGCTTAGATTAATATAAAACTTTATAAATATATAAAGAGCCTGATTGACTCAGTTCTTATTACCTGGTATATCTGGTCTGGTTTTCAACCAAAAAACCACAGAAGATGATGTCTTGACAATTGGTTTTAGCCCCAGGCAACTTCACACCAAAGAGGACAATGGAACGTTTTGGGGGTGAAAGAGTTTATTACCTGGCTTGTTCTCCTGGTGATAGGTTGAGCACTAGAATTACATTGTCATCCAACAGCCTACAGGTTTGTAATCCTCCATCTCTGCCTCCGTCCATATCACTGGGCAGAGCTCTTTATACAGTGACTCAGTCAATAATAGCTTATTGTTTTATGGGTGTGGAAGCAGTACCCTAGTGGCAGGCCAGTTGCATCAAGTAGTTTAGGGTCAGGTGAGGATCCTGGCCATAGGAACCTTCGCTTTATGCACAGATGATTAAAAAGCAAGAAAGAGCACAATCTGAAGAGACAAACCAAACATTATACCAGCCTCAGGTAAGGCAAAGATGTTGGAAATATCAGACCAGGAATTTAAAACGGCTATGGTTAATTTGCTAAGAGTTCTAATGGAAAAGGTAGACAACATGAAAGAATAGATGGTAATGTAAGTAGAGAGATGGAAACACTTAAGGATTAAAGTGTGTAAAAATGTATAAATGTGTAACCGATTGAGAGTCTGCTGCCTAATGTGCACCATAAAACTAAACACAGAACACCAGGTTTTGCAAAAGGAAAGAGCTTTACTGCAAGGCTGCTGAGCAAGGAGATGGGAGGATATCTCAAAGCTGTCTCTGCTCATCAGCAAGACAAAGCTTTTTAAGGTGTTGAGGGCAGTGTTGAGTTGGGGGCTATTCAGAGCATGGTGAAACGGGATTGGTTGAAGGTTGGGAAATTCCTACTCAGGTTTCTGCATCCTGTAGTGATTGCCATATCCTCTGATCCATGTGACTTGACAGCTGTGTTTTAGGTTTTTCATTATTAGGTAATCAGCTGCATGCTAATTGGGGACATTTTTTCTGTTGTTGCTTGACAGTTCCCTTTCATGTTATGTCTGGGCTGCAACAATTTGTGGCACCCTTTGCTTCAAATCATCACCCCCAAAGCCTTGACATAGTGCATTTAGTTCATTGCCTAGAGAATTTTTGTTCTGGGACAGAAAAATGGCAATGACCAGGCAAACAAATCTGTCCTGTACATGCTCTAGATAGCTCAGCTGGTTTCACCTGGACCTAGCAGGTTTCTGGGAGGGCTTAGCGGGGACTTGGAGACCTTTGGTGGATCTTTGAATTGTCTGTGACTTAACCCTGCTTGCTATTCACGGTTTCAATGCTAGAAATTAAAAAAAAAATAGCCACTGTGACAGAAATGAAGATGCCTTTGATGGACTCATCATTAGACTGGACATGCCTGAAGAAAGATTAGTGAGCTTGAAGATAAGTAAAAAAAGAAAATTCGATGAAACCCAAAGCTGGTTCTTTGAAGAGATCAATAAAATTGGTAAGCCTGTATCCAGAGTAAGTTAAAAGAAAAAGTACAAATTACTAATATCAGAAATGAAAGGGGCCATCACATTTTTGAGGAGATGGGGGAGCTGGCGGCTCGTCTGATTAAGGGGCCCTGAACCAAGGAGCAGCGGAGTTTCAGAAGCCAGCAGCTCACGGTTCGGTGGCAGCGGCCCCATCGGCCGAAGTTGGGGGGGGCGGGGCGCCCAGCGCGCCGGGTGAGGGGGTTCCTGGTCTTTGGCGTCTTGACTCGGCCCAGTTTCGACAGCGAACATGTCTCGGCCTGTCAGAAATAGGAAGGTCGTTGATTATTCACAGTTTCAGGAATCTGATGATGCTGATGAAGATTATGGAAGAGATTTGGGCCCTCCAGCTAAGAAAATGCGATCATCTCTCCGAGAAGCTAAAAATAAGAGGCGATCTGGAAAGAATTCACAGGAAGATAGTGAGGACTCAGGAGAAAAAGATGTGAAGACCAAGAAAGATGGTTCTCACTCAGCAGAGGACAGTGAAGATGAGAAGGAAGATCACAAACGTGCGCCAGCAGCAGCAGGCAGCCTCCAAAGCAGCTTCCAAAGAGAGAGAGGCTCATGGAAGACGTGGGTAGTGAAGAAGAACAAGAAAGGAGGGTGAGGCGCCATTCCAAGAGAAAGATTCCGGCAGTGATGAACATTTCCTAATGGAAGATGATGATGCTAGGGACGATGGCAGTTCAAAAAAGAAAAACAGGAAGATGGTTAAGAAGTCCAAACCTGAGTGAAAAGAAAAGAAAATGCCCAAACCCAGGCTAAAGGCTACAGTGCCGCCAAGTCCTGTGAAAGGCAAAGGGAAAGTGGGTCACCCCACAGCTTCCAAGGCATCAAAGGAAAAGACTCCTTCTCCCAAAGACGACGACGAGGACCCGGAAAGCCCCCCGCCCAAGAAGTCTGGGGCCGAGGGGTCTGAGGATGAGGCCCAGTCTGGGGAGGATTAAAAGTGATGATGGCTTAGGGAGAGATTTTATTTAAAAAAAGAGAAAAAAAAAAAAGAAAAAAGGAAAAAAAAAAGAAAACCTACTTAAGATAGAACATGGTCTTGGCTCTGGCTCGACTCCTGGGCTTTCGTGCTTTTTTTCCTTTTGTCGAACATAACATTTCTTTCTCATTTCTCTCTCCCTCTTTTTTTTTTAAAGAAACCATACTATGTTGAATTTACCTTTTTGTCTATTCTTCTCTTTGCCATCACCCTCGCCTCCCCCCTTCCCAGTGAAAGCCCTGTCAACTTCATCACTGGATCGGCTGCTTTATCTTTTCATTTTTAATGGAAGGTGGATCACAGTTGTAAAGCAATAAGATTAGAGATGAACAATAAGGAAATGTTGCTTTTTGCTAACTGGTAGCCAAGTTGAACAGTAATCAAAAAATGTAGAAGGGTTTTAGTTAAAAAATGATTGTTGCTTTCTCTATCTGGACTCTTTAAAAAATCAATTGTCATCTAATACAAGTATATATACACAAGTATAGATGTCTAAAGAAATTACGACTTTAAACTTCCACTGATGGGGCAAGTAAGAGATAAAGATGAATTCTGAATTGTTACTGAAAGTGTTCGTATTTTTAACTTGGGGGCAGAGCAGGGAACGGGGTTACCTGACCTTGTTTGAGGGTGTGGTGGGGGTTTTTTTGTTTTGTTTTTTAATATGATCACTTGTTATCTCAGACTCGGAGCCAGTGACCCCTTTATCCTGCTTCAGTCTTTAAGGAACTTTAAGAAAAAAAGCAAGGGCGCCAAAACTTAAATCACTCTTGATTTCCTGTTTCATTCTTTAATGGTTCATGTCTTTAAAATATATATGTATCTATTGTTTCTTGGATAAAATTTTACCAAGATCAAAAAAACCTAGAATTTAAATGGCAAGGTCTATACATCACAGTGGATTTCTTCTCAACTGACAATGTTTAGGTTTTAAGCAAATAAAGTACCAGTTAATGTGAAACTCGAAAAAAAAAAGGAGGGGGGCCATCACTACAGATCCCATGAAAAGTAAAAAGATAAAAGGAGTAATAATATGAACAATTGTATGCCCACAAATTTGATAACCTAGATGAAATGGACCGATTATTTGAAAGACATCTGCTAAAAGTCACATAAGAAGTAAACAGTCTGAATAAGCCTATATTTAAAATACTGATTCAGTAATTAATTACATTTGGTAATAGCATTAAGCCCAGATGGGTTCGCTGATGAATTCTATTAGTGAAGAAAAAAGACACCAGTTTTTGAAAATCTCTTCTGGAAGCAGAGAGAATACTTTCTGGTACATGCTACGAGGCCAATATCACTCTTCTACCAAAACTAAAGTCGTAAGAAAGGCAACCTACAGTCTCATAGCTATCATGAACATAGGTGCAAAAATTCTCAAAAAAACATTGGCAAATCAAATCCAGCACTATGTAAAAAGAATCATATACCACAACAAAGTGGGATTTATTCCAGGTATGCAATGGTGGTTCAACATATCAAATTCAATTAATGTATTCTATCACATCTATTAAGAGAAATCATATGATTATATCAATAGGTATAGAAAAAGCATTTGACAAAACCCAATTTTATTCATGATAAAAACTCCCAGCAAACTAAGTGTCTTGCCAATGGGTTTCAGCCCTGGGCAAGTTCGCTATGGATTCAATGTGACCCAAGAAAATGACAATAAATGTTCTTTGTGGTGAAAGGGTTTATTACCCGGCTTGTTCTCCCGGCAGTAGTAGGTCGAGCACTAGCATCTCTGCCTCTGCGCAGAGCACTGGGCTGAGCTCTATATAGCACAATAATAGCTTATTGCTTACTGATGTGGAAGCGGTAGCCTAGCAACAGACTAGTTACATCAGGTGGTTTAAGTTCAGTGAGGATCCTGGCTATAGGAACCCCAACTTCCCCACACTAGGAACAGAGGGAACTTCCTCAATTTGATAAAGAATGTGTACAATAAACCTATATCTAACATACTAGTGAGAAGTTAGATTACTAGTTTCTTTCCCCTTAGGATCAGGAACAAGGCCAGGATGTCTGCCCTCACCACTTCTACTCAACATTGTACTGAGAGTCCTAGGTAATGCAGTGAGACCAGAAAAGAAAATTAAATTTATACAGATTGGGAAGGAATAATTAAAACTCTCTGTTCACAGCTGACATGATAGTTTACATCGAGATCCCCCAAGGAATCAGAAACAAACGAAAAATATTAGAACTAATAAACAATTACAGCAAAGTTGCAACATACAAGGTTAATATACAAAAAGTCAGTTGGAATTTGAAATTTTAAAATGTGTATGTGTTGAAGATAGAGAAAATAGGGAATTTTGAAAGTGAAGTGGCAGGGCAATAGGCTAAAGAGGTAAGTTAAGGCTACGTTATGAAAGGCCAGGAAAAATTGGGGGTCTGATTTTTAGAATGTTTTACAAATTTAACTCACAGCAGGCAGTGATAGGATGGATCAGAGAGAAGGCAATGGGAGCTGGCGTTATTAGAGTCAGGAGACTAGTTCAGGAGCTATGAATATGATTCTCCAAAGACATAATGAGGGTTTGGACTGTATTTATTGCAGTGGAGACAAAGAGAAGAGGACAGATTAATTCATCCAGTAAGATTTGAGTAGATATCAAGTAGGTGTCAGGCATTGCTCTAGGCACTGGCGACACAAAAACAAACAGATCATCCTTGGAGTTATCAAGTAGAGCAAGTGACAGAAGTTGGTGTCTGATTAGATATGAGGAGAAAGGAGAAGTGTATGATTAGAAAATTTGGGGGTCACTGATATCTAGATTTCTCATCTTGAAACTAAGTGGTGACACATATCTAGATTTCTCATCTTGAAACTGAGTAAGTGGTGATCTGTTAGGTAGAGAAGGCCTAGGGGACAGTCATGTGGACTTGTTTATTAGGCAGCTGAAGAGACCTTCTGAACATCAGTGGCAAGGGGAAGACTGTAAGTACAGGAGGCCTATAGGAGGTGGTTGAAACAGTAGGAGTAGATGAACTAAGAACAGAAGATGTTAATGGAGTGGATTCAGGACGGAACCTGGTCCTGAAGTACTGGTATCTATAAGGCACGTCAAGGAAGGGGTATAACACTCAAGTATGTTGAGTGCCTATTAAAGTCCCGGTGCCTTTACATTTTATTTCTCTGAAATTTCACAATAAACCTATACAGTAGTTTTGTCTCCACCTCCCCAACCCGTACAAATGAAATGGACTCAGAAGCATAGGAGGAGGACAGAAGGAAGTTAAGAGGTGAGATTTTCATCAGGGTAAAATGTTCCACATGGATAAATGAGATAATTAATGTGAAAAAAAAAAGGTTGCTTCACACATATATCCATCAATATTTAGCCAAAATTAAGACACTGAATTTAATAATTGAATTTTTATTGCTCTGATACTTCATATTCAAAAGAGAAAGTCAGCAACATGACAATGAACCTGTCAGGTATGTGGTTGTAAAGCGGGGAATGTTGTGCTGTTGCTCTGTCAGCATTAATAATATTTATAGATAAAAAGGAGCAAAAGTATTAGTTAAATGTACAATAAGTGTCTTATAATAACTATTTGTAGTCCTTTTCTCTGTCAAAGTTCTTAGATGAAAAAGAACTGAGTTGCTGTGGACCAGAACCTCTTGTTAAGAAAACAAAAAATGGAGGCAGGATTAAGAAGAGGCAGAAGGATTAAAGATGGCTGTGTGAGAGGTGAGACAGAGGCCTCCTCCTAAAACCACATATAATACGAAAATATAACTGATACAACTACTCCTGAAAGAGCAACAGGAAAGAGGACTGTGCCAAAATGCTACACCGGGAGACAAGAGCAGACCTCACAGAACAGGGTAACATACTAAAGCTGTGGCCCAGTGGGACCCAAGCCCTTCCCCCAGCCCAGCTCACTGGCAGGAGGAAGAGAAACAGGGCCGGGAGGGAGTGGAGGCCTGGGACTGCTGAATACCTAACTCCGGAAATCTGCTCCGGGAGCACAAACCTACATTTCATGGTGCTTGCATGATACTCTAGTAATTAGAGGGTTGGAAAGCTAAGACAGGCAGAATTCCTGGAGAGACTGAGATTCCAGCTGCTTGTGGAAAGCAGGGATTCATATCAGGCTGCTCTGGGACAAAAGAAAGGCGGGCAGTCTGAGAGACTTCCTAACAAAGATGCCCTTAGCAAGAGGGCTGCTAAAGGGGCAAGGACTGCACAGAGTTTATTGCTCAGGAGAAAGGACAGGTAGACAAAATTGTCTGGGTGCACTCTGCCCAGCAGGTTGGGAGCTTTCTCGATCTTCAGGTGTTCCAGCTCCCTGGATGCCTACACAAGTCCAAGAACCCCCTCTGTGATAGATAGCCTACTGTGCCTTTCTCCTGGTCAGCCCCATCTGACTTGCAAACCGGCAAACCCTACCCTGGCATTTGGCCAGCCAGAGGGAAGATCTGTCTACATCAACTACAAACACAAAACATAGAGGCTTATACCTGTGTGCTCAGCCCACAGGTTCAGGCAGTGGAGACAGGCATAGCAGCCGGGAAGCAGGAAACAGCTCTATCCTCCCCCCAGGCACCAATACCACTCCCCTGTGACCCCTGACATTGCTTTAGTGGCTGAGCAGCTCCAGGGAGTACAGCATCTGGGCACTAGAGGGCGCCATATACAAATATGAAACACCAAAGGAACCTGGTTCAGAGTAAAATTATTAATACAACTCCTGAGAAAGATTTAAATGATATTGACCTCATGACTCTCCCTGAAAGGGAGTTCAAAATAAAAATCATTAACATGCTCATAGAGGTACGGAAAGATATTCAAGAACTCAGGAATGAACTCCTGTCAGAGATCCAGTCATTGAAGAGCACAATGGAGGGTATTAAAAGCAGATTGGAAATGGTGGAGGAGACGATAAATGAAATAGCAACGAGAAGAGAAATACAACGAAGCTGAGACACAGAGAGAAAAAAGGATTTCTAAGAATGAAAGAATATTGAGAGAACTGTGTGACCAATCCAAACAGAACAATATTCGCATTATAGGGGTACCTGAAGAAGAAGAGAGAAAAAGGGATAGAAAGTGTCTTTGAGGAGGTAATTGCTGGAAACTTCTGGGGAAGGAAATAGTTTCTCAGGCCATGGAGGTGCACAGATCTCCCAACACAATGGACCCAAGGAAGACAACACCAAGACATATAGTAATTAAAATGGCAAAGATCAAAGATAAGGACAGACTATTAAAAGCAGCCAGAGAGAGAAATAAGGTCACATACAAAGGAAAACCCATCAGGCTATCTCAGACTTCCCAACAAAAACCTTACAGGCCAGAAGGGAGTGGAATGATGTATTTAATGCAATGAAGCAGAAGGGCCTTGAACCAAGATTACTTTATCTGACAAGACTATAATTTAAATTTGAAGGAGGGATTAAACAATTCCCAGATTAGCAAAAGCTGAGAGAATTTACCTCCCACAAACCATCTCTATAATGTATTTTGGAGGGACAGCTATAGATGGAAGTGTTCCTAAGGTTTAATAGCTGTCACCAGAGGTAATAAAACCACAGTAAAGAAAGTAGAAAAGCTAATTAATAAGCAAATGCAAAATTAAATTAACTATCCCCAAAGTCAATCAAGGGATAGACAAAGAGTACAGAATATGATACCTAATATATAAAGAATGGAGGAGAGAGAAAAAGGAGGAGAAAAAAAAAAGAACCTTTAGATTGTGTTTGTAATAGCATATTGAGTGAGTTAAGTTAGACTTTTAGATAGTAAGGAAGTTAACCTTGCACCTTTGGTAACCACGAATCTAAAGCCAGCAATGCCAATAAGTACATACCTATCCATAATCACCCTAAATGTAAATGGACTGATTATACCAATCAAAAGATATAGAGTCACTGAATGTATAAAAAAACAAGACCCATCTATATGCTGCCTACAGAGACTCACTTTAAACCCAAAGACATACCCAGACTAAAAGTGAAGGGATGGAAAAAGACATTTCACGCAACTAATGGGGAGAAAAAAGCAGGAGTTGCAGTACTTATATCAGACAAAATAGACTTCAAAACAAAGAAAGTCATAAGAGACAAAGAATGACATTACATAATGATAAAAGGGTCAATCCAACAAGAAGATATAACCATTATAAATATCTACGCACCCAACACCGGAGCACCTACATATGTGAAACAAATACTAACAGAATTAAAGGGGGAAATAGAATGCAATGCATTAATTCCAGGAGACTTCAACACTCCACTCATTCTAAAGGACAGATCAACCAGACAGAAAATAAGTAAGGAGACAGAAGCACTGAACAACACATTAGAATAGATGGACCTAACAGACATCTACAGAACTCTACACGCAAAAGCAGCAGAATACACATTCGTCTCAAGTGCACATGGAACATTTTCAATACTAGATCATATACTAGGCCACAAAAAGAGCCTTGGTAAATTCAAAAAGATTGAAATCATACCAACCAGTTTCTCAGACCACAAAGGTATGAAACTAGAAATAAATTATGCAAAGAAAATGAAAAAACCCCACAAACACATGGAGGCTTCACAACATGCTCCTAAACAACCAATGGATCAATGACCAAGTAAAAACAGAGATCAAGCAATATATGGAGACAAATGACAACAATAATTCAACACCGCAAAATCTGTGGGATGCAGTGAAGGCCATGCTAAGAGGAAAGTATATTGCAATACAGGCCTACCTCAGGAAAGAAGAACAATCCCACATGAGCAGTCTAAACTCACAATTAACGAAACTAGAAAAAGAAGAACAAATGAGGCCCAAAGTCAGTAGAAGGAGGGACATAATAAATATTAGAGCAGAAATAAATAAAATTGAGAAGAATAAAACAATAGAAAGGATCAATGAAAGCAAGAGCTGGTTCTTCAAGAAAATAAAATAGATAAACCTCTAGCCAGACTTATCAAGAAAAAAAGTCTACTCACGTAAACAGAATCAGAAATGAGAAAGGAAAAATCACTATGGACACCACAGAAATACAAAGAACTATTAGAGAATACTATGAAAAATTATATGCTAACAAACTGGATAACCTAGAATAAATGGACAACTTTCTAGAAAAATACAACCTTCATGGGCTGTCCCAGAATGAAACAGAAAATCTGAACAGACCAATTACCAGTAACAAAATTGAACTGGTAATCAAAAACCTACTTAAGAACAAAACGTCTGGACCAGATGGATTCACCACTGAATTTTATCAAACATTTAGTGAAGACCTAATACCCATACTCCTTAAACTTTTCCAAAGAGTAGAAGAAGAGGGAATACTTCCAAACTCATTCTATGAGGCCAGCATCACTCTAATACCAAAACCGGGCAAAGACACGACAAAAAAGGAAAATTACAGACCAATACACCTGATGAATATAGATGCAAAAATACTCAACAAAATATTAGCAAACCAAATTAAAAAATACATCAAAAGGATCATCCATCACGATTAAGTAGGATTTATTCCAGGGATGCAGGGATGGTTCAACATTCGAAAATCCATCAACATCATCCACTACATCAACAAAAAGAAGGACAAAAACCACATGATCATCTCCATAGGTGCTGAAAAAGCATTTGACAAAATTCAACATCCATTCATGATAAAAACTCTCAACAAAATGGGTATAGAGGACAAATACCTCAACATAATAAAGGCCATATATGACAAACCCACAGCCAACATTATACTCAACAGTGAGAAGCTGAAAATTTTTCCTTTAAGATCGGGAACAAGACAAGGATACCCACTCTCCCCATTTCTATTCAACATAGTACTAGAGGTCCTAGACATGGCCATCAGACAACACAAAGAAATAAAAGGCATCCAGATTGGCAAGGAAGAAGTTAAACTGTCCCTGTTTGCAGATGACATGATATTGTACATAAAAAACCCTAAAGAATTCACTCCAAAATGACTAGATCTAATATCTGAATTCAGTAAAGTTGTGGGATACAAAAGTAATACACAGAAATCTGTTGCACTTCTATATACTAACAGTGAACTAGCAGAAAGAGAAATCAGGAAAACAATTCCATTCACAGTTGCATCAAAAAGAGTAAAATACCTAGGAATAAACCTAACCAAGGAAGTGAAAGACCTAAACTCTGAAAACTACAAGACACTTATGAGAGAAATTAAAGAAGATACCAATAAATGGAAACACATCCCGTGCTCATGGATAGGAAGAATTAATATTGTCAAAATGGCCATCCTGCCTAAAGCAATCTACAGATTCAATGCAACTCCTATCAAAATACCTATAGCATTCTTCAACGAGCTAGAGAAAATCGTTCTAAAACTCATATGGAACCACAAAAGACCCCGAATAGCCAAAGAAATCCTGAGAAGAAAGAATAAAGCTGGGGGAGTATGCTCCCCAACTTTAAGGTCTACTACAAAGCCACAGTAATCAAGACAATTTGGTACTGGCACAAGAACAGACCCACAGACCAGTGGAACAAACTAGGGAGCCCTGATATAAACCCAACCATATATGGTCAATTAATATATGATAAAGGAGCCATGGACATACAATGGGGAAATGACAGCCTCTTCAACTGCTGGTGTTGGCAAAACTGGACAGCTACATGCAAGAGAATGACACTGGATTATTGTTCAACCCCATACACAAAAGTAAACTTGAAATGGATCCAGGACCTGTATGTAAGTCATGAAACCATAAAACTCTTACTTAGAAGACAACATAGGCAAAAGTCTCCTGAGTATAAGCATGAGCAACTTCTTCCTGAATGTATCTCCTCGAGCAACGGAAGCAAAAGCAAAAATGAACTCATGGGACTACATCAAACTAAAAAGTTTCTGTACAGCAAAGGACACCATCAACAGAACAAAAAGCCATCCTACAGTATGGGAGAATATATTTGTAAATGACATATCCGACAAGGGGTTAACATCCAAAATATATAAAGAATTTACATGCCTCAACACCCAAAACCCGAAAAACAAATAACCTGATTAAAAAATGGGCAGAGGATATGAAGAGACACTTCTCCAAAGAAGAAATTCAGATGGCCAACAGACACATGAAAAGGTGCTGCACATCACTAATCATCAGGGAAATGCAAATTAAAACCACAGTGAGATATAACCTCATATCAGTAAGGATGGCCACCATCCAAAAGACTAAGAACAACAAATGCTGGTGAAGAAAGGGGAACCCTCCTACACTGCTGGTGGGAATGTAAGCTTGTTCAACCATTGTGGAAAGCAATATGGTGGTTCCTCAAAAAACTAAAAATAGAAATACCATTTGACCATGGAATCCCACTCCTTGAAATATACCCAAAGAATACAACTTCTCAGACTCAAAAAGACAGATGCACCCCTATGTTTATCACAGCACTTTTTATAATAGCCAAGATATGGAAGCAACCTAAGTGTCCATCAGTAGATGAATGGATAAAGAAGAGGTGGTACATATACACAATGGAATATTATTCAGCCATAAGAAAGAAAGAAATTCTACCATTTGCAACAACATGGATGGAGCTGGAGGATATTATTCTCAGTGAAATAAGCCAGGTGGAGAAAGACAAGTGCCAAAGGATTTCCCTCATTTGTGGAGTATAACGACATGGGAAGGTGGGTTGGGAGGGAGGGAGAACGGGATTGAGGGGTATTATGTTTAGTACACATGGTGTGGGGGAGTCACCGGGAAAACAGTGTAGCACAGAGAAAGCCAGTAGTGAACCTGTGGCATCTTACTGCACTGAAGGACAGTGACTGCATTAGGGTATGGGTGGGTACTTGATTATATGGGTAAATGTAGTAACGACATTGTTTTTTCATGTGTAACCTTCATAAGAGTTTATATCAATAATTCTTAATAAAAAAACGAGGACAAAATTCTGAGACTGACTCTTCAGATTTCTAATGACATATAGACACTTTATTGAGAAAAAAGAAGCAGAAAGAATTGCGTTAGTAAGATCTTTGATTTATATTTTAAATGTAATACATAGAAAATGTATAAGCCTGAAAATTTATTATGAAAGCAAGGAGAAACTAAGCTGGACCATTCAGCAAAACAATGGGACATTCATTTAAAATTTAAAAATCAAAATTCCATTCTTTTATCCCGTTGATTGTGATTTAACATAGCTATCATATTTCCGTTGCAAAAGGCAGAGAGGTATTCAAGCTGAAGAGGTGTCTGCTGATTTTAGTTGCTTGGGTGAGAGTTCTTCACCTATAATGGGTACACAAAGAATAGGTTTGAATTTTCCCAATCTACTTTTTTAATTAAGCTTTTTAGTTTTAGAATCATTTTAGAGAATACAGTGAGTTCCCACATCTCTTGCACCCATTTATCTATAGGTTACCATCTAAATATGGTGGGTTTGTCACAACTAATGAGCAACTGCTGATACGTTATTAACCGACGCCTATACTTTAACAGTTAGCTTTTACCTAATGTCCTATTTCTGTTCCAGGATGCCATCCAGGAGAGCACATGACATTTAGTCAACATGTCTTCTTGGGATCTTCTAAACGGTAACGGTTTCTCAGGCTTTCCTTGTTTTTGACAGCCTTGCCAGTTTTGAAGAGTTTGGTCAGGGATTTTGCTGAATGTGCCTCAATTTGGATTTGTCTAATGCTTTTCTCACGGTTAGACTGGAGTTAGGGAGCTTGGGGAGGAAGATCACAATGGCACAATGCCATTCTCACCGCATCAGGTCTGGGGACATGCTGCCAGCATGACTTAGCACTCATGAGGTGAACTTTGATGGCTTGGCTGAAGTGGTTTTGTCCGGGGTCTCTGCTCTCAGGGGCCTCTTTTCATACCACCTTTGAATGGAAGTCACTATGCAAACCCATGCCAAGAAGTGGGGAATTATGCTCCATCTCCTTGAGGGAGGGCTATCTGCCTAACTGTTTGGAATTCTTCATACTTCTGGGAGGTTTCTTTTCTCCCCCATTTCTTTATTTGATCATGTATTTACATAAGTATAGATGTGTAGATCCTGATTTTGTTTCAGTTATAATCCAATATTACCTTATTTTGTTGCTCAAATTATTATTCCACTATTCACTATTGGGAGCTTTTAAAGTTGGCTCCTATGTCCCTTTGTCTCAATCTATTTTTTACATAAATCATGTTTTTTTAAATCTTTGTCTCTTGATTCTTCCACTTTAGGTATTTAAATATCTAAAGTTTCATTGTCAGTGAATAATGTAAGGTACAAGTTAATGAGCTGGAGTCAGGACCGCCAAGGTATTTTATTTGAAACCAGTTCAAAGATTCAGTGAGGTAATTTCCCTGAGGTTAGAAAAAACATAATTCAGATGTCAGGATTCATTATTATGTATGTGTGGGTAGGTGTTTTATCCAAACTGTGTCATGTATTTAACTAAATAAACAGTGTTGAAATGGTCTAACTCCATCTTTTTTGCTTCAGACCGCATTCTGTCCAGTTTGTGCTATATAAGCATTATCAGATTAATTTTTCTAAAGCATAACTCTACTTATATTCATCCCTTACTTAAATCCTGCAATAACTCCCCATTGCTTACCAAATAAAAGGCCAAATCATTAGCCTAGTATTCATGGCACTACATGCTAAGGTCCCAACTCACTTTTTCAATTCTTTAATTTCTCATTATTTCCTGTTTATACTGTATGTTCTCACCAAGTTGAACATGCTGATTAGAAACAACATCTATTTCTATTGCTTAAAACCACATCTTGAGTCAGAGACCTTCTGTTTGCCGCATCAGATCCATTTCCCTCCTGTCTTGCTCCTGTATCCCAAGAGGCTGACCTACGGGCTAAAGCCGACTTTCCTGCGCGCGGCCTTCCTGGTGCGTTTAGCCAATGGGAAGCCCAGAAAAGACATCAGCCCGTGAGCTCGGGGTACTGTTCCCCTTGCCTCCTTCCTGTGCGGTTGCCTCTGGCTGCTCCTGCCTCTCGGTTGAGGAGTTACTTTTCCTCTCAGCGCAGCCTTCTTTACATTGCTCTCCCCTTTGGATTCAGGCTACTGCTCCCCACTCTCCTCCCCGAGGCCTCGGGGCGCTAACAGTTTAGCTGTTGCCAGCCCAGGTCACCGCAGCAGTCCTTGTCATTTCCCTGTACGTCTCACCCACTCCTTCATTGACAGTCTTCACTAAATCCTTGTCTTACTACGATTTGAGTGCCATTTATTTCCTGTGGTGACACTGGCACTCAGTTCCTCTTTAAAATAAAAAACCACTTTTTTCAGGAAACTTTCACTTACACATCTCACAGAATATGATCTCTTACTCCTTTGAACATAAAATAGCACTTTGTCTAAAAGCATTAGTCAAATTGCATTTTATTTAATGGCTTGTCTAATCTCCCCTTTTTGAGTATAAACTCTTTAGGTGCGACAGAGCCAGCTTGTTTATTATCGTCCCCCACAGCACCTAGAAGTGCCCTGCATAATACTAGGTATTACTGTGTTATTATAAACGACTCTTTTTTAACCTATCTTCCAGGAGTTATTTTTGTTAACTCATGCAGATTTCTCATTTACTTGAGGAAGGAAGTAGGATATTGCGAAGAATGGAAGAATTAATGCTTTCTTCCCATACTGAAGGTATATTCCATAGAATACTAAGAAAATCACGTTGACTTCTACTTTACACATCTTCAATAGCTATTTCTGAGAATCTTGGGAAAACTAGTTGGAAATGATCTGATTACATTTCAGATGGTGAAATTCTGTGTAACACTTCCAAATATTCTATTTTCTATATCCACCTCTTTCAAAGTTCACCTTCTCCAATAGGACTTTTCTGGTTAGCCTCACCTCCTTATCGGTGTTTTATGCCACAATCAATCCAAATATCACGTATTCCTTCATTGGCTCTACTGCTTTGTAATTATGTACCTGCTGCTTTTGTCAGTTTGTTTGCCTTCGCAGAGAGAGTATTTTCTACTTCTTTCCTTTCTCACCATACTCTGGTATTTTATAAGGTAGATGCTTCGTTAATAGACCAACAGAATTCTGAGAAGTCTAGGAAAGTCATCACTCTTTTATTTACTAAATGTAGTTTCAAAATATAGAGCAATTGTTATGGACTTAATGTTTGTGTCTTCCCGCAAAACTCTATGTTGAAACCCTAGCCGCCAACGCAATCTCATTAGGAGGTGAGGCCTTCGGGAGGTAATTACATTTAGATGAAGTCATGAAGGTAAGGCCCTTCATGGGGTTCCCGTCTTCTCACTTTCCACCATTTGCGAATACAGCAAGAAGGCAGCTATCTGCAAGCTGGGCAGAGGACCCTCACCAAGGAACTGAATCAAGGCCCTCATGCCTTGATCTTGGACTTCTCAGCCTCCAGAACTGGAAGAAATAAATTCCTGTTGTGCAAGCCACCCAGGCTATGGTATATTTTATGGCAGCTGAAGCAACTTAATCAAACTATCTTCTTCATAAGAAGAAATAAAAATCTATCTTTATATTAAGATAACATTTGACAGACTTAAGGAATTATTATTACAGAAGTATTACTCAAAAAAGTGCATGATTTACAAAGCCCTTAATTATGTTTCTAAAAATCCACAGATTCTGGGACCTACCATTAGTTCTTTAGAAAGTATGCATGGCTCTCCTTCTGTTGATGTCTCTCTTGATTTGGCAAAGAGAGAACAGAGGACAGCAGTTGGTCACCAAACAGTCATCACAAATGGATCCCTGTTTGAAAATATAGAAGAATTAGAAATGTAAAATCCACCTATAGGAAATGAGGACTTGTGCATTTTTAAGGTATTTTGAAGAAAAGCAGAAGGCTCTGGTCCTTTGAATTCAGGGTTTGGATGGATTCACTGAGGAAAATGTTAATTGATTTTTCCATATAACTCCTGTCTCTCTTTATGATATCAAATGTTTTCCTAAACTTTGTAACATTGAAAAATACTAGATATCTAACTAAACTATCAAAATGAGGGTCAAATAAAGAGTTCCAGGAAGTAAAATCTCAGAATTTTTTCCCCTACACCCCCTCTCTGTCTCAGTGAACTACCAGAGGATGCCTTCACCAAAAGGTAGGCATAAACCAAGGAGGAGGAAGATACGGGATATGAGAAACAGGAGTCTAACACAGGAGAGAAGCGAATGGGATCTCCGGGGCCACGGTGAAGGAGATCCCAGGCTAAGAGCTTAGCATCAAGAACGAAGAGCAAGTGGTTCCAAGGGTACTAGGTCAGGAGGGATTTCAAGCAGATGAAAATGACAGACTGTCTGATGCGTTGGATATGTTGGGAAGAGATTTAGAAAACTGGGAAAGAGTCTGAGGTTGAATTACTCATAAGCAAATGGAAAACTACTAATGAAAAATCCAAAAGTTATTAATACTAAGAAAAACAAAGTTTAGCAGGAAAATCAATCATAGTTCACAACATGGCTCAAATCTGAGGAGCAAGCGTAGGTATCATAAGGTAAATACTGAATATGGATTTAATCAAAACGACATATACCTATTGGAAAGAATGGGGTGGGGGGAGGGTATGTGTTTGTGGTGGGGGAGGGGAGAAACAGCACTAAATTCTCATCTTGCAAAGCAGTGACCCAACCCGAAAAGTCAAAAAATGGCAACACGAGTGTATAATTTGGAGGTTTAAAGGGAAACACTCAAAGATTGGCTCTGGGAAACAAGAAGCAGGGAGAGAAGTTTGGGAACTACTATTATTCTTAACAAATATTAGAAAATTAGGAAAACTATGTGCTTGCAGAGCTTGATAAATAAAACTAAGGTTGTTCTAGGAAAGACAGATTGGGGGGACTTAGTGGGCCAGAAACACTGAGCAATTTTGGGGAAATATGAAGCAAATAGGCTACCCTGATGGAGAAAGTAAAAACAGAGTTAAGGAACCTGAAAATTAACACAGTCATGGGTAGGGTATTAGATGAACCCCAGCCCCAACACCTGGAGCTCAGAAAGAGGAAGAGGCCGAGGGATGGAAGGCAGGAGGTTAACGGAACCAGCTTGAGCAGCTGGGCCAGCCCAGAGCTGCCAGTTGTGACTTGGGCCAGGGTTACAGCAGGCAGATAAATTCAATGGAGGCCCAAATGTGGACTGCGGGGCCTGAGGAAAGAAGAGGGGTAAGGTATGGGGGGCAGTTCTGCACCTATCTGTAAGAGAAAGAGTCCCTAAGACTCACCATGAACACACTGAGAGAAAGAATAAAAGGTAAAGGTATTTTAACACAGCAGAGAAGTCTAAGTCACTTCCCCCCATGAGATAGCCGAGCTATTTTGTGTTTGATTTTCACTGGATGGCTCCTCATCCTCTTCTGTTCTTTTTTTTGATGAATAGATCTTCCTTTGTTCCTTTTATTCCCTTCAGTAGGTCAGATGTTACACAACTAATTTGTAACCTATTAGGGATTACCCTCAAATTTTTACCCACGACTTAAAAGTATATGTATCTTGAGATTCATTCAGGTTATTGGGCCAATAGTTCATTCCTTTTTATTGCTGAGTAGTATTCCATTATATGGACCTATCACCATTTGTTTATCCATTCACCTTCTGGTGGACATTTGGGTTGTTTTTAAGTTTTGGCAGTTACAAGCAAAACTGCTCTGAACATGTCTGTACAAGTCTTGGTATGGATATATATATTTTTGGTAAACATCTAGGAATAGAATGGCTGGGTCAAATAGGTATTATTTAACTTTTTAAGAAACTGCATTTTACCTTCCCACCAGTAGTGCATCAAAGTTGCATTTCCTCCATACACTTGGTGTGGTGTAGTCTGATTAATTTTAGCCATTCCAATAGGTATGTAGTGGTATCTTATTGTGGTCTTCATTTGCATTTCTCTAATGACTAATGATGTTGAACATCTTCTTATGTGCTTGTCATCCATATATTTTCTTTTTTTCTAATTTTATTTCCTGCCATGAGATCCCTCTTAACAAGTTTCAAGTGTATGCAACACAACTTGGATGAATCTCAAAATAATTATACTGAGTGAAAGAAGCTAGACAGATGAGTACACACAGTGTAGTTCTACTATATAAAATGAGAAAATGCAAACAAATCTGCAGTGACAGAAGGCATCTGGTGGTTAGCTGGAGGGAAGGGGAAAGAAGGGCCAGTTACAAAGGGATGTGAACAGACTTCTGGGGGCCATGAGTATGTTCACTATCTTGACTATGGGGATTGTTTTATGGGTACCCACATAAATCTAAACTTATCAAATTGTATGCTTTAAGTACATGCAGTTTGTTTTAAGCTTATTATACCACAATAAGGTTGTTTTAATGAAAAAAAATGTTATTTATCAATGTCAGACAAGAAATAAAGTCTTCAGAATGCTTTTATTTCTTCCTCTTCTAATCTTCCAAATTTTGTTAAAACCAACTAAAGTTTTAGTTTCAGACTTACTAACTTTTCAAACTCATAAAGAGCACTTAAAAAATTGACTATGTACTATTAAAAAACTTGATAACTTTCATGTTAAGAAATAATAGCATAATAAAGAGCACCACAATCCATAAGGGAAACAATCCAATAAAACAATGAACAAAGGATATATACAGATAATTTATAGAAGAAATGCAAATGAACAATAAAAATTCAAAACTTGCTTGATTTAACTCATGAGAATTAAACTAAAACAGTAATGAAACATACTTACTGCCTCTCTGGCAAAATGAAAAAAAATTATACAATATTGACACATGAGTAGATTCAGACACTGAGAAGTGACTGGTGTTTATCACTGGGGAGGGGTTAGGGTGGGTGAGTGGGGAGGGTGAGGGGGATAAAGGGGCACAAAAATTCTCAGTCATAGTATAAGTTGGTCACAGGGATAGTAGTGCAGCACGGAGAATATTGCCAATGATTCTGTAGCATCTTCCTATGTTGACATATAGTAACTGCACTAGTAGGGGTGAAGATTTAAGAATATGGGTAACTGTTGAACCACTGTGTTGTATACTTGAAATCAATATAAGATTGTATATCAACAATACTTCAATTAAAAAATATTGGCACATGAATAGAAATGGATTATATAATATTATAATGGCTAGTGGATTATAAATTGATACAATCATTTTGGAAGGGTATTTGACAGTATCTTTGAAATTTTGAATGTAATTGGAGGCATACTCTGTGATCTATAAATGTAACCTAGGACACTATTCTATAAAAGTACACATACTTATACAAAAAGTGTGTATACAAAATCATTTGTGTACTATTTAAACTGAAATATTATTTAACTTTTCCTCAATAAAGAAATGATAAAGTAAATTATATGATGGAATGCAATACAGACATTAATAAAAACTGTATTACAGACATAAAGGGTGCTTAGTGGAAAAAAGAAAAAAGTTCCAGTATAACATGACCTTCTTTTTAAAAACAATACAAAAGAGCCCTGTAAATTCCAGACTCAGAATGTCTAGATCTATAGCTACAGCTATACTATATCTAATCTATATTGATATGCCTTATAGGCATAGAAGCTGTTAGATCTTCACTTCTTTATATAATTCTGTGTTTGAATTTGTCATAAAATTATAGCATGCATTATTTTTTGTAATAACTAACAAATTTTTTTAATGAAATAATAAAATAATTTTTAATGGAATAAAATAATATCCTAAAATATTCTACCTATTTATTTGTTCCCTGTAATGGTTAATTGTATGTGTCAACTTGGCTAGACCATGACACTCATATTCAATCAACACTATTCTAGATATTACTGTGAAGGTATTTTTTAGATAAGATTAAGATCTAAATCAGTAAACCGTAATGGGGATGGGCCTCATCCTCGGCTGAAGGCCTTAATAGAAAAAGATTGACCCCTCCTGAGCAAGAAGGAACTCTGCCAGCAGGCTGCCTTTGGACTTGAACTGCAACTCTCCCCAACCTGCCCGTCCACCCTGCTTTTTGGCCTTGCTAGTGCCCACAGTCATGTGAGCCAATTCCTTAAAACCTCTCTCTTTATATATAATCTCTCTCTCTATCATCGGCATCTCCTTTTGGTTCTGTTTCTCTGCAGAACCTTGACCACTAGGTTCTCCTGTTACATAAAGTAAAGCTTATGGAGTAATGGATATTCATGGATGGAAAATTACAGCTGAATACTGACAACCTCTCCTACTCCTAGTGAATATCTTAGGGCAAGTTACTCCACTTTCTAAAATTTTAAAGTCCTCATCCGTTAAGATGTGGTGGCCCTATCCACTTCATAGGGATGGTGTAAGGATTTTGTGAGGTAACATATGTAATATATCCAGGGCATAGTATACGCTTCTGAATAATCCTCTCCCATTGTGTGATATACATTGCAAATATGAGAGTTGTTTATTTTCTAGAGTTTTCAACAGAAACCTAGAAGGATAACCAGAGGATCTATTGTTTCAACAACTGGATACAAGGTTACACATGCTAGGAAAGTCCTATCAAATTCAGATGATGGATTACATCAAATGGCCTCCCTGTTTATAGCAATTATTTTGAATGTGGGTGCATATTTGAATGATACAGTATTTAAGAGACTCACTGGGATGCCATATCGGGTCCGGTAGAGGGTCCTCATTGCCACACTCGTTCCGCACAGACAGCATTCATTCATGTCAGCTGCAACTTGACACGCAAGGCACAGGAAACAAAATGTGCCACAGAGACCTGGACACGTGAAAGCAGAGGCCCAAGTTACTCCACTCCGCCCCCAGCACAGCTGAAAGGTGGTTTGCTTTCATGAATGGCAGTCCAAATCACGGGGCCTTTGCTACATAACCTGCTGCTGAGTTCACGGCAGGGTTTTGCATCAGCTTCTCCCTTTCCCCACCCAATCATTTCAGGAATGACCGCACCTTGGAAAGTATGTATTCTTTTTGTAGTGCTGTCTTCATCCATTTATTGAATGATTCACTGAAACCTAGCCATGTTCTACAGATTATCCTCAGTACTGACAATGCCTCTGTCTGAAGTCTAGTGGGGAAGTTGGGTAATACGAAAATTTCTCCAAGAGACACCTCTTGAGATGTCAGAGGGTCACCCAAAGAAAAGGGGGCTCTGAGGCTCTGAGAAGGAAATGCTGCTTGATCCAAATACTGAAGGATGATTAGGAATTTTACAGGCAGACAGAGGGGAAAAGAGCCTTTTGGAGGTAACCTGTCACGTCTTGGCAATGGTTGGTGTTCATTCAGTATGGCCGGGGCCCAGGATGGGATGGGGATGAAACTGGAGAAAAAGGCAGGTTGGGGACTGGATGATGAAGTGTGAATGCTCAGAGATGGTTGTCAAAGTCGTGAGGAATCACTGAAATATTTTAAGAAGGGAGAATGATTGAGTCAGATCTGCAATTAAGAAATCCTGCTGTGAAGTAATTAAGCTCAAATTGGAACTATAATTCACTCACTTGAGTAAAAAATACTAAGGGCTGGAAGACCGGAATGTTCATCTTTTGAGGGTTTTAACAATGCAGTCTAATTATCACTACCACATACAAAAGTTGATCTAATGTCCTGAGATTTGTAAATCATTACCCCAGGTCATCCAGCAAGACAAGGAGGATGAATAAACAAACCCAATTACTTGTTCCATTTCCTGGTAATTATTTCCCTGTATGCTTTTCAATGTAATTATTAACCTGATTCCAAATTTTAATTTCAGTGGTAGTTTAAAGGTTAATGTCATTTCTTTCCTTCTCTAAGAACACTATATGGACTTGAGACAGGCAAATAAACCTCAGAGACAATTTTTTTTAGGCGGATTTGTTTGTTTCTTGGCTAGTGCTGAGAACTAAGCACTGTGACCCTCTCTGACGCCTGGTCTCACTTGCTTTTGCCCAAGCTTAGATGGATCTCATAAAAAGAAAACAAAGCAATCAGAGATATTTTTCCCAATCAGAAGCTAATTGCCTTTAGAATTCTTTATTCTCAGAGGAATAAAAAACCTAAATGTACAAATTAAAATAATTCTTCTCTGAGCTGATGGATGAAAGCTATCCCTTGTGTACTGGGCACAGCAGAACTCCAAAGTAATGAGTTTCATCTATGTGCAACAAGAACAGTCTTTTTTTTTTTTTTAATCAAGTCAGACTTGAAATGTCTCTTTTAATTTAATGTATGGTCTATTTATAACCATTAGGCCAGTCCTGTTCTTAGAATCATGAGCTTTTTTACTGTTACCTTAACTCCAGAACTTACTTTAGGAGTAAGACTATTCTGTGAAGAATTAACTTATAACCAACACAGGCCTATTTTATTCACATACCATTGCCTGACATGCAGGGTGCCCTGTAATAGGTCAGGAACCTCTACTACGATAAGGGACAAATGAGGGAGCATTTGGTCTTTGGTAATTCGCCCCTTGTCATTCATGGGGGCATTCGCCCTCCCCCTGCCCCGCTTCCCCACCAAACCCGCTCCCCTCGCTTACAGACTCCGCAGTCACTGAAGCAGTCACACAGGCCTGTCTGCCAGTTGGAGGTCTGGGGCATGGGGCCGCTCACGGGCTGAGTCACAATGACCACTGGTGACTGTGATGGGGCTTGCATTTTCGATGAGGGTCTTCTTAAACGGTGTCGTCTGAAAAGGAAAAAGTTGGTATAACTAGCTTCCAGGTTGTTCTTGGAAGCCTGTTTTGAGGTGCTCTGCTCCACAGGGGAGGGAGGCAAGTATGATCAAGTTGCCTGCTCATGATTTCTATCTCTACTCCCCCAAGGACAGAGGCCCCTGAGGGGATGGAAGCCACTGAACTAGAAGCATCTCTTGGAGTGAGGGAGTGGGACAGTGTTTGTAATGTTTTTAGACAGGTACCTGGTACCCACCAAGACAGGAAACAAATGGCCAACCTGTTTTGGGGAGGAATTTGGTTCCGAGACGCAGGGACATCAGAGTACAAGGTGAGGAAGGAATTCATTACAGTGAGAGCAGCAGGGACTGGCAGCTGCTTTGCCGGCAGCACAGAGCAAGGAAGGGCAGAGGGAGGGAAGGGAAGCTCAGGGAACTCCTGCTCGGCATGGGGCAGATCCCTTGCCAGCTCCTGAAGCCAGGGTCCCCTGGTGTCCAGTGTCTGCGTGAGTCTGCACAGCATGGGAACTAAGTCCCTACCACCCCAGGATTTGGGGGAGCCACAGAGTGCTGGATGGAGTGAGATTATGTTCTGAAAGCTTCTCAAAGGCAAAGAAAGGAGGTTTTTCAGGCAGGCTAGTAAAGAGCACGATCGTACAGCTGCAGTCCTGCCTGGGGCCACCCAGGCGACAGGAACTTGCAAGCCCAAATCAGAGCTCTTGGTAGCCTCTCCCTGCTTATCTACAGTAGAACAGAGACAGAGTGAAGACTAGTGCTTAAGCCTGGAGAATAGAATGAAATAGGAAAGGAACTAAGATGCTTACCACTGGAGAAAAGCAGAGATAACATGTAGAAGTAAGATGAGCAGTGAGAAGTTTGTTTAAGGCAAAAAGGTGCACACTTGAAGAAAGGGGGATGAGGGCAACCTCAGAGAAGAGGCACACTTAAAAAGCTGGGGATTCTGTCTTTTAAGGATTTTCAAGAGTGGGATAAAGGATCAGGGGTGTAGACTCATCATGCCATCTCACTATGTCTATCTCTGGTCAGAGACACTATGTCATTATCCATAGTCAGTTCTCCAGGTAATTTTGTAAGATAAACTTAACACAAGGAATTTATTGATTCTGTTCTTCTCCAAGATAGTGGCTACCCCCAAGCACTGGGAACATATCAGTTGAAACTGCTTGCCTTGCCTTAAGATATATTGTTGGTGATTACCAAAGAATATGTTAGGAGTCTAACTTCCCTTCTTTCTGGTTTAGCAAATGGAATCTTAGCCTTAAGAAGGAGTCCCTCCTGTACTGTTTACATCCCAGCATTTTTAGGAAAATTAATTATGATGCTTGTTCCATGTCTCTGCCATGTCTCACCGGCATTCCACTGACTAGAGACAGTCTCAAGGTCAGCCCAGATTCAAAACATGTGGAACGAACTCACTTTGCAAAGGGCATTAACTCTGAGTTCTTTCTGGTTCTCTGGTTTTATCTGGTTAACTCTGAGTCCCGTTTAGTGGGCTTTACTGGCCTTACTCTCCCTCTGTCCGCTCATTTCTATTTTTCTGCTTAACACTGTGATAGCTAGGAGGTAGCAAACTGCAGAAAACAGGCTTTGCTAAAATTGCTCCATCCTAAGCTTTTGTGCACCTACAGCCCCTCTTGCTCCTTTTAATGGTCCCTTTTGTTTTGGACTTGTTTCTGATTACCAGTTGCAAAGAAAAAAACTGCCCTGTTTTCTGTCTATTCACAGAATACTCCACTTTACTTCTGATCACCACGTGTGTGCTACTTTTCCCTACACCAAGTAATTCTGCAACTCCAGCTGCAGTGGCCTACAATTCAACTCAATTCTGTGCTCTGACTTCCAAGCTATATATATATATATATATATATATATCAAGACCCCTTCCTCGGGTTCAATTAAATTGCTAGAGGAGCTCACAGAACTCAGGAAAACAGTTTACTTACTATATTATATTATATTATATTATAAAGATATTAAAGGATACAAATGAACAGCCAGATGAAGAGATACATAGGGTAAGGTACAAAACCCTTTGTACGGAGTTTAGGGTGTACCACCCTTCTGGCCTGCCAGCCCAAAAGCTCTCTGAACCCTGCCTGTCCTGGATTTTCATGGGGGCCTCATAGGCATGATTGATTAAATCATTGGCCATTGGTGATTGAACTCAATCTCCAGCCTCTTCTCCCCTTCCTGGAGATCTGGCAGGTGGGGCTTAAAGTGCCAACCAATCACATGGTTGGTTCCCCTGGCAACCAGCCCCATCCTCCAGGGCTTTCCCAAAAGTCACTTCATTAGCATAAACTCCTCTGTAGTTAAGAAGGGCTTGTTATGAATAACAAGGCACCTTTATAGCTCTTGTCACTTAAGAAATGCCAAAGATTTTAGAAGCTCTGGGCTGTGAACAGAGCTGAAGGTCAAATATACATTTGTTATTAAAATCACAGTATCACAGCTGCCCTTTCCAATCTTCCTGCATCCACGCTGATCCTTCACTTCTACTTTACCTGGAGCCTGTATCCCTTTGGCTTGACAGACCCCTGACAAGTGTTAGGGGCGAGCCCTGGTTACCTGTCACAGCAAAGGCTTTTATGAAGTACATTTTGTTAGGTTAGTCCTCATTTATTTCCATCATAGAGGCAGTATAGCATTATGGAACATGGATTAGATTTGGACTGAGAATATCTTTGCTCAAATCCTGTTTTCCTAAATTGTGTAATCTTGGACAAGTCATTTAACTGCCTAGTCATTTAATCAGTCATTTTATTTCCATTTATTAATCTGTATAACAGACCCGTCCTGTAATAATCTGTATGACATTTAATCAGTCATTCTATTTCCACTTATTAATCTGTATAACAGACACATCCTGTAATAATCTGTATGACCTACCCGCCTCACATGCTTATTGAGAATTTTAAGTGAGATAAAATTTGGGGATGAGTTTAATGAACAATAAAGAATCAGATAAAATAAGGGAGAGTGGCTATAATGTACATTTAAAAAAACACACAGAAAAACAGTAATGACATTTATTTTGAAAATTTTCTCACACATTTATTAGCAATCATATTAGCTAATAATCATGGAGATTCTACTCTACATCAGGCACTGTACTATGTATTAGTTTCACATTGTCCACTTAATCTAACAAAGCCCTGCAAAGTAGGAATTATAATCTTCATTGAGTCAATGTAGAGATGGAGGCTCAGAGAGTTTAAGTAAATTGTGAAATTCGAATCCTTCTTGGTTCACTCCGCAGTCCCTATTCCTCCCCTTGCCCTCCAGCTTTAGCGCCCCGCTCCATCCCAGTGCTTGGTAGTGTGGCTTTGGCATTGGTTTGTAGTGAGCTTATTGAGAATTGGAACCCTCTTTCCATCTTTAGTCCATTAGCACCAAGTTCAATGTTAGGCTTACTGAAGGTACTTTTCATTGTCTTGTTAAATCAAGCACATATTAAATGCCCTATTCCCTTACAGTGTGCTAGGCATGGGGATGTAATACATTTCCACTTCAGAATTCAGGACATGTTTTTAAAAAGCACAAAAGGAAACACTAAAGTGGACAATACAGTGCCTTCAGATACTCAGGCACTGTGATTATACTACTTGCTTTCTTTGCTGCTGCCTGATCATGAATTGTTGAATGAAGCCAATAAGGTCTTTAAAGTTTATTCGCTGGATTGTGTTTCTTAATAGTATATCCACACAACAGAGTGTTATGCAGCTATCAAAAAAATAATGAGGACAATCTTTATAAACTGATATGGTACGGTTTCCAATATACTGTTAAGTGAAAAAAGCGAAGTACCATAAAGTATCTATTGTATGATATCCTTCATGTAAATAGTAAAGGTATAAAACAAGACACACATGTATCTGTTTAATTGTGCAGTAAGAACTATAGGAAGAATAAAACAGAATTCAAGGAAATTTATTACAGAGTAAAAATGGGGTGGAAAGAATGGAAGAATAGAAACACAGTAGTAGGGATGGGGTGACACTTCTCATTGTATAGCTCTGACTCCAAACAATGTTAATATTTCACATGTCAAATCAACACATAAGTGAATAATTAAAATCAACCAGACTGCGGAAGACACCCAAAATGCAATATAAACAGTAACAAATGAACCTAATTGTATTATAATTAATATTAAAACCACACCGAAGGGAGTGGGGAAGAAAAAGTTAACCACAGTAACTTTGGAAACAGTATTTTGATTATTTAATATAAGGCTAAAGACAAATAGAGTTTATACAAATACCATACTCTAGTTAGTAATCTTTGTCACGGGGAGTGTGGGTTAGCCACTCCGGAAATTCTATCTTCCTATTTATCTATCTATCTGCATACATACATACATAAATACAATAGGCTTGAACAAATAAACAAATAAATATACTGCATAATGAGACTGAGGTTTTTCACTGTCAGAAAGATTACAAGTAAGGAAAGGAGAAAGCTAGTATGAATCCTGTGTTATTGGATTGTAATCAGAAGTATGAACTCATCATTTATACACACACACACACACACACACATAGATGCAGATATGTGTGTGTATATATATATGTGTGTGTATATATATATATATATGTATTTCCCTGTTCTGTCCATTGAGAGGATCTAGAAGCAACAAAAAAACCCCAGTATTAATGAGTATACCTAATGCTGAAATCTTGGTTTTTAAATACCATTTTGCCATTAAAAAGAGCTAAAGTTCATTGGAGAAATGGCTGATTCCAGGGCTGGGGCAGGGAAAGTATAAGGTAAGCCTGGAACATCTTGTTATACTAAAATGTGAAAATATGCTCAAAAATGGATTAGAAACAGGACCTCAGGGCCAACTTTATGGCTCTGCCAATGGCCAAAGCTAGGACCGTTTGAACAACAAAATAATGTTAATAATGGATTATAACTCATAGGCCAAAATAACTATCCAAAATTCCATATCGATATAAATGAAGAAGAGTTTAAAATGATGGGGAAGAGATAGTACTTTCTTATGAAAGAATTCCCATTAATGAATATGGGAGGAATGATGGAAATATAAGATCACCATTTCACAAACACCACAGTAAAAATTGTTGTAGGCAAGACTCATGGTCCTAGTAGTACAAAAAAATATTATTCGAGTCCTGTAGGTAGCTGTTAGGGAAGTAGCTGTAAGAGTAGTAAAGAGGGCTCAGGCGTTTGTATATGGCCATGTTGGCAGCTTCGATAATAAGGTCTTTGGAGTAGAATCCTGTAAGGAAAGGAGTGCCTGTGAGAGCAAGGCTTCCAATAATGAGGGCAGAGGTAGTAATAGGAAGAGCGTGGAATAGACCCCCTATTTTACGAATATCTGGTTTGTCATTTAGGTTGTGGATGATTGACGCTGAGCTTATAAATAGCATGGCTTTAAAGAAGGCCTGGGTACAAATGTGTATGAAGGCTAAATGTGGTTGGTTAATGCCGATAGTAACTATTATCAAGCCTAGCTGGCCTGAAGTTGAAAAGCTACAATTTTTTTAATGTCGTTTTGGGTAAGAGTGCAAATAGTTGTAAACAGGGTTGTAATGGCCCCTAAACATAGGGTCATTGTTTGGATTATTTTGTTATCTTCTATTAAGGGCTAAAATCGAATTAAGAGAAATACTCCTGCAACTACTATTGTGCTGGAGTGAAGTAATGCTGATACTGGGGTGGGTCCTTCTATGGTGGAGAGAAGTCAAGGGTGTAGCCCAAATTGTGCAGATTTTCCAGTTGCAGCCAATAAGAGGCCTTTTAGAGGGATGTTTGTGTCTTCAGGGTTGAGGACAAAAATCTGTTGAAGATCCCATGAGTTTAGGTTTGTGAGAAACCATGCTATTGATACTAGAAATCCATTATCTCCAATGCGGTTATGTAAGATTGCTTGCACGGCAGCTGTATTTGCGTCTGTTGGTCCATATCATCATACAATTAGTAGGCAGGACATAATTCTTACTCCTTCTCATCCAATAAAGAGCTGGAATAGGTTGTTAGTGGGGGTTAGAATTATTATTGTGATTAAAAAATTAGTAGATAGAATCAGTTAATGTAAGGGTCTGATTTTATGTACCATAGAGAGAATTCTATGATAGACCATGTAACAAATAGGGCTACTGGTGTAAATATTATAAAGAAGTAGTCTAGTTTGAAGCTTATTATTATTTTTATGGTTTGGATTGTTATTCAGTGTCAACTGAAGACAATTATTTCTTCATTTGAGTAGATAAATATTATCATGGGAATTATACTAATAATAAAAGCAAGTGCAACTGTGTTTTTTACGTACAGAGGGTAGTTTTTATTTATGTAGATGTTTGTAGGACTAACCAAGACTGGTATAGCCGGCATTGTTAGTGTTACAAGTGAAGGACATATTAAGAGATTAATTACCTTTATTTGGAGTTGCACCAATTTTTTGACTCCTAAGGCCAATGGATACCTACCATCCTTTAAAACGTAAAAAGCCATATGTTTATATATGGGAGCATGAGTTAGCAGTTCTTGCATACCTTTTTGGTAGATAAAGAGTTGGGATCTCCTATTGTCAGATTCACGATCTGATATTTTTATTAAATTATATTTATAGTAGAGAAAGCCTAAAATAATTTTTGGGTTAATTGATAATATTAAGAGAGGTAATATGTGTAGAGCTATTAGAGTATTTTCTCGTGTAAAGGAGGGTTTGATGTTGTTGATGTGATGCGTATATTTGCTTTGTTGGGTGGATACTAGTATGTATAGGGAGTAGATAGCTGTAATAATAATATCTGTCCTGGTTAGGATAATAGTGGTGTTGGATCATGAAAATGTTGATATTACTACAAATAATTCTCTGATTAGATTAATACTAGGTGGTAGGGCTAGATTAGCTAAACTTCCCAGAAGCCATCAAGCAGCTATTAGTGGTCAGAGAGTTTGTAATCCCTGTGCTAATATTATAGTTTGGCTGTGAATTCGTTCATAATTTGTATTGGCTAAACAGAATAGCATGGACGATGTTAAACCATGTGCAATCATGAGGGCTGTAGCTCTTATATGGCTTCATGGTGTCTGAATTAGGATTGCTACGATTACAAGTGCCATGTGACTAACAGAAGAATATGCGATTAGTGATTAGTTTGGTGTAGGCAAATTGAACTTGTTATGATCATGCCTCATAAAGAGAGCATTAAAAATGGATAGGCCATGAAAGTTGTTACTGGTTCGAGTAAGGTGGTGATGCGTAATATTCCTTATCTGCTAAGTTTTAATAGTACTGCTGCCAGTGCTATGGAACCTATGATAGGGGTTTTGACATGGGCTTTGGGTAGTCAGAGATGTAGGCCGTATAGTGTTATTTTTACTATAAATGCTATTATGCATGCTAGTCAGACTAATATATTTGATCAAGAGTCGTTTATGGGTTTGGCTCAATATTGTAATATTAGTAAATTAAGAGCTCCTGTTACATTTTGAGTATACATAAGAACTACTAAAAGGGGAAGGGAGCCTACTGCTGTGTAAAAGAGGAGATAAAATCCTGCATTTAGGTGCTCTGCTTGACTTCCTCATCGTGTGATGATAATGAGAGTTGGTACAAGTGTTGCTTCAAAGAGGATATAGAATATAATAACTCAGAGGAGGTAAATGTTACAATTAATAGTATTTGAAGGATGACTAGTATAGTAATATACAGTTTTTTTGGTTTAAAAGCTCATTAGATAAGTGAGCTTGACTAGCTATTAGTATTAGGGGAAGAAGTCATGTTGTCAATATAAGCAAGGGTGCTGATAGAGAATCCGAGAAAAAGTTAGCAAGAAGTTTATGCTACTACCATCGTATTGATTTAGGGTAGAGAGAGATACGAGGCTAATTAGTATGCTGTGGGATGTGACATTAATTCATACTATATTCTTACTTGATAGTCATGTCAGGGGAATTAGTATAATTGTAGGAATAATCAGTTTTAACATTGGAGAAGATTTAGGTTTTGTACATAGTCTGTGCCGTATGTATTAAAACTGGTGGGCTTTGAAAGTATGATGAGAAACAAGATATTTACATGGTCTCAAAGTGTCTTTTCATAGACAATTAATAATTACAAAAGGAAAAAACAGCAACTTTACAGGGGGGAAATCTAGCAGACACTATCTTAGCCAAGTAATCAAAGTTAATTACCAGTAATGGAACCTAGTGACATTATATACCTCTTTATTATCATGCACTGACGGGCGCAACATCACTTCTGTGTTATTCCTACCAAGAATGCATAATCAGAACCTAATCATAAGAAATTATCAGACAAACTAAAGGGAGGGATATTCTATAATATAATTGGCCAATATTCTTTTAAAGTGTCAAGATCATGAAAGACAAAGAGACCAAGAAATATTCCAGATGGGAGCAGACTAAGGAGACATGGTGACCAAATGCAGTTCAGGATCCTGAATTTATCCCTGGGATTAAATTGGTAGAAAAGGGACTGTCAGTGCTCTCCAGCCAGAGACCATGAAGAGTGTATCTGTAGCTGAACACCCTGGGTTTATTTAGTTGTAGCAGGGGAGAAGGCACATCATGGCAACTGCAGGGTATCTCTAGGAGGGTGTTAGAAAAGACTTAATTTGGTTAGGTGATTTGGAGCAGGATTAAGAAATGCTTCAGAAAGTGGAATACAATTCTATGATTGGGTGTATTAAGAGACTTACCCTCTAGGGAGTGCTGACTAGAGCGAAGCTAATCCTGCAGTAGGTAAAGCAGCAGCAGTCACTCTAATTAGCCAGGAAAGAGAAATGCTTGGTACTTAGTGGCATGGATAATGTTTAAAGTTCATTTGTGTTCAGATATGATTATGGAGTGTTTGAGTTTTTATCTGGATCCATCATGGGCCCAGCGTTGCCTTATCCAAAGTTGAGGCTCGCGAAATTGCTTATGTACAAGAGGACACCAAGACTAGTGTGTGAGTGACAACATGGACACACCTGGAGGACGTTACACCAAGTGAAGTAAGACAGAGAAAGACAAATACCGGGTGATCTCACTTCTCTGTGTCATCTCAAACCAACCGACCACCCAGCTAGGCCTGACTCAGAGAAACAGAGAACAGCTCGGTGGTTGCCAGATCGGGGTGGGGAGCGGGGGAAGGGGGGGAAGGTGGTCAGAAAATACAAAATTACAGTTGTAAAATAAATAAGTCCTGGAGATGTAATGTACAGCATGACAACTATAGTTAACGGTACTGTATTGTATATTTGAAAGTTGCTAAGAGAATAAATTTTAAAAGTTCTCATCACACACAAAAAATCTTAACTATGGTGAGGAGTGTTACTTAGACATATTATGGTGACCATTTCACAACACACAAATATTGAATTATTATGTGGTACACCTGAAACTAATATAATGTTATATGTCAATTATATCTCAAAAGAAAAAAAAAGATGTGGTGTGAGTGCCAAGTCAGCTTGCAGCAACACCAAAGCCTTAGCTGATAGCACCAGGCCGGCTCCTGGATGGCACAGGCTGCTTATCTCTTCCTCAAGACATTAGTGGGGCAATTTGTAACATTTGAATAAGATCTGTAATTAATTAATTTGTGGTATTTCATCAGCAGCCTTACTTTCCTGGTTTCAATATTTGTACTATGGTTATGTAAGACAGTAAGAATGGGGAAAGATGGATGAAGGGTATATGGGGACTATGCATGCTATTTTTTAAATAGCATTGTTGATGTATCTTTTACGTACCATAAAGTTCACTCATTTAAAATGTACAGTTCAGTGGTTTTAGTATATTCATAATTGCACAGCCATCACCATAATCTAATTTTAGAATATTTTAGCACACCTCCCCCTAAAAAAACCCCACTTACGATTTCCCCTCATTTTCCCCAGCTCCAAATAACTTCTATTCTGCTTTCTATCAGTTTGCTTATTCTAGACATTTCATATAAATGGAATCATAGAACACAGTAGTGCCTGATATCTGCAGTTTGCATCCCCCAGTTTCATTTACCCATGGTCAACCATGGTCTGGGAGCAGATAATCTGCCTTCTGATTTATGGTCAGAAGGTCAATAGTGGCCTAATGCTATATCACAAGGCCTATGTCATTCACCTCACATCATCTCATCACAGAGACATTTTATCATCTCATCTCATCACAAAAGTGTGAGTACAGTACAATAGGATATTTTTTGAAAGAGAGAGCACATTCATGTAACTTTTATAACAATATAGTTATAATTTTTCTATTTTATTATTATTGTTAATCTCTTACTGTGCCTAATTTATAAATTAAGCTTTTTCACAGGTATTTATGAATAAGAAAAAAACATAGTAATATAGCATTTGGTACTATTCATGGTTTCAGGCATCCATTGGGGGTTTTGGAACATATTCTCTGTGGATAAGGGGAGACAACTGCTTAGTCTTTTGTGACTGACTTCTTTCATTAACATAATGTTTTCAAGGTTCACCCATGGTGTAGCATGCATGCACCAGTACCTTTTCACTGCTGAGTAATATTCCATTGTGTGGGTATACCTTTGTGTTTATCCATTTGTCAGTTGATAGGTCTTCAGGTTTTTTCTACTTTTTTGTTATTTATGAATCATACTCCTATTATTATCTGTGCACAGGTTTTGTGTGGACATTTGTTTACATTTCTCTTGAGTATGTACCAGAAATGAAATTGCTGGGTCAAAATGCTAACTCAATGCTCACTGCTATACCACCACACCATGTTTAGCATTTTGAAGAACTGCTTTGAACTGTTTTTAAAAATTGGCTGCATTTTGTACCAGGGTTCCAGTTTTTCACTTCCTAGCCAACATTTGTTATTGTCTCTGGGTGCTATTTTTGCAACATTTTTCATAAATTTAGAATTAGTTTTAAAAACCCACCAAAACATAAAGAATAATATAAGAAGAGGGGAATCCCATTCGATTTGCTATGAAAAATACAAAAATAATCTGTTACAAATTCTGTAAAAACATACAGTTGACCCTTGAACAATACAGGTTTGTGAGGGTCTACTTATATGAGGATTTTTTTTCGATAGCTATACTGGAAACTTTGGAAATGTGTGACAATTTGAAAAAGCATTTTCTTTTCTCTAGCTTACTTTATTGTAAGACTACAGTATAGTATTCATTTAACATATGAAATATGTGTTAATCAACTGTTTATATTATCAGTAAGGCTTCTGGTTGACAGTAGGTTATTAATGGGATATAAAAGTTTTGTGGGGTTCAAAAGTTATGCAGGAGGGTTTGAACCCCCAACCCCAGCATTGTTCAAGAGTCAAATGTACTCCCAAATCAAAGTAGTATATAATGTAAATACAGACATTCTAAAATTTTTGAACTGTAGGTGCATTTCCCCATTGTAATTCTTAGGAAATATTGTAAAAAATTTCTTTTTTTGAATAAAATACCATAAACTTCATTCAGAAGAGGTGAAGCTAATTTTAAATTTATTAGGTTTGCCCTTCCATATACATTAAAATGGTTTTTGGTTTTGATTTTTGCCTTATTTTAAAATATATACCATAATACCTTTTACTGTCCTTTAACAATAAAAGATTTGATAACCATCGTGGATGCCACAGAAAGCAACGTGAGAGAAGGTTCTAGGAAGTGAACACAAAATCTGGGGGGCTGATTATTCTCAGCGTGCAGTTTTTGTGGGTGTCCGTGTGTGGGGGAGGAGTCTACTTTGAAGAGGAGAATCACCAGGTGAGGGAAACTGGTCAGCTTGGTTTTGGCTGTGCTCTGGCTCCCCGCCAGGGAGGCGGGTCAAAGAGGCCGAGACCCAGCGGGGGACGCGCGTGGGATGTGCAGGTCCCAGTCTGGCTGAGCCAAGCTGTCAAACCCTCCCCGCCGTAAGGAGCCTCTGGTTTTCCTTTTTAGGGCAGAGAGCCGTCCCCCTCCCCGATTTAAGGTGCCCGGGAGGGGCTTCAGCAGCGCAGGGCGGAGCGTGGGTGGGTGACCGCTGCTTCTCAGGATGGTGGCTGCCAGCTGCAGCTGGGCGCGGGAGGTGCTGGTCACCAGGCGCCCACATTCTTCCTCCCACTGAAGGCGGTCTCTGCTGGGACCGCACCTATGCCTGTGGATTCTCCAGGACAGCCAGCCCAGAGCCCAGGACAGGGTCGGCCGCAGTCCCGGGACGGCCAGCTCCAAGTGGCTGCAACTCGCGGCCACGCTGGGGTGGCGTGTCCGCGAGGCCCGGCCGGGCTGGTCCCTCCGGGCGGGTGGCACCGGCCGCAGGACGCGCCAGGGGGAGAGCGGCTGCGGAGGTCGCAAGCACGGGCTGTGGGGCTCCAGGGAGCTGGGGTGCGGATGGGGCTTGTGGGGAGGGTGGGGGCTGGCTGGGACAGGGTCAGGGCGCCGCTTTCTCCCGGCACCTGGCCGCTGGCCCGGCGGGCTGCCCAGTCTCATCAGGTGTTTATAATAAATTTTAAGAATTTTTTATCATTGGATGTGGGCTGAGAGCTTACTTCTGATCCTGAAGTACTGTGAGACAGAGAGAAACTTTCACTCTTGATGATTTTAACACCTATTAGGTGGGCCCTACATTCTACTCCTGGTGCAACATGCTCATTTTTCATCTTACTAGGAAGCCTACAGCACTCTCAACAAATTCATCTGTCAAACTCATGAAAAAGGAAATAAAGAAATTGCAATTATTCCATTTCTGTTGCTCACCTCTTTCGCAATAACTCATTTGGCTTTGGGAAAAGAAAGCCCCAATGTGGAATGCAAGCTCACAAGGGCAGGGAATTCAGCGGACTATGTTCACTGATGGATCTCAAAAGTGAAGCACAGGGCCGGCACACAGTGGGCGCTGGTTAACATGCCCCCTCCCACATTCCCTTTTCCCCATCCTGCTGTCATGAGGGATGCAAGTCAGAGGTGGTACACATTCAGACACTGGCTAACGTCCAACCCTGCAAACCACTTAAGTGATAGCCGTTTTTCATAGAACCCGTTCCCACAGCCAGATACACTAAGCCCCAGTTCTTCCCTAAATCCTAAACTTCAGTGCTAAAGTCATAGAAACTGTGGTTTTGAGTAATAGCTTCCTACATTTGGGGCCTGGATGGAAGAGGCATTGCAGGAAATGCTGGAAAAAAAAAGTATATTCATATTTTCTTTTGCATTTCCTTTTAATAACCAAATATTAGGAAAAATATGAGTGGCTGTATACAACAGAATGTTGGGTGGTTATTTCTGGGTTATTGGCTGATAAATATTTTTTACTTTTATCTTTATATATTTGTGTATTGCCTGAAAAGTTTTTTTACAGTTACCATTTATTTCTTTTATAATCAACATAAGACATATTCATTTTGGAAACAAAAAGCAAATAAACTGATTAAAAAAAATGCAAAGAGGTTAATGCTGATTATCCTAAAGCTGTTCATATTTTACTTTCCCTTAGCCCCAGCCTGGCACACAGTTGGGATTCAATAAATACCACCTGAGTGAATGAATGAATACCCTTTCTATAATCTCTTTCAGGGGAAAAACATGTTCATTTAACTTGCTTATTTTTCAAGAAGTCTGCACTGTGATTTTAAATATAATAAGCTGAAGATTTCAGAATAAAAAGTTGCCTGCAGTTACAGAATTGTCCTTTCCTTCACCTGCCTGTCCTCATTCAACATCTGCTATATATATTTGTTTTTCAAATTGGCTATTGTTAGCTCTTAGAGCAGTTTGAGACCTGGACATTCTGAGTGACTTTGAACTCCAATCCAGGGTAATCGGTCTGTCTTTTTTGGCCTGTGGCTTCATCCAGAGCATCCATGTGCTGACTGCTCTGTAGTTTTTAACAGAACTTCACTTCTCAGGGTAGTGGCCTAACAGTCTTCAGCCCAACAGTCAAAACTCTAGGTGTCTGTTTCGTCCCATCTTTGACTTCCTCTTCTGAATAGAGGACATTGTGTGGGGGCCAGGTGCTTCCGGGGACTTTAGCACAGAGAACTGAGCAGAGAGGGGGGGCACCATGAGGTTTCTCATGCTATTTGAAGTTCATCTCTAGTGAAGTTTACTTAGGGCAGTGGAGAAGGCTGCTCTATCCAGCAAGCCCAGAAGGGCAGCCCCAGGGGGAAACTAGCACCCCAGACTTCTATCTGGCCAATTTCGCTTAACCTGGGAAGGTTCTTGTAACCTCTCACATGAGATTTCTTAATGGAGGAAATAAAGTTTAAAACCGAGAGGAGAAAGCAAACACACTTTTATGCAGCTCTGTGGTTAAAATATCATTACAAGAGTCTAGGGATCCTTTAAGTTGCAACAAAATATACAGCAGAAACAAAATGCAAAATGTCCCCAACAACAGCAAATCTCTTTGCTTCAGCCATTAAGTATCTTGTTTTTAACTTGAGCCATTCAAGTAAATTAGCAAGAGGCTCATATTTTAAACATCCTAATTTCATCCACTAGTCTTAGTTTACAACCAACCTTACACCTGTTTCCCCTGCCTTGGCACACCTCACTCTTGAGAAGAACAGCCCATTATCGCATTAATATTAGTCAATAGTATTAAAACGCAAATTTTATATCAATATTAATTAATATTATTACTGTTAATCAATCTGGGTGCTAAATATATTGCTCAGATTTCCCCCTTCTTTCTAGTGCTTATTGACATTAAATTTGAATTTTTCTGCTTTGATTAAAACATTCCCATTTCATAATCTCTCATCTCATAAGCCATACATGTAGGGTAACATGTCTACACATATAAATAAAACACCATAAAAATATTTAATTTTGAAGCATTCTACTCTGTTTTTCTTACTTTCATTCTGAAAATTCAAGGATTCTCATGATTCATGAGCTGAATCTATTAAAGACCCTTTCCTGTTTCTAAATATTTTAAATGAGTAAAATCTTTTCAAAGCACAAAGAAATTGGACCAGCATAAGTAAACATGCATATGCACTGAAATGAAGAGTGGAATTAATGATTCAGTTAGTAAATACAGTATCTAATCCATTCCCTTCTGAGAGCAGTCTTGACCAGGAGTCAAGGCCAGCTTACACAGCTTTAAAAAGCATGGCGTGTAGCACATGCTTGGCACATACTTGTGGGTTTGACTGAATTTAAAGCAATTAAATAAGAAAACATTGGTCTTTCAGTGACTTCAGAATACAGCATGTTAGAAATAAAAACAAGGAAATCAAACACTTTTAAAGGAAATCTTTTTCTCAAGGCTAAGGTAAGCTTTTAAAACATACTTAATTTTTAAAGTACTTACAGTTAAGAAATGGGTTCTGACAGGAAGTATCTTGTGGCCTGTGAAAAATCTCACTAGAAGTGAAAGATAGTGAAATGGAGAAGTTGGCGTGTTTCTATTGCCATATGTAGTTCAAAGAACAGATTCAGAGATTTTTATTGGCCAATGTAATGCAGGCAGCAAAGAGATTTCAAGGTGTGTTTCTGTTTTCTTGAAAATGAAAATATTTCTTGCCCAGAGGCCTGATCCTTCTCCTACATTGTGTTAGGTACACTCATATATATTTTTAGGGTGAAAAAGATTGGATTCATTATATAATTTGCTTTTATGTGCCTGGCAGAGTTTACCAATTTTTAAATTTTACTTTCTCCCTTTAATACAATAAATAACTGTGATTTAGTGTATATTTATTGGAGAGCTTACAGGCAGTATTTAGGAGAAAATAGGCTCTCTGGAATCCTGTGCTTAATCAGACATGTCTCTATTTTTTTTCTGCTACTTTGGATTCCTTTCTTTGTTTTCCTTACTGTATGGTAGGCATTGTTCTAAATGCTTTGTGTATGTTATATTGAATTCTACCCATAACTCTGTGGGATAGGTAGGTTATTACCCTCATCTAACTGATGAGGAAACTGAGTCACAGCAATGGTAGGTGGCTAGGAGGTGGCAGCTAGGAATTGGTTGAGATGGGACTCTAACTGTGCACTCTGGCGTCTGCACCCCATACTTACTGCCTAACATTCTCACTGTACCCTCCAACACTAGCCTTGCTCTAGTGGGAAATATTTGCTGCTCCAAACAACCTCAGAGTAGGTGAGAAGAAGGCTGCTCACTGTCACTTCTGAAAGGTTTAAATTATAGAATCAGAAATTGAAAGATTATGAACAAGTATTTCAAAAGGAAGGAATACAAATGTAAAAAGTGGTAAAAAAAAAATATTGGACGTGGTGTGGTAAAAAGAGCCATAGTTTGTAGCTGAGCTGACATGGGATAAAATGCTAGCTGTGCAACTTGTTAGCTATGTGGCCTCTAAAGGCAACTCAAAAACATGAGCTTTGGTTTCCTCACCTCTAAAGTTAGAAAAATAAAGCTTACCTACCAAAGTCATTAAGGAGTCAGTGATGATGCTTGCCCATTTTAATGTTTACTTCATGTAAGCTCATATCACTGAAAGATGCTTGAGGTACCAACTATAATCTGAAACAATAATCTTTTTTTCCCCCCACAGGGATGAAAACCAGTCTTGACAAGAATTTACAAAATGGGTAGACATGTTGATTTCTGGTGACATTAAAAATTAGTACTCTCTTTTTGGAAGGCAGTATTGGCTTTACAGTTCATAGCAGAGTAAAAAAAATACTTATCCATTGGCCCTGCAATTTCACTAAGAGTGTCTCTTTAAATTTTGCACCCATAAGCTCCCTGTTTGCCTCACTCTATCCCAGCCCTGAAAGAATACATGAAGGGAAGGGTCAAATCACATCATGTCTCTGTTTAGCATTATGTTACTCAGAATGGGTAATAAAGTTGCTTCATTACCTAGCTCATCCCTTTGAGGTATGGCAGGGAGAATTCAAGAAGAGGGCAAGATGACATAGTGCACACATCTAGAAAATGTGGACAGAATACCAAATAATAGGAGTTGACAGTTGGTGAGTTCCAACTTAGGTTGGGAAGGTAAATGAATTCTATGTGGAATAAACCTTGAAAGATAGAATTTGAATGCGTGCTCATGCAGATGTGGAATAGAATGAGCCAGTATGAAGAGAGGAATTGTCGGGAAAGGCAAGTGACTATTTGGCTGAAGCCCAAAGCTTGACTTAATCGGGATATGGGATAAATGAAAAATAGGGTCCGTGCCAGAAAAACTGTCTACATGTCCTCAGAAGGTCTAATAGACATCTCACAAAACTGGACAGCTACATGTAAGAGAATGAAACTGGACCATTTCTAACCCGATATACAAAAGTAAATTAAAAATGGATTGAAGACCTGAATGTAAGTCATGGAACCATAAAACTCTTAGAAAAAAACCTAGGCAAAAATCTCTTGGACATAAACATGAGCAACTTCTTCACGAACATATCTCCCCAGACAAGGGAAACAAAAGCAAAAATGAACAAGTGGGACTATATCAAGCTGAAAAGCTTCTGTACAGCAAAGGACACCATCAGTAGAACAAAAAGACATCCTACAGTATAGGAGAATATATTCATAAATGACATATCCGATAAGGCGTTGACATCCAAAATATGTAAAGAGTTCATGCACCTCAACAAACAAAAAGCAAATAAGCCAATTAAAAAATGGGCAGAGGAGGTGAACAGACACTTCTCCAAAGAAGAAATTCAGATGGCCAACAGGCACATGAAAAGATGCTCCACATCGTTAATCATCAAAGAAATGCAAATTAAAGCCACAATGAGATATCACCTCACACCAGTGAGGATGGCCAACATCCAAAAGACAAACAACAACAAATGTTGGCAAGGATGTGGAGAAAGGGGAACCCTCCTACACTGCTGGTGGGAATGCAAATTAGTTCAACCATTGTGGAAAGCAGTATTGAGGTTCCTTAAAAAACTCAAAATAGAAATACCATTTGACCCAGGAATTTCACTCCTAGGTATTTACCTTAAGAATGCAGCAGCCCATTTTGAAAAAGACATATGCACCCCTATGTTTATCACAGCACTATTTACAATAGCCAAGAAATGGAAGCAACCTAAGTGTCCATCAGTAGATAAATGGATAAAGAAGAAGTGGTACATATACACAATGGAATAGTATTCAGCCATAAGAAGAAAACAAATCCTACCATTTGCAACAAGATGGATGGAGCTAGAGGGTATTATGCTCAGTGAAATAAGCCAGGCAGAAAAAGACAAGTATCAAATGATTTCACTCATCTGTGGAGTATAACAACAAAGAAAAAAACTGAAGGAACAAAACAGCAGCAGACTCACAGAACCCAAGAATGGACTAACAGTTACCAAAGGGAAAGGGACTGGGGAGGATGGGTGGGAAGGGAGGGAGGGACAAGGGGGAAAAAGGGGCATTATGATTAGCAGACATAATGTAGTGGGGAGCACGGGGAGGGCTGTACAACTCAGAGAAGACAAGTAGTGATTCTATAGCATCTCACTATGCTGATGGACAGTGACTGTAATGGAGTAGGTGGTGGGGACTTGATGATGTGGGGAGTCTAGTAACCATAATGTTGCGCATGTAATTGTAGATTAATGATACCAAGATAAAAAAAATAGACATCTCAAACTAACATATCCCCATTGAAACTTTGGATTTCCATTCTCAGAAAATGCTTCTATCAACCCTCTTACTCAGGAAACGAGAAGGGTTTTATAAGCCCTGTACCAGGAGCTGGGGACAAAGACCAAATACAAATTTATTATGTCACAGAGCTCCAGCCTGGAAGGAGGTGGATTATAGAATGGCTACCCTACTGAACTCATAGGCTGTGTTGGAGACAAGGTTTCATTCATATGGCTCCACTTGGCTTTCAGATATTCTTTAGATCATTTTTATTTAAGCCTACAATTCAATTGAGAGAATTATATGGACTATCATCTGGCTTCAACAATTATCAACTCATGACTTACACTGTTTTACTTTTACTCGCAGCAAAGTACAACTTCTTTCTCCAGTGTCTATATCTTATTTGGACTTTGATACAAACTAGCCAACTATTAAAAGGAATTTGAGATCATCAGAAAAACTTGAACACTGATTGAATATTTGATGATATTAAGAAATTTGGAGGGAAGCAAGGTGTAATATTTGGTTTGTGGGTGTTTTTTATGAGTTTCTTTTAGAAATAATACTAAAATATTTACTGATATGATGAAATAATCCAGACATCATTTCATTAAATATATTGGTATTTACTGATATTTACTGCTATCAAAGTTATCAGGAATATTTTCAGTATGTCTCTAGAAGATAGATATCAGTAAATATTTTAGTAATATCACTAAAAGAAACTCTTAAAAACACCCTCAGACCAAAAAGGTTATACCTGGCTCCCCTCCAAATTTCTTAATATCATAAAATATTCATTGTTCCAAGTTTTTCTGATGAACTCATACTTTTTTTTAGTTAGTTGGTTAGTTTGTATAGAAATCTAAATAAGTTGTATACATTGCCACTGGTTGATATATCCCTTCAATCTTTTGTTACTCCAAGACGGTCCTCTCTCTTTTTCCTCCTCTTACCCTCCTTCCCATACACAATTTTTGTGGAAATAAACCTGATTGTCTTGAGTATTTCCTGCAGTCCAAATTTTGTAGATTATACCTCCATGTCCATTTAACATATTCCTCTACCCCATGTATTTTCTGTATAGTGGTTAGATCTACATCAAGTTGGATCTAGAGGCTTGATTAGATTCTGATCAAGATCACTTCTTAGGTATTGCTGTATACTTCCATAAGGCTCATAATATTTCGTTGTATTTATTTCTCTGATGTTCATTGATGATGATTGCTTAGGTCCATTCTTTCACTACAGATTGCAAAACAGTGATATTCTAATTTTAGCACCTTGCGGCAGTGGTGAGAATGTACCTAGGAGACCTCCTAGTTCACAGAACATAATTAACCAACAGCTTCAGCTCCTGGTGCTTTGAAACCCAGGATTTCGTTGGTGCGGAGGCCATACCTCCCATGAGCTGCTGCTCCAGTGACTGAGGGCGGTGGGGGTAGTAAGGCAGGTGTGTTTTTGGGAGACACAGATTTCTTTAAGTTCACTTTGGCAAGCCCTCCTTAGGCCGCCTGGCTGGTTAGAACGCTTTCGGCCGGCTTCCTTTCCCTGTCCTTCACTCCGAAGGGGGGTTTTCATCACAGTCCAGCAGCTTCCCAGCCTTTACCTGCTCTCTCCCTGTTTTCTTTCACATGATCATTCCAGCAAGTAAAATCTTGGAGTGTTTTGTCTAGCCTTAGCACCTGCTTCTCAGGGAACAAGCACTAACACACATCCCTTCTTCATTTATTAGCTGGAATGCTTCTAATAAGAGAAAATTCTCATCAACTATTTGGTTACCTTTAGGTATAATTACTGTGAAGAGGCAAATACATGTTTGGTTATTCCTTTATTTACCAGTTTTCAAAGTAATGAATTATACCCTAGCATTTTTCACAAGTATCCAGCAAGTCAAAAAAAATGTACCATTATAAACTCATGCATATAAACATATTTGATGTATTTCAGTCCACTGCAGTTATTATATTGATGCCAAAATCAGTTGTTGATAGATTTCCTGCTTTCTTTATGACAAGATGTTCCCAGATCATTTTATGTATTTTCTGAGATATCTATCAATCTATCTATATCTGAGAAATATATCTTTATCACACCTGAAATTGATCACTTCTCCAAGGTGTTCCGGCTTGTGAAAGTTTATCAAGGGGTTTAACATCTGTGAAAAGAAGAAGAGGGATATGGCAGAGGAGTCATCAGGCTACTGAGACAGGGACCGTGGGCTCAGACAGAGGAGGGTGAGGGCCTCTGGAAAGAACAACAAGATAACCATTGTGAGGTTTGCACAGGAGCCCAACTTATTTTTCTAACTTTACCCAAGTGCTGCCTTCCTTCCTCCAGCCCTAAACAAATGATATGTTGCAACTTGGGCAATGTAGCAAACAAGCCCAAAACTATTGCAAGCCCAAAACAACATAAGGCAGGAAGGATTTCATCTTGAAATCCAATTAGTTAAAAAGTAAAACAATGACTCAGCGCACCTTGGGAGCAAAGCAGGCAGCCTGAGTGATAGGCTCCCAGACCAGGAAGCTGCTATCCTGGGAGGAAATCAGATCAGTAAAGTTCTTGTAAATAACCAGGAAGACTAAGAAGAAACTTAGTATTTCTTCAGAAGTATTTGGAACCACTTAACAGGTGTACATCCCTAGCCCTTTGTCTCTCAACTGCCTATAAAAACCCCTAGACAACTTACCACCTCGGGACTCTCTTGTCCCCTCCTGGCGTGAGCCGGGAGCTCTGTCCTTTCACTCTATCTCTGAATAAAAGCCTGTACCTTGCTCTCCTACCTTGCCTGTTTGCTAAGCTCATTCTTCGGCTTCGTGAACAAGAACCCCGGCATCACTACTATCAGACAAACTCTGCCAGCAAATCACATTCCTCACAGCTGGGCAGCCAGTCCTTTCTTGAGGGGAATGTAGGTGGTGCGCTTCAATGCCAGTAATAGCTTGAGACCCAGGCCTAGCCAATCATAGAGCTCCATGCCCTTGGAAACTGCTTGAACTGAAAGATGGCACATGGGACCCAAATAGGGCCAATTCACATTCTCTGAAGGTGGTTAGAAGGAAGCCGGAAGGAGGAGGCTTTCTCTCTTCTGCTGGAATTGTTTTACTAGAGTGACAGCCTGGCGTTGCCAGTGGCCCGCTTCTCGGCTACTTGGAGGAAGTGTGTCTGTGGCAGGAGAGAATGATTCCAATGTGCAGGCTGAGATGAGAGGAGGGGCAAGCTTTGAAGGAGTATGGAGCTTCCACTCCTCACCCCAGGCCCACACATTCCTTAGAAGCTGCTCCAATAAACCTCCCAGCTGTGTGAGTCAGTGAACAACCATCCTCCATTTTTTTACTTTGCTTAAAAAAGCTTATGTTGAATTTAATTTCTATCACTTCACAGCTGAAAAATCCTTGAGTAATAACTTAGCACTGTCTTAGTGGCGGAAAATTACTCTTTGAAAGATCAGTCAAGATAGTTTCTTCTCTGATTTGAAATTCCAAAAAAGCAACAAAAACACCATCAAGGAAAGATTTTCAGCATTCCATTTATAAGGTTTTAGCAGTTACTGGCTACTGATTGAGGCATATATAGAGAGATAGATGTTGGAGAGATCAGAGATTTTTTTTCCTCTTCAAGTGCCTAAACATTTTTATTTATTTATTTATTTATTTCGGTATCCTTAATGTACAATCACTTGAACAACATTATGGTTACTAAACCGCCTATTATCAAGTCCCCCCACATACCCCACTACAGTCACTGTCCATCAGCGTAGTAAGATGCTATAGAGTCACTACTTGTCTTTATAAATACTGCCTTTTCGATGTCCCCCGCCCCTGCATTACGTGTGCTAATCATAATTGCCCCATTCCCCCCTTCTCCCTCCCTTCCCACCCATGCTCCCCAGTCCTTTTCCCTTCGGTAACTGTTAGTCCATTCTTGGGTTCTGTTAGTCTGCTGCTGTTTTGTTTTTTCAGTTTTTCCTTTGTTCTTATACTCCACAGATGAGTGAAATCATTTCATACTTGTCTTTTTCTGCCTCGCTTATTTCACTGAGCATAATACACTCTAGCTCCATCCATCTTGTTGCAAATGGTAGGATTTGATTTCTACTTATGGCTGAATACTATTCCATTGTGTATATGTACCACTTCTTCTTTATCCATTCATCTATTGATGGACACTTAGGTTGCTTCCATTTCTCGGCTATTGTAAATAGTGCTGCAATAAACATAGGGGTGCATATGTCTTTTTCAAAATGGGCTGCTGCATTCTTAGGGTAAATTCCTAGGAGTGGAATTCCTGGGTCAAATGGTATTTCTATTTTGAGTTTTTTGAGGAATCTGCACACTGCTTTCCACAATGATGGAACTACTTTACATTCCCATCAGCAGCGTAGGAGGGTTCCCCTTTCTCCACATCCTTGCCAACATTTGTTGTTGTTTGTCTTTTGGATGTTGGCCATCCTAACTGGTGTGAGGTGATATCTCATTGTAGCTTTAATTTGCATTTCTTTGATGATTAGCGATGTGGAGAATCTTTTCATGTGCCTGCTGGCCATCTGAATTTCTTCTTTGGAGAAGTGTCTGTTCACCTCCTCTGCCCATTTTTTAATTGGCTTATTTGCTTTTTGTTTGTTGAGGTGCATGAACTCTTTACATATTTTGGATGTCAACGCCTTATTGGATATGTCATTTATGAATATATTCTCCCATACCGCAGGATGTCTTTTTGTTCTACTGATGGTGTCCTTTGCTGTACAGAAGCTTTTTAGTTTTATATAGTCCCACTTGTTCATTTTTGCTTTTGTTTCCTTTGCCCGAGGAGATATGTTCATGAAGAAGTTGCTCATGTTTATGTCCAAGAGATTTTTGCCTATATTTTTTTCTAAGAGTTTTATGGTTTCATGACTTATATTCAGGTCTTTGATCCATTTTGAGTTTACTTTTGTGTATGGGGTTAGACAGTAACCCAGTTTCATTCTCTTACATGTAGCTGTCCAGTTTTGCCAACACCAGCTGTTGAAGAGGCTGTCATTTCCCCATTGTATATCCTTGGCTCCTTTATCGTATACTAATTGACCATCTATGCTTGAGTTTATATCTGGGCTCTCTATTCTGTTCCACTGCTCTATGGGTCAGTTCTTGTGCCAGTACCAAATTGTCTTGATTACTGTGGCTTCGTAGTAGAGCTTGAAGTCAGGGAATGTAATTTCCCCTGCTTTATTCTTCCTTCTTATGATAGCTTTGGCTATTTGGGGTCTTTTGTCATTCCATATGAATTTTAGAACGCTTTGCCCTACTTCATTGAAGAATGCTATTGGTATTTGGATAGGAATTGCACTGAATCTGTTGATTGCTTTAGGCAGGTTGGCCATTTTCACATAATTAATTCTTCCTAGCCAAGAGCATGGGATGAATTTCCATTTATTAGTGTCCTCTTTAATTTCTCTTAAGAGTGTGTTGTACTTTTCAGGGTATAGGTCTTTCACTACCTTGGTTAGGTTTATTCCTAGGTATTTTATTATTTTTGATGCAATTGTGAATGGAATTGTTTTCCCAATTTCTCTTTCTGCTAGCTCACCATTAGTGTATAGGAATGCAACAGATTTCTGTGTATTAATTTTGTATCCCACAACTTTGCTGAATTCAGATATTAGTTCTAGTAGTTTTGGAGTGGAGTCTTTAGGGTTTTTTATGTACACTATCATGTCATCTGCAAACAGGGACAGTTTAACTTCTTCCTTACCAATCTGGATGCCTTTTATTTCTTTGTGTTGTCTGATTGCCGTGGCTAGGACCTCCAGAACTATGTTCAATAAAAGAGGGGAGAGTGGCCAATCTTGTCTTGTTCCCGATCTTAAAGGAAAAGCTTTCAGCTTCTTGCTGTTAAGCATAATGTTGGCGGTGGGATTGTCATATATGGCCTTTATTATGTTGAGGTACTTGCCCTCTATACCCATTTTGTTGAGAGTTTTTATCATGAATGGATGTTGAATTTTGACGAGTGCTTTTTCAGCATCTATGGAGATGATCATGTGGTTTTTGTCCTTCTCTTTGTTGATGTAGTGGATGATGTTGATGGATTTTCGAAGGTTGTACCATCCTTGCATCCCTGGGATGAATCGCACTTCATCATGACAGATGATCTTTTTGATGTATATTTGAATTTGGTTTGCTAATATTTTGTTAAGTATTTTTGCATCTATGTTCATCAGGGATATTGGTCTGTAATTTTCTTTTTTTGTGGTGTCTTTGCCTGGTTTTGGTATTAGAGCGATGTTGGTCTCATAGAATGAGTTTGGAAGTATTCCCTCCACTTCTACTTTTTGGAAAACTTTAAGGAGGGTGGGTATTAGGTCTTCACTAAATGTTTGATAAAATTCAGCAGTGAAACCATCTGGTTCAGGTGTTTTGTTTTTAGGTAGTTTTTGACTACCAATTCAATTTCTTTGCTGGTAATTGGTCTATTCAGATTTTCTGTTTCTTCCTGGGTCAGCCTTGGAATGTTGTAGTTTTCTAGAACGTTGTCCATTCATTCTAGGTTATCCAGTTTGTTACCATATAATTTTTCATAGTATTCTCTCATAATTCTTTGTATTCCTGTGGTGTCCATCATGATTTTTCCTTTCTCATTTCTGATTCTGTTTATGTGTGTAGAGTCTCTTTTTTTCTTGATAAGTCTGGCTAAGGGTTTATCTACTTTGTTTATTTTCTCAAAGACCCAGCTCCTGCTCTCATTGATTGTTTCTATTGTTTTTTTCTTCTCAATTTTATTTATTTCTGCTTTAATCTTTATTACGTTTCTCCTTCTACTTACTTTGGGCCTCATTTTTTCTTCCTTTTCTTGTTTCATTAATTGTGAGTTTAGACTATTCATTTGGGATTTTTCTTCTTTCCTGAGGTAGGCTTGTATTGCAATATATTTCCCTCTTTTCATGGCCTTCACTGAGTCCCACAGATTTTGTGGTGTTGAATTATTGTTGTCATTTGTCTCCATATATTGCTTGATCTCTGTTTTTATTTGGTCATTGATCCTTTGATTATTTAGGAGCATGTTATTAAGCCTCCCTGTGTTTGTGGGCTTTTTCATTTTCTTTGTGTAATTTATTTCTAGTTTCATACCTTTGTGATCTGAGAAACTGGTTGGTACTATTTCAATCCTTTTGAATTTAGTGAGGTTCTTTTTGTGGCCTAGTATCTGATCTATTCTTGATAATGTTCCATGTGCACTTGAGAGAATGTGCATCCTGTTGCTTTTGGATGGAGTGTTCTGTAGATGTCCGTTAGGTCCATCTGTTCTAATATGTTGTTCAGTGCCTCTGTCTCTTTATTTATTTTCTGTCTGGTTGATCTGTCCTTTGGAGTGAGTGGTGTGTTGAAGTCTCCTAAATGAATCCATTGCATTCTATTTCCCCCTTTAATTCTGTTAGTATTTGTTTCATAAATGCAGGTGATCCTGTGTTGAGTGCATAGATATTTATAATAGTTATATCCTCTTATTGGACTGACACTTTTATCATTATGTAATGTCCTTCTTTGTCTCTTGTGACTTTCTTTGTTTGAGGTCTACTTTTCTGATAGAAGTACTGCAACTTCTGCTTTTTTCTCCCTATTATTTGCATGAAATATCTTTTTCCATCCCTTTACTTTCAGTCTGTGTATGTCTTTGTGTTTGAAGTGAGTCTCGTGTAGGCAGCATATAGATGAGTCTTATTTTTTTATCCATTCAGTAACTCTGTGATTGGTGTATTCAGACCATTTACAATTTGGGTGATTATCGATAGGTATGTACTTATTGTCATTGCAGGCTTTAGATTCGTGGTTACCAAAGGTTCAAGGGTAATTCCCTTACTATCTAACAGTCTAATTTAACTCCATTCATATGCTATTATAAACACAACCTAAAGCTTCTTTTTTTTTCCTCCTCCTCCATTTTTTTATGTTATGAATCATATTCTGTACTCTTTGTCTATCCCTTGGGTGACATCTATTTAGCCTTAGGAATACTTCCATCTATAGGAGTCCATCCAAAATGCACTATAGAGGTGGTTTGTGGGACATAAATTCTCTCAGCTTTTGCTTATCTGAAAATTGTTTAACCCCTCCTTCAAATTTAAATGATAACCTTGCCTGGTAGAGTATTCTTGGTTCGAGGCCCTTCTGCTTCATTGCATTAAATATATCATGCCACTCCCCTCTGGCCTTTAAGGTTTCTGTTGAGAATTATGATGATAGCGTGATAGGTTTTCCTTTGTTTGTGATTTTTTTTTCTCTCTAGCTGCTTTTAAAAGTCTGTCGTTATCCTTTATCTTTGCCATTTTAATTATTATATGTCTTGATGTTGTCTTCTTTGGGTCTCTTGTGTTGGGAGACCTGTGCACCTCTATGGCTTGAGAGACTATCTCCTTCCCCAGATTGTGAAAGTTTTCAGCAATTACCTCCTCAAAGACACTTTCTATCCCTTTTTCTCTCTCTTCTTCTTCTGGTACCTGTATAATGCGAATATTGTTCCGTTTGGATTGGTCACACAGTTCTCTTAATATTCTTTCATTCTTAGAGGCTCTTTTTTCTCTCTGTGCCTCAGCTTCTTTGTATTCCTCTTCTCTAATTTATGTTACATTTACCATCTCTTCTACTACATCTAATCTGCTTTTAAATCCCTCCATTGTATGTTTCATTTCAGATATGGAATTTCTTAATGATTGAATCTCTGACTTAAATTCGTTGCTGAGTTCTTGAATATTTTTCTGTACCTCCATAAGCATGTTATAATTTTATTTTGAACTCTCTTTCAGGAAGATTGGTGAATTCAGTTTCATTTGGCCCTCCTTCTGGGGTTTGTGAGATTTTGGTCTGAACCATGTTTTTTTGATGTTTCATATTTCTGTGTGGTGCCCACTAGTGCACAGGAACTCCAGTCTCTGGAGCTGCTCAGCCCCTAGAGTGAGGTTGGGGGTTGTAGGGGAGTGGAGCTGGTGCCTGGGGGGAGGAAAGATCTGTTTCCTGATTCCCATCTGCGGTGCCTTTCTCCAGTGTCAGAGCCAGTGGGCGAAGCACACACGTGTAATCCTCTGTGCTTTGCATATCTAGCTATTGCAGGCGGGGCCTCCCTCTGGCTGGCCTGACTCCAGCGCAGTGACTGTTTGTGAGCAGGTGCCTGCGGGCCCGTAGGAAGGCTCAACAGCCTGTTTGTCAGAATGGGGGGCCTTGGAGGTGAGTAGGCAGCCAGGGGGATGGAGCACCTGAAGCTCCTCAACATTCCCAACGAGCTGTGGAGAGTGTGTCCAGACAACCTTGTCCAGCTTTCCCTTCTCCCACACAGCAAGCTCCGTGTAAACTCCGCCCCTTCAGCAGCCCTCTCGCGGCTAGGAAGCCTTTCAGACTGCCTGCCCTTCCTCTGATGCAGAGTGGCTAGGTGTGGATCCTGTCCTCCACCAACAGCCAGTGTGTCAGTCTTCCAGGCCCTCTACCTGTCTGAGCTTTCCAACGTTCAGAGCAGCACACAGTATAGGCTTCTGCTCACAAAGCAGATGTCCAGGGCTAGGTTTTCAGCAGTCCCACGCTTCCACCCCCTCACTGCTCTGTTTCTCTTCCTACTGCTGGTGAGCTGGGGTGGGGGAAGGGCTTGGGTCCCACTGGATTAAGGCTTTCCATTTGTTACCCTGTTTCATGAGGTCTGCTCTGTTCATGAGGTCTGTATGCAGTCTGGTTCAGCCTTCTTTCTTCTTGCTGTTTTAGGGTTAATTGTATTAATTAACTATATTTTTGTACTATTTGTGGTTTTGGGAAAAGTTCTCCATGTCACCTCTCACGCCACTCTCTTGAATCTCTCTCAATATTTTTTAAAAATTTGAAAAAAATTTTGACTTAACAGAGACGTTGCAAAAATAGGATAGAGTTCTCATGTGCCTTGGCCTGGCTTCCCCTAAAATGCACATCTCCTACAACCTCAGCAAGATGATTAAAATCAGGATAATCATCTCTGCTGCCCTTTTTCTCTTCCCCATCCACCGTTTTCTACCCATCCCTGATTAGTGATCAACCTCTTTGGTTTTGGGCTATTTTCTTTTGTGCTCATGTAGAGAGAAACTGAGACCCAGCCCCCAGCCCCAGTCCCCCACCCCGTCCCCAGACCACAAACTCACAGCCAGCAGGGGGCACCAGCTTGCTAGCCACCTTGAAAGAGAGCCTCCCTGTCCCGCCACCTCGCGACGCCGCAGGGAAGAGATGTGCTGTCTCCTCGGAGCTCTGCCCCAGCTGCCCACGTGTGAACAAAACAAATGATTGCTGGTTTAAGCCACTAAATACTGGGGCGGTTTGTTTCCAGAAATACATAAACTGAGAGAGTAGAAGGCATAATATAGAGAGGTCTTAAATTTTTTTTCACTATGAAAGCGGGGAATTTGGCACTTGACCTCAGTTCCTCATGAGTGACAGCCTTAAGAAATGACATGGAAACTGAAAAGGGAAAAAAATTCATCTGAGACCATTACCATTAATTTCTAAAGGAACCATAATATGTTCTTTCTATGGTCTCTAAATCTGTAATCTATATTTACATAAGGCATTTTTACACCATCGCAAGTAAAATGCAACTTTTCCTACTGGGGGTATGATGCCGGAGCATGGCGGGTGGCTGCGTATTTATATCTTCTTTTCTATTGTACCTTAATTCCTTACATTGCTTCCTCCAGTGTATGGAGGCTTTGTATGGCCCCTACCTCTAGAAAACCCCCAGGACAAGAGGTGTGCAATAAATGATTGTTAGATGATGAATGAATAAAGGAGTAAATATAATGAATGGATGCTATATTTATCAGCGATTTATTTAATCCTTTTTCGAATTTACTGCCTCCCTTGCATACATAAAATATATATAATATTTAATTTGGTGGTTTATATAGATTCGGAAAAAATTCAAACAAAAAAATCTGTGAGTTGGAACAGAAAGTAAATTAGTGGTTGGCAGAAGTTGGGGACTGGGAGATGGGAAGAGAGTGAGTGCTAGTAAGTACAGGGTTTCTAAAAACGAAAATATTCCGAAATTACGTAGTGGTGATAGTTGCATTACTTTGTGAATATCCCCTTAATTACTGAATGGTATTTTAAAGGGAGTGAATATTATGGTGTGTGACTTGTATGTCAAAATTTTCAAAGGCTGTGAGGTAGAAATCCTTTTCTTTTCATTCTTAAAAAGAAAATTAACAGCTAAAGCTAAACTCTGTATTCAATGCATATTTTTCTTATCAGCATCTGGAATATCAGAGGGCCAGTTCCTTGTGAAATTATAGTCAATTAATATTCTTCTAACCAGAAAATTGTCCATTATACAAATATTTTCATAGAAAAATTAAACATTTCCAGATGTGAATGAGGGCAAACCATTTATATTCCTTGACAGGCTTTTATCAGGTCATGTGTACATGAATCTAAATTTCCTTTGCTTGTACTCTGGGCCTGTTATAAACATTGTTAGATACCATGGCATTTCTCCAGATGAAGTAATATCCTGAAAGGACTCTCGCCAGAAGTTTGAAGGTAGAAAGATGGAAAAGCTGTGCCTCTAAATGTGGAGAAGCCAGCTTTGACAACAAGTGGACGGCAAGGAACATTCCAGCTCACATAATTACTTCCCTAACCAAACATTCTCTCAGGGGGAAAGAAAATGAAATGAATAAAAACCAAATGATTTACAATTCACTTGGTAAAGGAGAAGATAAATACTACAAAACTGGTTTCTATGGAAATCCATCTTAGATCCTCATCCACTTCCCAGCAGTTTAAGTCAGCTTCTTTGGCGGAAATAACACTCCCAGAAGGTTACATCTGAGAATATGGTTTCATGACAATGAGTAGGTGCTATGGAAGAGGCTGTGACGTTTGTTTTCCTAGGTAAACTATATCTTTATCTTGCTGCTCCAACGTAAAGAGTAAATTCCTGGCCTTCTGTGGACAGAGGACTCCATTTCTTGGGGGGCAGTCTCCATACTCAACAGCTACCACTTGTAGGAAGGCACAGTCTTCTTCATGAAATTTGGTAATTCTCATTAGGGAGAGACCCATAGGCTTCAGGTAACAAAACCTACTTACCTGCCCCTCTTCCCAAAACAAAACAAACAAAACAAACAAGATCCTGAGAGCAGGGATATAAATAGTCCTTAGAAATAAGCAGAACCATAAACTTGAACAGGGTTGAGATCTCTCTGTTTCTCATCTTTGTTCTTCTTTATTGCAGACTGGCCTTCTTTGAAACAGGGTGTGGTCTCACGGCTCTGGGTAGACAAAATCATGTAAAATGGTGGGATTCCTTTCTACAGGCTAGAGCAGAAACTCCAAAGATTCAGCCTATGATAGCACACACTTGCCGGGCACTTGGGAGAAGTATGATGGAGAAGCCACAGTTGCCTTGGTGTGTCCCTTGGTCTCTGTGTAATGGCTTAGTGGGAACCTAGGATCTTAGTCGTGTTTCTGTTTTACCTGGCCTCACACCACATTTGGGTGTTTTAAGACTGTCAGCAGAGTTCTAAGACTCAGCTCCATTACTGAGCCTGTGAACCATCAAAAGATCTTGAACTCCCTCCCTATTATCAAGGAGGCCTCCTATTTCCTCTCAGCTTCCTCCCCATCCCAACCAGGAAAGAAAACCAGGGTGCATATGAGAAATTGTAGCTATGCTGGGAGCTTCTGGAGACTTCAGAAAACTAATTGTGCACACCTGCCAATTCTTGACCAAGGGAAAAAAGAATATATAATTAAAACTGTGGGTGACCAAGGCCTGAAGACTCCCTAAGAAAGCTGATAATTTGTACTCCTTCAGACTTAAACATATTCATTAAATTTACCAAAGTTCCCCACACACACAAGAATTTAATCTTTAAGAAGTTGATAACAATTTAAGATGCCAACTATAGAAAATCATGCTAACACATAACTTGACAATTGCAAAACTATCTCAAGAAATTGCAAATGTGTCTTTTAAAAATGTTTTCCTTTTTCTTCAAAGTAGTACGTGCAAGTGATTAAAATTTCTCAAATAATGTAGAAGATTTTATAGCGAAAAGCAGCAGTTTCCTGCTCTGCCCTTCTATTGTTGCAATCCTGCTCCACGGAGTGGAATCATTTTAACTCAGTTATTTCTGTTCCCATTTTTAATGTTCCTGGGATTTATCTCCATATCTCTGAGTAATATATCATACTGTTGTTTCTTGATTAATTATTTGAGACATTGTCTATGACTTTGCATGATCGAGGAGGATTATGAGTTGATAGGGTTCCTCTTCCTCCTCCCTCTGGATAGGGCACCAGCACTATTTTTAGTACTTTGATTCTTTTATAACTCGAAATGCTACATGTAGACCTTTGTTTTGGGTCCTCTGCCCATTTTTTAGTTGGGTTATTTTCTTCGTGTTGAGGTGTATGAGTTCTTTATATATTTTGGATGTTAAGCCATTACTCGATAAATTGTTTATGAATATATTCTCCCATATGGTAAGTTGCCTTTCTGTTCTGCTGACGGTGTGTCCTTTGCTGTGCAGAAGACTTTTACTTTGATATAGTCCCACCTGTTCATTTTTGCTTTTGTTTCCCTCACCTGAGGGAGATGTGTCCAGGAAAAAATTGCTCATTCTTATGTTCAAGAGATTTTTGCCTATGTTTTCTTCTAAGAGTTTTATGGTTTCATGACTTATATTCATGTCTTTAATCTATTTCAAGTTTACTTTTGTGTATGGAGTTAGACATTAATCCAATTTCATTCTTTTACCTGTAGCTGTCCAGTTTTCCCAACACTGGTTATTGAAGAGACTGTCTTTTCCTCAGTGTATATTCATGGCTCCATTATCATATACTAATTGATCATATCTGTGCTCTCTGTTCTGTTCCATTGATCTGGGTCTGTTCTTGTGCCAGTATCATACTGTTTTGATTACTGTAGCTTTCTAGTATGGCTTGGTGTCAGGGAATGTAATACCCCTGCTTTGTCCATTCTCAAGATTGCTTTGGCCATTTAGGGTCTTTTGTGGTTCTATATGAATTTTAGGATTATCTGCTGTAGTTCATTGAAAATGCTGTTGGCATTTTGGTAGGGATTGCATTGAATCTGTAAATTACTTTGGTTAGGATGGCCATTTTGATAATATTAATTCTTCCTATCCATGGGCATGGGATAGATGTCCATTTATTGGTGTGTTATTTAACTTCTCTCTTGGGTGTCTTATAGTTTTCAGGGTATAGGTCTTTAACTTCCTTGGTTAGGTTTATTCCTAGATATTTTATTTTTTTTGATGCAATTGTAAATGGAAGTGTTTTCCTGATTTCTTTTTGTGTTAATTCATTGTTAGTACATAGGAACACAACAACTTTCAGTGTAGTAATTTTGTATCCTGCAACTTTGCTTAATTTAGTTATCAGTCCTAATTTAGTTTTTTATTTTGGTGGAGTATTTAGGGTTTTCTATATGTAATATCATATCATCTGCAAATACTGACAATTTAACTTCTTCCTTACCAATTTGGATGCCTTTTATCTCTTTGTGTTGTCTGATTGCTGTGGCTAGGACCTCCAAGACTATGTTGAATAAAAGTGGTGAGAGTGCACAGCCTTGTCTTGTTCCTGATCTTAGAGGAAAAGCTTTCAGCTTTTTGCCATTGGGTATGATGTTAGCTGTGGGTTTGTCATATATGGCCTTTATTATATTGAGGTACTTTCCTTCTTTGTCCATTTTGTTGAGAGTTTTTATCATGAATGGATATTGAATTTTGTGAAATGCTTTTTCAGCATTTATTGAGATGATTATGTTGTTTTTATCCCTTTTTGTTAATGCAGTTGTAGGGAAATGGAAATTTTATGGCCAGCATTCTCATCTGATCTTAATATCACACATCGTATACATGTGATGAGGTTATACTTAGCTTGCTTGCATACCCCTTGGCAGTAAACTGTTTATGGCCAATATTGTTTTAAAAAGAGAAGCTGTGGAACCCCATGTTAGGAAGAGATAAGGGAGCCTAGAAAGAGGGAAGCAGGAGAGAGAGAAGCCATGGAGCCCCGTGCTGGTGCTGGGGAGCAGGAGGGACCAGAGATGGAGACACTAGTGGAGGCAAAGACTAGAGCCGGGGCCAGAGACTGAGATGGGCAGATGAGAGTCTAGCCCTTGTCCTACTTCCATGAAAATAAAACTTGGTAGGAGTCCCTTTTTGCCCCAAATGTTCTGTTGTCATTATTCAGTCTCAGCGAATTCATAGTAAACTTGCCTGGAGCTGGGAAATCCCTCCTCCCAAAGCAACAGTGGTTTATGACATTGATTCATGACTATTGTACCATCCTTGCATCCCTGGAATAAATCCCACTTGGTCATGATGGATGAGCCTTTTGATGTACTTTTGAATTTGGTTTTCTAATATTTTGTTGAGAATTTTTGCATCTATGTTCATCAAGGGTATTGGTCTGTAGTTTTCTTTTTTTGTCATGTCTTTGCCCAGTTTTGGTATTAGAGTGATGCTGGCCTCATAGAATGAGTTTGAAAGTATTCCTTCCTCTTCCACTTTTTGGAATACTTTAAGCAGGATAGGTATTAGCTCTCTCTAAATGTTTGGTAGAATTCAGCTGTGAAGCCATCTGGTACTGGACATTTGTTTGTTGGGAGTTTTCTGATTACTAATTCAATTTCTTACTGGTGATTGGTCTGTTCAGATTTTCTGCTTCTTCCTAGGTCAGTCTTGGAAGGTTGTACTTTTCTAAGAATTTGTCCATTTCTTCTAGGTTGTCCCATTTATTGTCATGTAATTTTTCCTAGAATTCTCTAATAATTCTTTGTATTTCTGTGGTGTCCAATGTAACTATTCCTTTTTCATTTCTGATTTTGTTTATTTGAGTCCTGTGTCTTTTTTTCTTGATAAGTTTGGCTAAGAATTTACCAATTTTGTTTTTCTTCTCAAAGAACCAGCTCTTGGTTTCATTGACTTTTTAATTTTATTCTTCTCTATTTTATTAATTTTTTTTCTCTAATATTTATTATGTTCTTCTTTCTATTAACTTTGGGTTTCATTTGTTCTTCTTTTCTAATTTCTTTAGTTGTGAGTTTGGAATTTATTTTCGATTGTTCTTTTTTCTTAAGGTAGGCCTGTATTGCTATGCAATTCCCTCTTAGAACTGCTTTTGCCATATTCCACAAATTTTGAACTGTTATATTTTTGTTTCATTTGTCTCCTTATATTGCTTGATGTCTATTTTGATTTGTTCATTATTCCATTGATTATTTAGAGGCACACTGTTTAGCCTCCATATATTTGTGAGCTTTTTGATTTCTTTGTGTAATTTATTTCTAGTTTCTTATCATTGTGGTCTGAGAAGTTGCTTGATGTACCCTTTTAGCCTTGTTGTGAAGTAGCTTGTTCAGCTAGTTTTTGGTCTTTTTCAGATGGAATTTTTCCATGTAGCTGTAGATTTGTTGTGTCCATGGGAGGAGGTGAGTTCAGGATCTTCCTACGCTATATTGCCCACCTCTGATCCACTTTTCTTTCTCTCCTTACCTTACCTGCTTTAATCATCTCAATGCTAATTTCAAATATTTTGAATCCCATTTTCCCTGGATAGTTCCTTCCTGAAACTACCTTCTTGCTTCAATTTGGGTTGATTATTCTCTAGGTTTTCTGTGTTTCCATTGACCTGAAATGTTTCTTTATTTCTCCCTAGGGTTTTTAGATTCCAAGTCATCCTTTTTCCTGGTTTGCTCTCTGATTTGAGTAGATCACATTTCAATGTGACTTCTTAAGACAGGGGGTATGGGAAAAGTTCATCTTTTGAGGCCTTCCAAGTCTGAAAAATATTTTATTCTTCTCTTGGACTTCATCATTTAGATTTAGAATTCTATGTTTATAATAAGTTTCCCTCTGGGAGAGATAAGATGGAAGGGGGGACTCAATGCAAAAGAAGCTAAGAAAAAAGAGGAGAAAAGAAAGATAAATAGAAAGCAGAAAATAAGATGGCAGATTTTCCCTCAAACATATTAATAATCACATTAAATACTGTAGTTAAAACAGAAAAAGTGTCATATCATATTTTTAAAACAAACAAATAAATCTCGCTATGCATTTTCATTAATATTTGCCAGAGCATAATACACAGAAACTTTAGAAGTCAAGGGGTAGGTAAAAATCTACCAGGCAACTAGCCAACAGCCAGTAGAGCTCTATGAATATCACACAAAGAATATTATAATGTAGGAAAGTCAATGAACCTCAACTATTTGCAGCAACATGGTGGAAATATGAGTGGAAGAAAGCAAGTCAGAGGAATACACATGGTATGAAGATATTTATAGAAAATTTACCTATTGAATATCAACAATAATAAATGTTTTATGATAATATATATTTCAGAATTATATTAGTCAGCAATGAATACATCTGTGGTGAAACTAAAATGAAGGAAATTATTAGAGGAAAATTCAGATTACCTCTGGCAGAGAAGAGGGGGCAAGGTAAAGGCAGTGCCCTTTGGTGTGTCACAGGTACTAGCGATATTAAGTATCTTTAGCAGAGTGGTGGGTTTATGAGCATTCGTTTTATTACTGCTTTTAGGCCATGTTTGCATATTACATGCACTCTTGTCTATGAATTTCCTCCAGGCTGTCGAAAGCTTTGCTCCATGGCATTCTACCATTGGGTGTGGCTGGGAAGTCAATCTAATTCTTATTCTCTTGAAAGCAATCTGTTTTGGGAAGCTTTTTGGATTTTTTTTTTTTTTATGCTTGTGTTTCTGAAATTTCACAATGAGTTGTCTAGTTGTAGGTTTTTCTCCTTTCATTGTGCTGGGTCACATGTGGGCCCTTTCACTCCAGACTCATCTTCTTCAGCTCTAGGAAAGTCTGTTACATTATTCCTTTCAGTTATTGCTTCTGCTGCCAGCATGTGTCTTGCTCCATTTTCCATTGTTCTCAATGTTTCTGCAACAGTCACCAGGGTTTTACAAAAAAGAGTATCTCCCCACAGTTATTTTGGCCTCCTCTACACTGACTCTAGAATATGGCCTCCTCTGTTTTTAATTCACTTACCAGTCCTCCACCTACTTTACATCTTCTAGAAATCTGGTGAACTCTGTCCTGTCTGTGATGACCCTCATCCCAGTTTCTTGGTTTAAATTAGAAGTCTCCAGAAATATTTTTTAAATGTTAAAACTAAGCTTTCCAGGTCTTGGCTCTGCAGTCCACAGCTTCTCCACCAGTTTTTCTGAGGTGCAGAGAGAAACCAATAGAGGAGCCCTGAATACAGCCAGGAGAATTGGAGCCAGAGCCTGAATGAAACATACCTGTGCCCGTGAACGAGCAGCCAAATACTCCTTGCTCACTAACTGCGTCATCTGGACAGACAAGTTGATTCTCTTATCTGTGCTTCAGTTTTGGGTACAATGGAGGTAATAATATTAGATACACCAGTGAACAAGGTAGAGAAGTCCCAGACTTCATAGAATTTACAACAAATGTCTTACTCCTGATATTCAGATTGCCACTCCTGCCCTCTACAGTTTAGCCCTGTGGAGGGGGATTTATGTTGGACAGCGGGAGGATTAAATATTCTGAGCACTAAGCTGGGATAGACCCGCTGGAAGTGACCAGCCGTATGTGGGGGATGAACTGAGTGGGTGCTTGCCCCCACTGTGCCCTTGCACATGCTCTTTTACTCACTGCCTGCATCGCCCTGTCCATCCCTCTTGGTTAGCTAATTCTTAATCATCCTCAAGTCTAGTTAAAAGACTTGGCTAGTTAATACCTACTCATCAGTTGTCAGTTTCATTGGGAAACATTCCCTGACCTTGGTCGTATCAGTCCTGTTAACCATCAGCTCTCAGCTCTCCATACCGTGTATTCATTTCTGTTAATATAACGTCCCCCACTAGACCACCTCGCTCACATGGTTTTATTTCATGACCTTTGCATAAATTCCTCCCAAATTCCACCCCATGCCCTCCCTTTTGCTTGTCATCTCAAGAATGTTAAACTGTCCAGTATTTCCTGTGTCTTGTGCTGGACTGGGTCTCTTACTGACCCTGGCACTGTCTTTTTTCTGACAAAGCTTTGTTTGGTTTTGCTGATTAAGTGAATTCTATTTCTATTCTACTATTATCTACTGACCACTTTCACTATTTTTATTTCTAAATATTGTGTTATTTACTTGGAGATAATAATACATTAAATGATACAAAAGAGCATTTGTAACTTTTATAAAAGAGTATAAAAGTGAAAAGCAAGTCTCCTTCCCTCTCCAGCTCCCTAGTTACACTGTCCCCCTTTGAAAGGCTGTTCACTGATACCAGTTTCTGTTCTATAAACAGTAAGTTGATGTACTATAAACACATCCATCCAGATATTGTTGGTCTTTTTTTCCACATAATAGCTGCATGCTATTCTGGGCCTTGTTTTTCTTCATGTATCAATGTATCTTGAGGGCTTTTCTGTTTTGAATGTTTAAAGCTACCAAAGTATTTTTAAAGATAGTGTTTTCTACTTGTTCCCAACAAAATCTGACACACAGTAGGCCCAAATATGCACAACCCTTACTCTTTCTTTCAAGGTATTTCATATACTTTGTTTTATATGCTTTATATACATGGACTTGTATGTTTTAGTAATTCCCTTTTACTCCTAGTTTGTTGTAATTGCTTGTAGTAGCTGTCCATCTTTTAGGAAAGCATAATAGATGCATAATGCCATCTCTCTGACATCAAACTGAGAAGGTCTTACTCTGGCTGGAATCTCAGCTAGTTTCCAGTCATCTCAGTCATATGGTTCTAAATTGCTAACCTGATGAATTATGTGTTAATGCCCAAGGATAATTTTATCAACATGTGCTAGGAATAGCTATTTCCTATTACCTAACATGCATGCAGCAAATCGTATTTTCCAAAGATGGCCACCTTTCTGTTTATCCCATACCATATACTCTTCTTACAGTGTGGCTGATATTGTTAACACTGAGGCATGTAGGCATCTATGTTCCCCCCTCTTTGAATCTGTGGGGCAGCAGGGAAAGTGATGCTATATGACTTCTGAGATTGGTCATACAGAGAACTCCCCCCCCCCCCATGCTTATCCTTGGAACCCACAACCATGTTTTGGTGAGGCCCAAACTACATGGAGAGGCCACACGTGGACATTATGGCCAACGGTCCCAGCAAGGCCTTCATCCAACAAGCCAGCATTAACTACCAGACATGTGAATGAATGGGCTTCAGATAGCTCCAGCCTGTGGCCGTTAAGTCTTTCAAAGTCATTATTACGTTCAGGTCATATCTGAGGCTCAGATATGATGAAGCAGAGACAAGCCATCCCACAGGCACTGCCTGAATTCCTGACATATAAACCATGAGATACAATACAAGGTAATCGTTGTTTTAATCCACTAAGTATGGGGAAATGTGTTATGCATGAATTGGTGACACAATGCACAACGCTATTTATGAGGGGGAAATACATTTTGTAGAAAGATATAAGAAACTGAAACGGTGAGCATAATCTTCATAACTTGCAAAAAGTTAAAGCATATTACCTTTTTTTGGGCACTGATAAATGAAGCAACATTTTTAAATTACCATCTAGTAACTGCTTTGAAAAGCCAAAAGCAGAGTAGTTGTTCTCAGCATTACTAATACTATGTAATTCATACAAGGCTTGAGAACTCAGAAACTGGAGCAAACACAATGTTCATCCATTGTATCTTTACATCAATCCTATGACGTAGGTACTATTATTATCCCCAGGATGTTAAAGCCTGTAGATAAGACTGGCCACAGGTCAGATTCAAGGTTCTGCTCCCCCAACAAGCAGCGATTTTCAAACTTTGATGTGTTTTGGAGTCACCATGTAATTGTGTTAGAAATACAGATTCCCATCCTCTCCCTCCCCCTGAGTATTTGCATACAAGGTGAGGTTTGGGAATCAGTGTTTCTTCAATCCTCATGCAAGTCAACTATAGACAGGTCAACCTCATCATATTCTCAAAAATAAGTTTAAGTTCTGGCAGCGGAGACAGTTAGGTGGAGGCAGGGATGACCAGGCTGGGCTCCCCTCTAAGCCTTTGAAGGCATGGTATCCACCCTTGCGTCCCCAGGGCCACGCAGTGTGCTGAGCACCTGCGGGAGATGGCTGAGCAGAGGCCATCACCGCAGGCACTGCTAGAGCTGCGGCGCCCCCTCCAGCTCTGCAAAGTGGCTGTCCCCCTGCCCAGGCTCATGAACCAATGCTTGCTCTTTGGGGAAATGACTCACCTGTGAGGCTCATAAGAATCGTCTGCTTCTTTGAGATTTCTTAAATGACTTGAGATGGGGGAGTTATAGGGAGTGAGTAGGGAAGAGAAATTCAGTGAGAAGTGTAAAGGGAAATATATTGCAGAAATTGTTGGCAAAAATCATTCATTCGACAACAGTTTTTGAATTTAAGCTCCATAATGATAGAACCTTTAAACAAACAAACAGCTCCCATACCACCAGAGGGTCAAAGAACGCCTGGCAAATGTCAACAATGGTAACAAAGGCAATTAACTTTTCTTGGGTTTTTGCCATGTGTCAGGAACACTTCCAGGCACTTGCGTGTGTTAAACCATTGCATCTTTACATCAATCCTATGACGTAGGTACTATTATTATCCCCATTTTGCTAGTTTGTAAACCAAGACAGAGAGACACATAATAGGTGTTAGCTTCCCTTTAACACACAGCCTTGAGCCTCTGGACGCAGCAGCTCCTTATCGTCTACAGCAGTTTCTAAGTCCCCCACAGCAGTTTCTAAGTTCCCTATCAACAGTTTCTGTTTCTCAGAAGTCCCAAGGCCACCATCCTGCTCACCAAGGCCCTAAATTCCTATATAAGCAGCTCCCCCCCCACTGCTGCCGCTGCTGCTCTCTCTCTTTGGAGACAGCCACTCTGTCTGTTTGTCCTACAGGGAATAAAACCACGCTGATGGAGTTCTCGTGTCCTTCCTTGCGAGCGAGTGAGTCGGGTAGCTAAAGAACCCTTTCATTGGTGTTCCTGCCCGGTTTGGGATCCCCGGTCACCTGCTCTTCCCTAGGAATTTGAGCTGCACCAGGAATCCAATAACACCCGGCCCCTCTGGACACGGAGGCTTCTCAACGCCCTCCATCTCCCTGAACGCCTCCCCAGCATCCACCACCCACGCCAAAGGAGCGGTGAGTCATCCTCCCCCATCAAGTGACTAAAACAATTCTGTGAGCGCCTGAGGGCTGACCGTTGAGTGTCCGGCACCCTCGTGGCCTCACCGCAGGCGGCCGACTGCCCCCAGCCACAGCCTTCACTGGCTATGGCTGTGCCCCTGAGTCACTCCCAGTCCAGTTTCTCTCATCCCCAGCAGGCGAGAGACTTGCCCCCAGTCCAGTTTCTCTCATCCCCAGCAGGCAAGAGACTGCCCCCTAGACCTGCAGCGGGTCAGTGACCCCCCCAGTCCACTAGTTTCTCCCGTCCCTCTTGCACCCCTACTAGGCCCACAGCAGCTCAGTGATGCCCCAGTCCCTCTTGGCCCCAGCAGGTGAGAGACTGCCCCCATTGTGACTCTTCTGTTCCATTGGCTCACAGCCGGGCTCACAGCCGAAAAGTCCTAGCGCTAGGCACCTACTGCTTGCTCAGGGCAAGCGTGCCCCTCCAGTGACAGAGGTGACGACCCTTCACTTGGAGTTGGGCTGCTCTTTGGAGTTCTGAGCCCCCTAGGGACGCCTGGGGTGTGCTGCAGCAACTCCATGAAAGTCACAATGGGAGCGTCCCCCTCCATCCCTGCTGATTCCCCACTCAGCTGCCTCCTAAGCAATTTCAAAACTCTTCATCTACATCCAGATCTAAAACCCTCCAAGCTAATTTGGCTCTGCAGCCAGATTTGGCCCCAATATCCTTTAGACAATAAAACAATTTGGCCTCAATATGGGTCCTTAGACCCTAAAGTCCTTCAGGACCTCTGCAACTTCTGTGAGCGTTCAGGCAAATGGAAGGAAATTCCCTATGTTCAAGCTTTCTTTTATCTTCAAAATAAGCCTTCTCTATGTAGCTCTTGCCACCCCAAACATGTCTTTGCTGTTCTTTCAAGCTCTCCAAGCGCTCCCCCTTCCTCCCTAGACCCAGATTCTGCAGATGAACTCCCCCCTTATCACTCAGCAGCCCAAAGCTCAGTCAATTCCCCTTCCCCACCTGCCTTTGTTCCCGCCATGGGGACACAACCATCTGCCTCAAGTCTCACATCCAACTCCTCTGTTTCCAGCCCTACTCCCACCACCCACAACGTATACTCACCTCTTCCATCTCCTACATCGCCTGCCTTCACCCCTCCGACCCTCCCTCTTCTCCTTCCACAGCCTCCATATCACCTCCCCCACTCTCTCCCCACCCTGACCCCTGTTCAGTTCCCTTGCCTCCCAGTCCACTCGCCACTCGCAGTCACATTAAAGCTCACCTCTTAGCCCCACTGAGAGAAGTCCAAAATAAAGACAAAAACCCTTCAGCCTTCCTAGACAGGCTCACGCAAGCCCTCTTACAGTATACCAATTGAAATCCAGAAACCCCCTACCAAAACTCTGTGTTAAACATTAAGCTCTAAGGTCATTATTCAGTAATATCAGTTAGTGTTCCCCAGACAAAGAAGAGTAGCCCATGTTTTTATTATGCTAATAATTTGTAAGATTCACTTTACCATGTTAAAAGGCCCAGGCCTATGTGCTGTCTTTCCTCTTTCAGATCTGATAGGGTAGTTTTGCAAACTGGGCAACTAATTTAGCATGCAGACCCAGCTGTAAACAACATAGTAAAAGGCAGGAAAGATTCCACCTTAAAGATAAGATTGCATTTTAACACCCAAGAAGTTTAGAAAGCAAGATTCTTAACTTACTCTTTAGCAAACAGACAATACCTCAGCCCACTTTGGAGGCTGGGCAAGCTGCCTTTTGATATGCTCCTAGACCAAGATGCCAGTATCCCAAAGAAAGATTTATCTTCTGCAATACAGCCTGGCTTTAAATGACTGGTGTTAAAATTCTACTTGCATATCATTTCCAGCCACTTAGACACACACAGTCCCTATCAGTTCAGAGCTTTCATCAGCCCTGTTAGCCTGGGCCATCTAAACCTTAACCCAGTTATGTAAACTGCTTGCCTTTAGAGTGTATTCTTGAAAACTGAGATACTTTTAGTCAAATGAGCTAAAAGAAAAAAAAAGCAATTAAATATCAGCAACTCAAATCTTTATATCAGTTTATCTGTCTGTGTATATGTTCTTTTATAAAAAGTGTTGGTAACTAATCATTGTGTCTCAGTCTGTATGTTTGTTTGTCTAAGTGTGTAAATGAAAAATGTTTTTCTACCTCTGAATGATATTAATACAAATTAATTTTAAGACAAGCGCCTGTGAAAATTATGCATTCTAAAACTTCCAGAAAATTCTAATAAAATATATTAAGCATTAATTCTAATTTAAGATGGACATATCCTTATGGTTATCAGCTGCCTGTTTACCTAAAGTCATTTCAATTGATGTTATCTGTTAAATTGTACATACAAACTGCCTGAAAATCTTTGTAGTAAACTAAAACAAAGTTTTGCTAAGTTAAGTAGACATATTTTATGCTTAGAGATTGTGCTGTAAAGCACACAGTTCCGGAAATTATGAAATGTGTTCATAAATTCATTAATCTAAAGAATGCTAGTGTAATAGTTTACAATAGCCCACTTCTCCGTGTTCACTGACAATTAAAGTTCCTAATGGTTTTAAATTCTAAATAAAACTACTTAAAGTAATAAAGAAAACATCTCTGCTTGCTAGAAAAGATGTGTGTTTAATAAGAGAAGGTATAAGGAATAAAAATTCATTTTGTTGAGGGTAAAAGAAGGTAACTTCTAAAGTATAGCTGTTTATTTAAAGAGAGAGAACTCTGAATGTAAAAGAAAGTTGTAGAAAGTTTGTGGAAGAATTGATATAGTCATGCTATGCGAAATTAAAGCAAATTAGTCTCAATATCAAGTACACAGCAAAATTAGAATTTTGTTCTCAGTTAAAAAGACAAAGTTTTATTAAACTGTTAGCCTGCTCTTAAGGTTGAAATAGTGCAAAAAAATTTCTAATTGTTTTTATCAAAGCAGTTTCTCATGCTTAAAGTCTCGATGAGTTGTCTGAGTATTTAAGAAAATGAAATCTTAGTATTAAAAGGACTAAAAGCTATTTGCTAACAATTGTAACCTTCTGTACTTGCCTTTGAGGTATTTTGTTGTCATTCTAGTTAAATGGATAAGTATTGCTTCATAGCAACCTATAATCCTATTTAAGCAAGTGCCAAAGAAACTTTCTTCTGACAACTTCCCAAAATCAAATTCAAAAAAGGTACTTTTACCTCTAGTTAACTCTGATATTTTCCAGAGGGCCCCTGGAACAGGTCAGAGGAATTTTTTTCTCATTAGAGAAAGTATTTGGCTAAATTAGCTTCTTTATCTAATATATAATCGCCTGCTTAATTACCTGGAAAGCACTGTCAAAGGGAATAATGCTAAACTTTGTTGCTAAATGTTTTATGTTACAGAAATATCCAAATTCCTTATGTCAACTGTCTTATACTAATCTCTCAGCAAATCTTTAAGCATTGTCATTTGTAAATCTTTTGTCATTTATAATCACTGCTTTGTTACTCCTAAACTAGTAAACAACTAGACCAGCAAAACATGTATTACATAAGATTAAGTAAACTAAAGAACTTCAAATGTTACTGATAAAGTGTTTTAAGCTTCTTCTCTTAAGCTGACAACAGTTTAGTAAATGGCAATACCTTTGTAAGCAGAATTGAAACATTTATCTTTCTACCTGATCACTCCAGAATTTAACAACTCTCAGTGACTATTTTTATATTTCATAGCAGTATATTTATTTGCATAAGTTCAATAAGAATCTGCTTTCCTTGTAAGAGGACCAATTAAAAACACTGGTTATATTACCAAGGCTTTGACTGGAATGTTATTCCTGAGAGACACATGTGTAAACTCATATTAATAGACAGCCTTAGGGAACTGAGGTTGACTTTATAAAGCCAACAAAGCCCCTTGGAAGAACTGGCCTAGTACCTTGCTTACAGGATTCCCAGCAGCCTTACCAGGTGAGTAAAGAGGGTCATTTCCTGGCAGGTGCAGGAAACTCAGAATGTCTTGGGGACCTCAAGAAGAGAGGAAATTCACCCAAATCTACAGGTATTGCAAGAAAAACCTGATGGCAAGTCTGGCTTGGCTTTCTGGCCTTGAGAGGCCTTTAAAAGTCCTATCTGAAGTTCCTTATAAAAGTTCCAGCAAAGCGCATTTAAAAGAGCCTATGTAACCAATTGCTCTTCTTGCTGCACTTATGCAAATAATCAAGCCAAGTGTTAATTATTTTCTTAATCTGGTTACTTCTAATAAAAATTAGGGTGATTTTAGAGAAAAGCATTGTTTCAATAATGCAGCCTTATCTATACTGAGTCCTAATACTAGTCATTGGGACACAGACTAGATCCAGAATTCTAGTTTCCCCAAGATATCTGGCTATGATTCTCAATTAGAGTTTTACTATTTCTAAACCTCATATTCAGCCATGCATTCATCAATATCCTTGTCAAGTCTGTTCTTCCAGAATGGAAAATCCAACTTCAGATGTTACTACTTAACCTAGTAACATGATTTATTCTATCTCGCCTAGAAGCCATGAAACTGCAAATAGTGATAGCAATAGAACCCAGGATGGAAACTCCCATCTTCTGAGGCCCTCCTAACCAACCATTGGTAGAGACCTAGCTGCACCCCTTACTACGTCCCCTCTCAGCATGAAGCAGCCAGAGCAGCTGTCACCCCCTTTCCCTAGCAGCAGCTAAAGTCTCTATCTGTAGAAGAGAGAATGAGACGAGGACCATGGGCTTAGATCAACTCTGAGAGACATAGTATTTCCTCTCCTCATGCCTCTCATCATTTTCTGCCTTCTCCTACTCTTCGCTCCCTGCTTAATTAATCTTCTAAAAACCCTCATTCAAACTCACATTTCAAAAATCACTAACTAAACAATCAATCGGTTAATTATGCAGGAGTACCACCTCCTTCCAACAGAAGAAAGATCCTGCCAGCAGACAACGCAGTGCTGACAGGAGCCCGAGCCACCAGCCCTACTTCACCCCTCTTCCTGCATAAAGCAGCCAAATGAGCCAACACTTCAACCCTATCCCCTGCACCCCGCTTCTCCCCTCTTCCCGCACCGCACAAAGCAGTCGGATGATTCAATACTTTGCCCCTCTTCCCTACACCTCGCATAAGAAATAAAACAAAATGTGGGAATGTTAATTTCCCTTTAACACACAACCTTGAGCCTCCGGGCGCAGCAGCTCCTTATCGTCTACAGCAGTTTCTAAGTTCCCTATCGTCTGCAACAGTTTCTGTTTCTCAGAAGTCCCAAGGCCACCATCCTGCTCACCAAGGCCCTAAATTCCTATATAAGCAGCTCCCCCCCCACTGCTGCCGCTGCTGCTCTCTGTCTTTCGAGACAGCCACTCTGCCTGTTTGTCTTACAGGGAATAAAACCGCGCTGACGTGTCCTTCTTTGCGAGCGAGGAAGCCAGATAGCTAAAGAACCCTTTCGATAGGCACTCAGTAAATGCTTACTGAATGAACTGTTTGTGGAGTGCTTCCTATGTGTAAAGCTATGTGCTAGGGAAGAAGACATTGTCCTGTCTCAGGCAGTTTACAGTCTTATATGCTAACTGCCCTAGGAGAGATTCCGAGTCACAATGCCATGAAAAGTGGACAGAACTTGTCCGCTCCATCCCCGACCTCCCATCTTACCATGAGCTGATATTCTTGGCTGAACTTCTGGGGAGGCAATGCGAGTCAGCTAGTCCTAAAAAATATGATTCAAGGGTGAGATGACAGTTATTTCCTTTAGAATGCCAGAATTAGAGTTTATTTCTGAAGAACTCAAGATATCTCCTACGCAATTTCCTGGAAATGATTATTCAGCACAGAGTCACCCCTTGGAACTTAACTGTGATCCATACCATTAAAACGGAGTCCAGTTTTGGGGCTCAGAGGGACACAAAGGAGGGAAGTTTTCTGGCACCTAGCCATCTCTCTGCCCCCCTAATTCACTTTTCTGGCCCTCTTCATCCTTGCAATGTGGAAAGAAACCACCCAAGCTTCACCCCCCCAGGACAGTTCCTCCTTAGTAGCCATCCCCAGCAGAAATCATTCGCCTTCCAGCCCCAGAATGAGAGAACCTCTCCAAAGGCCTCCGATTCTGTTAGAGTGACCAAATTCAAGGATGCCTCTTTGTCTGCATGTTATTTAGTGTCTCTCTCTGAAACACTCTCCTCTTTTGACTTCCTTGGCTTCACTTTCTCCTTACACAAGTTCCCTCCTCTGAGCTGGGTTACCATTTCTTTCTAACAAACGTCCAAATGTTGGGGTTCTTCAGGGCTGGCCGTAGACCATCTTCTTGTCTCTTTCTACACTTCCTTGCTGGTCTCGTTCACTGGTATCTATCCAAACACGATTTTAGTGCCAATGAATCCTAAATTTGTATTTTCACTCCAAGTCTCTCCTTTGACTGATAAAACTGCTTTCTAACTTTTCCCCTTGGATGTCTTACAGGGACTTCATACTTAGCAAGTCCAAACAGAACTTTAGATTTTCTCCATACCTATTCTCCCACCCCACTTCTGTTTCCTCGTTTTACTTAGTGGTTCCCTCTTCCATCTGGCTGCTCAAGCTGCAAAATAAGAAATCATACTGAATTTCTTTCTTTCCTTCATGATGGGGTTCATGGCCAGCTGCCCCAAGACTTGCCATTTTGGCACATTGATTATTTTAAGTTAAAGTTACTTAAGAAACAGTTAGCGCAAAAAGGACATTCCCACCCTCCTTTGTCTCCCTGAGAGCAGGAAGTACACCGCCCACGTGAAAGGCGCACCGGGCCAGGAGGGCTGCCGGCATCCTTAGCACGGAGCGAGCGGGGTCAGGGCTCAGAGGGTGGTGCAAGCATACCTGTTACTTCTTCATTTATTTACTACCCTTAGCCCAAACTTCATGGTCTCGTCAATTCTTCACAAATTTGTTTTTTTGTCTAAAAGGTATAAAAGCTGTCTGCTTAAGTTTATTTTATTTTCAATTTTTAATTTAATTTTTAAATTTATTTTCAAATTTTACTTTCAAAATTTAATTTGTTTTTCTCCTGATAATCTGCCTTACATTGATTTAATATTAAGCCAGCCAAAGAATCTAGAAGGGAATCAAGGAAGACTTTTCCTTCCCTACACCCCCAATCTAATCATCATCAGCATATAGCTTTCCTTGATTGTGTCTCTCAGAATTTGGACCTATAGACTCTGGAAGGCTGGAAACATTTAAAAAAAAAAAGCGCTATCCTTTAACAGCCAGAAATGTGTATCTTTTGCTTTCAGTGAAAATTGTAAATTGTGGGGAAGAATGTTCTTTTGTTCTGGGAGAAATAATTTTGTGCTCAGTTACAGAAAAAAAAGTAGCTTCTTGGTTTGAACTAATCATCAGATGTTTTAAAAACTTATCTCAGGCTGCAGATCTAGAGTGCTCAGAAGATAACTAGTTTGGTTTTAAATGTAAGTAAACAGTCCTATCTGCACCTCAACTCACAAAGCAGGACGTGTTCCCCTCTACCTGCAGTATGTGTGTTGTTAAAGGCCAGGCTGGTATTGTTATTCCAAATAAAAGTGGTGGACTGGGATAATGTGGGAATATGGGATAAAGGAACGTAAGGGGACAGTCATTTAGAAAAGTGTACCTGTTTCTGTTCTCCAAACTTAGAACGAGAGATCCATCAGCCTCAGCTTTCAGATGAACACATCTCTATTTACTTTTAATCAATAAAAACAAAAAGATGAGCAGTGAGGTGAACATTCTTGGTCATACTAATACCAGAGCACTCTCCCCACCGCAGCCTCCTTTCCTATCCATCCCCGCACTGTCCTCAGGGACACGTGGACTCTGAAGTCAGTCAGACTGGACAGCAAGCACACTGTTTAGTGATCCGGAAGTTTGTTTCCGGGTGGTGGTTTGGGAGACGTGGTGGGCAGGGGAGGGAGTGTGCAAAGAGATTTTTCATGAGATGCCATGAGGAGGAGGGAGAGAAGAGGGTGGATTTTGGAGGTCTCTGATCCTAGAGGAGGAGTGAAGTTGGGAAAAAAGGCTCTAAGGAGAACATATGGTTGCCGGTTGCCAGCTTTGATTCTTCTCCATTAAACAGTCCTATACTGAGTTTTACTTCTGACAGCAAAGGCGTGCCATTGAGTGACTTATTCATATGTCCTTGCTCATCCTTAAACTCATCCTTTGTGCTGTGTGGTGGGAGAGCAGATGCTATACCAACGGTGTTTCTGCTGAAATCACCTAGTCACCCACCTGCTCATGTCCCCAGCGCCAGGGTGTGTGATTCTGCCTCTGGGCCCTTTGTGAGCGTGGTGGCCCTGGAGGAAAGATGCACCTGAATTCTCCTCAGGATGGAGACATTCTGTCCTCACTCTGACATCTTTTGCAATTTCATTTCCTTCCCTATGTGGGCCCCAAATTCTTGAAACCAACACAGGATACATCCTAAGCGATTACTTGGCAGGCAAAGTCCACCGTGCTGCCAGGCTTCATGCTCCTGAAGACACTGCTTGTTAATGATTTTTATTCCACACAGTAAATAGATCTCTGACTTCATATGAGGCTATGCTTTTATTGTCTTCTTTCCCCTCCGGGCAAAGGCATAGGTCAGTGCTCACTGAGGCTTTGGTAATGCTGTGTTACAAGGACTGACATTGTGGAAAAGAGTTCCTTTCCCCATTCACAGGGTATGTGACCAAACTCAGGTGAGCTTTTGCATTGGAGCAATTACAGAGGCATGTGTGCATTACACTTGTAGCTGACAAACCCTCTTCTAGGCCAGTGTAAAATCTATTGAGTAGCTGGGGATGAGGAATCTGAGGTTCAGAAAGGCCAAGTGACCTGCTTAAACTCACACCGTTGGCAAGGGCATAGTTGGGCTTGGATTTCTTTGCGGGCTGCTTTTTCTTTGCCACCCCTTAAATATGATGCCACCCTGGACTCTGCCCTTCGACCCTACTCTCCACAGTCTCCACTCTCTACCCAGACAGTCCCATCTCATTCACTATCAGCTGTCTGCTGATGGCTACTAAATCTGTCTCTCCATTCCAGACCAGTCTACTGAGCTCATGCATTCAAACGCCAGCTAATATCTCCCCTTGAGAGTCATGGGCATCTCCAGCCCAGCACGGCCCCAGTCGCACTCGGTGGACTCTATCCTCCTCAAGCCTGCTCCTCCCGCTCTAATCTCTTCCTTCCTTTCTCCCTCTCTCCCCCATTCTCCACCCGCACCCCCCACCCCGCTCTTGCTCATTCTCTCTTTCTTTCTTTTTTTCTTTCTGAGAATTCAGGTTTTTGTTCCTGATTACTCTTCTTAGTTTCAATCTGGGGACTTAAATACATGACACAATATATAATTTCCATTTAAGAATGATACAAAGGAGAAATGTCCATTTGAGGAAAAATAAAGTAATGAAAACTATCAAGACCATAACTGCTTACAGCTGCTCTGAAGTATTTAACAAAAGTAAATCAACCAGGAAATTACTAACTTTGGCATTTGAATATAAAATACTTACCAGTGTAAACTACGGAGAAATGATGAAATACATATGCATGATTCAAAATATCAGTGTGTCCTTTGTGGACATGTCTTGTCCTCTGAAGTCTGTTGGAAGGAATTGCCCTCCTTTCAGTAGGAATTTCGTTGTATCTGGTTTTTCATTTCCACCTTATCAGAAAGGACACTTTTTCATTCCTGCTGTTGTTTACTTTCCCTTTTTAGGGCAGAAACTTCATCCAGATGTGAAGATCTAAAAAGTCCAGCTACTGCTCAGGAAACAGAGACTTGGGCCTGGAGACCAGGGCTTGGGGTGGGGGAGGATGAGGGGTAGGACTCAAGACCCTGGGAGGGTTAGTGAGACCAGGCAGGACCGTGGCCATAGAAGCTGGGCCGTGGCTATCAATCAAGTGATATGGGTCCAGGGAGAGAAGGCAAGGATACGGTCTGTAGGGTTGGGCATGAGAGTCATGCTGGGCATTAGTGGGCAGCTTTGTGTTTACTGATCTTACCTTCTTACAACTGGTCCATGGTGCTTGTGGATTCTGGGGCCCCAAAGTGTGGAGTGCCCACAGCAGTGGGTAGGGTTTGGTAATAAACAAAGAAAGAGAGGACCTCCACTGGACAGAGACTGTATCATCTTCTGAGTTGAAATGAAGGTAAAATGCAGGGCGTCTAGATCCAAACTACAAAAATAGGTCGGCCATGCTAGAACATTCCAGTTCTGGACATTAGGTTTTTGGATGTTGGAAAATTCCAGGGGAAGGGTAAGAAACAATTCAAAAGTAAGCCCAGTCATAGATTCAGAAGGCAGTTGGTTGTTGTAAGAATATTTTGTGACCTGTTCCATGAGTCAAAGCAACCACCAAACATAAAGGCCTATGTTACATTATTTTTATAATATATGTCATAACATATAGAGCTAGGGTATATTAAGGATCTTTTCAATTTTTGAACGTTAAAGGGAATAATACACGGCAAAGAATTTTATTGGGAGTATCCTTTGTTGATACTTGGAAGTTTTTGCCTGCAGTTATGTGTAAAATTCTTATCTTTCTTTTACTCACTCTGCCCTCATTAGGTTTCTAAATCCAACTATAGGCATGAATTAACTAAATCAAATGCTCTTTATCCCCTCACAATTCAAATTATTGCTTAGGCTTTAAAGAAAGATCACAGAAAATAATGTAAAAATGGGCTCAGTTTTTCAACTTTATTATAACAGGTTTTGAACCTATAGGCAACACATGAACTACAGAAAAAAAGGAAGAGACAAAGGAAAACGTGATTCAGCCAGCAGCTGAGGGTGAACTGAACTAGTTTAAGTAGCGGGTTGGATGTTTTACAAATAAACAAACTTGGTTGTGCATGGAACAGCAGAGAGGTGGACATAAAATATTAGGAGTGGGGAGGATTCCGAGAAGATGGAAGAGACCCACAGCACCAGGGACATGTCTTCCCACCTAGACAAGATCACACGGGCAGAAAAAGCCAACCCACAGCATGGGGGACATATTTGTAAATCATGTATCTGGTAAGAGATTAATACCTGGAACGTACAGAGAATTCCTAAAACTCAATGACAAAAGAATAAATAATCTGATTAAAAAATGGGCAAAAACTTGAATAGACATTTCACTAAAGAATAAATACAAACAGCCAATGAGCCCATGAAAGATGCCTAACATCGCTGATCATCAGGGAAATGCAAATCAAGATGACCGTGGGATACCACCTGACACCCAGTAAGATAGCTATTATTTTTAAAAAACCATGAAATAACAATTCTTGGCAAGTATGTGAAGATATTGGAATGCTTATGCATTGTTGGTGAGAATGAGAAATGGTGCTGCCACTGTGGAAGATAGCACAGCAGTTCATTGAAGAATGACAGTAGAATTGCAATATGATCCAGCAATTCCTCATGGGTATATATGCCAGAGAATTGAAGCAGGGTCTTGAAGAGGTTATGGTCACCCAAGTTCACAGCAGCGTTATTCACAACAGCTAAAATGTGGAAGCAACCCAGTGTTATCAGTGTATGAATGGATAAGCAAAATGTCCCATACACACACACACACACACACACACACACCACACACACACACACACACACACACACACACAGAAATAATAGCCTGAAAAAAGAAGGAAATTCTGACATATGTACAATGTGGATAAATGTTGAGGACATAATGCTAAGTGAAATAAACCATTCACAAAAACACAATCCTGTATGATTCCACTTATATGAGGCACTTAGAGTTGTCAAAACCAAAGAGACAGAAAGCAGAATGGGGTGGTATAGGGGCTCGGGGGACAGAGTTTCAGTTTACTGGAGATGGATGATGGTGATGGCTACACAGAAATATGAATGCACTTAACACCCCTTAACTGTGCACTTAAGAAGGACAAATTCCATGTTGTGTGTATTTTATCACAAGAACAGAATTTGAAAAAAAAATACCAGTAGCAGACTGAGAACGGGACCCTGCATAGACATTTGTGGCAGAATGGAATCTACCCACTACCTCTGAAGTAGATGTTGAAATCCAGAGACAGCAGAAACTGAGGAAAAGCTAGGCTGGGGGAGAATTGTGTCAGGCTTTAAGATGAGCTCCACAGTGATCCCAGGTCAGAAGACTTGGGGGGCATTCCAGGAGGCAGGCTGCAATACCACCTTCCCCAGGAGAAGACCCAAAATATCCACACAGCAGAAAGCCACTCCTGTAGAATAAAGTGCCAATGAAAACCCCAACCTTCTGGTGGTTGGGGTGGGGGGATGGAGGAAAATAGCTGATGAACAGGACACTGAGACTGTGGGAAATGCAAAGAAATGCTTGTGACACTGATATGCCCTGCTTCCACATGGCTGTGTCCCTACAGAGAACCATGTTGCCAGAATGCAGGAGTCAGGGCAGAAATGGATGGAGACATGAAGTGGAGAGGAAAGGGCAGGGAGGGCAGGGAAAGCAGTGTACCCCAGCATGCTTCCTCTCTGAGTTAGGGCACCAGAACTCCTCCCTACACCAATGGGGAAAATTACCGACAGTTTACTACCTTACAGTTACCACCTCCACAGGGCAAACTCCTGCATTTGAAATATTTGTGATCTTTTTCAAAATTCGGACTCCCAGGTCCTACCACAGATGTGAATCAGCATCTCTGGATGAGTAGCCATTGTTACAAGCTGCAGCCACACTTAAGCTCTGACAACCTTTTCAAAGTTACCAGAGCAACTCAGCTGATATCACAGAACTTAGGCCACCATCACTGATGGGCAGCTGCCCGTCACTGAGCTGCTACCCTGCAAGAGGTACTTCACGGAGACAAGATGCATTACAACCCTGATGCCAAGAATACAAGCAGAGCACCTCACTCATCTGTAGCAGATTTTAGGTTCCAAGAGGGCTGCAACACTATCTTCTGTCATTTATACTTGTCAAGCGCCTTGCCACACCCCACTAAGAGTTAGAGTCTCTGTCTCCTCCCTCTGGAACGTGGGTGGACCTTTGCAACTGCCCCAACGAAGAGAGTTCAGGGATGGGGATGATGCTACGTGACTCCTGAAGCTAGATCATAAAATGTCACGTGCTTGCACATTCTTGAGATGCTTGCTTGCCCTGATGGGCAGAGAGCAGCCAAACTGTGGGACGTTCCAAGCAGCTTGTCCTGTGGCTAACATGAGGACCCCAGGCCCCTGGCTGGAGTCTAGCTGAACCCCAGCCACGCGGCAGCACCAACTAGCCATTTGAGTGCGTCCTCCTGAAAGGCTGTTCCCCAGGCTGGGTTGAGCCACTCCCACTCACATTGTAAGGGTAGGGACAGGGGGTACACTCAAAGCACAGGAAGTCAGTGCTGGGGTTGAGGCCACTAAGCCCCAACAGCTACCTGTGATACAGCTTCTGGGGGGCCTGAGATGAATGGGTGATCATTTCATACCCTAGAAAGGCGAGGTGAACTCCCTTCTGCTCTTCTTGGCTTTGTGAATTGGTAAATCTTCCACGTGCATTCCCCTCCCTGCCCCATCTTCCTCCGAGGAGTGGCTGCTTCTTGGCTCCAGGACTTCACTGGCAGCGCGTGCGGTAGCGCTTACGAGGCTTTGACTGAACTGAGGAAAGAAGTCTGGCGCGAGGGAGCCGTAGGCATCTGGAATGTGCAGGATCAAGTGAGACATCAAGAGGCGGAGAATGAGACTAATGACTGTTTTCAGTAGATCGAAGATGAATAAAAATAACTCCTTACGTATCGTAACTTTTATGTATCAAGTAAGTGATAATCTAAAAATAAGCTATATGGAAAAACATACCACTTCACTTAAATGTAGAATTTCATCTCCATCCCTCACCTTTGGGGCTGTGGTTCTAGGACGAGAAAGAGCAGATGGAACTGAATTGCTCTACAGAAGAAATTGTGCGTGGAGTGCACCCTGTATTCGCTTCAGCGTTATTTCCGAAGGCCAGACAGGGAACCAACCTGACTGTCCACAGGCAAATGAAACAGAGATGTGGTACATATATTCAGTGGAATATTATTCCCAGTGAAAAAGAAGGAAATCCTGCTATTTACAGTAGTATGGATGGACCTTGGGGGCATTATGCAAAGTGAAATAAGTCAAAGAGAGAAAGACAAATACCATATGATCTTACTTATATGTGGAAACTAAAAAACCACCAAGAAACTGAACTCAGAGATACTGAAAACAGATTGGTGGTCCTCAGAGATGGAGGTGGGGGATGAGTAAAATGAGCGAAGGGTAAAAGGCACAAACTTCAGTTATGAAATAAAGAAGCCATGCTGATGTAATGTACAGCATGGTGACTCTAATTTAAAATACTGTGTTGTGTATTTGAAAGTTGTGCTGAGAGTAATTCTAAAAAGTTGTTATAAGAGAAAAAAACCTGTAACTATGTGAGGTGATGGATGTTAACCCTATGGAGATCGTTTTGCAATATATACATATATCAGACGATGTGTTGCACACTGAAAACTGATACATTATGTGCCAATTATATTGAATAAAGAATGTCACATTATCCTGGAAAAGGAAAAGAGAAAGGTGTGTGGGGCCCCAGGGGCAGGCTTGCTGTAGAAGGTGCTGATGGAGAGGATACATGTGTCCCACGGGAACTTTAAGTAGGTGGCTTGCACCAACTAGCCATTTGAGTGCGTCCTCCTGAAAGGCTGTTCCCCAGGCTGGGTTGAGCCACTCCCACTCACATTGTAAGGGCAGGGACAGGGGGTACACTCAAAGCACAGGAAGTCAGTGCTGGGGCTGTAAAGTGCCTGATGCCACTCTGGCTTCCAGAGGGAGGGAGCCACACTCACCTGGGGTGGAGGACTGCACACAGTGACACCTGGACTCCCAAAAGGTGCAGGGCAAATCCAAAATTATAAAACCCTTTTACTTCACAACATTAAAAAAACTTTTTATCCTGGACATTTTCAAATATATATAAAGGAAGAAAAGTAGAAGAAAGAATCTCCAGGTACTTGTCATTCGACTTTGACATTTTGACAACCTTGGGTGCCTTTATAGGAAAGAAACAGTATTTAAAGACACAAGAACCATTGAGGAAATTGGTTTTTTTTTAATGACAGTTGCCTTAGAGGAAAGCACTGCACTACATTTCTTTCCAAATAACTTAGAAACGCTCTGAAATCTTTTGAAACCATATTAGTTGATTGGTCTCCAAATTTTGAGGTGATATAGCACTTAATAGAATGTAGTTTTTTATTCCAGCATTTTCTTCCACCATGATGTGCATTTGACCTCTAGAAACCAGAAAAAGGAAGAAAAGCAAGAATAAATGAATGAATGAGTTATTTTTCAATTCCAGTTTCTTTACATTATCTTGTTCCTAATATCAAATCTTCTATTCCACCAATATCACACTGCCAAATTGCTGCATATTTAAATTCTACATAAAATAATGACCTCTGGTTCGGTACAATCTATTAGGAAGAGTCACAACCCCCAGTTAGGATTCAGATGTGTCTCCTGGGTCAGGGCCTCATTATCTTCCTTGCTTGACAGTTGCGTTCAGTTATTCATCCATAATATTTATTAAGTGCCTACTACGTGTCAGGCTCTGCTGCTAGGTGGATGGGTGAACCAACAGAATGCTCTGTAGATCTCCAGAGTTAACTTCTGTTACTGAATGTTAATGAATCATCAAATATGCAAACACAAGCGTCCAAAGGCAGAGAACCCCAAACAATCTGTCTCACTGAGGGGATGACTAGGCTGGTAAACCACCACATTAGAATTCCCTTAGGGCTACTTTGGCATCACATTCCAGTCATGTGGGTAATATAGGCCTTTAAACACACGTCCCTGCTTGGGAAGGGAGAGGACAGGTAATTCTCAGCAGGTAGGGAATAAAGAGGAAGAAGAACATTAAGAAAAACTTGCCATTTTGACTGTTTAAAATTAAGTAAGGCACTGTGGTCACCCAGAGAGCCATTTAAAGCCATCAGAAGACAAATAGTAGGGTTCTACAGTATGAAAATGCAACATGAAATGGTCTAAAACTTTCATGAAGAGGAAATTATTTTGTGTGACATGTGGTAAAACAGCTGAGAGAGACAGGTTGTGCCAATGTGAACCAATCACACAAATGAATGCTCCATCCTGACCACTCCCACTGAACTCCTGGGAGGTAAGACTTTCACAGAGAAGAGCCATTTCCAAGGGGAAGCTAAACTTGGATGACAAACGCCATGGGGAGTGGCAGTAAGGGATTGAAAGACGGGCTGGGTGAGCCCTGGCCCTCATGCCTGACACAAACAGGAAGCACTGAGAAGAGCTGAGGAAACTGGATAAATGGGTAGCTGCCCGACTCTGACAATAACACCACCAAAAAGTCAGTGACTCTTCTCAGTGGGGCTTTGGGAAGTTTGGATAACTGAGTGTACTGTCACCAATAATTCATAGAGACTAAAATAGCCTCCTTTGGAGAATGAATTATTTTAATATTGTGGTGTTGACAAGAACATATAACTAGGTACATTACACAGTCACACTTAATATAGCAACTCAGCTGGTTACTGTTGCTAGCAGTGGACCTGAGATCTAGGCTTAGGGAAATGAGTGTCTGGTCTCTGCTACCATCTCGATATACGTATCTCTGCTACCTTAAATCATGGTGTAGTTAGAGAGCCATGGTTGATACGGGCATGTTTATTTGGTACACCACAGAGCCCCTCATCCTCTGGCAGACATTCTAACAAATCACAGAGCTCTGTCCCACCCACCCAGTCTTAGCTGTCTCAACCCAGGCTCTCGGAAGCTATCAACCAATTGGTGTAGGCTGGCAATTAAAAATCATTTGCCTCCACTCGTTAAGGTATAGTTCCTATACCTGTGAGAGAGCACCAAGGAAATTTTTGAGGATCTGTTTTGAAAGTCAGTGATCAGAGCATTCCCACCAACTTACCGAGCACCTTTTAGAAAGCATTCATCGCTTTTCTCTTTTCAATATCTCGCTTGAGCTGACAAAGGGCACAATGAGGGAAACACCACAGCGACAGGAAATCACTGCAAATGGATCCCTGTTAAAAAACAGACAAATGGATCCACACGCAGCCCTTAAATATAGTCACACAATTCCTTGCGTTTGTATAGCTTTTCAAACCTCTTTGAAACGTACATTTCACGTTACTTGTTTATCATGAGAATGCTGTGAGACTATCTCCATTTTTCTGACGACCACGTGAGGTTAAATGACTTGTTACAATCACATAACAAACTGGTAGTGCTTGGTCTTTCTCTTCTCAAACCAGTGCCCTTGTCATAATATGATACCATTTCCAGTGACCTATAGGTCACAACTATAGCCGAGGCCTCCCCCCTGTGCTCTGGAATGGCTCTCTTCAAAGCCAGTCGTGTAATGCACTGATTTTTCTACAGTTTGCGAGTAGTGCCAGACCCCATTGTATCTCTACAGCCATTTTCACTGACACCTCTCTCGTTTGTTCTGCAAAGGAGGAAGTCCAGAGTGAGGGGAAGATACATAAGTTATCACACAAAGAAGAAAGTAGAGAATAAACAGTGTTTGGAAAAGTCATGGAATGGGCTACTTTGCAAAGCTCCTCCCTGGACTAACTACTTCCATGGATCTTCAATGACCTTTTGGCAGAGATGCCCTTGAAGGCGCCCTTGCCCCGGGCAGGAGGAACTAGGTGACCCAGGGGGTTCTAGTTTGATCACCAGGTTCTATAACTGTGCATCTTGACTAACTGAAATAATTTTGAACTCTATTGTTTAATAGCATTTATTTTTTTAAAGGGTGTGTTAATAGAATTCCCAATTTACAGTGTGAGTTGAGAGAGAGAGAGAGAGAGGGAGAGAAAGAGGGATATCTACAGTAGATTCAGTTTATAAAGGTCAGGAGCTCCTAAATGTGAGATTATGAGTGGTTTGTTTTTCATGAAAATTTTTTTCCATTGATACAGTGATTTTGATTCTCACCTAACAGAGTAAGCATGTGGGGTGGAGGGGACAGATAAGTAGTCACATAAATCTAATGATGTGATTTTATCTTAGGGCAAAATGGGTCTTCAGCTTGAAGACAACTCAATCTCTTAGCTTTTTCTTTTCCCCTGATAAATAATCCAAATTTCTTTAACTTTTCCTCAGAATACTTGTTCTTTTCAATTTTTAGTTCATTAATTACTGTTTATTCTTTGTATCTTTTAAGCCTTCATTTAGCCAACATTTATTGAATACATATAATATGCCACAAGGAAGGAAATATTCTCATTTGATAAGGATCTAATGACTTTTCTGTTCCAGCATGTCTGAGTCTGTCTTTCACTTTAGGTAGCTCTAGGGGGGAAAAAATTCCACTAGTATTTTTTCAGATGGAGGAAACCTATAAAAAACACACCGCGATTCTAAGTCTGTTTCACAATTCAGGTACAGAGAACATGGAGAAGAAAAACATTCCTTTTTCAAAGTGAAGGAATTGAACTACAGGTTTATACCATGTGGAAGGTAGTAAGGGATGTAACTGCCTTGACCAGAAGAGCATGTCAGGAAGTGGATGCCAGGCATGAAGACGGTTCATTCGGCACTTCTCGGCAAAGGGGACTGGTGCTGAGCTGGTTTGGAAGCCGTCTTGTTGTGGGCACTAGTTACAGATCACTGAGCGAATAAATGAATGAATGATGTTACGTGACTGAAGACCCATCTACTGAGGAGGACAAGATGGTAAAGTGAGAAAAACCAGACTTTGAGACCTGGAATAAACTTGAGCCCAAATGCCAACATATACATGTTCTGTGACATTAAGCCTTTCTCATTCCTGGTTTCCGTATCTGTAAAGTAGAGCTAACAATCCCACCACAGAGTCTGCAAGTAGTAAATGAGCAAATGCATGTCAAAATAACGTCCCAGCACATAATGGTTCAATCAATGGGGGTTTCCTTTCTTTCTCCTTCTCTCCTGCAGAGCCTGTGTCCCCCGCCAAAGGCAGGCCCTCCTGGCTGCATCCGGGAAGGGAGGGGCAGATCAGAGGCTGCACCGTGGTGCCCTGTGCAAGTCTGCATACACTTAGGGAAACAAAGCAGAGACTGAATGATCTAAATCAGTCCTGCGAATTATTAGCCATTTTAGAGGTCTGTTCTAAGGAGGAAGATTATATAGTGTCTATAAATATATTATTTAATGTATGTGAGGAAACTTTATATCCTAGAATCCAAGACCTACAAGCGACCTTAGAAATCATCTTGCACAACTTCCTTATGACAGATGAGAAAACTGACGCCACCCAGTGATTGTCAGAGAACAAAAAAGTTGGCTATTTGTTGAGCTGGTCCCAGAACCTTTATCTGCAGGATCGCGCTAACTGCCCCTTCCTGTACGCTATTTTGGGGTCGCGGACTACTTTGAGAACCTCAGCCTCACACCCATGTGCCTAACTACACAGGTCTGACTCTGCACACAGTTCAAGAAGTTCATGGGCCAGTCACCAAGCTAAGAAGCCTGTGTGTTCGGCTGCCTTCTGTGCAGCCCAAACGGGAGCAGCAGGGCTGAGAAGGTGTGCATTAGAAATGGAGCTGGGCCCTGAACACACCCCCGCCCTGAGATGGCTCAGCCATTCTTTCAGTGCAAAAATAAAATAGTTACTTATTTGAGCACTTGTTACTTGCCTGGCCTTGGCTAAGGCCTTTCCGTACATTTTCTCACATGACTTCTAGCTACACCATCATTGGAGGCGGCCGGGTTGGGTATGGGGGATACCACCACCTCCATATACCAGTGAGGGGGTCCAGGCCCAGGAGGATTCAGAACTTGCTCCCAGTCATATGGGAGCAGTTAGCTGGGCAGAGGGAAGTTTCCAGGAACAAGAATACATCATGTCACTTCTTCACTTCTTTGTTTAAAGTATTTCAGTGACTTTCCAGCTCAGAGTAAAAAGCTAAAGTTCTTCTAATGTTCTACAAGGCCCCAGAAGGTCTAAGTCTTGCTAATGCTTTGATGTCATCTTCTATTACAGCCCATCCTTACCCTCTGACTCACTCTATTCCTGCCTTTCTGGCCCCCTGCTGTTTCCCTCTGACTCACTCTATTCCTGCCTTTCTGGCCCCGGCTGTTTCTGGAGCATTTGAGAAGAGCTCTAGTTCAAGGCCGTAGCTCTGGATCTCACCTCTGCTTGGATCTGCCCAAGAGATATCATCCTCTCATCCCAAAGAATGTTATTGGGATAATTGGTAACATATAAATAAGATACAGAGATTAGGCAATAGTACTGTATCAGCATTAAGTTCCAGATTTTCATAATGGTATTATTTTTATGTTAGAAAATGTCGTTTTTATTAATATACAGTGTACTAGAAAGAACAAGGCTGTAAGTCTGTAACTGACTCTCAGTTGATTCAGAAAAAAATAGGATAGATAGTTGGATAGATGAAAGAGAGAAAATAAAGCAAAGATGGCAAAATTTTAATATTTGGGGAATCTGATGATAGTCAAGAAGTTATTGTGCCTTTTCTACAACTTTTCTGGGAGTCTGAAATTGTGTTAAAATAAAATCTCTCAAAACAAACAAAAAGTAAGCTTGATGAAGATGGGAATTTTGGTTTGCTTTGCTCACTGATGTGTCTCTGGCATGTGGAACAGTATTCGGTGTGTTCCAGGTACACAATAAATCCCTGTTGAATGAATGAGCACCAGTTCAGGCCTCACCCAGGTTCTGGGTGCTCAATAATCCATTTTGAATGAATGACCTCTGGCATATGAGGCAAGTGTGTCAGCTCTAAAGGGGCCCACCACATACCCATCTTTCCCCAAGGGCTTCTAAGGAACCGCCGCATGCCTTGCAGGATTGCAGGGTCTTGTGTCTGGGTCTGAGTAAAGCCAAGAGAGCCGAAGGGCCCTGTGCCGGCCTCCACCTCTCACTTACTCACTTCCAGCAACTTCTTCAGAGATGCACAATTAGAACAATAAAAGATTTCATTACAAATATATTCCAATATATGGGAGTGAGGAAAGACTCGGGTGAAGCCCTGAAGGTGAGGAGGGCCACCACGGAGACCCATCAGATGGAAGGGAAGTTCTGTGGGCGCGCGCGCTGCCTCCTCACACGGAGCCCTGGGCGACTCACCGGGATGCCGTACCGCGTCCGATACATGGTCCTCATGGCGACACTTGCTCCACACAGGCAGCATTCGTTCATGTCAGAGGCGATCTGACACGAAAGACACAGGGGAAAGAACATCCCACAGAGGCCTGGGTGCAAAGGTGAAACCATGCAGGGGAGTCAGTGCAAATGTCACGGTCTCAGTCACATCACACCACTCTCAAAAAAAGGCTCCCTCGGGAAAGGGCCTTCACGGGCATTCTGACAAAGCAATGCTGTCATCTGGCTCTTTCTGCCTTGGTTCTAGAGCCTTTTGTCCGGGAGTTGGGGCAAATGTGCGCGGTGTGGCACCAGGTCAGATCTAATCGCCGAAGGTACACGTGACCATCGGAGTGCGCCCACATCATCTTTCTCAGTTGCCCTTGTCTGCAGCTAGGTCATGCTTGCACAGGAAGTTTGTGGCGTCAGGGCGCTGAGAAGCCCTCTCAGAACTATGGGAGAGTGTTTAGGGTCAGAGAACGCTGAAGGAGAAGTGACTGGGGCCAAAGGGAGACAGCAATAGGAAGCACACTCCAGATGGTTTCGGGCAGAGGACAGTTCTTTGTTGTTATGGGATAGAAGCAAGGAGACATTAATGGATATTGGTCTCAGATGCTTAAAAGGCTTACTGCAAATTCTCTTTAAAAAATCTGTATAAGCCCCAAAAGAGGGGCCTAAGAAAATAGCAGCAAACAGGACACTGTTCTCAGATATGCTCTGAGTACAAATCTCTTATGAAAAGCTCTGGGGTGGAGCTGTGATATGACTATATCACTGCGCCTTAGATTAGGGTAAGAAAGTCTGAGGTTTTTGATAGATTGTTTCTGCAAAAGGCAGTTTCCAAAGGAGGTGGAAATTCCATCATACAAAAAAGGGGGGGCTATTCTCACAGACAGTGGAAAGATGAGCTGAACAGAGTGTCTGCGACTGATAATGGCAATGGAGAAGTAAGGCAAATGTTCTCACAGAAAGTGTGTTTGGCAGCGTTAAAGAATGACAGGCCAGCAAGGCTGAGAACCCGTTCTCCTTCCCAAGATGGAAGAGCCACAAGGCGCACAGGGAGGTCACGGAAGCCCGGATCACACAGACTCAGCAGGGCAGGCGAAGGAAGAGGCAAATGCAAGACACAGGAGAGAAAGGCGTCAAGACATGTGATACCCAAGAAGTAAGGAATTTAAAAAGAGGTGATTGTGCCAGACGAGGATCACCAACTCAAGGCCAGGCAGCAAAATAAATAAGTGAAACAGCTTGGAAAAACACAAGTAGATAACAGTGGATGGTGGACATAAGTACGGCAAACTGCAGAGTGACTGCTCTTTTCAGTGGGGTCAGCTAACATGCAGTGGCTGCTGACCTCTGCCGGGGGTGAATGAGGACACTTCTTTCCAGATTTACGGTTTTCAAGAGAAGTTGGAAATCTAGATTAGAGACCTAGATTTTTACATGAATTGGATTTTTAGGTTTCCTACTATTTTCAATGACTACATCAAGAGAGTCCATCATGTACAGGACAAACAAAACACAGCTGGTGGCCAAGTCTGCTCATGGGCTTCCTGCTTGTGACTTCTGAGTTAGTGACTAAAGCATGGAGCCTAGTGACAGGATAAATACAAGATTCGTATTACATAGTAATCCGCATTAGGTTGTCAAGGAGAAGCAGTAACTATGTGCACTTACAAATGCCCATGTCATCGCAACAGTCAAACATGCCAGTTTGCCAGTCATTGCTCATACCCCCTGCACCGTATCTTGGCTGTTGAACAACTGGATTCATTTTTAAGGCTCAGTTTGAAAGCGTATTGCCTAGAAAACAAAACCAAAAGAGGATTAAACATCTACTTGCATTGGTGGATGTAATGTAGATACCAGCTGAGAAGACATTTCATCTCCTCGGTCCTGATCGGGGTGGTCACATTCAACTAACTTAGCACAACGTATCTAGACTATTGTCCATGTTTGGAATTAAAAACACAAAGGAAAGGGGATGAGGGTTCCTTTCTCAGGTTTTCTGGTTTGGAGGTGTTTTTATCCCCTTTTACTTATCTCTTCTCTATAGTTCAGCAAGATTTTTTTTTTTTGGTATTTTCAAGAAAACCATCCTGAACAATGTCTACTTTGCATTTGATGTGTTCTTCTTTAATAGTAATTATAATCAATTTTAAAAAGCTATTCCACAGACATTCTCTCAATTGTTCCTTTAAAGAACTCTGTGAGGTAGAGCTCTTTACCTTCCATAAAATTATTGTCATTAGAAAAGATGCTTCTAGCTAATGTCAGTGTTCATTGTGTGATTTTAAGTCCTGATAGCTAAAACTGTAACGGAAGACCTATGCTACTTAAAAAGCAATCAACTTCCTTTTGTGAAAGTGTCAGGCCATCATCTGAAAAAAGAGACTTCAGATTTTCACAGGAAAATCCAGTAGTTGCAAACCACTAGGAAATAATGTCCTTCAAACAAAGTGGTCCTATACTTTTCATATTTCATCCAGCGGTCAAGATGAATGTCTTGTGAGCTCCTACCCAGTCAACCTCTCAAGACAGAAAAAAAGCGGTTTCACAAGGACTTGATGTCACAACTTTCTACTTTACTATGTAGAATATAATCATGACACATAATCTGTAGTCTTGGCTTCTGCTCCCTTCTAACACCTCCCTTGAGCACCGCGAGGCAACACCCTGAGCCCACTACCCCTCCACTTCACCCCCTTCAGTCTTCCTCCACCGTGGTGCCAAGGAAGGCCCCAGTCAAAGATTCTGCAATGTGTCCCAATCCAGCTGTGCATTAGGCTCACCCTTGCCTCTTGGTTGAAAATACTTATTCACTAGCCTGGGGTGGACTTCCAAGCATGGGGTATAAAATTTTCAAGGGTGATTGTGATGCAGGCAGCCCTGGAGACCACTGGTCAGGTGTCATTCCACGCTCTCTCAGTCCTTCCCAGTCTTCTTAGCGCCTCCTCTGGCACCGCTTTCCCGATCTCGTTTACCCTGAGACCACGGCTGTGACCGACTGATTCCCACCAAGAGGGGCATACGTTTTATGGAATAATAAAAGCCAAGGCACTTTGAGCTGCCGTGGAAAGGTAACTCTAATACTGATTATCAAGAACTTGCCCTGTGACCGAAAGGGAAATCCACGACATGGAGCAGGCAACATGATGGTCATAAAATCATACTAAGAATCTTGTTTGAAACTGCAAGATGTACTTAAAAAATTTAACTGGAATCCAAAGGTCTTTCTCCTCCCTGATTGATTGGTAGGGTAATGATGCCTTTGCTGACAATGCAGGAGAATGTATGGCCATATGGTAGTGCACAGACTGTTTCCAGACAGGCTGCAGAGGTAAAGGGCTAACCAGGGAAACCTACAACAGTGTCTGAACGTGGTACACATGGATGTGATATTGTTAAAGAAACGAATTAGCAGACAGGTGATGGTTACAAGCCATGAGAATGGATAGCATTGCCTTGCATAATCAACTAAATTTAAATTTGTGCAGGTTAAGGCCCAAATACTTTCATTTTTGTATGTAGTAAGTGTTGTGTAGTTGTACTGGAGTCTTATTAATGAAAATGTTCTACACAACCGATATTTTCTACTGGTTTCTGTCTATAGATATTCTGTCTTAGTGCACCAGCATCTGGTATACTTACTGAAATACACTAGAAAACTTGCATATAATGAATAAATTTTCCTTTTCTTTTTTAAACATTCATGTGGGTAAGAATCACCTGAGGGGCTTGTTAATGATGACACATCCTTAGAAATTTGGATTTAACAGGCTTGGAAAAGGGTCCAGGGATCTGTATGTTTAATAAGTGCCCAAGAGCTTCTTAAGGGAGGGGGGGTTGATAAAAAGTGAGAATGTGGAAGGGGACCACAACAGTGCTATTGCCTAATCTGATGGCTTTTAAATCGAAATTGTAGTTTTTTCAACTCCCTTCTCAGATACTGACTCCTCTGAGAAGCAAATCAGAGGACAAGAAGAGAAAAGCATAATTTGTCCAAATCTTTTTGCTGAGCAAGTCTGCCTTCACTTTGGGACTGGGCATAGTTATAAAGCCAGAGGGAAATGTAACAGAAATTTGAATAAGGAGAAACTAGAACAGAAATCACTAGGGGACTCTCCATAGTAAAATAAAAGGCCAAAAACTGGGGTGACACTTGCTCAGGCCAGGAAGGACAGGTGTACCTCAAAGAGGAAGTGGAGATGATTCATTTCAACCAAAACAAGTCTGTACTGAGAACCTCCTTGGCCCCTGGGAGATGTAAGAGAAGTATCTGATTCAGGGCGCTGAGCTGAAGTCTGCGCATATGATATGGGAACAATTCCTTGTTTTTTGTTTTTTTTCCAAACTGGCAGAAAGAGAATTACCATTTGGGTCTGTAGAAGTTAGGGAAGGCTGATTGGATGGTGTTGGATTCTGGCCCAGGCATAGAAAGTAAGCATTCTAGGCAGTGGGAACAATGTGAAGAAATGCCTAAGGGAAACAGAGAGTGGAATGCATGAGGCAGAGTAAAGACATCAGCCTTTTAGAGCAGTGGGCAGGTCAGAGGGAAGGGACAGCAATGCATGGCCAGGTGCCCCTCAGTGCCTCCTTCCCACGCTCATAGCAGGCATTGCTAACCAATCCCAGAACGTTCCCACTGGACGTCTTAGAATCCTTCACAAGAGTGTATAGGATGCTTCTACCATCTGATCAGAGCGGCACGAGATATGAATTCAGTCTACTATCTGAGAACTAGTTACAGGTAAGAATAAATTATACAGGTCATGTGTTGTTCAATTCTGAATATTATGGATAGACCTGTGGTCTCAGGGGCAAATTTTCCTTTACCTTTAAAAATATACAGGGAAAATGAGTAAAATGACTTCTTTAATGAAAACAATGCTGTGGGAAAAGTATAGACAATCAAAATCATTTAGGCAATGTATCAAAATGGAAAGCTATGCTCAAGTTCTTTTTTCAGAAACTCCACAGGTAAAAATTACTCCAGGGTAAAAACTTTATCTTAAATATTCTTTCAGTGCTTCATAACTGTTTGTATAGCAGTGGGCATGTATATTTGTTGTGGTGAGTAGTTTGAAGTAAGGATAAAATTTGTTGTGTTTTATGTTAAAAAAAATACCAATGAGTAAGTTTTAAGAATTAGAAGTTCTGATATAAGTCCTGAAATGGGCATATGCTACAATTGCTATGCATGCAAGTCACATCTAGTATGAATTGAGTATCTGTTTATTCAATCAATTCAGTTCCAATCTAACACAAAGATTTATGCCACTGGCTTTAAAATCCCTAAATTCCCTTTTTTAAAGTAAAATGTTTAGAAGTATATTTTAAAAACACTCTACAATATTTGTGAGTATGAATGAATCTAGGTGTTGTTTATTTAAATATTGGCACCCCTGGATGGTGGATAGATCTCTACTGAGCAGCTGTAGAGCTCATGGTCTTGGTGGGGCCCATGCTGCTGGTGCCTGGTCCACACTTTGACTAGCCAGCATCTAGATCATGATTAGGAACTGTGGAGACAAACAAACCCGGGTTCAGATCTATTTTCCACTGTCTGTCTGTCCCTAGACAAGTAAACTACCTTCTCTGAGCCTCCGTTTGACATCTTTAAAAGGAATGCAATATCATGTTCCTCACTGAGTTGTATTAATGTAATGAGACTCTGCCAATAGACCATGTCTGCTCTGCGCTGTTTCCCGCACGCCAGTGACCTGACAGATGCACCACTGTAGCTGAGCAGCAGGGTTCATGCCTCAGCTGACAGTACGGACAAGTCTGGGAGCAAGGCACCGAGAGGTCCGGTGACAGTGTGGTGATAGCATCACCACTGGGTTAACAACCAGAAGGCTTGGGTTTTAGTCATTGCTAGTGTTTGGGAGGCTGAAGTAAGAACAGGATGTGAAGATATTTTGAAAATTGCAAATCACCATGTACATGATAGGAGTCTAAATGCCAGTGAAAGTTGATGGAAAAAACCAGAGAGCAATATGTTGCCCAATGACAGCGGCTTCGGCTTACATGTGTATAGAGCACAATACTTTTCAAAGCATTTTCATATTTGGCCCCTCGTTAACACTGACCTCTGTTTAATCACAACAGACTGAAGCACTCAGGCAATTAGGGCTGCTAAGACTCTTTTCACTGCAGACAAGGAAACTGAAGCAAAGAGGTTAAGTTCCAAGGCCAAGGAAAAATCATGATCGCTAGTCCAACCTCTTTAATTGACGGATGAGAAAATGACGCTTGTCTCTAAGACTGAGCATTGGCCCCCATCCTGTTCCTCATCTCTTCAGGGAGAAGAATGGAGAACACCTCACTGCCAATGTTATATAAACCAAAGATGAGAAGGTGGACCGAGCAACACAATCTAACGGTTAGGACTGAGGGCTCTGGCCCTAGGACCAGCTTTCCCAGTGACTAGCTAGCTGACCTTGGAAGAGTCACTTCACCTGTCTGTGCCTCAGTTTCCTCATCTGTGAAATGGGGATATTTGCAGTCTCCGGCTTACAACAGAGTTAGGAGGATTAAAGGAGTTAATATTTGAAAAGTTCTTAGAGTGGTACCTGGCATAAGGTAAGTATTTCATGAGTATTAAAGAAAAGAGAGTACTTGGCCCTAGAGGGAAACACAATAGTATTCCTCCTTACACTCTCCTAGATGTTGTATGATGTTCTTCTACAACGCTACAGAAGAAAGGGAAAGAAACTGAAAAGAAGTTACGTGTCCAAAGGGACAGAACGGCAGAGCTGGATCTGAATTCCAGCCGTGGGACTTCAGAGCCTTTATTCTTCTTTCCACTGAACTCCACCAATCAGGGATTGTGAATCTCGGCCAGCTGACATGAGCCAGCTCTGTGCAGGAGTAAATGGTAAGCATTTTCCTAGAATGTCCCTTCTCAGGTAAACTTGGAGACTATAGAAGGTAGGCAATTTATGACTCACTTTCCTTTCTTCTCATGTGTACATATATGTATTTTAAATCTTGAAACCAGTCACTCAGAAACTTCCCTAGTGTTGCACAGTGCAGGTTTACCTAACTAGTTCTCAACCAAAGATTATTTTAACCCCCAGAGACATCTGGCAGCATCTGGAGAAATCACTGGTTGTTACAACTGGGGTGACATGCTATTATCATCTAGTGGGTAGGGGCCAGGGATGTGGCTAAATATCCTGTAAAACACAGAGCAACACCACAAGGAACTTTCTATCCCCAAAATTCAACCACAGTGCTGTGGTAAGAAACCGGCAGGAGACCCATCAAGGGTGTCATGAAGCATGTCTTACCAGCACCCCAGAAACCCTCCTTATCCTTCTGCTCAAAGGCAACTTCTACCCTGTCTTGTAATGGCAGAGGCTCATTTTGCCTGTGTCTGAGCCATGTATGGATTAAATTATATGCATTCTTTATTTATAATTTTTCTTCTTTTACTACACTGCAGTGTGTAGCAGTAATGCATTCTTTCTCTTTGCTATATAATATTCCATTATATAGATATACCACTATTTATTTATGCATGCTACCGTTGCTTTGTTTCTAGTTTGGACTATAATCAATAACATACCACTGCTGTGAGCATTTTTGTACATCTCTTTATATGGATGACATGTTCATTTCTGTTATGTCTATACTTAGGAGTTGGATTGCTGGGTCCCAGGGTTAGCTGATAGTGCCAAAATATATTCCAAAGTGTTTGGGCCAATTTATACTCCCATCAGTAATGTAAGTGATTTCCAGTTGCTCTACACATCCTTGCCAATACCTGGTAGACCTCCATCTTTTTTTTTTTTTTTTTTTTTTACCCATAGGTCGCTCCAGAATCTGGGATATGGAAGCCCAGGATTAAGACTGAAAAAAAAACAATAACCCATAAATTGTGGTTAAATGACTAAATAGAGTTTCCACGTGTACGTTAAAAAGAATACAGAAGATACAGCTAAATGAGTAAGTATGTCCCAAGCAATCTGAGACATACTGATACTCAAAAATTATTTATTCTTTATTTGAAATTCAAATTTACCTGGACATCCTATATTTTATCTGGAGGGTTGGGACAATGACTTTGGTATTGGATAATATCTATGTAGGGGCAGTTACTGCTCTGGACATTTACAAGAAGGGAAAGTGGTGGAGACAAGGCCAAAACAATGGGGCTTTCCGAGGTTATGCAGGAGACCTTCTCCCACCTCCAGATGGTGATGAAGGTCTAAGGGGCACTCACTAATAGCACAATAATTTATCTGATTTCCTTCTCAATTCTTATAAGAGCATTTCCTGTGGGAATACACAATTGTTTATTCATGGCTAAAGGAAGGAAAAGTAAAATTTCTGGAGCAGTTTCCACTCATTTCCATGTTAAGCAATCTTATGTATGCTGTCGGATTCCAGATTCATAACAATCTTTCCTCCCATTTTGGAATCTGGTACTTGGAGAAGTTAAGAGCAAGGCAAGGTAAAGCCAAAGTCCACGCTCTTGCATCCTACCATGTGCTCTGTAGTTTGGAAGGAGTTTCATTGAGGAGCCCATGGGCTACTATCTCTGGGCTCTATGTCTCCCAACTGGTCTGAGTATCCGGACAGGACCAGCAAATGATTGCCTAGCTGCCTTGGGCATTCCAGGGTTCTTAATTCCCCGAAGATCCATATTGTCCTTTCTTTTATGTACCCCCTCCTTCTGTATTTCAGCTTCCTACCAAATAACTCCATGGCTTATATGCAATCCCTTTCTGGAAGAAGAAAAGAAATAGTCACTTGAGAAGGTCCTGCTTTTAGTCACTGAGAGCTTCTTCAGCCACCTAGAAGCTCCATGGCTGGGTCATGAGTAGTCCTGAGTCAGAGTCTGCCTCTAGAATCAGTTTTCTGGCTTTCATACAGAACTCTGGACTTCTTGTGTACCAACAGGATTCTTATTGTACCACAAATTATGTCACTTATGAAATTTTAATCAAAACAATGAATACTTTCAGTTATAAGTAAATAAAAATGATTGCCCATAATTGAAAGCATGGCTTTTCTTAATTTAAGCTAAATGATTTCTATAAACAAAATGCCACTCTAAAACATTTTCACTCATGTTAGAGAAGATTGTCATGCCTGATAATGCTTAAATTAGCAGACTTCCCAGGAGTATTTGTATTTTTGATAGTGCAAGGCTGGGATTTTTTTTGGCCACCAGAAAAGTCCAGCTGTCTTCCTTCCATCAAAAAGTAAAAGGGGCTTTGCTCACTAAAACGTTTAATTTGGGGCGAGGGTGGGGGATAATGAGCACCTGGTAAATTGGGTCATTCCAGGCTCCACTGTCATTCTACTGCCACTAGTCTCTCTGGGACCTAATTCATTAAACTCCTTCTCTACTTTGGTCTTTTGATTTGTCAACAGGTGTCAGGCATACATGGTTCTAGGGGAAGATCACCTTTTCACACCCAAACCCTTTCAGCCTGTCCTCCTGCCTTCACCTCGGTCTGGCCAAATTTCTCACCACTCTGCAGGCATTACCTTGATCCTATTTCTGCTGTGAGTTCCTGTCCCTTGTTTATAGAGTTTCATATGTAACAAGATACAAAATGGAAAATGAAATCAGGCATAGGGAGAATAAATCATGGAGCAAATTTAGCACATGCTTTAAGATTCCTGTATGGTGCTAGACATGAGCTGCAAATTAGACTGTTTCTACCAGGCAAAACAAAGAGGCAACACCAAAATTTAGAAGATTGGCCATGTTCTTGAAAGAAAAACAGGTTGAGGCCTAGAGAAATTTCTCATCAAGTCCCTCAAAAAGAAGAGAATAGTTTCTTTTCTGGCTTTCTTGAGCTATTTGCTAATATAGGGGGAAAGCACAATGCTGGAGGAGAATCGCTGAAAGCAATCTATGAGAAGCCAAAGCGAGCCCATCTAAGTAGTTACCTCTCTGATAATGTGGGATGATTCAAGATTGAAAATCAGATTTTTTAGATTGTTCAGAGAACACATGGATGCATATTCTCTGACAATCCTCCATGAATAGCTGGGGTTTAATAAGAACTGGGCAGCAGGAGGCTGTCCTTGGAGAGAACCTGAGTTCAGATTTCCAACTCAGGCTGCTTATTAAGGCACGCACTAGGAGAGGCGCGGAAGGCCAATGTAATGTTAGGAAAATTCGAAGATACCACCAGGACACACACCTGAATAGAAGGCCACCCTACTGTGGCTTGCAGTTGAGCTCATGCCATCAGAAGTCAACAGGGAAATAAGCTAAAGGAATCCTTGTGGGAAAGTCTGCTTTCCTCCAAAACCAGTTCTGGGGCTGTTTTAGCAAGTGACCAGTGGGGAAGTTTACATAGGAGAATTAGCCAACACAGGCGACAATGGGCATTTACATGATCATTTAAAACAAGAGGACAGTGTTTGTTAAGCAGTACACCTTGTGCATGCACTGATGAATTGTACGTGACCATGTGGCCATATGACCGAGCAAAGTCCCAAAGTTCTAACCGTAAAGCCTGGGAACTTTTATATCATGTGTTACCATAAGGGACACATGGTGACAATAAAAGAATGGAATGAAACAGTCCTGGAGTCTAATTTTAAGTAATGCAACTTCCTTCCTGGTCAATGCTATGGAGATAAAATATTTACAGAATTGAACCTTAGATAACATAATGAGTTGACCTTTTAAAAATATCACTCCACTTGGCTCCATTTCAAACTGATCCATTAGTCTGGGTGGAAGGGGTTAGTGGCCATGGAATGGATATTTTTAATGATTCTCAGTGATTTCAAGGTGCACTGAGGGTTGAGAACCACTGTATTAAAGGAAGTCTATGCAAAATGCTGATTCGAGTACTGAAGTAGTATAGTTTAAGTCTTACACAACAATAAAACACACATCTCCCCACTAATTTCAAATTTCCCCTGCCACTTAAGTTTTCACAACAAACAGGGACAATTTTACAAATTTAGCCAAAATAAGGTGATCAGTGAAGACAGTCTAAAAATCACTAAAATATAAAAGAAAAAATCTCTAGTAAATCCTCCATATATACAAAGCTAACCACTATTGACATTTGTCATGTATGCTCTTACATTTAGTCCAATAAAAAAAATCTGTGCACAGGACCACGTTTTAACAGGATATTCCCAATGTGACAATAAATCCATTTCTCTTACAGTTATAGAAGGTTGTTTCCCTTGCTGTTATTCCGGTAGTCGGGGTGGAGGGGGGCGAGCAATCAGCTCTTTCAGAAGTGGTGTCCACTCATTGTGCTCAGAATTATAATCTGATTAGTGTGACCCTTACTAGGGAGTCTTGTGCTGAAGTAAACGAGCAGAAAGAGTCTTTCTTTCTAAGAAAGAGTTTGAGTTCTTCCAGCTCATCTCACAATTTCTGTCTGCAGAATTGAAGGTTGAAATATTATCGGTCAAGTGAATGAATCTCCGAGTTACCTTAAAAGTACCAAGTTACATGACATGGCCTGAAAACCCTCAACTAAAATCAGATTCCTCCTGTAGGCAATTGTTTATTTCCCCAAACTCCTGTCTTGTTTTTTTTTTTGTTGTTGTTTGTTTTTTCCTGTTTCTCTCTTCACATCTTTCTGGGAACTCTGTGTCCAATAGAGAAATCCCAGAGGAAGAAGTGGGAAACAGTAGCTCCTGAGTTGCAGAAGGCTTGACTCCACCCAGGCTTAGTGTATCTGCTGGTCAAGTTCCCAATGAGCAGTTTTATAGATATCTCAGATTAATATCTTGGCGAAAAGAACCAGAAGATCTATGAAGCACAGCGTTGTATTTTAAATCTTGCTGTGATTCAGATGTGAATTGGAATTGCTTGTCCTTTGAATCACGTGTGCCAAAGATCATTCACCCAGCGAGTCATTACAGCTAAGTGCAGCACCCACTTAAGTAAAAAAAAATCTCAAAGGGACTTGATCAGTGTTTTAAAAACTTTTCTGGTAAACAATTTTGTTAAATGATTTAAAATTTTGTTTTATTGTGTGTGGGTGGAAGAGTCCTCCCTTCCCACCAACGCCAGGAACTTGTATTGGTGATGGAAGTTAAGTAGGCTAAGACGGTGCTGCTCCTCAGCCATAAAATCAAGTCAAAACTTAGAGAATGTTGAATTGTGGTGGTGTTTGTGATCTGTCACTTGAGCAAGCCCCATCTAACACTTTATTAAGAAGACAACAAAACCATTGATGAGTGATCTAGTTAATATAAATGGGTCACAAAACTTCAATGAAAATACAATTATCTGTTGACCATGAAACACTTAAATTTGACAAATTTAGTTTAGGAAGAAACAAGCAGCCTATACAAACACTTGCTTATAAATGTTTTGCCCTGGAGGCATCTGGTCCTGGTTATATTTTAAAGTCAGCTCTATTCAGATCCCTGCCTTCTGCCAGACCTCAGCTCCACCTGGGCTGGCCATTCATCTTTTTATTCTAACCCAGAAGCTGGAGCAGAGTAGATGCTCCATGAGTGATTTTAAGAAAATAAATGAACATAATGTATGAATAATGAAATTGCAGGTCTCAAATACACAATTTTGAAGTCTCTAGACCAGACATACAGAAGTCAGAAGTCCCACCTGCTTTTTATCAACCATCTTTAAGAAATACGTTTACCTTAAGGACCTAGAAGTAAGGGTAGAAAAAGCCTCTTTTTTCCCCTTCCTTTAATTCTTGCACGTGAAAAAAGCTAATCATTCCCTCCACAGTGAAAATACCAAGAGCTACCTTGGTATTATTGCTGAAAATAACAAGGTTACAAATCAGAAAAGGTAAAAGGTAACTCATAAGCCAGATCATTATGAGTTCAAAGAATTGTTTTTGTTCTATAAAAACAGAGACATTTAGAATTAACTTTTGACAATAAAATAATAATCAACCCCAAAATGACTGAAACAGAAACTGTGTCTCCCGCTAGTGAAACCAATTCCAACAGCAAATCTTAAAACCAATTATAAAATAAGAGAGAAATTTTCTAGAAAGAATTTAGTATATTGTGTTTAAACATACCAGTCTTACTGGTGACACAATTTCTTCTTAAATGATTCAGAACATTTTTTTCTCTTAAAAAAAATTAATCTTCTAGTAGCACATTTAAAGAAACAACCATGATATAAACAAGCTCTTAAGAATCACTATTGCCAAATTTAATTTAAAAGACAATTGCATGTTGCAGATGTGTGGTTTTTAAAAACTTCACCTAGGCAAGTAATCAATACTTACCATTCAGTTCTGCCTTGGCTTACATAGTAAGATTTTACTGGTTTTATAGTTTCTTTTGGAAGAAGATGGGAGAGAAAGACAAAATGTTAGCAACACTGAAATGTATTTTGTATTGCAAAAATACTTACCACACTTTAACTACAGAGGACAGCAGCCCAGGTCAACTGAGAGAAGTCTCAGGAGCTGAATTGCTTAGCTGCTGAGCCTAAAGGCTGTGAACAGTAAGGGTGGGGTTGGGGGTGGGGAAAGTTAGGAGGTGGGACTGGAGGAAAGAGGAAGAAATTGCATGTGTGCCTGTGTGTCTGTGTTTTGGAGGGGCGTCTTTACTGCCTCAGGGGTCAATGTTTTTTTAATTTAAGGAAGTGGGTGCTACATTTTATCTCACTGCACTTATTTTGTGTGACATTAGCCTGACAACATTACTCCCTAAGATGGGAAGATTTATCTATGATTGGGCAACAGCACACTTTATGAAGGCCCAAGACTTGTTCATTTATTTAGGATTTTTATAATTCATTTACTTACGAAGGCATTTTAGGGTCTTGGAATATGTTTAAAAGTAAGAATTGGGCAGCTGGTCTTAGGTCTCAAAAATGCTAAAGAGATAATCAGCTTTACTTCTTGCCAGGTCATTGGGACTTACATTCCAAGGTAAAGAGCTGTGTGGCAGAGACAAGGGATGATGCTGAAGGGCAGGGGGCGGAGTGGGGTGTGGGCAGTGGCATTGACCCCACCCGTCAGGTGCCAGTGGGGCCTGGATTCTAGAAGGCAAGACTGACGTCAGGGAGCACCCTGCAGGGGCAGTTTCATAGAGTGAAGGATGCAGAGGGCTTTAGCAGGGATGGAAAGCAAGGAGAAGAATGTAACAGAAAATCGTAATAGGAAATGGCAGTCCTTAGGAATTGAGCAGAGGCATGAGAGAGGGAAGGAATCACTTAATGAATCATTAGCTAGGCACATACACTTAATACTTTATAAAAAACCCTCAGTTGTTTCCAGGTTGCTGAGTATAATTTGTTAGTTTAGCAGGTGTTCAGGTGTCTCTCACTTCTATTGGTGTTACCCTGGCAAGTTGTATTTTTTTCACGGTGTTTGAACGTAAACTTGAATGACTCACATCACTAAAACTCTGTTTTATGTTCTTCCTGGTTAAATGTGTACAGAGGGAGTTGCTCCTGGAGGTGGGAGATAAGTGAAGTGGAAAATGGATTACTGGGTGCCTGCTTATTTCAGATGGACATTTGACTAGTCTCTTAACATTCACATTTACTATTGAGACCACAACTCAACACCAGCGTAATCAATGCTACTATATTTCAGGAGACTGGTGTGTACATAACAACCAGTGTATATACAGGCCACCAGGCCAGAAAGCTAAGGGACGTCATTGCTGTCCTGAAAGAACTCAGGTTCTTTCTGAAAAGTGTAAAGTGCGACAAACTGTGCAGCTGTTAGGCAGGAAAATAGATATGAGTGAAGTGGACAGAAAATTAAGGCCAGTAAAGCTCACTGAAAGGGACTCAAAGAGCTAACCAGTTAAAACTAGAGAGCCAGAAAAGACAGAGTTAATGAGTTAAGCAGTTGAAGCTCCAAGGGTCAGGAGTAACTTGGAATGTCCAAATATACCCCAGATTTAAGTACCTAAGCACAGCCCATGTCTTCATTGTGTCAATAAAATCATGCCATTTTAAGATTTGCTTTAGCCTGTCAAAAGGCCCAACTTATTCTTTAACTTAACCTATATGTTTTTTTCTCCTTGTCCAGCCCCTAATCAAGTAATCTGAAACCTGGGCAGGAGACAAGCATCATGATTAATTTAACAAACAAGCCCAGCTATACACAGCATAGTAAAAACAGGAAAAAATTCCATCTTAAAGCTAAGATTGCCTTTTAAAATCCAGAAGTTAAGAAGTAAGATTTTTAACATACTCTTTAGCAAGGGAACAATAACTCAGCCCACCTTGGGGGCAGGGCAAGCGGTCTTAATTGGTCTGTTCCCAGAGGGAAGCTGCTATCCTGGGAAGGAATCCCAGTGGTAAATTTCTTGTGTTAATTTTGCAGAATTACCTAAAGGACTAATAATAGAAGAGACTTAATGTCTCTCATCAAAGATAAACATCTTGGGACCACTTGACAAGTCTACCCTCCTAGTCCTTTGTCACATTCCTGAAAAATCCTTAAAAAGGGGAACCCCCAACCTTTCAGTGTGCACCTCTCTCTGAGGTCGGCAGCACTGTCTACGTGCATAGCCTTATATAAAACTTTCCCAAAGTTTTAGCACACCTCTTCTCTGAGGCAGCCCACACTCCCCTTTCTCCAAGTGTGTACCTTATTGCCTTAAAACTTTTCCCCAACCTTTCAGGGTGTGCCTCTCCTCTCGGAGGTTGCCTGCACTTTTTCTCGCTTTAAGTGCGTAACTTTAAATCAAACTTTTACCTTGCTTCACTACTGTGCCTCTGCCCTTCAATTCTTTGTTGTGGCAGGGACAAGAACTGAGGAAAATAATTGCCCCCCAACACAGCCTGTAAAGAAAATATCCTTGGGATCTTACAGAGCAAGAGGTTATGGAGTTTTAGATCACTTACTATGTGGAACTTGGGCAAATATCTTAATAAAAAAGGCTGTTAATTATTGAGTATCTAGTATGTGCCAAGTACAAACTCATTTCATTTCTATGAATGTATCAATATATATCTTCATCATTTGATATTCATAGCAACACTAGTTATTATCTTCATAACAAAGGTAAGGAAACTTAAGTCATATTTGCCCAAGGGCTCTGTGCCAGATAACTTAGGAGGGTGAAATTTGAACCCAGGCCTATCTGACAAAGAAGCCCATGTTTTTACACTTCTCTCAACTACAAAATGGTGATAAAAACTACATCCCAGGACTGTAGTGAGCATTAGAAGATAATATGGAGACTCTGGGAAGATGGCAGGGCGGCAGAAATCTCCTCCCCAAACCATATATATTTATGAAAATACAACAAATACAACTATTCCTAAAAGAGAGACCAGGAGATACAGGACAACAGCCAGGCTACAGCTACACCTGTGAGAACTCAGCGCCTCATGAAGCGGGTAAGATACAAAGCTGCGACCCGGCGGGACCCAAGCACTCCCCCACCCCAGCGCACCAGCGGAGGAAAAGAATCGGAGCGGGGAGGGAGTGGAAGCACAGGCCCACCAAAGAACCAGCCCTGGTGATCTGCACCAGGAGCACAGACACACATCGCGTGGTGTATCGGAGATTAGAGAAACAGAAGGGCAGGATCCGACATGGCAGGTCCCCTCAGCAGCTCCCTGGGACAAAAGAAAAGCGGGTGCTTTTTTTAAAAGTCTTAAAGAGACAAGGGCCCAACAGCAGAGCAAAATCGTCCCGGCACACTCAGCCCAGCAGGCTGGGAGTCTTGGGGAATTTTGGACCCCTTGGACGGCAGCAGGGCAAAGCAGCCGTGCCAAGGCTTCCCACAGAGATCAGCAGCCTGCCATTTGTTCCCTCCCCAGCCGGCGCCCCACACAGAGCCGCTGCTGCTGCTGCAGAACAGCGGATGGGTGGCCCCGCCCACAGCAACCTCACAGAATCTACTCCCAGCGGGCGCATTTTTTTAAAAAGTCTTAAAGAGACAAGAGCCCAGCAGTGGAACAAAATCGTCCCAGTGCACTCAGCCCAGCAGGCTGGGAGTCTTGGGGAATTTCGGACCCCTTGGCTGGTGGCCAGGCAAGGCAGCCGCACCGAGGCTTCCCACAGAGATCAGCAGCCTGCCATTCGTTCCCTCCCCTGCCCCAGACAGAGCCACCCGGCTGCAGAACAGCGGATGAGCGGCCCTGCCCACAGCAACCTCACAGAGTCTACTCCTGGTGGGCGCACAGCTAAGCAGGAAGAGCTCCAGAACCTGGACAAGAAGGCACCAAGGGGACCAGAACACACCCAGTGTAACTGCAAACCCCTGCAGTACTATAGGCTAGGCTGAGGGTGACCCCACACACAGGCAGTCAGGGGATTATCCCAGAGACTGCCTCCCTCTGTGCAGGAGAACAGCTCAGGCCTAGGAGAAGGGAAAGGAGAACGACAAGCAGGAAGGGACTTTGTTCTCCCAGCTGACACATGCGGCGCCTACCAGCGACCACTTCTATCGCCATGAAAAGACAGAGGAATATGGTACAGACAAGGATCACCCAGACAACCCCAGAGAGGGAGCCTGATGGGATGGACAAGCACAATCTTCCTGAAAAAGAATTCAGAATAAAAGTCATAATCATACTGATGGATCTACAGAGAAATGTGCAAGAGATGAGGGAGGAAGTGAGGGAAGTGAGGAAAGACAATTCAAAAATGAGACAAGCAATCGATGGGCTTAGCAGCAGACTGTACAAGATGCAAGAGACTGTTAATGGAATAGAAATCAGAGAACAGGAATACAGAGAAGCTGAGGCAGAGAGAGATAAAAGGATCTCTAGGAATGAAAGAATATTAAGAGAACTGTGTGACCAATCCAAACGGAACAATATTTGCATTATAGGAATACCAAAAGAAGAAGAGAGAGAAAAAGGGATAGAAAGTGTCTTTGAAGAAATAATTGCTGAAAACTTTCCCACACTGGGGAAGGAAATAGTCTCTCAGACCATGGAAGCCCACAGATCTCCCAACACAAGGGACCCAAGGAAGACAACACCAAGACACATAATAATTAAAATGGCAAAGATCAAAGATAAGGACAGAGTATTAAAGGCAGCTAGAGAGAGAAGAAATATCACCTACAAAGGAAAACCCATCAGATTATCATCAGACTTCTCAACAGAAACCTTACAGACCAGAAGAGAATAGCATGATATATTTAATGTAATGAAACAGAAGGGCCTCAAACCAAGAATATTGTATCCAGCACGATTATCATTTAAATATGAGGGAGGGATTAAACAATTTCCAGACAAGCGAAAGCTGAGAGTTTGCCTTCCATAAACCATCTCTACAGGGTATCTTAAAGGGACTACTCTAGAGGGAAGCACTCCTAAGGCTAAAAAGATGTCACCAGAAAAAATAAAATCATAGCAAACAAAGCAGACCATCCAAAAACTAACTAAAGGTCAAAAATAAAACACCTAGTATATAAAGAATGGAGGAGGAAGAATAAGAAGGAAGAGAAATAAAGAAATATCAGACTGTGTTTACAATAACTTAACAAGAAAGTTAAGTTAGACTGCGAGATAGTAAAGAAGGTACCCTTGAAACTTTGGTAACCACAAATCTAAAGCCAGCAATGGCAATAAGTACATATCAATAGATGTAATACATCCCTAAATGTAAATGGACTGAATGCACCAATCAAAAGACACAGGGTAACAGAATGGATTAAAAAAGCAAGACCCATCTGTATGCTGCTTACAAGAGACTCACCTCAAACCCAAAGATATACACAGACTAAAGGTGAAGTGATGGAAAAAGATATTTCATGCAAACAACAAGGAGAAAAAAGCAGGTGTTGCAGTATTTGTGTCAGACAAAATAGACTTCAGAATGAAGAAAGTAGCAAGAGATAAAGAAGGTCATTACATAATGATAAAGGAGTCAGTCCAACAAGAGGATATAACCATTATAAATATATATGCACCAAACACAGGAGCGCTGACATATGTGAGAAAAATACTAACAGAATTAAAGGAGGAAATAGAAAGTAATGCGTTCATTTTAGGAGACTTCAATACACCTCTCACTCCAAAGGACAGATCAACCACACAGAAAATAAGTAAAGACACAGAGGCACTGAATGACACACTAGAACAGATGGACCTAACAGACATCTACAGAACTCTGCACCCCAAATCAGCAGGATACACATTCTTCTCAAGTGCACATGGAACATTTTCCCGAATAGACCACACACTAGGCCACAAAAAGAATCTCAGTAAATTAAAAAATATTGAAATTCTACCAACCAACTTCTCAGATCACAAAGGTGTAAAACTAGAAAGAAATTGTACAAAGAAATCAAAAAGGCTCACAAATACATGGAGGCTTAACAGCATGCTCCTAACTAATCAATGGATAAATGACCAAATGAAAACAGAGATCAAACAATATATGGAGACTAATGACAACAATAACACAGAGCCGTGACTTCTGTGGGACGCAGCAAAGGCAGTTCTAAGAGGAAAGTATATTGGAATCCAGGCCTATTTAAAGAAGGAAGAACAATCCCAAATGAATAGTCTAAAGACACAATTATGGAAATTGGAAAAAGAAGAACAAATGAGGCCCAAAGTCACGAGAAGGAGAGACATAATAAAGATCAGAGAAGAAATAAATAAAATTGAGAAGAATAAAACACTAGAAAAAAATCAATGAAACGAAGAGCTGGTTCTTTGAAAAAAATAAACAAAATAGATAAACCCCTAGCCAGACTTGTTAAGAGAAAAACAGAATCTACACACATAAACATAATCAGAAATGAGAAAGGAAAAATCACTACGGACCCCACAGAAATACAAAGAGTTATAAGAGAATACTATGAAAATCTATATGCTAACAAGCTTGAAAACCTAGAAGAAATGGACAACTTCTTAGAAAAATACAACCTTCCAAGACTGACCAAGCAAGAAACAGAAAACCTAAACAGACCAATCACCAGCAACGAAATTGAATCGGTAATCAAAAAACTACCCAAGAACAAAACCCCTGGACCAGATGGATTCACCTCTGAATTCTTCCAGACATATAGACAAGAAATAATACCCATTCTCCTTAAAGTCTTCCAAAAAATAGAAGAGGAGGGAATACTTCCAAACTCATTCTATGAAGCCAGCATCACTCTAATACCAAAACCTGGCAAAGACATCACCAAAAAATAAAACTACAGACCGATATCCCTGATAAACGTAGATGCAAAAATATTCAACAAAATATTAGCAAACCGAATTAAAAAATACATGGAGAGGATCATACACCATGATCAAGTGGGATTCATCCCAGGGATGAAAGGATGGTACAACATTCGAAAATCCATCAACATCATCCACCACATCAACAAAAAGAAGAAAAACTATATGATCATCTCCATAGGTGATGAAAAAGCATTTGACAAAATTCAACATCCATTCATGATTAAAACTCTCAACAAAATGGGTATAGAGGGCAAGTACCTCAACATCATAAAGGCCATATATGACAAACCGACAGCTAACATCATACTTAACAGCGAAAAGCTGAAAGCTTTTCATCTAAGATTGGGAACAAGACAGGAATGCCACTCTCTCCACTGTTATTCAACATAGTACTGGAGGTCCTTGCCACAGCAATCAGACAAAAACAAAGACATACAAGGCATCCAGATTGGTAAAGAAGAAGTCAAATTGTCACTATTTGCAGATGACATGATACTGTACATAAAAAACCCTAAAGGCTCCACTCCAAAACTACTAGAACTAATATCTGAATTAAGCAAAGTTGCAGGATACAAAATTATCACACAGAAATCTGTTGCTTCCTATACACTAACGATGAACTAACAGAAAGAGAAATCAGGAAAACAATTCCATTCACAATTGCATCCAAAAGAATAAAATACCTAGGAATAAACCTAATGAAGTAAGCGAAAGACCTCTACCCTGAAAACTACAAGACACTCCTAAGAGAAATTAAAGAGGACACTAACAAATGGAAATGCATCCCATGCTCTTGGCTAGGAAGAATAAATATTGTCAAAACGGCTATACTACCTAAAGTAATCTACGGATTCAATGCAATCCCTATCAAAATAACAATAGCATTCTTCAATGAACTGGAACAAATAGTTCTAAAATTCATATGGAACCACAAAAGACCCCGAATAGCCAAAACAATTCTGAGAAAGAGGAATAAAACAGGGGGAATTACGCTCCCTTACTTCAAGCTCTACTACAAAGCCACAGTAATTCAGACAATTTGGTATTGGCACAAGAACAGACCGAAAGACCAGTGGAACAGAATAGAAAATCCAAACATTAACCCAAACATATATGGTCAGTTAATATATGATAAAGGAGCCTTGGATATACAATGGGGAGATGACAGCCTCTTCAGCAGCTGGTGTTGGCAAAACTGGACAGCTACATGTTAGAGAATGAAACTGGACTACAGTCTAACCCCATATACAAAAGTAAACTCAAAATGGGTCAAAGACCTGAATGTAAGTCATGAAACCATAAAATTCTTAGAAAAAAACATAAGCAAAAATCTCTTGGACATAAACATGAGCAACTTCTTCATTAACATATCTCCCCATACACAAAAGTAAACTCAAAATGGGTCAAAGACCTGAATGTAAGTCATGAAACCATAAAATTCTTAGAAAAAAACATAAGCAAAAATCTCTTGGACATAAACATGAGCAACTTCTTCATGAACATATCTCCCCGGGCAAGGGAAACAAAAGCCAAAACGAACAAGTGGGACTATATCAAGTTGAAAAGCTTCTGCACAGCAAAGGACACCATCAGTGGAACAAAAAGACATCCTACAGTATGGGAGAATATATTCATAAATGACATGTCAGATACGAGGTTGACATCCAAAATATATAAAGAACTCACGCACCTCAACAAACAAAAAGTAAATAACCCAATTAAGAAATGGGCAGAGGATATGAAGAGACACTTCTCCAAAGAAGAAATTCAGATGGCCAACAGGCACATGAAAAGATGCTCCACATCGCTAATCATCAGAGAAATTCAAATTAAAAGCACAATGAGATATCACCTCACACCAGTGAGGATGGCCAACATCCAAAACACAAACAACAACAAATGTTGGCAAGGATGTGGAGAAAAGGGAACCCTCCTACACTGCTGGTGGGAATGCAAATTAGTTCAACCATTGTGGAAAGCAGTATGGAGGTTCCTCAAAAAACTCAAAATAGAAATACCATTTGACCCAGGAATCCCACTCCTAGGAATTTACCCTAAGAATGCAACAGCCCAGTTTCAAAAAGAGAGATGCACCCCTATGTTTATCTCAGCACTGTTTACAATAGCCAAGAAATGGACGCAACCTAAGTGTCCATCAGTAGATGAATGGATAAAGAAGATGTGGTACATATACACAATGGAATATTATTCAGCCATAAGAAGAAAACAAATCCTACCATTTGCAACAACATGGACGGAGCTAGAGGGTATTATGCTCAGTGAAATTAGCCAAGCCAAAAAAGACAAGTATCAAATGATTTCACTCATATGTGGAGCATAAGAGCAAAGAAAAAGAAAAAGGAAAGAAAAAAACCAGCAGCAGACTCACGGAACCCAAGAATGGACTAACAGTTACCATAGGGAAAGGGACTAGGGAGGATGGGTAGAAAGGGAGAGACAAGGGGGAAAAGGGGGCTGTACGATTAGCAGATGTAATGTTCGGGGGCACGGGGAGGGCTGTACAACTCAGAGAAGACAAGTAGTGATTCTATAGCATCTCACTACGCTGATGGACAGTGACTGTAATGGGGTAGGTGGGAGGGACCTGATGAAGTGGGGAGTTTTGTAGACATAATGTTGCACATGTAATTGTAGATCAATGATACCAAAAGAAAAAAAAATATATATATATATACAATCACATGAAAATAAATAAATAAATAAATAAAAGTAAGGTTTGAAAGCAAAAAAAAAGAAAAAAATAGGTAATATGGCAGAGACACTGGATACATGGAAGATGTGTGTTAGAGAGCTGTGTCCCCTGCCCCTGGCACCCCCAATGCCACCCTTCCTCAGGACAAGGCTCTGCTTTAGGTTTTTTTCAGAGTCCTCTGTGTACCCCTCTCCTCCGCAGTGCACATCTGACCTGCTTTGCTCCCCAGCTGAACACTGAGCTCTTGGAAGAAGTGTAGGGCTTTATCATTTTTATGACTTTAAAGATGGGGCCACTCCAAAGGCATGAGAGAAATTCAGGGTCTCGTGGAACAGCATTAAAATGTTCTTAGAGTTACGGTCTAAGCTAGCCACACATGAGTGGAAAAGAATCCAGCAATCGTTGAGGGATGGATGAATTCTATCAAATGGAGAAGGACCCAGGGTTTGGGGATTTTACCCATTTTTCCCATTTATACCAGTGAAGCTGTTTAAAGGGGCACACCAGGTGTGTGATTTTAGTGAAGTCAGCTTCCCTGTCCTATGTTCTATCTCTGATCTTTTCATTCACTCAACAAATATACTCTGAGCACTTGCTATACATCAGGCCTATGTGAGGTATTAGGGCTATGGAGGCAACAAGTAGGTTTCTGCTCTCAAGATGCCTATTCAATTTCATTCTAATAAAGGAGAAAGACAAAAGAAAAATACATGCAAACAGAAGTAAAGTCCATGTAAACGTGCAAGTGAATAAAACAGTGGCCTGTTGTTTTAACGGCGTGAAGAAAATCATCAAGCAGCTGAGATTCTGATGAAGGGAGTGGAAAGAAGGAGCATCTACCTTAGGATGGGCAGGAAGGGTCTTCCTGAAGCTGATAACCAAAGGAAGAGCAGGCACTGGCTGTGTGGAGAAGGGTGGGAGGAGCACGCGGTGGGGGACAGAAGTCCCAGGGTGAGTTCAGCAGATTTGAGGAACTGAAAGGGGGAACCCAGAGGATGGGCAGTAAGTGCTCTAAAGGATAATGTGAGGAGCCCGGGAACGGCGGCAGAAATAGTCTTACAAGACTATTCTGGGCAGACTCCATGGAGAGCTGTATCTTAAAAGACAGACTGGCAGACTGGATTGTGTACGTAGAGGCGTGGTGTGAATTAGTTCTGGGAAAATCACCAGGCCATGTGTTTGTTTTTTCGTGGCCCGGGACCTCCGCCTAGCTAGTGCTGCTCTTCTCTCCGGCTCTGCAAGCGCTGGGGCTTGAGAAAGGGTAGACTTAGAGGTTGATGACCACTTTCAGGAGAAAATGGGGCAGGCCAGGTATGTGTGACTCCTAATATTGACCAGACTGCTGTAGGGTCATTGCCATTTTCAAAGAAGCCCGAGTAGCCGCCAGCCCGTGCCGTGTGTGGCCGTGGACTACTCACCATCACTGCGCTTCACGTTCCTCGTAGGGTTGTGGTCAGGACAGAAAAGGGAACATGTCCTGCAAGTACATAACAGGTACTCAGCCAACACTGACATTCTTTTTCTCCCCTGAGTTAAGGAATTGGAAAAAACGAATCATAGTGGAAAGAAACTGAGGAAAAAAGAACGTTCTAACTTGTCACATAGGATGTGGGCAGCAAGGGGAAGGGAAGAATCGAACGGTTCCCAGCTGCCTAGCCTGGTATACTGCTTGATGGTTGCATCATTTAAGACTTTCTGACTCAAGTCACAGAATATTAAGCAAAAAAGGGAATATTGCTCATGTCTAAAATAACCTTAGTACAACCAGCTTTAGGACCAGCTTGTTCCAGGGCTCAACTCTGTGATCAGGACCCAGGTCTCTCCTCTTGGCTCTGCTCTGCTAACATGCTGACCTTATTCGTTCTCAGACTTCACATGTCCTGTGGTAGCACAGGGGTTGCCAACAGCCCCAGGTTTGCCCTCCTAGATCCTGGAGTCAGAGAAAGCAGAAACAATAGTGAACGCCCATGCTTGCTTTACTACACCGTAGGCACAGGTCTAACTTTTTACATATACTGACCCTTATAGTTTTCACAAGAATGAGGTAGGTAGGAAAACCGAGGCTTAAGTGACTAGCCCAAAGTTACAAATAAGAGCCATAGCCAGAATTTGAGCCCGGGTAATCTGTTTTCAAAGTCTGTGCTCTGAAGTGCCTCTTCTGAAAGAGAGCTGTTATCTTTTTGGACCCAGTTGCACTGCATGTTCTGTTTGGATCCCGACGACTAGAAGAAGGCGATTCTAATTGGCTAGGCTGCAGCTGCATGGCCATCGGATGTGGGCTTGAGGAAAAGCTGTCCAAAGCCCCCGGGCTGGGGGGAGGGGGCCGCCCAGCAGAAGGAAGTCTGGATGTTGTATGCAGAATATACAGCAGAACAAGAGCTTTCCATCACAACTGAGATGGAAAATACAGGAGAGGAGAAATTTAGGGAGAAAATGATGAGCTTGGTGTTAGAAAGCTCAATTGGGAAGCACTTAAAAAAATGTGACGAAGTGGCTCATTCATTGGACGCACTGATCAAACCTGAAGCAAAGTAATAATGAAAGGGTGAAAACAAAATGATGGGCACATGACAAATGAGTGACAGCAGGAATGGTTACATTACTATTGTCCGTGGACATTAGGTTAAAAGCACTTAGAGCATAAGGAACATCCTTATAGTGATAAAAGGATTTATTACAAAATAATAAAGATGTAATAGTCATAAAAGTAGACATCCAAGAACTTAGAAGTTAAATATATAAAAGCAAGGAGAACTTTATATACAATTCTGAGAGATTTCAAAATACCTTTCTCACAATTAGCCAGAATGAATAGTGAAAAAATAATTCAGACACATAAAACAATACCTTATTATACTAGTTAAGACATTATGCAGATGAACTGAATGATGTAATCAAATAACTTGATATAGTACATAAAGGACTTACATCCTGCAAATAATTTTTTTTCATAAAAATGAAAAATAATAGATACATGATATAAGATGACCTAAAAATCTTAAACAGTTAGAAATTAAGGGCCAAACTCCTAGGGAAGTCTTGGATCAAAGAGGGAAAAGAGATTTCACTAATTTTCTAGAAAGCAATGAAAAGGAAACCATTTTCTACTGAGACCTACAGGACCCTGAATGCAGCACTAAGACGAATATTTAGAGTTCTGAAATGCCTTCGCAATTGAAAACTAACCCACAGTATAAAAGAGCTACATGTTCACCTTAAAAATTTAGAAAATTAAACCAGGAAATCAGAATTAATAAAGGTAAAAGTTGAAATTAATGATATAGAAAAAATAATAGAAAAGATAAAAATAGTAAAAAGGATAAATAAGCCAAATCTACCAAAAATAACTCTAAAAGTTTATTGAACAGACTAATAAACTATGTATTTATGCAAAATAAACAGTTTGCAAAGTTGAAGAGGTTAGCAAGGAGAAGAGTTGTAATCACACAACTGAGAGACTAAAAGGTTCAAGAGACTCACTATCAGCAAGTCTATGGCAATGAATATGAAAACCTGCTGGAAATGTATGACTTCTGGCAAATCCAAGAAGAGAGGCAAAACATAAATTGACCAATGATGAGACAAATAGACCAACTATTGAGCAGACCCTAGGGCCAGATGGCCACACAGCTGAATTTTAGTTTACCTCTAAAAGTCTAACAATTCCAATATTGTTATTTAAACCTTTGCTTCTCAAAGTGTGCCCAAGAACTGATAGAATCAGTTTCACGTCAGAGTTGATTAGAAATGCAGATTTAGCTACTCTGAGTCATAGAAAAATCACTTAAATTCTTGTTTTGAAGATAATATAATTTAATGCCACAAATTAAGAAAAAAGTATAGATTACTTATAATTATTTATTTTGATTATAGATTGATGTCACTTTTAACCTAGAGATAAAAGTTATAAATAAAATATTAGCTTATAGAAGCCTTCACTATATAAAAAAAAATAAAAAACAATAAATAGGCAAGGTTTATTCTAAAAGAGCAGCAGTGGTTCTAAGTCCAAATCTATTACATTGATGGATCTAATCCTTTACACTAATGGAACTAAAAGAAAATTTCACTAGATGGTGAAATGACACCTGCTAAAATTTAGCAGTCATTCCTAATGCAAATTATAAGTAGATATAGGAGCAAATTATTTAAATGGGTAAAAGACTATTTACCAAAAACAATAGTAAATATTATCTTAAGAAAATGTGATAAGGTGGATGGCTGCCAGGTAATACACACAAGTCAATAGCTTCATATCTACTTTAAAAAGAGCCAACTAAAAATAAAAATGAGAACATATTTTTCCATGTATGATAGTGACAAAAACTATAAATTACATAGGAATAATTCTAACAAGAAAGTAACAAAATATTGGGAAAAAACACTTGCTATCTGTTACAAGACAAAAAAGACCTGAACAGCCACAGTATCTTCCATGTTTCTGGATTGGAAATCATGTATCATAAAAATGTCTTTCCAAAAACTGATTTCACACAATTTCCATTGCAATGAATACAAGATTTTTTTTCTTGGAATTGGAAAAAATGATTATATCATTCATTAGGAAAAATAAATGTTCAATATTAATTAAGAAACTATGCTTTAAGGGAGATTCAAGATGGCAGCGTTAGAGGTATCACGGAGAACTCCTCCCAAAACCACAAATAGTACAAAAATATAGTTAATTAATACAACTAACCCTAAAACAGCAAGAAGAAAGAAGGCTGAACCAGACTGCATACAGACCTCACGAACAGAGCAGACCTCACGAAACAGGGTAACATATGAAAGCCTTAATCAGGCAGGACCCAAGCCCTTCCCCCACCCCAGCTCACCAGCAGGAGGAAAAGAAACAGAGTGGGGAGGGGCTGGAAGCCTGGGACTGCTGAACACCTAGCCCTGGAGATCTGCTTTGTGAGTGGAAGCCTATATTGTGTGGTGCTCTGGGCATTGGGTAGCTTGAACGGGTGAAGGACCTGGGAGACTGACATTCCAGCCGTTTGTGGAAGATGGGATCCACATCCGGCCGCTCTGTGTCAGAGGAAGGGTGGGCCGCCTGAGGGGCTTCCTAGCAGCGAGAGGGCTGCTGAAGGGCCAAGGTTTGCATGGAGCTTGCTGCACGAAGAAAGGAGAGCTGGACAAGGTTGTCTGGGCATGCTCTGCCCAGCTGGTTGTGAACTTTGAGGAGCTTCAGGTGCTCCATCCCCCTGGCTGCCTACTCAGCTCCGAGGCCCCCCC
>JAQQAC010002594.1:23673589-23867329 GCA_029783875.1 Phataginus tricuspis | reverse complement strand
CCCCCCCACTATGACACACAGCCTGTCGAGCCTTCCTACTGGCTGCAGGCACCTGCTCACAAACAGACAGTCACTGCACTGGCGTCAGGCCAGCCAGAGGGAGGCCTCGCCTATAACAGCTAGAGACGCAAAGCACAGAGGCTTACATGTGTGTGCTTGGCCCACTGGCTCTGACGCTGGAGACAGGCACCACAGGTGGGAATCAGGAAACAGATCTTTCCTCCCCCCAGGCACCAGCTCCACTCCCCTACAACCTCCAACCTCAATCTAGGGGCTGAGCAGCTCCAGAGACGAGTTTCTGCACACTAGTGGGCACCACACAGAAATATGAAATGTCAAAAGAACATGGTTCAGACCAAAATCTCACAAACCCCCGAAAAAGGGCCAAATGAAACTGAACTCACTAATCTTCCTGAAAGAGAGTTCAAAATAAAAATTATAAACATGCTTATGGAGGTACAGAAAAATATTCAAGAACTCAGGAACGAATTTAAGTCAGATATTCAATCATTAAGAAATTCCATATCTGAAATGAAACATACAATGGAGGGATTTAAAATCAGATTATATGTAGTAGAAGAGACAGTAAATGGAACAGAAATTAGAGAAGAGGAATACAAAGAATCTGAGGCACAGAGAGAAAAAGAATCTCTAAGAATGAAAGAATATTGAGAGAACTGTGTGACCAATCCAAACGGAACAATATTCGCATTATAGGGGTACCAGAAGAAAAAGAAGAGAGAAAAAGGGATAGAAAGTGTCATTGAGGAGGTAATTGCTGAAAACTTCCCCAATCTGAGGAAGGAGATAGTCGCTCAAGCCATGGAGGTGCACAGGTCTCCCAACACAAGAGACCCAAGGAAGACAACATCAAGACATATAATAATTAAAATGGCAAAGATCAAGGATAAAGACAGACTTTTAAAAGCAGCTAGAGAGAGAAAAAACATCACCTATAAAGGAAAACCCATCAGGCTATCAGAGAATTCTCAACAGAAACCTTTAAGGCCAGAAGGGAGTGGCATGATATATTTAATGCAATGAAGCAGAAGGGCCTCAAACCAAGAATAACCGGCAAGGTTATCATTTAAATTTGAAGGAGGAATTAAACAATTTTCAGATAAGCAAAAACTGAGAGAATTTACCTCCCACAAACGACCTCTATAGTTTATGTTGGAGGGACTTCTGTAGATGGAAGTATTCCTAAGGCTAAATAGATGTCACCAAGGGATAGACATAGAGTACAGAATATGATTCATAACATACAAAGAATGGAGGAGGAAGAAAAAGGGGGGAAAAAAAGAAGCTTTAGGTTGTGTTTGTAATAGCATATGAAGTGAGTTAAAGTAGACTGTTAGAGACTAAGGGAATTACCCTTGAACCTTTGGTAACCACGAATCTAAAGCCTGCAATGGCAATAAGGACATACCTATCGATAATCACCCTAAATGTAAATGGTCTGAATGCATCAATCAAAAGACATAGAGTTACTGAATGGATAAAAAACCAAGACCCATCTATATGCTGCCTAAAGAGACTCACTTCAGACCCAAAGACATACACAGTAAAGGGATGGAAAAAGATATTTCATGCAACTAATAGTGACAAAAAGGCAGGAGTTGAAGTACTTATATCAGACAAAATGGACTTCAAAACAAAGTCACAAGAGACAAAAAAGGACATTACATAATGATGAAAGGGTCAGTCCAACAAGAGAATATAACTATTATAAATATCTATGCACTCAACACAGGATCACCTACATATATGAAACAAATACTAACGGAATTAAAGGGGAAAATAGAACGCAATGCATTCATTTTAGGAGACTTCAACAACAATAATTCAACACTGCAAAATCTGTGGGACACAGAGAAGGTCGTGCTAAGAGGGAAATATATTGCAATACAGGCCTACCTCAGGAAACAAGAATAATCCCAAATGAACAGTCTAAACTCACAATTAATGAAACTAGAAAAGGAAGAACAAATGAGACCCAAAGTTAGTAGAACGAGGGACATAATAAAGATTAAAGCATAAATAAATAAAATTGAGAAGCAGAAGCTGGTTCTTTGAGAAATAAACAAAATAGACAAACCCTTAGTCAGACTTATCAAGAAAAAAAGAGTCTACACACATAAACAGAATCAGAAATGAGAAAGGAAAAATCACTACAGACACCACAGAAATACAAAGAATTATGAGAGAATACTATGAAAAAGTATATGGTAACCAACTGGATAACCTAGAAGAAATGGACAATTTTCTAGAAAAATACAACCTTCCAAGGCTGACCCAGGAAGAAACAGAAAATCTGAATAGACCAATTACCAGCAAAGAAATTGATTTGGTCATAAAAAAACTACCTAAGAACAAAACTCCTGGCCCAGATGGTTTCACTGCTGAATTTTATCAAACATTTAGTGAAGACCTAATACCCATCCTCCTTAAAGTTTTCCAAAAAGTAGGTGAGGAGGGAATACTCCCAAACCCATTCTATGAGACCAACATCACTCTAATACCAAAACCAGGAAAGACCCCACAAGAAAAGAAAATTACAGACCAATACCCCTAATGAACACAGTTGCAAAAATACTCAACAAAATATCAGTAAACAAAATTCAAAAATACAACAAAAAAGATCATCCATCATGATCAAGTAGGATTTATTCCAGGGATGCATGGATGGTACAATATTCAAAAATCTATCAACATCATCCACCACATCAACAAAAAGAAGGACAAAAACCACATGATCATCTCCATAGATGCTGAAAAAGCAATCGACAAAATTCAACATCCATTCATGATAAAAACTCTGAACAAAACGGGTATAGAGGGCAAGTACCTCAACATAAAGGCCATATATGACATACCCACAGCCAACATTATACTTAACAGCGAGAAGTTGATAGCTTTTCCTTTAAGATTGGGAACAAGACAAGGATGCCCACTCTTCCCACTTGTATTCAACATATTACTGGAGGTACTAGCCATGGCAATCAGACAACACAAAGAAATAAATGGCATCCAGATTGGTAAGGAAGAAGTCACACTGTCCCTGTTTGCAGATGACATGATAGTGTTCTTAAAAACCCTAAAGAATCCACTCCAAAACTACTAGATCAAATATCTGAATTCAGCAAAGCTGCGGGATACAAAATTAATATGCAGAAATCTGTTGCATTCCCATACACTAACAGTGAACTAGCAGAAAGAGAAATTGGGAAAACAATTCAATTCATAATTGCATCAAAAAGAATAAAATACCTAGGAGTAAACCTAACCAAGGAAGTGAAAGATCTATACCCTGAAAACTATAAGACACTCATGAGAGATATTAAAGAGGACACTAATAAATGGAAATTCATCCCACGCTCTTGGCTAGAAAGAATTAATATTGTCAAAATGGCCATCCTGACTAAAGCAATTTACATATTCAATGCAATCCCTATCAAAATACCTACAGCATTCTTCAGTGATCTAGAGCAAATAGTTCTAAAACTCATATGGAATGACAAAAGACCCCAAATAGCCAAAGCAATCCTGAGAGGGAAGAATAAAGCAGGGGGAATTATGCTCCCTGACTTCAAGCTCTACTACAAAGCCACGGTAACCAAGACAATTTCATACTGGCATAAGAACAGACCCATAGGCCAGTGGAATAGAATAGAGAGCCCAGATATAAACCCAAGCAGATATGGTCAATTAATATACAATAAAGGAGCCATGGATATACAATGGGGAAACGACAGCCTCTTCAACAGCTGGTGTTGGCAAAACTGGACAGTTACATAAGAGAATGAAACTGGATTACTGTCTAACTCGTACACAAAAGTAAACTCAAAATGGATCAAAGACCTGAGTGTAAGTCATGAAACCATAAAACTCTTAGAAAAATATATAGGCAAAAATCTCTTGGACGTAAACATGAGCAACTTCTTCATGAACATATCTTCCCGGGCAAGGAAAACAAAAGCAAAAATGAACAAGTGGGACTATATCAAACTAAAAGCTTCTGTACAGCAAAGGAAACTATCAGTAGAACAAAAAGACATCCTACAGTATGGGAGAATATATTCATAAATGACATATCTGAAAAGGGGTTGACATCCAAAATATATAAAGAGCTCATGCACCTCAACAAACAAAAAGCAAATAAGCCAAGAAAAAAATGGGCAGAGGAGACAGACACTTTGCCAAAGAAGAAATTCGGATGGCCAACAGGCACATGAAAAGATGCTCCACATCGCTAATCATCAGAGAAATGCAGATTAAAACCACAATGAGATATCACCTCACACCAGTGAGGATGACCAACATTCAAAACACAAACAACAACAAATGTTGGTGAGGATGTGGAGAAAGGGGAACCCTCCTACACTGCTGGTGGGAATGTAAACTAGTTCAACCATTGTGGAAAGCAGTATGGAGGTTCCTCAAAAAACTCAAAATAGAAATACTATTTGACCCAGGAATTCCACTCCTAGGAATTTACCCTAAGAATGCAGCCATGCAGTTTGAAAAAGACAGATGCACCCCTATGTTTATCTTGCAGCACTATTTACAATAGCCAGGAAATGGTAGCAACCTAAGTGTTCATCAGTAGATGAATGGATAAAGAAGATGTGGTACATATACACAATGGAATATTATTCAGCCATAAGAAGAAAACAAATCCCGCCATTTGCAACAACATGGATGGAGCTAGAGGGTATTATGCTCAGTGAAATAAGCCAGGCAGAGAAAGTCAAGTATCAAATGATTTCACTCATCTGTGGAGTATAAGAACAAAGGAAAAACTGAAGGAACAAAACAGCAGCAGACTCACAGAACCAACGAATGGACTGACAGTTACCAAAGGGAAAGGGACTGGGAAGGATGAGTGGGAAGGGAGGGATAAAGGGGGAAAAGGGACATTATGATTAGCACATGTAATGCAGCGGTGGGGGACATGGGAAAGGCAGTATTTATAGAGAAGACAAGTAATGATTCTGTAGCATCTCACGATGCTCATGGACAGTGACTGTAGTGGGGTATGTGGGGGGGACTTGATAATAGGGGGTCTAGTAACCATAATGTTGTTCAAGTGATTGTACATTAACGATGCCAAAATTAAAAAAAAGAAACTATGCTTTAAGCTATTAAAACTATGAAATAAAAAACAGTAAGGGGAGACATACATACCAGATAATCAGAATCTAAAGCCACAGTAATCAAATCAATGTACAGTGAAGACAGAGTTATATCCCGATGAGACATTCATGTAAGAAATGTGGTAGTTAAATTCAGGGGGAAAAGGTGGGTCATGTAATAAACAACTGGCTTCTTTCTGGAATAAAACAAAAATGGACTGCATTTTATACCACATATGAATAACAGGTGAATTAAAGGGTTTGATATAATTCTTTAAAATACCGTTGAACCTTGAAGACTAGGTTAAGGGCATAGACCTCCCTGTGCAGTCAAAAATCCATGCATAACATTTGACTCCCCTAAAACTTAGCTACTAATAGCCTGCTGTTGACTAGAAGCCTTACTGATAACATAAACAGTTGATTAATATATATTTTGCATGTTATATGTATTTTTTACTACATTCTTACAATAAAGTAAGCTAGTGAAAAGAAAATGTAATTAAGAAAATCATAAGAAAAGATATACATTTACAGTACAGTACTTTATTTATTGAAAAAAAAATCACATATAAGTGAACCTGGACAGTTCCAATCCACGTCAAGGGTGAACTATAAGGTGGCCTTTCAGAGCAGTGAATTCGAAATTTTAACAGATGACTTGCAGGCATTTGCATCATGTACTCTTGAGTGGGAAAAGTGAGATGCCAGAAGTGGCTGTGGTTTCATTTTTATAAAATTTGTGACCAAAAGCCATCTATGCGTGTGAAAGTATTTAAACCTGTATAGAATTGTCTGAGAGAATGAAAGCTATAGAGATTTGCTTAAGGTTGTTAACACTGATTTAGCTTTGCTGGAGATGGAAGGTGAGACGCTGCTATGAAGGGAGAAAGGGGAGAGGAGAAAGAGAAAGTGTCCATGACAAAATATCACATATAATGTGATACTTCTCATGTAAGATTATACATACATGTATGAATATATAATGAGATGTGCCAGTGAGATACCATCAAAATATTAATGAGGTTTTCTCGAGGTGGTTGGGGCCCAGGGGACCCGAAGGTGTTGAGGGAGTGGTGTTTTAGGACTGTAGCCAGCTGGGTTCAGTGGACCTTTACTTGGGAGGATTGTGGGGTGGGCCCACAGAGATTCTATTTTCTTGAGGACTTAGAGAGCAACCTGGGAAATAATTCACCCAAGAGAAAAAAGAGTCAAGGGTCATACGTTGGGGTCAAGAACAGTTGATAAGTGTGAGAAGGGAGGAAAAACTGAGTACACGTCAGCCTTAACTCATGCTTGCATTCTAGGGTGTGGAGACCTTTCAGAAAGGCCAAGTGAAGCCAGAGGTTCACTCACCCATTCATTCGTTCAACAAATATTTACTAAAGGCCTTCCATGTGCCCAGCACTACCCTAGAGGCAGACAAAAATCCTTACTCTCTCGGAGCTTACTCTCTGGTCCTCTCCTCCCTCCTCAACTGTAAGACCCCTCAGGCACAGAAAGCATACTTTATTTTTTTATCCCAGTGCCTAGAAAGTTCCTGACACGTGTGAGTTATGGTATTTATGTAATATCACCGCACTCTGGAATTTTGTGATATCCCACTCTCTGGGTGTTTGTGGGTATGTCTGACCTTCCCCTTGGCTTGTGAACCCCTTGAGGGCAAGAGACCACATCACACACAGTAGGAACAACAGACATTTGTTGCCTGACAGGTGCAATGAAGCATTTCCACAGGTGATGGGAATGGGAATGGAGATGAAATTGGAATGAGAATTCGCGGTGACTCATAGAAATTAGGGTGTCATTTGGCTAATCCAGAGAATTAGTGATTTGATACAACCTATGCCAAGGGAAAACAAAATTCAGGGTAGATCCATAAAAGATGGATAGAGTTTGGATACAGGTAAAGCAATTTAATTTCCAGGCATTAGTCACATTCCTTGTGCACGAAGGAATGAGCCAGTTCAATAGCTAGAGGAAATGTTGAGATCATTAAGGGTAGGTAGTCATTCATTCAGTAAATATATATTGAATATACTTGGGCCCAATGCTGATCTAGGACTTGGCGCTCAATGATGAATAATCCAGGATCCTCCGCCTCAAGGAGCTTGCAGACAAATGGTCTGGACAAAGTAAGGCAAAGAAATAAATATGTTTATTTGCAGCTACTGCCACAAGTTCCTATCTGGTTATGGATATTGTTTTTACCTCAAATAAACTGACTTTGGGTGGCAAAGCTATAAGTGATCATATCCTCAATTTTTAAATTACTCATCTTATTTTGCACCACAAGTTCTTTTAAAGCATCAGTGCTAAAATGTTCACCTCTTAACTGAACTTGGCTGACATGCTTTGAACATCTGCTAAGCACTTACAAGTCCGATCACATTTGCTTCTTAGAAATGCCCCTGGGGAGGATATTAGTATTACCATCCTTATTTTGCAGATGAAAAAATAGAAGCTCAGGGAGGCTGGGTGACTCTTCCAGAGTCACAAAGCTAGAAAAAATAAAGTCAAGATGGAACTCAGGTGCTCTATTACTCGCAGTGTTCTTGACTTCCTCCCAAACTAAGCACAGCTAGAAGGTTGTGGGTCAGCTGGTTGTTAATACACATATTTCTTGAGCGCTTAGTGCACCAAGCATCAGGATGCTGTTAGTGAATGTGAGCCGAGACAGGCAGTCCCTTCCTGCTGGCACTGTGGTGCGAAAAAACATACACATAATTACAAACGACCACAGAGGTTGAGTATTGCATCTGGGGAATAAAACACGGGAAACTAAGTGTGGGATTTGGTAAGTGGAGGGTGGCACAGACAATAATTTTCCTTCTAAGAACAAAGCTTTAGGAGCCTGCCCTTAACTGCTGTTGACTGTAGTCAGACATATTCCAGCTTTTGTTCCGAGGGAGGATTCAGTTATAGCACAGGTTCAATTGAATTGTGGGGCGGGAGTCCCGTTCCCACCCATGCCAATTGAAACTGGTCTCAGTGTTTTCACAGCCTGTGAAACACACGCTCTGTGAAGTGTCTGTCCAGATACACTCAGTATGAAGCAAAATTAGAATTAGCCCCTGGGTGAAGAAGTAACACCGGATCTATCACCTATTCTGTTAGTACTGCTTTAAGCAAGGGAAGTACATCTCATCTTTGTGAGAATAGAGGTGCTGCTCAACTTGAGGCAAATCTTGAAAAACTGACTTCTACATGCCTCTCTTCCCCTAAATTGACACAGTCATAGAGAAGGTTAACAGGAAAGTACTAACAAGACACAGTTGTAAAAGTTGAAACTAATGCTGGGAGGAATTTGTATCTGTTTAAAAAAGGGAAATTTTTTCTTTTCTATTAATTTTTTTATTTGTGTACCTGGTTGTTAACCAACTAGTGTTCATTTTAACACACTGTGTGACATCTAACCATGGTCACTGGATGTTGCCAGACTCAGAATATGCCCCACTCAATGCACTGAGTGGATGACTGCACTGGACCCTTGGTTATAAAGAGGCAGCAAAGACTGTTCTTGCTGCTGCTATACAGACTATATTTGAAGACCACAAGAATTATCCTTTCTGGACTTTCTGTGACTGTCCCAATTTCAGATAGTCCAGTTCCTGGTCAAACCACACTTCCTTGAAAACAAGGGTCTTCCTTGTCTCATATGCTGCCGTATGGAACCGAACACAGCCATGCTTATTCATTTATGTTTTGTCTATGTCTGTGTTTGTAGCGCAGTGACAGAGCTGACTAGCTGCAACAGAGATTGCCTGGCTTGCAGAGCCTTAAATATTTACTATCTGACGTTTTATTTAAAAAACAAAAACCAAAAACTCCCAAATGGCCTTCCTCCTCCTGCTTTCCTGGTGAAATCCTGCCCTACATGTGTATACCCTAGAATCCTTGCTTCTCTGCGCTCCCATAGTACTTACACCTCTGTGACACTTTAAAAATATCTGTTCTGTTGTAATTACAGTTTTGGTATCTATCTTCTTTACTAGCAGTGGTTTCCTTGGATGCCAGGAGACATAGCTTTTGTTTTTCTTTGTAGTTTCCTGAGCTCCTAGCACAGGGGAAGCACATAGTAGGGATTTGTTGAATGCATGGGGAGATGTTGCTACAATGGGAACAGTCTGGGTGTTAGATCTAGAAAGATCTATTTTGAGGTCCAATCTCTTCCTCTACTTATTCAATATTGATTGAGAAAGTTACTCAGCCTTTGTGAGCCTCTCTCAACTATAAAGGGGGCATAGTAATACTTAGGCTTCAATGAGATAATCCATATATAGTACGTGGACTATTATTCACTATCTTTGTCCTCCCTTTGAATGAGGGAAGAGAGTGGAGAGAAGAAAGGAGAGCAGAGATTTCCAAGGAAGGGGTAGGTATAGGAAGTGAGAGGAGGCCAGACGGACAATTTGCCCCTCAGCATTAGAAACCTCTGGTGTTTATGAGTTTGTTGGGACTCTCTCTGTGGCTGATTCTCTCTGAGAATGGGAGCAAGATTACACAGACACAGCTCTGCTGTGCTCTGCAGGTAGTTACTGCACCACAAACCAATGGTTTGTCTGGACAGAGCCACAAATACACACAAAACCTCAAGTAGAGATAGTGATCAAGATGCTCAACAAGCCCAAGAAGCTCAACAATGATGGTCTGGATGACCCTTCAGACGATGGGCATCTCCCAGCCTGGGCCTTCCAAGTCCAAGCCATGTATGGGGACAGCCCTGCCCTGCCTTGCATTTTGAATACATTTCTCCAAAGAAGAAATACAAATGGCCAATGGCACAGAAAAGATGCTCCACGTTGCTGATCATCAGAGAAATGCAAATCAAAACCACAATGAGATACCACTTCACACCAGTTAGAATGGCCACTATCCAAAAGACAAGAAATAACAAGTGTTGATGAGTATGTGGAGAAATGGGAACCCTCCTGCCCTATTGGTGGGAATGTAAATTGGTGTAATTGCTGTGGAAAGCAGTATGGAGGTTCCTCAAAAAAACTTAAAATAAAAATACCATCTGATCCAGTAATTCCATTTCTAGGAATTTCCCTGAAGAAAACAAAATTCCTGGTTTGAAAGGCTATATGCACTCCTATGTTTATTGCCACAGTATTTACAATAGCCAAGATATGGAAGCAAACTAAGTGTCCATCAATAGATGAATGGATAAAGAAGAGGTGGTATATATATACAATGGAATATTACTCAGCCATAACAAGAAAAGAAATCTTGCCATTTGCAACAACATGGATGGATTTAGAGGGTATTATGCTCAGTGAAATAAGTCAGATGGAGAAAGACAAATACCATATGATTTCATTTATTTGTGGAATATAAAAACAAAGCAAAACAGAATGAATAAAACAGTAGTAGACTCAGAGACACTAAGAAGGGATTTGTGGTTACCAAGAGGGAGAGGTTGGAGTGAATGGGTATGGAGGGGGATAAAGGGCACAATAATTTTCAATCACAATGTAAGTTGGTCATGGGAACAATAGTACAGCATGGGGAATACAGTCAATGATTCTGTAACATCTTTCTATGTTGATAGACAGTAACTGCACTAGAGGGGGTGAGGATTTAATAATGTGGGTAGTTGTTGAACCACTGTGTTGTACATTTGAAACCAATATAAGATTGTGTATCAACGATACTTCAATAAAAAAAATCAGTCAAGGTAATAGACCATATTTGTAAAATGATGGAAAAAGCCTACATGGTCACCTTGATTGATGCAGAAAAAGAATCTGACAACAGGAAGTTGAAAACAAGATCTCAAAGAGATAGTTGCATATTGGTGTTCGTTGTAGAGTTTTCACAATGGCCAAAAAGTAGAAGCAACCTACATGTCCTTTGATGGCTAAATATGTAAAGAAAATGTGGCATATATGTAAAATGAATTATTTAGTCTTTAAAAGTCTTGTCACCTGGCACAGTGTAGATGAACCTTGAAGACCCTGTGCCATGTGAAATAAGCCAATCACAAGAAGACAAATATTGCATGATTCCACTCACATGAGGTATTTAATGTGGTCATATCCATAGAGACAGAAAGTGGATGGTGGTTGCCAGGGACTAGGGGTGGGCATGGGAGTTATTATTGAATGGGTACAGAATTTCAGTTTGGGGAGATGGAAAAGTTCTGGAGAAGGATAGTGATGATGGCTGGGCAACGATGTGAATGGACTGAAATGCCCCTGAAATGCACACTTCAAAGTAGTCAAGAGGGTGAAGTTTATGTTATAGATATTTTACCACACAAGCACACAAATTCAAAACAAATAGATATCCCTGAAGTTCATCCTCTGAGATTCAGATTCTGTAAATCCTGGCCCCAGAAATCTGCATTTTTTGAACATGCGGCTGAGGTGATAGGGGTAAACAAGGGGTTGGAGGTGCAGGGAGATAAACGCCTAAGCAGAATCTGGGAGCTCTTGCAGGCGAGTGAGCCGCCCTGTGAACTCAGGGTGGCTGAGACACTTCCTGCTGCTCTGCTGGGTTACTCATTTTTCACTATGCTGATAAACTGCAGTTGAACACCACCTGTGTGTAAAGTGCTGCGTGAGGACATGGGTGGGGCATAAAAAAACCCAGTCTTAATCTCAGGGGAGATGTCAAACACAGAGTATTGAACCTTTGTAACTTCTAGCACTGCATCTCTTCCTTTCCTCTTCTGGGCAGTGGGGCAATGACGCCCAGTTCATGGGGTGGTTCTGTGAGGAGACAAAATGCACTAAACAGTGTGAAAGTGTTTTTTATTTTTGTAATCAATTATTCATAGTTTACTTTTAGGGTGAGTGCTTGAATGATGGTACTTTATGAATCATAAAGTACCAGGGCAGAAGTTCTCAATCCTGAGTACACAATTACATTACCTGGGGAGTTTTTTAAAAAACATCCATGTTGACCTCCTACCCTCTGAGTTTTTCTCATTCAGTTGGTCTGAGCATAGGCATTTTTAAAATAGCTCTCGGGTTTTTCAATTGGAAGCCAGGGTTGAGAACCACTGTGCTAGGAACACACAGGAGAGATTGGTGGGTTCAAACTGGTAGGATGAGAAGGGTTCATAGAGAAGCTCATATTTGTGCTAGACCTTGGAAGGATAGGTAAGATTTGGAGAATAATATTTATGGACTGTGTAATATGAATACATGATATAAAATTTAAAAGCCCAAAAGGATCTATCATGAAAGATACATCTCCCTCTCTCTATGGCCTCTCCCGTGTTCTCCTCTGCAGAGGGAACAACTCTTACCAGTTCTTGTTTGTGCTACCAGAAATACTCTGTCAGTGGCCATTAAGGTACTTGCCAGTTTCCTTAGGGGAAAGGAAAATAAAGGCATAGGTGTCAGTTCTGCTGCAACAGCTTCGTGGGGCACGGCTGCCTCCTAGGTATGACTTGATTGAGGAAGTTCATCTAACAAAAAAACAAAAAGTTGATTTTCTTTTGAAGGAGCGGGGTTGGCAGGGTGGGGTTGATCTTTGTTCTTTCTTCCTGTCAAAGTACTTATAAGTAGCTTAATTTTTAAAGTTACACTTTTTATTTTGAGATAATTGTAGATTCATATGCAGTTGTAAGAAATAATACAGAGACATCCCATGTACCCTTTGCCTTTGTGAGTTAATTATTATTCTGCTGCTAATCAAGGTACTTTGAATTAAATTTTCCAGTATGCTGGGTTTTGAAAAACTGTCCCTGAGAATTGAGAGTGAGCTTGCAAGGGAAGGGTGGGGAGTGGAAAAGAATGAAGTGTTTTTGATTCCCCACTTGGCTGTTGGGAAATCAAAACTAACTATACTAATGAGCTTTCTTTTCTGTGGCAACAGATACTGCCCCTCCTTTGTAAAGTGCTCCCTGTGTGTGCTGTGAGTCATGGCTGCACCACATGAGGGCCACCAGCTGGGACAGAGAGACAGAGGCTTTCTCTAGTGAGGTTGAACCAGCAACTTCTACCCACATCCAGGCTCCAGGTCAGAACATGCAGGAGTGCTAGGCCTGCCTCTTCCAGATCTCCCTTGCCTTCTTTCTAGACTAGAAACTCGTTTCTATTGTTTAAGTTACCAGTCTATGGTCTTTTTGTTATAGCAGCCTGAGCATACTACTACAATAGGAAATCATCTTTCAACACTGGGAAGATTTAGCAACAGAAATGTTTAATAAGATAATGCCTATAGTATTAATATTTTGTGTTAATGCAAAACGTATACACACTTAGAGTTTTAAGTAGTTGTAATATTTAAGAGAATTAGCTTGTTATAACCAGGCATCGGTCTGTGATTCTATTTTAAAATGCCAAAGTGACAGATGACCTGAACAGACATTTTTCCAGAGAAGACATGCAGATGGCCAACAGGCACATGAAAAGATGCTCTACATTACTAATCATCAGGGACATGAAAATCAAAACCACAGTGAGGTATCAGTTCACACCAATCAGAATGGCCACTATCCAAAAGACAAGAAATAACAAGTGTTGACTAAGATGTGGAAAAAAGGCAACCCTTCTACACTGTTGGTGGGAATGTAAATTAGTGCAACCACTGTGGAAAGCAGTACAGAAGTTCCTCAAAAAACTAAAAATAGAAATACCATTTGACCCAGGAATTCCACTCCTAGGAATTTATATGAAGGAAACAAAATCCCTGATTCTAAAATACATATGCACCCCTATGTTTGTTGCTGCATTATTTACAATAGCCAAGATATGGATGCAGCCAAAGTGCCCATCAGTAGATAAATGGATAAAGAAGAGGTGTTATATATGCACAACAGAATATTATTCAGCCATAAAAAAGAAAGAAATCCTGTCATTTGTGACAACATGGATGGACTTAGAGGGTATTATGCTCAGTGAAATAAGCAGGCAGAGAAAGAGAAATAGCATATGATTTCACTTATTTGTGGAATATAAAAACAAAGCAAAATAAAATGAACAAAACAGCAGTAGGCTCATAGACACTGAGAAGTGACTGGTGATTACCATGGAGGAGGGACTGGGTGGGTGAGGAGGGTAAATGGGATAAAGGGGCACAAAAATTCTCAATCATAATATAAGTTGGTCACGGGGATGGTAGTACAGCATGGAGAATATAGCCAGTGATTCTGTAACATCTTCAGATGTTGACAGATAGTAACCACACTAGAAGGGGTGAGGATTTAAGAATATGGGTAACTGTTGAAATACTGTGTTGTATACTTGAAACCAATATAAGATTGTATATCATTATACTTCAGTAAAAATAAATAAATAAATAAAATGACAAATGGAGTAATTGATTCACACTTCTGATTCTAAGTCAGGTTCTTCCTAAATCTCTTAAGGACTTGAAAAATCACCAAAAATCTCTTATAAAAATATTTATAAGTGTGATTTATTAGATTTGTATGAATTATTTAGACTCCTAGGAAAGTCTTAGAAAGTAAATCAAATAATTATATATTTGCAAAGAAAATAAATGTAATTTAAAGGGTTTTAGGGAGTTTATTTAGTAATGTTTGTAAATGGCACCAAATAATATTTAAGACTCTTCAAAGTGGTTTCTAAGATGTGCTGTATTTATTAAAGAACAATAATTCTAAATTGTACTTAAAATCTTAAAGCAAGCTAAGTTTTGAAACTGCAACTTTAATAAGTGAAATGTTAATTTTAAAAACTAAAGTAACCTCTGAATAAACCTTTTCTGTGCACCAAAGCTAACCTCAAGGGCATCAAAAGACACACTGACAATTTATATTTGAATTCTTTGACTCCTGGGTAATGCACACAGCATGCCTTCTGGACCGGAGGGGCTGATGTAATGGGGTTCAATTGTATGCAAAGGTCAAGAAAATGCAGCATTCTTCTTTTCTATACCTGTTACCTTCTTGTTCTGAAAGTTCCATTTCCTCTGATGGGGAGATGGAGTGGTGGAGCTGGGGCAGATCACGGAACATAAACTTGCCGCATAAAGATAACCAGAGACAACTTTTGGGGTAGCCCAGTCACTTTTGGGTAAGTGCTGTCTTTCAAGCATTCTCCTTTCTCCGCCTTTCTCTAGCAGGATGGCATCAGGACGGGGAATCTATGCATCACATGGTACTGTGTGGAGGGGCGACTGGCCCACAGCGGGTGTTGCTGTGCCCTGGGGGCCCACGCCAGGTGCTGGCGGTGGTGCCTTGTCCCACTTAGACCAGGATGCTGGGCTGTGCTCTCACTGAGCCCTCTTGGCCTCCGGTGGTGTTCTTGCATGACTCAGGCCGCTGCAGGTCCACTAGGCCTTTCGTGCTTTTCCTGACTCATCCAGGGCCCACAGGAGGCACTATAAAAGGACACCTCCTGTTGTCTCAGGGGGCCTTTCCAGGCTCTGCCTCTGAACTGCTCTCTCTGGCTGCTTGTTTTCTACTCCAGACCTTTCCCACAGCATTAAGTTCTTGTCTTCCTGGACTAGGTCTTTATATCAGACTGAAAGTCGCCTTACAGGTGGGTGGGGCTTAAGTCCTCCTTTGCTCTCACCCTGCAGTCCTGGGCCAGCCCCTCTCACTCCAAGCAGAGTCTTGGATCCCTGGCCTGGACACACAGCAGGCCCCCATTTCTTCGAGAGCTGAAGCAAAATACATAAAATCTGTGAATGTCCTGGATTGCTTAAGACTTCATAAAACAGCTTTGAAAAATATGTGGTAAGAATTGTTAGGAACATAAAAGTTACAGGATAAGTAGATTCTTTTAAATTAAAAAAGCAAATTTCTTCCTAATGAATTTGTTTTTCTAATAAACTTAGATTTGAAATAATTTGGAAGAAAAGTTTCTGTAGATCAGAGCTACTATTAACCAAATGGTGCCTTTATACAAATTAGAGTGGCCCTTTCCTCTGAGGAGTATCGTCCTGACCTCACAGGTTGGCAAAGGAAGTAGAGCACAGTCCCCCACTCAGCTCTCAGCAGGTTGCCTTTGGGCAGTAAATACCCTGCTTGCTAGTGCACAGTGGCCCGATAGAGATGACTTTTCCATGCAGAGTTTCACTAACGGTCTGACTTTGGACAAACACCTCATTAAGACCTCAGTTGTCTCATAGAGCAAGGGGAAGGGTCATTCATGATCTCCTAGGTCCTTTTTATCTAAAAAATGCCATGCTCCAGGGGGCCAAGCAATTATTTTAAGTGGATGTTTTCTCAGAAAAGTAGAGGAAGTAAGTACCAAATACTGGCCACAAGAAGGAACAGGTCAGAGAAGTGGAAGTGACATGAACTCATGGGAAAAAAATGATCAGGTTACTCTAGTGCTCATGATGTGGAGAGTGAGACATGATCAGGTATATGTCCTAGATGTTGGTAGGACAGATCTAAAATATTTTGATAGAGGGCAGGAGTCCCTGGACAGAGACCCCCGAAGGGAAGATGACAAGTGTTTGGGAGATGTGCATCAAAATGAACTCCTAATTTTGTAAACAAGAATGATCTTGGATAGGAAGAAAAGGGAGAATTATCTAAGGAAACACACTTGGCAGCCTAGTAAATTCTCTAGTTCACTCAGATATCAAGCAACACACACAAAAAATGGAAGAGGATTAAATTCTAAGTGTGGCCCTGAACTGAAAGGCAATTGTCAGAAGTGCAGTCCTCAGAATGATGTGACGCTTGTGAACAATTTCCAAGGCAATAAAAAGGACTTCAAAATCAAATTTACTGCAATGTAATTTACATACAATGAAATGCATACTTTTCAGTAGACAGTTTGATGGGAGTTGACAAATGTATACACCCATCAAAATGCAGAACATTTCAACAGCCTCACGGTTTCCCTGTGCCCCTGTGCAATCGGTCCTTTCCTAGCCTGCTCCCGGGGGACCACCAACCTGGTTTCAGTCACCTTAGATTCATTTTGCTGATTCTAGAAGTCCACAGACATAGAAGCATAGTGTCTGCATGCCTACCCTTTGTTTTCTCAGCATAATGTAAAAATAACTAAGAATATAGAAACAGTAGCTTGCCCCTTACAACCAGGGGTCCTGAGTTAATCAATGATGAGTAAATGTGGAAGTCCTTTATACTGGGCCAGAATGCTGCAAGTAGAAGGAGGGAAAATACAGCCAATGATTCTGTAATACCTTCCTATGCAGCCAGACAGTAACTGCACTGGTGGGGATGAGGATTTAATAATATGGGTAACTGTTGAACCACTGTGTTATATACTTGAAGCCAATATAAGATTGTGTATCGATGATACTTCAATAAAAAAAAAGATGAAGAAGGAGGACTTTGAGACTGTGGGTGTAAAGCCTATAGACCAGGCAAGGGAAACAAAAGCAAAAATGAACAAGTGGGACTATACCAAGCTGAAAAGCTTCTGTACAGCAAAGGACACCATCAATAGAACAAAAAGGCATCGCATAGTATGGGAGAATATATTCATAAATGACATATCTGATAAAGGATTGACATCCAAAATATATAAAGAGCTCACACACCTCAACAAACAAAAAGCAATCCAATTAAAAAATGGAGAGAGGATCTGAACAGACACTTCTCCAAAGAAGAAATTAAGATGGTCAACAGGCACATGAAAAGATGCTCCACATCACTAATCATCAGAGAAATTCAAATTAAAAACACAATGAGATATCACCTCACACCAGTTAGGATGGCAAACATCCAAAACACAAACAACAACAAATGCTGGTGAGGATGTGGAGAAAAGGGAACCCTCCTACACTGCTGGTGGGAATCCAAATTAGTTCAGCCATTGTGGAAAGCAGTATGGAGGTTCCTCAAAAACTCAAAATAGAAATACCATTTGACCCAGGAATCCCACTCCTAGGAATTTACCCTAAGAATGCAGCAGCCCAGTTTGAAAAAGACAGATGCACCCCTATGTTTATAGCAGCACTATTTACAATAGCCAAGAAATGGAAGGAACCTAAGTGTCCATCAGTAGATGAATGGGGACTTCAGTTTTTTTTCTTTGTTCTTATACTCCACAGATGAGTGAAATCATTTGATACTTGTCTTTCTCCACCTGGCTTATTTCACTGAGCATAAGACCCTCTAGCTCCATCCATGTTGTTGCAAATGGTAGGATTTGTTTTCTTCTTATGGCTGAATAATATTCCATTGTGTATATGTACCACATCTTCTTTATCAACAGCAGCAGACTCACAGAACCCAAGAATGGACTAACAGTTGCCAAAGGGAAAGGGACTGGGAGGATGGGTGGGAAGGGAGGGACAAGGGGGAAAAAGGGGCATTACGATTAGCAGACATAATGTAGGGGGGGGGCACAGGGAGGGCTGTACAACACAAAGCAGACAAGTGGTGATTCTATAGTATCTCATTATGCTGATGGACAGTGACTGTAATGGGGTATGTGGTGGGAGCTTGATGATGGGGGGAGTCTAGTAACCATAATGTTGCACATGTAATTGTAGATTAATGATACCAAAATAAAAACAAACAAACAAACAAAAACAAAAACAAATTAATGAAAAGCCTATGGAGCTCAAAATTGGTGGGTTCAACCTCATTCTTATCATGATAATGATAAAACTTCATCAGACTATCGCCTCTGCACCCCAAACTTCTACCATTTCCCCACTGATAAGGTGGAAGGAGGGGACAGTAAGAGATTATTCAAAAGTAGTGTGGGACTTTTGTTAAGGGTTGGTTTAAGGGCTTTGACAATAGATGTCGCATAAGGAACACAGCTGCATCTGTTTACAGTATTTGACCAAACCAAGTGTGATTGAATGTGGACACCCTTTGCTATGTCTCTTAAGAAGTTGTAAGGGAAACTTCTATCGTGTCCCTACCCCAAGTACAAGGACACTTAGAATTGAGAAATCCAAGATACAACCTGCACTGGGGATGATGGTTCTAGTAGCAAAGAATCTGAGACCTCACTTAACGGATTTCAAAGACTGCAAATGTGAGCTACGGCAAAAATACCTGATAATGTCCTGGGGTGGAACAGGAGCCGCGTGTGAGACTTGACTCTGATCCCAGGAGCGCAAGCCTCATATCAGATTTGCTATTGAGAAAGCCAAAGAAATCGTCAAGGATGACAACCAGGAAACTATGAATATTCTATACAAGGCATTAGAATTTCACAAGCGAAGACTTTGCTCAGAAGGGAAAAGTGAACAAGCAGCAAACAAAAATTTCAAGTCTGTTTTGAGATGAGGAGACATGGAGTCGTCATCTCACTGTGTCCTCTGATTTGAGCAGTGTGGTTAATTAAGGTGTCAATCAGGACATGGTGAACCATCTTGAGATATTTGAATATCCTGCCACCATGGAAACACAGACCTACCTCTGGACCAATTATTGGGAGGGGATTATGAGAGAGAATAAAGAGTGGAAGTAGGAATCTCTAAGTCGTCCTTGGGTAGAAAAAATTTCTCCTCCCATAAGTAGTTATATGTGTATAAGTGTGTTTCATATGGCTAATACTATTTCTTCTGTAACCCAAATTCTCTAATATTAGTTTTTTACAAAAACTTTCTCTGAAACAAGGTAGGGATTTTCCTAGATTATGATTTGAGGACTATCATTTCTTATGATGGTATGAAAGATTGTCTCCTACTTAGTCAATTACTCCATTAAGAACTTGTGTCCTATCTCCTTTCTTTGTCCCCACAAAAAAGATTGGATTTCTGTATCATTAGCTATCTTCCCAGCACACAAACCTTTAAGAAAGAGACCTTCCTCTTAACCCTCCTTTGAAAAAAAAAGAAAATCTGGACTAGGAATAGGGAGATTTGGAAAGTCCTATTAGATCCAATGACAGAGAGAATATAAATATGGCTGTTGCCTCCAGGGAGTTTATAATTAATTTATATTGATTTATAATCATAATCATAATGCATATTCAAACATTTTTATCAAGCTAAAGACTGTACTGACAGACACAGACAATCTTTTACTTTCTTTCAAAATTATATGCACTGAAAATGTTAACCAATCCCTAGATTTTACTTACTACCTCTAAGGAAGCATTGTCAATTTTACATTAATTTATTCTAACAGCAATGTTAAGTATTGGGTAAGTTGATTTGGTATGATCAGAAGAGACAAAGACCCATTGTTTAAGTTGGCATCTATATTATTGGAAATGATATGAATGTAAGGATTCAGTAAGACAAAGGGACTTTTTAAAAGTCCCTTATTTGCATCTGACACAAACTGAGATTAATATATGCAACCTATGTCTACCTGGCTTTATCTTCCCTCCATCCCTATCTTGGAGAGGGGTGATCACCTAAAACTCAGCTATTTGCAGACAATTTTTCTTGGGAATGTAACAGTAACAGAGTTAATTGCTTTTCTCTAAGTTTTAGAACAAAATCTGAGGAAGTACGATAAGACCATCCCATGCAAACTGCTTTGAAAATGTAGACGTTTGCCTCCAGCAGCTTGAGGTAGCAAACACAAACTCTTATTTTTATGGTCTATTCTTGAAATGGATACTAAAATGCTTAAATTTGTAAAGGAAACTTTTTCCAAAGAGTATATACATAAAAAATTTATTATTGACTTACTTTTAACACATGGGCTTTAGCAACTTTTCTAGAATTTCCTATTTATTTTCATTTTCGTGAGTATTAAAGACATTCCATGATTATGAAATAGTCAACTAGTTTAAGTCTAATGAATACCCGATTAAAGTTACATAGTCACTAACATAAAACAATTGTGGTGTTTGGTGTCCACCCAGGGTCCCTGCAGGGATCATCTCCAGAATGAGGAATGAAGCAGAGAATTCGTTTCCAAGATCCTCAGCAGAGAAACTCAAGGAGGGAATTTCAAACCAGCTCCCAGAACCTGGGCTCAGAGGCAGGTACCCAAGTGCGCGTTCCTGTTGCAAATTACACCTGTAATCTCAGAATAAAATGGGTATTGGATTCCCCTCAAGTTGGACTCCCTTCTTTAACTGTTCCTCAGAATGTGTGAGCCAGGTAAGTGACAGTGAAGAACTGTCTATAATTTGTGAAGAGTTGCTATTCAGAGGCAACAGCAGAAGGGCGGCTTTACAGTTTCAAAAGTCTCTTATTATCCTCTCTGGTTTGGGTTTAGTATCTCCAGACCAAGTTATTGTACAAGCCAGTCTTCAGTGGAACAAGCTGGAGAAGAATTAAATTCATTAAGAAGTTCTCTAGAGAAGAGTGGCAAATTTATTTAAAAGGAATATTTTGAACATTTATTTCTGTGTGAAGGGGGTGTGTGAAGGTGAAGACCCAAGGTCAGACTTGAGCAACAGAAGATGGTTGTAAAAGTATTGCATATCAATGAGGAGAAGAAATTATGTTGCTCCTGAGAGGGGAAAAGGAGGGAGAGGAAGAGAAAGCAGAGAGGACAGCAAGGTAGTGCAGTGCAGGCCAGTCCAGCACCTAGTGTTTGTGGGTTTGCACAGGGGTATGGCCTGCTCCAGCTGGCTCAGGAGAGCAAGTTGTGCAACCCTATCAGTGATGCCATGTTGATAGCCTGCAATAACCCACAGTAGGAGTGTTTACGCCACAGAAACTGGCAAACCCTCCACATTAGAGCTCCCTAACTCACCTTCCTCCTAGAGCCTGTTTCCCAGAACAACTGTGGGTCTGGGGCAAGGAGCCAACATAACACATGCCTAAATACTTAGAAGTTCAAAGTCTGGGTAACTGTTAAATAAAATATATTCTACCCTCTTACTTCGACAAGCATACTTTTAGAATGACCTGGAAGGGCAGGTTCAAATTTAGTGTTACCAGATTCCCTGGGTTCCACAACAGAGTATGGAGAGAGACAGCTGGCTCCCTGGCAGCCACTCCCTGGCCTGTAGATAGTTTCTTTTCTGTTTCCCCACTGTCCCATTCCACACTAAAGAGAGCCTTATGTGCACAGGTATGGACGGCCTACGCTGCAGATCTAAGCTCTATGTACACCCTGTCCATAAAACATGGGTCCCTTTGGCACTCTCGCAGACTATGGGTATGCATTTCCACTGGGCAGCCCGCCCACGGGAGGACTGAACAGGAAAGAGGCTGCACAAGCCCTGAAACAGACTCAGGGCTGAAGGAGCAGATAGTTTGAGGGTCTCAGGCATCCAAGCATGGTGTACAAAAGGGTAGTCAGGGCCCATGCGGCCATGTCTCCTCGGCCCCACAGACTGCTTTCCCTGAAGGGAGAGCACAGTCAGAGGAGGGTCAGAGGAAGGCGCTCTAAAGGGCAGAGCCCAGCATAGGCATGCTTCTGCCAGGTCTGAGGATGGTATGTTCTGGGCGCAGTGTATTCCATTCTACATATCCTCCAAATTCTAAGCAAATTCTACAAAAATTGGGAAATGCCCAGGATACTAGATTTTTCCCCCTAGCAACTGGAGAAGGAATGAGTTCTGAGTCCTGGGTTGGTGCAGACTGAAAGAGAGGCCATACATCTGAACCCAACAAGCCTGAGGAGTTAGGGGTTCCAGCTGATGTTTGGCTTCTGAGCACTGAGCTGGCAAATTAATTCCTCCACCTGTGCTTTGGTCCCTGCTGTCTCCCGGGCCTCAGTCCAGCAGCCACCACCTCCCTCACACCTTCCAGTCCCATTCACTGATGGAGCCTTCTTTTAGGCACTTACATATGTTCACATTTCTCTCATTTGAATTCAACAAGAAATAAAAACTTCCTTAGATTGGTCCTCCACTGTCAGCTCTTGTTCCACTTCTTCCTCATATTCAGAGTCAAAATTCTTGAAAAGTTTCCTGTTTCTTCCTTCATGTGGATAAAATGAGCGTTCCTGTGGCCAGGATTCTCGCTTGGCCCTGGTTGATTAGCTCACTGTACACCTGTGGGCAATACATGGCTGTGACTCTATATAAAAGAGCTCTGCCCAGTGCTCTGTGCGTGACATGGTGGTATGACTGCAAGGCTGCAGGAGAGCAGAGCAGAGGACAGAGGCCCAGAGGATGGCTCTGGGTTGGACAACTGTGCAGAGGGGCCCAGAGGATGGCTGTGCAGACAGAGGGGCCCAGAGTCAGAGACCGGCTTGCTGCATACAGACTCGCTCTGAGTGAACGGGATTTTAGTGACTGACCTGCCACCTGGAAATAAAGTTGGGTATAGCCCTTTCACCCTAAGTACAGTTTTGCTGTCAATTTCTTTGGTCACATTGAATCGATAGCGAACTTGCCCAGGGCTGAAATCCATTGGCAAGATACCTCAATTCTTACCTTAAATCCACCACAGTCTGGATCTTGCTGCCACCACATCACCAAAATTCAGAGGACACTTTTCAGCCCTTCACTTGCTTGACCTCTCTCGGGCCCCTGGAACTATGAACTGCTCTTTCATTCCTGAAATGTCCCCTTTGTGGCTTCCAGGACTTTGTTGTTCTGGTTACTAATAGCCACCACACACGTCCATCTCCTCAGCAGGATCTCTTCCTTTCCCATGCACTAACCACCTGCTTTTTTTAAAGGCTATGCCTTAGCCCCTCTGATTGCCTCACTCCATCCCCTCTCCAAGGGTAATCACCACATCAGATCTCTCTCTTCTGATGTCTAGGCCTGAACATCTGACTCTGGGCCCACTGGAAACCATGCAGCTACCTTAATTCAGCATATCCAAAGCTGAACCCCTTTGCTTAGAAAATGCCATCCTGTCCCCCAGCTGCCCAAGCCAGGCATCCAGCTTACTCTTGGCATCTCCATCTCTCTCACCGAGCTCAGACTGGGCATGCTGCAAACTGGCCTAAGTCCAGTTACCATTAACGAATTACTGGGAGATGTTGAAGGCCTTCGGTATAGGTGAGGGCTTTGTTTTGTTGTACCCCAGATTTACTAACTTGGTCCTATAAGCTCAGCTCGATCCACTAGGTACTATACTAGTTGAGATAACGCAAAGCTGATTTAACAAAGACCCAACAATAATACAGTAGTTTAAAGCAACAGTGTAAGGCAGATATTTCAAGTTGGCAGGTGGCTCTGCTCCAGGCAGGCACTCAGGCCTTCTAACATGGTGCTCCGTCATCTCCAGTACCCTGTGTTCTCTGCATGGCCAAGGTCCTAGCCAAATGGCAAGAAGGGAGGCATGCCTATGGTCTTAAGGTTTAGGCCTAGAAATATAGGCACACATTCTTTCACTCACATTCCATTAGACAAAATGTAGCCATCTGACCACACCTATCTGTTCAGTGGGCTATATGTGTGTTGTAGCCATGTCCTTAGGAAGAAGGGCAGATAGATATTTTGGTGGACACCAGTTGTCTCCACCACTGGCACAGTGCCAAATATTTTGTATGCAAGCATTAATCAAGCAGATGCAGTAATATTCTAGAAGCAAGTTCAGCTCACTTACTAGTAAGAACAGATAGCAGAATCTTCAGGTCTAGATCATGGACAGAGCTAGAAGACCACTCTGAAAGCAGTGGGCTGCTGGGCTCATAAATTCATATACTCCTATACATATAAGGCAAAGAGGGCTCTACAGTATTGCTAGTTACACATCACCATATCTTAAATACCACTTTTTTGCCAATTAAAAATAATTTCTAACATTTCTTAAGTTTATTAACAATTAGCATATTGACATAGCAATAGTTGAACCACTTGTAACTGGTCCTCTAGAATATGGAGTCCTGAAACAGGCATTTCAAACACACTCTGGAGAGTAATTCCTGATTAGGGGACTTCAAATACTGAATTACTATCTCTAGACTGAACCTAACAAACACGTGTATATCATATTGTCCATGCTCTTGATACATATTGAAAACATTTACACACACACACACACACACACACACACACACACAGGAAATAAGAGAAGACTAGGTGTCAGAATAGAGATGGTAATTATCAGGTAGGGTCCAGTTATCAACATACAAATACTCCCAGAGAGATTCTATAATTCAGGATCTTATGATGATGACAAAGGGATTTAAAAATGATTGAATCCATTCTGCACTTTACACCACTTCCAGTTCCTTCCCTCTAAGGAACTGCCCATAACAGCTAAACTCTGTGGCCAGGGGAATATTTCTGGGATGGCCTGGATCCTCTTTTCTGTGTTCCACAGGCTCTCATCCCCAACCATTTGGGGATGTCCACTTCCTGTTTCTGGGTCTTTATTATAAGCGAAAGTGGTTCTTAGTGTTTTGCTTCAGCCCTGGCTCACAGTATCATCTTGGACTCCTGAACCCTCCTTGATTCCCTTGCGTGCGATTGCACTGTTGCCTACGAAGGGGCAATAAGACTGGCCGATAAAGCAAGGACTCTGGATTCTGCAGAAGGAGGACCGAATCCCAGCATCACCATTTACCACTGTGTGACTCTGTATCCATTACCCAGCTTCCCTCTTCCCCCGTTCCCTATCTGTAAGATGAGATATAAGTGCAAAGTGCTTAGAACAGTGCCCAGCACACAGGAGCACTCTAAGGGTGTTGGCTCTCACTACTAGGTTCTCTGGCAGGACAGTCAATTGGGAGACCTTGAGTCTACTCCACTTTATTTCATTTTAAGAAGTAAACCAGTAACAAACACTTTTATACTTTATCATTCTTAACATGTCGTATCTACTGCCTTCCCATTAAGTAGCCACAGGTGCACAGTCAGATGGCTGCTGAGGCTGTTTTGAAATTTAAGATGTTTGAACCTGTGATTCCAGCATAAAAGAATTACTTTTCTCTTGTCCTTTATACATTGCCTTCTTTTAAAACAGTTAATTGATTATTAGCCTTTCTATCTGAAGGAATAAAGGGGTAAAAAAAGAGAACTGAAAACTTTTTTTAAAGAACTAAAGTTCAGTAGACAGCTGTTGAAAGTTTGTTTCCACATTGTTTGTGCATTAATTATCTACATACTATTTGTTCATCTTATTAGCTGTAGCTTTTGCTGGTGTTTAAGCTATGCTGAAAACTCCAAGGAAATTATTTTGAAATCAGGTTTGTTTATATCAGACTTTACATGATTTAGGGCTGTAAGCCTGCTTTCCATGAACTGTTTATCCATTGAGTTTATGGTAAATATTTTACTATCTTCCTACTGGATTCAAAACTAATGGCTAAAAGATATATAAAATTTAGAGAGTAATTTATCAAAAAACTACACATAAATAGATTAACACACTTGATTCTATCCTGAAGTAGAGCCCATATCATATAATACCTGAGCAATTTTTCTGCTTTCCTGTACTCCAAGGCAGTGTGGCTGCTAGAATAGCGGCCGGATTCCTAGATCATGGGCACCTTAGGTAGCCCAGGATTTCCCTAGTTGTAGCACAGGAAGTCCCATGGTCCAGGAAACGCCTCAGTCCCACAGAACACTTAGTTGCCCTTGCTGGGAAGTGGGAGGCTTTCATGACAGCCTAGAAAGGTCTGGGTTTACTGGTACAGCAGCACCGTGGACAAACAGGCACCTGGTACTGTCTTCCATCCACAGGTTCCTAGGAGCCTCTTCTTCCGCAGGAGAAAAGAGGAGAAGCAGCCATAACAGTTTCCTGCAAAAAAACTGCCCATTTGCTGCCTAGGATCTGGAACGCTGTGTGCATCCCTCAGCACTCGCATTTGTGCTGAGCGGCGGCTACCCTTACGTGTCATTCAGACCAGGGTTAAGAGAACCGTGGTTAAGCGTAGTGGCTGGGACTCTGCCCCTGTGAGGCTCTGGTCAGGAGAGGCCATGACTCCTGGGCCACACTCTTCATTCAGGGAACATGGAGTCTGGATTCACTGAGGCTGAGAAACTGGGAAAAGGCAGCAACCTGCCATAGCGCAACTCAAGCCGATTTTTAGCTACGAAGCCTAGAGTTTTCCCTGCGACATTGATCAAGCCATATGGCCAGCAGCCCATCTATTTTGATCAATTAGCCTCTGCCAAAGATCTTGGTGAGCCAAAGCTTTCTGATTAGTGATATGTCCCTGCCGCCTTTTATGGTAGGTGTGCCCACACAGCTTGTCTTTGGCAGTCAAATACACTACTTGGGACCCCCTCATCCCACTGAAGTCAGCCAGCCCCTCTCAGTGGTGACATCCCCTAGTCATACCCAGTCTATAAAAGAGAGCAGCCAGTTTTCGAAGGGTGCAGATGCTTTAGTGAAGGGAGTTGTCTTCCGGGCCTCTTCCTGGAATGTAGCTGGGGGCTGGATATGCAGTTGAAGATAAAACCCATCCAACGTTCCTGTCTCTGTAAGCCTTTGGATTCCATCCTCCACATCATGCCAGGAAAGCACTCTAGTAGGTGCACTCTTACCAGTGAGTTTGGCCTGACCTGTGTTACGCTCCCTGCTTCTTGTTCTGACATCGTTAGAATGAATTCCCACAATGCCCCCCAAATTCCTGAATGATATGCATGAGAAAAGTGTGGTGGCTCTTCTGGCAGGTAAATTATGTCCTCCTATATCATAGTTTGTACCTGTCCTGCTGGCACATGCTGAGATGTAACCTTAGTTATACGTCTAGTCACATAGGGGGTGGTTGGGTCTTAAGGAGAAGGAAAGACCCCTTTCAAGACACCTGCCCCAGATGAGGTTTTCACGAGCATTTAAGCAAAGGAAGACTAGTTTGCTTGGACTTATTTGCGAGCTTCTTCAACAGGAAAGAGAGGCTCAGAAACTATAAATTCAACCATTGTTTCAATTCAGCAACCCATACAACTAAATTTTGTGTTTAATTTTCAGCAATATCAGTCCTCTGTGTAAAAAGAAAAATTCAGGCTGTCATGCAAGGCTTCTGGTTCTCCAACTGGGACTTGAGCTGAGTTAAAAGATTTGAGTTTGTCATTTTCTTTCTGTAAGCTCTCAAGTGCCCTCAGAAAACTCAGTCTCACACCATATTTCTCCATATTCCTGACAGTTACGGGCAACAATTACTTGGGCTCCAAAGCCCCTTGCTTCAGTTTGTACCTCTTTATAATCAAACTCAGGTGATAGTTTGATTGTGGGGGCCCAGCAGGCTGGAGATCACCAGCTTCCCATTTCTCATGGGCAAGGAGTTCGGCACTGCCCTCAAATCAAAGGGCAAGACCAAACCAACCCCCAAATCCAGTCTTTTCAGGTCTACCTCCCAAGGTGCTCCCAGAACCAATTCTGTATCAGTCATACTGTGCCAGTGAGAGGCCGAGCATAATTTGAACAGGGAAAGTTTAATAGAAAGAGTTATTAACTAATGCAGAGTAATAACTATGAGGAGTAAGGAGAACTCTAAAGAATACCCCAGGGCTGGGAAAAGTACCCAAGGAAGAAACAGACTTGGAAGGCAGCACCCTTGCCTCAAGCTGGGACACAAACCTTGTTGGAGAAGGAGTGGTTGCAGCCCACCGGGTGATGGCCAAGTTGCTGGGTGGGCCTCAGCCAGCACTTGTTCATAAGGTATCCTCAGAACCTAGAACAGTGCATGGCATATAATAAATTAGATATTTGATAAATATTGTACTTGATAAATATTAATTATATGAATAGCTGTAGGTGTTGGGAAAGGGGTGATTCTTCTAGAACATAAGTCCACACACAGACAGATTGACAGCAATAGAATTTCAGCTCCTAACTCAATTAGCATAGCAATAATGTGATTGCATTTTGATTCTTCTCACTTCAACTTGATGAAAATGACTTCTACTTTGTGTGTGGTATAATTAACACTGCAAAACTCACCTCTGCATGTGTGTGTAGTTCTATGATTTTGACAAATGCATACAATTGCAATAAAGATATAGAACAATTCTATTCATCCTCTTCAATTCCCTTAAGCCCTTTTGTAGTCAACCTTTCCCCTGACATCGTTTCTAGCAACCACTGATCTTTTATCTATTCCCACAGTTTTGCTTTTTCCAGGATGTCATAAAAATGGAATCCTACAATACATTGCTTTTGCATCTGACTTCCTTCACTTAGCATAATCCATCTGAGATCCAATGATGTGGCTGCATGTATCAGTAGTTTGTTCTTTTTTATTGCTGGGAGGTATTGCACTATACATATGCACCACAGATGGTTTACCCTTCACCAGTTGAAGGACACTTTTCTTTTTATTGAAGTACTGTTGATGTATAATCTTATATTGGTTTCAAGCATACAACAGTGGTTCAACACTTACCAATATTATTAAATACTCACCCCCACTAGTGTGGTTACTACCTGTCAACCTAGGAAGATGTTATAGAATCACTGGCTATATTCTCCATACTGTACTACTATCCCTGTGACCTATTTATATTATAATTGAGAATTTTTGTGCCCCTTTATCATCCTCCCCACCCACCCACTCCAGCTCTCCCTGATAGTAACTGTTGGTGTCTCTGAGTCTACTGCTCTTCTGTTCAGTTTGTTTTGTTTTCAGATTCCAGAAATAAGTGAAATCATATGGTATTTGTCTTTCTTCACCTGGCTTATTTCACTGAGCATAATATTCTGTAGATCCATACATGTTGTTGCAAATGGCAGGATTTCTTTTCTTTTTATGGCTGAATAATATTCCATTGTGTATATGTACACAGCATCTTCTTTATTCATTCATCTATTGATGGACACTTTGATTGTTTTCATATTTTGGCTATTGCAAATAATTTTGAAATAAACATAGGGGTGCATATATCTTTTCAAATCAGGGATTTGTTTTCTTCTGGTAAATTTCTAGAAGTGGAATTACTGGGTCATATAGTGTTTCTATTTTTAGTTTTTTGAGGGACCTCCATACCGCTCTCCACAGTGGCTGCAACAACTGACATTCCCACCAACGGTATAGGAGGGGTCCCTTTTCTCCACATCCTCACCAACACTTGCTATTTCTTGTCTTTTGGATAGTGGCCATTCTGATTGGTGTGAGGTGATATTTCATTGTGGTTTTCATTTGCATGTCCCCGATGATTAGTGATGAGGAGCACTTTTTTATGTGCCTGTTGGCTATCTGTATTTGTTGTAGAAATGTCTGTTCAGGTTCTCTGCCCATTTTCTAACTGGGTTATTTGTTTTTTTGATGTTGAGACAAATGAGTACTTTATATATTTTGGATTATACCCCTTATCAGATAAATCATTTATGAATATATTCTCCCATACTGTAGGTTCCTTTTTTGCTTTGCTGTGCAGAAGCTTTTAGTTTGATGTAGTACCACTTGTTCATTTTTTATTTTGTTTCCCTTGCTTGAGGAGATGAGTCCAGGAAAAAATTGCTCATATTTATATTCGGGAGATTTTTGCTTGTTTTCTTCTAAGAGTTTTATGGTTTCATGTCTTACATTTAGGTCTTTGATCCATTTCAAGTTTACTTTTGTGTATGAGGTTAAACAGTAATCCAGTTTCATTCTCTTGCATGTAGCTGTCCTGTTTCCCCAACACCAGTTATTGGAAGAGGCTGTCTTTCCCCATTGTATATTCGGCTCCTTTATTGTACATTAATTGGCCATATTTGTGTGGGTTTACACCTGGGTTCTCTATTAATCTGTTCCATTGATCTATGAATCTGTTCTTGTGCCAGTACCATACTGTTTTGATTACTATAGCTTTGTAGTATAGATTGAAACCAGGGCATGTAATACCCCCAGGTTTGTTCTTTTTCAAGATTGTTTTGGCTATTCATGGTCTTTTGTGGTTCAGTATGAATCTTATGATTATTTGCTCTAGTTCACTGGAAAATGCCATTGGTATTTTGATAGGGATTGCACTGAATCTGTAAATTGCTTAGGGCCAGATGGCCATTTTGACAATATTAATTCTTCCTATCCATGAGCATGGGATAGATTTCCATTTATTTGTGTCTTCAAGTTTTCTCATGAGCATCTTATAAGTTTTCAGAGTCCAGATCTTACACTTCCTTGGTTAGGTTTACTCCTAGGTATTTTATTCTTTTTGATGCAATTGTAAACGGAGTTGTTTTCCTGATTCTCTTTCTATTAGTTCATTATTAGTATATAGGAATGCAACAGATTTCTGTGTATTGATTATGTACCCTAGAACTTTGTTTAATTTAGTTATTAGTTCTAATAGTTTTTTAGTGGAGTATTTAGGATTTCCTATGTATAATATCATGTCATCTGCACATAGTGACAGTTTAACTTCTTTCTTACCAATTTGGATATCTTTTTTCTCTTTATCTTGTCTGATTGCCATGGCTAGGCCTTCCAGTACTATGTTGAATAAAAGTAGTGAGAGTGGATATCCTTGTCTTGTTTCTGATCTTAGAGGAAAAGCTTTCAGCTTTTCACCATTGAGCATGATGGTAGATGTGGGTTTGTCATAGATGGCCTTTATTATATTGAGATACATTCCCCCTATGCCCATTTTGTTGAGAGTTTTTATCAAAAAGGATGTTGAATTTTTTCAAAAGTTTTTCAACATTTATTGAGATGATCATGTGTTTTTTTGTCCTTTTTGTTATTGTGGTGTATCACATTTATTTATATATGCATATTGTACCATCACATCCTTGCATCCCTGGAATAAATCCCACTTGGTCATGATGGATGATCCTTTTGATGTATTTTTGAACTCAGTTTGCTAACATTTTGTTGAGGATTTTTGTATCTATGTTCCTCAGGGATATTGGTCTAAAATTTTCTTTATTTTGCAATGTCTTAGTCTGGTTTTGGTACTAGAGTGATGCTGGCCTCATAGAATGAGTTTGGTATATTTCCTCATCTTCTTCTTCTTGGAATACTTAAGAAGAATCAATATTAGCTCTTCTTTAAATGTCTGGCAGAATTCAGCTGTGAAGCCTTTTGAGTCTGGACACTTTTTTTCCAGTTTGGGGTGATCATAAAACAAGCTACTGTAACTGTTCATGAGCAGAATTTGTGTGAGGCTGTTTTCTTTCCTCTTGGGTAAATCACTAAGAATGTGATTGTCGGGTCATATGGTGAATGCAGCGCTAACTACAAGAACCTGCCAAACTGTTTTCCAAAGTGACACCACCACCTTGCTTTTCCACCAGCAACTTCACCACTTGTTATAATGTAGCATGGCTATAGAAATAAGATCTGAAATCTGACCTTGCTCCTTGAATCTGCTGTTTGCTCCTACTTCCAGGCTTTACACTTGCTCTTCCTTCTTCCCGGAACACATTTGTATATGGCAGTGTAACTTCCATTCACATTTGATGTTAAAGGAGAGCCTAGCTACACACATAATAAAAACCAGCCAGAAACAAATGAAGAAATCAGAAACATGAATGTATCAATGGGGTAACATTTTAAGGCCATGAACTGAAGGCCTTTCCTTACATTCTTCTGGATATCCTGAGATGTCAACAATTTTCAATTAGTGATTGATTAACTTGTGCTAAAAACTTTATTTGTAACATGTTTTCTAGTGAATTTACTTAAAATATTCATAGAGCATGTATTTTTAGTACTAAAATTTTGATCAGAAACATAAACTCGCTCTCGATTCTAAAGCGTTAAAGCTATCGTTATCTCTGTGTGAGGAAATAACATAAACTGAAAGCAGTTTGTGTTTATGAGGCATTCCTGTAACACCACTTGACCTCAGATCCCAGTAATCTTTTCACAGATAAAGTATCAGTATCAACATTTTTACTGCCTACCTGTAAAGGAAGTAAGAGTCATGATAATTTATGTTTGTTACAGTGCCTAAGGAAAAAATTAATTAATAACTTTGATTTTTAAAAGAAGATTCTTAGTTTTAAACTGGTAAGTAAACAACTAGAAATCTAATGATGTTTGTATAATTACTTTCAATTCCTTTACATTCAATTTATACTTTATTAGTGGGTACAGTTTCCCCTTTAACATTCATTCATAATTTTAACAAGTTCTCCACTTTCTGTTCCTCATTCTTCTGCTCCCACCCACCATTCAGGAACTGAATGTTAAAACTGTTTTCCTAAAATAGAACTTTAAAATCAGCTATCTCTTAAGTGAATAGTTCCTCCTTGATGGTTTCAAGAAAGAGAAAACATTTGGAGAAAAAAAAAATCTGAAAATGCCTGCAAAAATGACAATATTTAATGAGCATGTACTATATTGTTAAAAGATTTATATACATGATTCACAATACATATTTATTGAGCACTTACTCTGTGCTAGGCATTATTCCAGGTATTGTAGATAAAGTACTGATCCAAACAGAAAATATCTGTGCTCTGGTAGAACATAGATTCTGGATGGTGAAGACACACAATAAAGAAAATAAATAAAATAATTGTATCATATGTTTTACTATGGAAAAAATTAAACAGAAAGCAAGTAGAAGTTTGTTTATGGTGAGTGTTCAGTTTTAGAAAGGGAAGACAAGGAAGGTTTCACTGAGATGTTGATATTTGGGTAAAGACTGAAGGAGGTAGGGTCAGCCTTGATAGAACCTGGGGGCAGCATTCCAGGAACTACAATGTGCCCAGTGTAGCTAGAGGAGGGTAGCAAGAGAGAAAGTGGTGAGGAAAAGGAGGTGGGCAGCCAGATCAGACAGGGCCTGAGGGCCATGCTTGGGACTTTGGCTTTAACACAGAGAAATTGGGAGCCACTGGGTGGTTCTGAACAGAGGCCTGGCAGGTTCTAGCTTATGTTTTAACAGGATCAGCCTGGCTCTTGCAGTGAAAACAGAATGAAAGACCAGAGAAAAGGAGGGAGACCAACTGGAAAGCACTAATCTAGAGAGAGAGGATGGTGATTACACCAAGGTGGTAGCAAAAGAAGTGGTGAGTAAAGGTGGGATTCTGCACATAAAGAGCCAAGAGGCTCTTCTACTGTCTTGGATATGGAACGTGAGAGAAAGAGGTGACTCATGGACAACCCCAAGGTTTTGGCCAGGGCACCAGGAAGAGTGGATGCCATTACTGAGTTGGTGTGGATGGTGGGAGGAGGAGGTTTGAAGGGAAGAGTGGGAGCTCAGTTTGCCATGTTAGTTAGAGATGCCTGTTTAGCATTCAAGGAGAAATATAAGTAGGCAGTTCAATATTCAGTTCTGCCCAGTTCAACTTCAAGAGGGAAGTTTAGGCTGGACATACACATTTGGGAGTAATCAATGTACAGGTGGCATTTAAAGTCATAAGTTGGGATGATATCATTTTCTCATGAAATCCTTAAACCACCACCATGATGTAGATGATATTATTTTAATCCTCATTTTAGATATACAGAAATTAAAGCTGGAAAGGCTTAAATAGTTTGTTCTAAGTCATATAGTTAGTAACTATATGGACTTAACTGTTCATTCTTATCTCAATTCTCATCTGGCAATAACTTGTTCTGATTATGAGTAAATTATTTCTCTAGGTCTTCATTTACTTACATGCAAACTTAAGGGTAAATGGTTTTCAAACTGTGTTGTGTGAGAATCCCTAGGCCTCCCAGAAGTCCAGCAGGGGCTTGCTCTCTTGAACAAGAAAGAGGGGCCTGGATGGGAGGTTTCAGGCATCTTTACTCAGGTTAAAGGGACAGCTGTTCTAGGCATTGTGTTCTGTTCTTATGACTCTAGCTCAATGTTGAGAAGAGAAGGAAAACAAAGAGTTTTTACATTTTCTGATTAAAATGTTAATAGATGAGCAGGAACAACTGAATATCTCTGTACCTAGTGGCCTGCTTATTTGTCTGTCAACCCATCTACCCATCCATCCATCCACCCATTCATCATCTATTTATCATCATCTAGCTCTTAACTTACTCATGAAAGAACATCCAGACAGACAGAAAAAGATAACACTGTTGGCAGAACAGACTTTAAAAGCACAGACATACTGATTTATCTGTGATTTCTTTTTCTTTTTCCATAGCTGCCTACCTTTCAAAGCAAGGGAGTAGGAGGAGAAAGGAACTAACATTTTTTGAGTTTTTATCATGTGCCAGGAAATTTGTTTTGCCTCACACCAAACAGACGAAATTAAATTTTATTCCCTATGTTTAGCTGATAAGGAAACTTAAGTTCTGAGTTATGTAATTTTTGTAAGTCAAATCTTTTGAATATCGATAATGTCATATAGTGTTGTTATTTGTCAGAAATATGTTTACCACTAATTTAATTTAAGATCTCCTAGTAGCTACATTTGAAAAGCAAAAAGAAATAGGTAAAATTAATTTTAATGATATATTTTACTTAACTCAATATACAAAATACACATTTCAGCTTGGAATGAATAAACAAATTACTAATGAGATATTTGTATTTTTGTCATACTAGATCTTTGGAATTTTGGGTGTATTTTACACTTACAGGATATCTCAGTTCAACCAAGCCACATTTCAAGTACTTAATTACCTCATGCGGCCAGTGGCTTCCATATCGGACAGCATAGCTTGATATGTGAGTTTTTGAGGATAGGAACTATCTAATTCATCTCTGTTCGCACAGCAACTAGCCTGTGCCTGGGACATACGACATGCTCAACAAATGTTTGATGATTGACTGAATAATACACATTTATGAGAACAACTACAAATATGTGAAACTTGTTACCTTCCCCATGGAAAAGATAGTTCCATCTAAAGCACAAAATAGATAATCCAATAGCTATTAATAAAATGACCTTGTAAAATAACACCGTGTAATTATGTCAAATATCAGATCTGGGGATATGATCAACAAGGGAGCTTGTATTAACAACAGTAATAACCAAATGGACAAGACATGCAGGCAATTTGCAAAAAAGTAAACATGAATGTCCTATTAACATTTTGAAAAATATTCAACTACACTAGTAACCACAGAAATGTAAGTGGAATAATGTTTTATTCTGGCCTGTGCAAAGGGCAAGGATTAAAAAATTAAGTCTTCATGTACACTAGAGTCTGAGGAAAGAGGCCCTCAAGTGCTGAAGTAAAAATATAGACTTTTCTGGAGGTAGTTTGAGAAAATGTATCCAAAAACCTTAAAAATGTGCATGTCACCACGTCCCAGTCTCTATCCCCACCTTACAGTCTCTGGAAATATGCACACAGATGCTCTGCTTCTAGGAATTTATCCTACATAAATAATCGGAGTTGTGCGCAAAGATATGAATCTATTCACAGCACTAGTGTTTGTGAGGGAGGAGCAAAAATAAAAATCCTATGTATTCAATAACAGCATTAAGTAATAGTACCTGCATATGATAAAAATTTAGGCAACCCATAAAGACATATTTTGAAATACTTACTGACACAGGAAAATATTAAGTGAAGCAAGTAGATTTTGAAAAAGAAGTATAGTGTGGCTTCAATTTTATTAAAAATATGTTTATATGCCTATTAACAGTCTAGAAGATTCAGTCTGCTAATAGTGGATATCTTTGTATAACGATGCAAAAATGAATTTTATTTTCCTCTTGGTGCTTTTCTATATTTCTAGACTTCCCACAACTTTTGCATTAGGTAAAATGTGGTAAATATTATTTTAAAAAGATAGAAGAAAAGAAAGTGATGGGAAATTTTTTATTTCATGCCCCTTATCTATTATTCCTGAGAATAAGCAGGGCGGCATTGCTATTCCTGGCCATGTTTCTGATAATGGGCAAGATGTGGCAATCCATTGTACAATATTACAGGAGGCTGTTGGACATGATGGTTAAGAAACTAGGTTGGCTCCATAGTGAGATGGGGAAATGCTTGCTTTACAGTGTGACTTACTGGAAGCCAAAAGAATGTCTCAACTTCGGTGCTCTATCAGGTTTATTTTATTTTTTTTAGAACTGTCACTCTTTTTCAAATGTGGGCAAAGATTATCACTTAAAAGAAGATATGAAGTCTGAGGCTGCAATTACAGGCCTTCCTTTAGGACTCAATCCTATCCTATCCTATCCTTTACTTTAGAAAGAACTTACTAAAATAATAATAATAGTCCTCTTTCCTTTGTTTTGTAGGGGTTACATATAGATTACCTTGAAGTATATTTTTAAATGCAAATATTAAAAAGTAAAACTAATACTGGAAGAATCAAAGGTTACATTCATAGTTTAGCTTACATTCATAGTAATGCCTACATTCATAGTTTAGCATTCACTGTAACAATGTACAGTTTAACATACATTACATACCTGTAATTTAGGACCAATGCCCATATACATTTATTATAAAACAGTATTATAATAACCTATTACCCATGACATATCAATTTTTGTTCCTTTAGTCTTCATTATATATTTTACATAGTTTTAATCATGTACAATATATTTTTATTGTGGTGCCTCACATTGTAAATTTTTTATACGTTATTGAATGGCATTAATAATCTCTAATGGTTGCACCTAACACCAGGCCTGGCAAATACTCAGATGTTAGCTCATTGCTGTGCAATATATTATGAGTATCTATTGAGTGCCTGCAGTGTGACATCTTGGGATTATTTCAGTGAATAAGACAAAGTTGCAGTTATCATGGAATCTGCATCCTGGTAGATGGAAAGATGATTTTTAAACCCAGGAGAAGAGTATTTTTATTATTAGTTATTAATATTAATAATATTAACATTATTATTAGAGAAGCTGAACTATGGAGAAATTGGGCAACTGGCCCAAGATCATTCACTGGCAGGTGTCAAAGCAAAGATCCCAGCCCAGGCGAGCTGCCTCCAGGACTGGTATTCTTAGTAGCTGCTCCAGGTGCCAACCAAGCGCCCTGGCAGCTCAGAGGACAGGTCTGTCAGAGCTCAGATAGTTGTCTTAGTTTACTTGTTGCTGCTAAAACAAATTACCAGCCTGTTCGTGGCTTAAAACAACACGAATGTATGATCTTACTATTCTGGAGGTCAGAAGCCAAACTCAGGCTCACTGGGCAAGTCCAGGTGTCAGCAGGGCTGGCTCCTCCAGATGCTCACAGGGGAGAGCCTGGGTCCTTGTGCTTTTCAGCCCAGAGAGGCCACCTGCATTCCTCAGCTCGGCTCCTTCCTTGCCTTACTCTCACCTTTTGCTTTCATTGTCACATCACCTACTACTGACTTGGACCTTCTTGCCTCCCTCTTAAAAAGACTCGGGCGATTACATTGTGCCCACCTGGATAAACCAGGAACATCGTCCTGTCTCAACATCCTTCTCCATCACATCGGCAAAGCCCCTCACCATACAAGGTAACGTATTCATGGGTTCTGGGACCAGGAAATGGACATCTCCGGGGGGCTTTATTCAGCCTGTCACTGTTGTGAACACTATATGGGATTTAGGACATAAAGGTAGGATTGGGTGAAAAAGGGAGAGATTTGAGTGAACCGCAGTTGTAGCGTGTCTTTTCTGTGCCAGGTTGTATCAAGTTTGCTCAAAGCAGCCTAACAAGATACCACAGAGTGGCTTAAAAACAGAAATTGATTTTCTAACAGTTCTCAAGGCCAGAATTCTGAGATCAAGGTATTCACATGGTTGTCTTCTTCTAAGGCCTCTCTCCCTGGCTGGCAAATGGCATCTTCTCCCTGGGCACGCACAGCCATCTGTGTATGTGCAAGTGTCTGGTGACTGAGTGTCCAGATTTCCTTAAAAGGACACCAGTCATAGTGGGGTAGGCCCTACCTAAGAGACCTAAGAGACAAGTCACAATGGGGTAGGGCCTACATAATGACCTCATTTTAGTTTAATTTAAACTTCTTAAAAGACCTTATCACCAAATATGGTAATATTCGGAATTACTGGGATTAGGAGTTCAATACATGAATTTTGGGGCAAGACAGGTCAGCCCATAACAGGCCTTAACAAATGCCAACTCTATTTAATGCTCACAACAGTCCAGGTTTGGCAGATGAGAACGTGGTGGCTGAAGTCCATCACTTGCCTGAGGTCTCCCAGCTGGCAAGTATGAGAGAGGACACACACAGAGGCCTGTTTGCTGCAGAGGCCAGGCCCTTATTGGGTACCAGCTGCCGGGAGGACAGCTGTGATGGCAGAGGAGGTGGATGAGCATGGACTGTGGATAATGAACAGGCCAGCCTGAAGGCGAGAGTGTATGTTGATTTGGGAGAAATAGTAGGGTGCATCCTGGCTGTGGAGGCCTTTACAATCTGAAAGAGGCATGGAGCAATTTAGCAAAGAAGTCCAGGAAGGAGAGACAGCACTTGTGATGTTATTAGTGGAATCTAGCCAGATTTCCTGTAGCTCTCACCCCAATTCCACCTCCACCATAAACTTATATTGGACAACTGTTCCGTTTATAAAGTTCTTCTGTACAACCCCAGGGTGACCCTGCAGCAGGAAACGAGGGCAAGAGCCTTCTCAACTGAATGGGTTTCCCAAGACAAGACTGCTGATCCCACCTACCTTAAATTATAGTGCCCTCATGGCTATAAAAGAGACAGACAACCCTGATACTAGATGGATGATGGCTGCACTTGTTTCCAACTTCAATTGTTTTAAGCTAATTTTAGGAGCTAATACTGTTCTTTGTCTTTCTTTTTTTTTTTAAACTCTACCTGTCCCTTATCCATTTATTTGTTTGTGGGTAAAATTGCAATACTTCCAGAATCTCTCACCTGGCCTTAAAGCATCTTCATATCAATAGGTATTTCCAATGGGTGGAGAGAAGTAGTCCACCTCCATATCAATAAGTAATTACAAGGGGTAGTGAGGGCTTATCTGGACTGGAGAGGTTGGGTGGGGTGCCTTTTTGCAGCTGGGTTGCAAGAGACACCAGCAAGCAGAAGTGTGAGCAGAAGTGGATGACTGTTTGTAAGAAATAAATGGGTTTCTCCCACTTAATTTCTCCCTTGGACTGATTTTAGTTTCAAAGGTATTTTGCCACGGGCTGGGAAAATATTTTCCCCCCAGAGTTACATCTGGTGGTAGTCGGCAGGACCTCTGAACCAGAAACCTGTCTTCATGGGTGTGACCTTTGGGTGGGCTGCCCCCAGAGATGATGGGGAGATGCCTGGAACGCCCCTGTGGGTGGTGGGGAGGTCCCAGTGGCTGCAGTGGTGGAGGGTGCAGCTTCACCTGGGAGCCCCCTATCTGTGGGGCTTCCAATTGGGGAGCCTCTAGTGGTCAACTGGTCTAGGGTAAAGCACCTCCTAGAAGAGTGGGGCCTTCCCCAGAAGGGTGGAGACATTGGAAGCTGTGGAATTAGCCCTCCGTGAGATAGAAGACTGCTTAGAGGCCCTAAGTGGCTGTGTAGCAGCTGGAATTGTGGGATGTCTATTACTTGAAATAGCGGAAAGGGTATGGAGGAGAGAGAGACTTCAGCAGGAGAGGGACACACTTCAGCATCACTTGGAGGAGCTGGGTGGTGACCTACAGGGTGCCCTTACAAAGAGAGATAGTTATTGAGAAGACAGGTCGCACTCCTGCAAGACACGTTAGCAGCGAGGGAGGAGGCAGCAGGAGGATCCGTGTTGCAGAAGGCCGAGGTGGAGGGGGAGGAAAGAGCAGTGCCTTCAGCCCCAGAGATGGTAGAGGGGATGTTGGGAGAGGATGAAGGGGTGGGGCTGAGGGCTGATCTGTTGCTGAGGCCACAGCCCAAGGCACCAGCGTCTCCTGTATTAAAGGCCACCCCGGCTGTAATTAAGAAAATAAAAGGCAACAACTGTGGGCTCCTGAGGGGGAGGAGTTGCTCCCTCCCCAGGTTGTGGAGCACTCTGTGCTCTGCCTCTATGCCCAGGAAGAGCTGGTGGACATGAGCATCTGGTTTTGGCAGAAGCCATTGGAATCTCTGCCTACATGGCTTTTGCGTCTCTGAGATGTGGGGGTAGAAAACATTGTTATGTCAAGTACAGAGATGAGTAGACTGGCTTCCCTGAAAATTCACCCTTCCCTCTGGCAGCAGTTGCAAAGTGCCTATCACACCTCAGGGAATCAAGTGCTTCTGAATTGGCTGACAGCAGCCATCAGGGCAGTTTAGCCTAATCAGGGTGATTTACCATACTTACCTACTAGCTGGAAAACGTATGCAGAGCTCCAGCAGGTGTTATGGGAGCTGGGAATGCAAAGTATCATCTGTAATACGGACCCCCTCAGGGCTCCAATGAGGAGTTGTTCACTCTAGGAATGAGAAATCTTATGCTCCATATAGCTTCTACATCTCTCTTTGGGTCCCTAGTGACTATTCTTGCCCCCCACATAAGGCAACCCATAAGTGAGGCTACTTGTACTTCAGCAGATCTGGGGGAGGTTGAAACAATAAGAGCACGGAAGGAAGTATGGGCTACAACTAAAAGGAGAGGCACAAGGGGGCCTGTGAAGGTCTCAAGGACCCAGATGTGGGTTGATTTGATAAAGGCCAGGGCAGTGAAAGAAAACTTGATGGGCATCCCGATGGGATCTTGTTAGAACTGTGGCACCAATTAAAGCCGGAGCAGCAGTTCCAGCTGCTGAAGTCCAGGACATGGAAGCCAGAGGCAAAGCCCCATGTTCAGCCTCCGTCCCTGAAAGACTTCCTGGGGGATAGTATTTAGGTTCTGCCTGGGCCTTCATCCCCACAGAAGGACAATTGGGCATCGTGGTTTGACTGGGGTGAGGTGGGTCAAGGTTCCCACCTTGGGGCACCTGGTGGGGAACAGAGGCCACATGTAGAATTAGCAATTAATTGGTCCCCTGTGAATGTACAATGTGTCCTGGCACTGGTAGACAGAGGAGCTGAATGTTCTCTGATTTATGGCAACCCTGAGCATTTTCCTGGGACTCCTGCTGTGATAGATGGCTATGGGGTAAGGCAATTAGAGTGAAGAAACCCCAAATCCCACTGGGGATAGGGGATTTAACCTCAAAGGAATATACTGTGTACATTTCTCCCAATCCTGAATGTATTTTGGGGGTAGATATCCTGCAGGGCCTGTGGTTACAGACCACTGCAGGTGAGTTCAGACTGAGGGTAGTACATGTGGTAAAGGCAGTTCTGAGGGGACATATTCAGCACCCATCTGAAGCTCTGCCTGTACATTGGTGGGTGACAAATACTAAACAGTATAAGTTGCCTGGGGGACACAAGGAAATTGGAAAAACTACAGGAGTTGGAGAAGGTGGGTTTCATAAAGCTCACTCATAGCCCTTTTAATTTCCCAATGTGGCCAGTGAAAAGGCCAGACGGCTCCTGGTGTATGACCGTGGACTACAGGGAATTGAATAATGTCACACCTCCTTTGCATGCTGCTGTCCCCTCTATAGCAGCCCTTATGGACACCCTCAGTCATGAACTATGAATGTGTCATTACGTTGTGGAACTTGTTAATGCTTTCTTCTCTATTGACATAACATAGGAAAGTCAGGAACAGTTTGCCTTCATGTGGGAAGGTCGGCAGTGGACATTCACTGTCCTTCCACAGGGATACCTCCACAGTCTCACCATTTGTCATGGACTTGTAGCCCAAGACTTGGCCATATGGAAGAAACCACAAGTGGAGTGGCTGTATCATTACATTGATGATATCATGCTCACATCTGATCTCTTGCAGATTTAGAAGGGGCAGTTCATAGACTGCTGCAACATCTACAGGAGAAAGGATAGGCTTTGAACAACACCAAAGTTCAGGGACCTGTTGTGTCTGTAAAGTTCTTGGGGGTTGTAGTTTTCCCAGAAGCAGTCTTAGACAAGGTCCAGGCTTTCCCTACCCCTACCACTGTGGCAGTATTACATGAGTTTTTGGGTCTTTTGGGCTACTGCGGAGTGTTTATCCCACACTTAGCACAAATTCTGAAACCCTTATACTGTTTGGTATGAAAGGGCATCAGGTGGGACTGGGATGAGACATGTGCAGCTGCTTTTACTGATGCTAAGCAGGCAGTCAAGCAGTACAGGCCTTGAGGGTAATGAACTCAAGGCCATGTGAGCTAGATGTTCATGTAACTGAAGATGGTTATGGATGGGGCCTTTGGTAGCGGCTTGAATGGACCTGCCAACCTATTGGATTCTGGTCACAACTAAGGAAAGGAAGAGAGGTCAGGTACACCTTGATAGAGAAGCAACTGGCTGCTGTGTACCACACCTTGCTGGCTATGGAGCCCATCACCAGAACAGCTGTGACCAAGGTAATAACCACCTATTCCATCACAGGGTGGGTGCAAGACTGGACCCAAAGGCCATGGAGTAGCATGGCATAGACACCTACACTGGCCAAATGGGGCACATACTTACAGCAGTGTAGCGCCTGCCTACTAGCCCCTTAAGTGGAGAACTACAATGCTTATTGGGGCCAGTGACATATACCAGTGGAAAATAGGAAGAACTTGCTTTTGAGCCATTGGTAGCCAAGAGTCCTTATCAGAAGGGAAAAGCCCCTATACCTGAAGATGCTTGGTATACTAATGGTTCCAGTTGTGAGCAGCTCCCGAGGGGGAGGGCTGTGGCTTTTCCTCCTAAGACTGAGACAATATGAATGGAGGATGGAGATGGTAAGAGCAATCAGTGGGCTGATTTTCAGACAGTATGTCTTATGATCACCCAGGCACCCTTCCCTATAGTTGTCTGCACTGACAGCTGGGCTGTCTATAGGGGCTTGACCATGTAGTTACTGACATGGTACCATGCTAACTGGATGGCTGGTCAACAGCCCCTTTGGAGCCAAGAGCTGTGACAAGACCTATGGAACTCTAGTCAAACTAAGACAGTTGCCATATATCATATGACTGGTCATTTGCCCTCGGCATCCCCAGGGAATGATGAAGCAGACACATTGGCCCAGGTGCACTGACTAGAAGGAAAGCCTGCCTCTGATGTAGCCCAATGGCCATCAGCATTTGTTGCATGTGGGGCAAAAGATAATGTGGGCTGAAGCCTGTTGGTGGGTCTGGTCTTTGACCTTTGAAGAAGTCAGCAGAGCCTGGAGGGAGTGCCTTGTGTGCTCTAAGAGGGACTTAACACTGAGTCCTGGAGCAACATGGGACAATAGTAAAGGGGCCGATACCCCATTGTCAGATGGCAGACAGACTATATTGGGCCTCTGACCTTATAAGGATATCAGTAAGCCATGACTTGTGTGGACATGGCTACTGGACTGTTGGTCCAGTACTTTTCCTGCATGTCTGGCAGATCGCCAAACCACCAAGAGGCGCCTAGAGCATCTCTTTGCAGCCTATGGCCAGCCCCAGGTGACTGAGGGTGATCAAGGCACCCACTTTACAGGACATGTGTTACAACAATGGGTGTAGCAGTTAGGAATAAAGTGGAAGTTTCATGTACCATATAACTCTACCAGGGCAGGCATGACAGAGAGGTACAACAGTTTGTTGAATTTGGCCTGAAGTCAGACACCAATAGTCTATGGGGCTGGTCAGTTTGCCCATGGAAAGTGCTACAGAGTTTGAATAAGAAGCCACGTAAAGGAGCTTTGAGCCCTGTGGATATGCTAACACACCTTGCTGCCCCTCCTATACAAGTATGTGCAAATCAAAGAAGAGTTATTGAAGCCTAGATATGAAGAGCAACATCCTGCTGCCAGCCCCCACTGCATTAAACCCTGGAGACTCTGTTGAATGGACATGCCCCTGGACATTTCAACACATGGACCAGTAATGGATGGCCCTTCTGGCAACTTGGGGAAAAGGCCTGGAAGCTGGCCTCCTATGTGTTCCTGGAGTAACAGCAGAGTGGCCCCCAAAGATCACAGTAATGCACCCAAAATGTCTGGGAGGTAAGAGCATCTGATGGGGACATTTTGTTTTATCTTGGATGCAGTCTACCTGATGGTCAAGATTTGCCTATGATGGTGTCATTAAAACATGTATCTTATCGCCCTTAGGTTATTTTCTTCTACACCTCTTGTGGCCTGGATGTGCCCCCTGGTTGCAGCTGCCATGTGATTATTGCTCTGAACTCCCTACCTGTTCAGCTACTGATCACCTGTGGAATGGGCGAGCTATGGACTAAATCTGCATAGGACTTTGAACTTAGCTGAATCCTCTGGCTTGAGGATTATCATGATTTTATTACTGTTGTTATTGTATGTTATTAGTCTGGTTACAGTGCTCCAATTTTCTTGCACAGGGCTGTTGTGGAAGATGTGGAGCAAGTAGATTGTGAGGTGAGATTTCTGGAGGGGTGGGGCTGTGGATAAAATTGCAGTATTTCCAGAATCTCTTGCCTGGCCTTAGTGCATCTCCATATCAATAGGTGTTTCCAGTGGGTGAAGAGAAGTAGTCCATCTCATATCAATAGGTAATTACAAAGAGGAGTGAGGGCATATCTGGACTGGAGAGGTTGGGTGGGGCACCTTTTTGCAGCCAGGTTGCAAGAGACACGGGCAAGCAGAAATGATCGACTGCTTGTAAGCAATAAATGGGTTTCTCCCACTTTATTTCTCCCTTTGACTGAGTTCAGTTTCAAAGTTATTTTGCCCCAGGCTGGGAAATTATTTTTCCCCCAGAGTCAACTTTTCTATGTGGGAGAAGGAAGGAGAAAAGAAAAGAATCTAAAATAATTCAATTACATTTAAAAAACTTTTTAAAAGCAAGAGAATCTATGAATTTTTACCTATATTTTCCTATCCATATCTACCACAAATGGCTGCAGTTTTATTTACTCATTCTAAGATTTGTTCCATATTAATTTCCATCAACTTAGGAAAAGTGAAACGAAATTGAAATACATTGCTCTTACCCTCCTCTAATGGGAATCAGTGCTAATGGGTTAAGATTTTAAGCATCTGCAAATTACATATCTGTTCCTCAATAGAATCATTGCTTTTTTAAACACTGAGCTTTTCCCCCAGTGAGAGACCCTGTCTTAAGATTTCCAGTGGGGTACAATGCAGAGGGTGACACACCAGGCCTCCTTGTGCCAAACACAGATTTCCTTTGGCCCTGCTCCTCCACCCTTTATCCTAGCCAATATTCTTCCAGAGCCCAAAGCTGGCAAAAGTCATTTAGAGATCAACATTTTCTGCGAGGAGAGGTGGTAGTTTTTAAGCATAACATTTTTCTAAGATCAAATTTTCCCTGATTCTCACTTCTCTCATTGTTGACGATTTTCCCCCATCTGTTTAAACTCTATATTTGTATTACTATACTTTCTGGAAAAATTGTGTAAATTTTGCTAAATGAATCTTTTCCAAGGGGAAAAAAATACAGGATGATATTTGTAAGAAAATAGAAATCAACATAGATTTAAATGTTTTGCCTATCTTGGTATAGCATCAGAATTAGATAAAACAGAAGTGAACTGTATTTCCCTAGAAGTAGGATAAAAACACTTCTATTTCTTCTCTCCTTCAACTCATTGCTGCAATAGCAGAGTAGAATTATAGCTGCTACTCCTGTGGTAAGTCTAAACACTCTCAGCGGTTCAGTATTTGCTGCACAGTTAACTGCACTTTCCTATGCGTATTCAGCAGCACTTGTAATATGTAAGAGTTCTGTGTCAGCTGCACCATTGCCATCATTATTATGTAGTTTAGTATTTACTGCTGCCCACAACTCACAGTCACAAATGAATGCCTCCCTATACTCCATTGTCCATGACAGCCACTTAAATCAAATAAAATATATTTTAGGTTGATAGTGATTAGTTCCAAAAAGAAAAAAAAAAACAATAAAGAGCATGGAGATAGAAGTGTTGGTTGCATTTGCATATGAAATTTTAGAAACCAGGGCTAGAGAGAGCCTCTTTGAGATGGTAATAGTTAGGGATAGACTTTCAGTGAAAGACTAAGACATAATTCAAGGAGAATATTCCAGACAAAGGGAAGTGTACATGCAAAGGTCTTAGGGCAGGAGTCTGCCCAGACTGCTGAGAAGCAGGAAGGAGGCCAATGAGGCTGGAGAGGATAGTCATAAGGCCAGTCGTAGACAGTCCAGCAGGTGGTAGGACTTTTAATTTGTAGTGACTGACCTGGGAAGATCCTGGATGATTTTGAGTAGAGGAATGACATAACCTTGCATAGGTTTTAAGAAAATCACTAGCTGCTGTGTTGAGAACATTCTGAAACAGGCAAGGGAAGAAACAGTATACTTAACCAAAATGTCACTCTCCTATGAATTATAATTTATAAATTTATAATTTGTACTATCCTGTAAATTACAATTTATGCCACTATCCTATATATTACAATTAGATAAGAACAAAATAAACAAATTAAAATAGTCCCTGCTGCCTGCCTGCCCACCCATTCTGGTCACTGTGGCGGCATAGAGACTGGATCTCCCAAATAAATGTCAGGGTTGGTAAAAAAAAGGCAGTATGTATGAATACAGTAGGTAAAATATTTTATTTACTCATTTACATTCTCCTGAAATATAAAAAACAGAATGGTTTCCTGAATTACAGCTTTTGGCAATGAGGAAATGTCACAATGAAGAACAATAAACCTCAGATTTCTGCAGCTGCTTTCATTTTTCCCTAAAAAGAAAGTCCAGTTTCCTAGAGATATTAATTTAGATGAGATACATACCAGGTTTCTTCTAAAGTGCCAAAACTCATACAATTTCCATACCTGGAGCTGAGAATTGTAACAAACAGAAGAATACATCCACGCAAATGCTCAGTCATCTCAAATCCTGAAGAGTCCCTAGTTTCCTGGGATAGGGGAAGAATTTTACTAGTAAATAACTGAACTAAAATCCTGGCAAATATGCTCTAAGTCTTCATCTTTTGGTTCTTAATTCTTGAACATATTGTGAGACTGCTTATTCAAATCTAATTATGTGGTAACAAGATCTGAGAGTTTTCTGTGAAAGTTTGTCTTTAAAAAAATTCCTACATAAAACTCATTTGCTAATTTTCTGTTTTACTATCTATATTTTTCTTTGCTTCATCTATCTTTTTTTCTTTCCATAAATTCCCAAGGACAATCCCTAAAAAAACTATTAGTCCTAATGTTCGGTTGGAGGTAAATTTATCCCAACAATCCTCAGGTCTGTGGATGTCTAGAGTGTAAATCTGTAAGAGAAGAACACAATGCTGCATTTAGTACTTAGTATGGACTTCTTGGAACCATAAACACACCAATACAGAGAAGGTGACAGTACTTTGTTAAAGAATTTTAAACAATGGGAAGCCCTTAATGTACCCCAAACTGTTTCCCAATGTAGAAATCTAATATCTCTCACTGGCATCATCTAAGCTATGTCCAAAAAACTTCCACTAGCAGATGCATGAACACTTTGAGACAACCTATGCTATTTTAAGTTCTATTTAGAAAGCTCTTTCTCACACTGACTAATATCTACTTCCTACAGCTCCTGCCTCCAGTATGAGCTTTATTCTTTGCAGCAATGATTCTCAACATGAGAACAAGTCACATTCACGCAGGACAACTCTCTATTGTGTGGGGCTGTTTAGTGCGATGAAAGATATATAATAAATCTGGCCCTCACCCATGAAATGCTTGTAGTGACCCCACCCCCCCATATTGGTTATACTGATAATGAAAAATACCCCCATACATGTGTAAGCATTGTATCAGTCAGTTTGCTTTCAGAGTAATGCAACTCAACCTACAACCTTCAGACACTGCTGAAATTTTTCCAGACATGAATCATAGTAATTTCAGAAAAATCTGACAGAAATCTAGGTTTAGGTTTAGATTATTTCTTTAAAATAATATAGCAAGCTTTTTAATATGAGAAGCTGGGGCAGGGGAGAGGGTGGTTCAAGGAAGCTCAAGCCAAGTAGTTGTTTCTTTTATTAAGTACCTTGCTTGGTAAACACAGAGGTCATTTTGTTTAAAGTCATTTTTATAATTTACACCAAGGGAAAATGAGGGGAAAAAAAGGTCAAACCTGGTGAGTCAGATGGGCTGCTATGGCAGCCAGAGCAGCGTAGTAGGGTACGGTCTGATCGCTGTTCACCCCCACCAGGCTCAGGGACCCCAGCATTGCCACACTGAAGCCACTGAGCCACTGCTTAGTATTTTCACGGAACCGCAGTGCTGTGGACTTAAGACCAATCAGAGCATCATCTCTCTTGTCCTAACAAAAGAAAGTAATAAGAAATTGTCTGGTTTTCATTGACATACCACACAATTCACCATTTGAAGTGTACAATTCAGTGGTTTTAGTATATTCACAAGGTTGTGCAACCATTACCACTAATTCCAGAAGAAATTGTCTTTTAAACACTATTTAGTTATAAACATAAAGATAAACCATAAGCTTTGAAAGGTAACAGTAAGTTGGAAACATAGGTTGCTCAGTAATGAATGTGTGGGTCAGATCAAAGATAAATGTTATTGAATTGATAAAGTTATCTTCCATCTCTATTTCTACATGTCATTGTGTTTCTTATAACCCCATTATGACTTCTAACTACTTTTATATAGTAAAATTCAATTCTAATTCTTCACATAGCCCCTCCTTACCTCAGAGTTCTCAAATCTTAGTAATTTCCTGTACATTTTTTATTTCAATCTTGCTAAAATCATGTATGTAGAAAAAATGCTCACTTGCTACCTAACCATTTCCATTCACATTTCACTTCTGGCTCAATTTATTCCTTTCCTCTCCCATCAAATCCTTTCTGTTTAAGTAGAGCTAGGTTTTGATGATACCTCATATCCAGCTGACTGGTCTCCTTCAGCAACTCTATTTGTATTTCTATATAGTGTTGTAATTATGATCTTGTGATAACAGAGGCTGCAAGCTAAACTCTGCATCCACTTGCAGGCAGAGAGCTATCTGATTGGCTATCTTCTGGAGTCCCCAGTCCAGATAATAATGGGTGTGGGGTTAGTGTGTATTTTTCCTTTCATATCCCAATCACCATCAGAGTGCAAAACTGTCTTTAATTATGTGGATCACAGAAGTGGTAATGAAAATGTGTTTTACTGAAGAGCTAACCTAACTGGAGTATAGTTATCCTGACTACTGGTTTCAGACCTTACAGCAAAAAGTATAGACATCTCTTCTCAACTGTCAGTCAGGTTTCATGTCAGGAAATCAGGCTGATTACAGATCTGGCAAACTTTTTCATGATAATACAGATCTAGTGGGGAATAGGGTTAATGAAAGAAAGCAGGATGAAATCCAGATGAGATATTTGGGATAAGTTTCATTAAATCATGACATATTATTTAAGTACATGTTTGAGAATACAGTCATATTGCAAAAAAAATGAGGAAAAAACCTTTATTCAAAGTTTATAAACTTAAAAGGAAATTTAAGAACACAAACCAAGAAAAGCCAAAGAGTTTTTATTAAGCTTATAAAAAAGGCAACATCAAAAGCTATTAAAATGTTTGTATCCTTTAACTAAATAACACCACTCCTAAAAATTTACCCCCAACATTCACAAAGACATTAGTGACTAAGACAATATTATTTACAATTGTAGAAACTCAAAACAACTTAAAAGGCCAAAATGGACAAACTATTAACCTAAAAAATGTGGCATATTAACTCAATGGGCTATGATGCAGTCTTAAAGTGATAATGACAAAAATAGGTAAAAGGGGAAAATGTTTACTACCTATGCCAGGTAAAACGGCTAGCCTCCCACAGCCCTTAGGGCAGGACAGGGCCTCCCACAGCCCTTCAAGGACAGGAGCAGTTAAAAGCTCAGACACTGGAGACTGTCTGGATTCTCGGCCTTCTACCGACTGTGTGACCCAAGTCACTGGTCCATGTTTCATCTGTAAAGTGAGGATAATAAAAGTACCTTCCTCACAGGTGGTTATGAGGTTAAATTAGGATTTCTAAGGTATTTAAGACAGTGCTGGCATATGTACTAAATATGATTCAAATGCTTGTAAATAAGATAAATTTAAATTTCATTTTATTTTAAGTAAAATAAAATAAATGAGTTGATCTCTTTGGTAAATATACACATACATGAAATAAAAATATTTTATTGGCACTGTGGAAGTGTTAATGTTTTCTTTTTAGGAAAAAATACTTTCCCTTTAATTTGGTTCTTAAAAAACAACAACTAAGCCAAAGTTAACAAAATAGGCATAATTTCTTTACCTGATGGGCATAGATAGTATCATATATTAGAGTCCACATAATTCCAGAAAAATAGAGAGGCAGGCAAACAGATGGATCGCAGGAGCCCTTGATAGCAGACCATCCAAGTAATGCTCCCCAATTAAAAGTCAACCCTACAATCAGTGCAACAGAAAGAGAGGACAAGTCTAAGTGAACTTGAGGATCCCAAGGGGAAGGCGAGGGCACCAGCAGTATTCAGTGCTTCAGTGTACCGAGCCCTGCACATGCTGTTTTCTAACATGTTTGTTCCTTAATCCTCTCAACTCTCTGTGGTAGTTATTAGCTACCTTTTACAAAAAAGGAAACAGGTCCATAGTGGAGAATTAACAATTAAAATAACACAGCTAATAAAAAGATTAATATCCCCCTGATAAATAGTTTTCATGGGAACATTTATCCTCCCTACTGTGGTGCCTGGCATAGCCAATAAACAGTATGTGCTGGGGTCTGAACTTGGACCTCTCTGAGTCAAAATCCTGTGCTCTTTCCATTTTCACTCTGCATCCTGACTAAAAGCTACAGAAATAAGCATACAGGCAGGAACACTTATTTTTTCTACAGGCCCATCGTCTCTGAGGACTGTAAACAAACACCTACACGCTGACAATTCCTAAGTCTCTATGTGCCAACGTGATCAATTCCCTAAGCTTCAGACCAGGCAGTGGACATCTCTACCTGCAAGTCCCTCAGGCACCTCAAACTCAATGGGTCCCAAATGTCTTGTCCCAGCAACTGTTTTTCTCCTCCTATACTGTCAATTTCCACTCAGAATCCCTTCTCCTCACCTGGTTAAATGCCCCACCTTTGTGGTCCCACAGCACGCTCGCATACCGGTATGCTGTACTACAACAACCTGCTTATCTGTTGTCTTCTTCTCTAGTTCCTTCAGGCCAGGGAATGTGTTTTAGTCATGTTATTTTCCTATTACCTGGTGTGATCACTGGCACAAAATAAAAGTTGGGGGTTCAACAAATATTTGAAGTAAATATACCAGCTTTCTTAATATTATCTTACAGATAGGAAATGCTTACCCTCCTCTTACCAAAAGATTGCCAGGTTAGTTGAGAATATAATGTCCTATTTTATTTTTTAAATAATGAATAGAAATACAACACTGAATGAGAGGATCTTAGAAAAAGATAAACATTCCACCACAACTTTCCCACAAGTCAGGTGCACATCAGTTTCTTGGAGTGTCTTTGGCTCTTCTTTTATTACTGAAAAAATAGCTCAAAGAATTAGCATAGTTCTAGGAATATTCCGTATTATTCTGGGAATAGAGGAGAAAAGCCTAGCAGTAGTTATTTTTGCAATAGATTTTGATTCCCCTGCCTACCTTTCTCTTTTTACCAACAAACATATATTGAATGCCTGTGAGGCACCCGATGCTGTTTGTTAGATGCCAGCCGTCCATATGTAAAGTAAGCTTTTACCTTTTAGGCATTTACCTAAATTTATCAGTGGGGAGAGAGAGGTGGCTCTCAGTATCTTCTTGTTGGCATGGGTAAGTGCCCCATCAGAGTGCTATGGGAGCCTAGCAGAGAGCCGGCTAACTCTTTCCTGGGATGTCTAAGGAGGGATTCAGGTAAAAGGGAGCTAAGTGCTCACACACTAACCCTGTTCTACTGGAGAATGCTTTCTACTTCAGGCCCCAAAGTCTCAGGGCATCTAGATCAGCTGTCTAAAGAGAAGGGAGGGTCAAGGCAGCCCATTTTTTCCCTCCTGACATACCTAGGCTTTTAAAAGATCATTTCTGAAAACATTAACAATGATAATAAATATGTAAGGTTTCTTAGCTAATAAGAATGACTAATTGCCATTCTTTAAAATATGCAAACCTATGGAAAATTTCATGACTGAGGTAACGTTTTATCTCTGCCACATATTGTATGTTACTGTCAATATATAATATTGATATTATATATAAAAGTATGAAACATGACATTATATATAAAATTATATAATATATAGTATATATAAAAGTACATATGATATGACATTATATGTATTTTATATAAACATATACAATATTATAATAAAAGTATAGTTTGAGGGTATTGAAGGAAATACTTAAGAGTTATTTCAAGCTCACCCAAGGCTAATTGAGGCCAGTACGTAACTCTCTTCATTAGCGGGTAGGTAATGACAAGAAATAGGGATGCTGCTCCCAGAGCTATACTGAAATCAAGAAAAAACATTAAAAGGATTAATATCACCATTTCTTAGAAACTGCTAAAAAAGACAATAGTAATATTAATTGCAAAATGATTTATCTTAAATTACATTTTTGTTATATAAAATTATCTTCCTGGACTTGATTCCTAGACTTTGACTAGGATATAGGACAATTAGAAAATATTTTAAATGTCACAAAACAACCAAACAAAGTAACAATAGCTACCACACAGAGTACTTTTATGTATCAGGTGCTGTTAACTGCCCTACATACGTTAACTCATTTATAACCTTTTCTTTTCTTTTCTTTTTTTTTACAATTTTCACAACCTTAAAAGGCAGATAGTTTTATTCTACTTGTTTTTTTGCAGATAAGGAAACTAAAGGTCAAAGAGATTAAGGAATTTGTCAGTTACCATACAGTACAGCCAGTCAGTACCAGGACCAGGATTCAAAACGAAGGCAGTGTGGCTCCAGAGTCCGACTGCTACTACCTCATTAAATTCTGATTTCAAACATTAAGATGGCTAGTAAACTGAGAGGTCCCAACAGAGAATGAGTCAAGATACCCCTGTTTATGAATGACGGGGTGTTACTGCTCTACAAGTCGCAAAGCACCTATAAGGGAATGATAACATTAAGATCTGCTCAGGTACCTCAAAGCTCACCAAACACCACCCCTCCAGGAATAACCTTCCAAAGTGTTTCCATGTAACTGATGCTATCAGGGCAAGATATGCAATTAAATTGAGTCTCTACAAAGTAATGCTTCTTTGCTGACCTCCTTTTTCTCCTTGAAGCACTTGGTAAGCAGCCATCTGATGCAGAAAAGTTTTGTCTCTGTTTAAGAGATAGAGGGGTGAGTCCTTCCACTTATTCTTCTGTCACTGATTTGGAACATTACTCTGGGAAAGACTTGGTTTCTCTTTCTGCAAAATGAATTTTATCACTTCTGCTTCTATCTATTTCAGATATACTGTTAAGATAAATAAAATTTTATGTATGGGTATATATACACACACATTCATGCATGCACTATGAAAGTGCCCTGCGTCCCTTAGTGGACGCATGTAGTGGAACATGTAGTTTAAGAACTGAAAGTGATTCAGAATAAATTATATGCTGATCTCATGATTCCTCTGGCTTCTAAATTTTACAATATGCTAACTTACAGATGCTTGATAGCCAGTAAACAACTTTGTAATTAAGGTATTTCAATTTTATTGTATTTCTACTTCCTCCATTTCAAAGGAGAGATTTTATATATGATTATGAAAAACACATTTACTATACCTGTAGTAATTCAGACATAGAAGAATACCCAGTGCCAAGGTCAGTTGTCCCCCAAGAAAAACAAAGGATTGAAAAATTGAAATGTCTCCAGCAGCTATTGGGCGATTTGCTGTTCTTGTTACCTTAACACATAAAAACAAACACCTTAGCCTCATGTAATGGCTCAATCATTTATTTAAACATTTAATCATAAGACTGGTCCATGGTAGGTACTAAGGCAAAAATATGAATAAAAAGCGAAATCAACATCAGAAGTACTGCCAAGAAGCAAAATTTCATATTTAAAACAACTTGGAAAAGAACTGAAAATTCCCTCTACTCGTTTCCCTTTCTTTCTTTCTATCTCCCATCCCCATCTACAAATAAAACAAAGCAACTTCTTAATATAGCTATTTAGCTACTCAGTAAGTATATGTTCGATTTCCACAGAGAAAAGAAAGGCAATAATAATGAGACTTCTCAGGAAAGAGGAAACTGCAGGGGATGCGAGATAAGGTAGTACCAGAGAAATGTCCTGTGTATGGGGAGCACTGCAATTAGAAATCATACATGAAGGAAGGAAGAAGACAGATAATCTGGGTTGGAAAGTGGGGGTGCTTTTGCCAGGCCATTTAGGAAAGGGTCTTTAAACTTATATACTAGTTGTACCCAAATATAAAGGGCAAACTCACTATAACAATATCAACAGAGCAATTATGTGGACAAATAACATGTATTAATTGTTCTTTTCCTTTCAATAGATCACGAAATGTGATTATTCTAAACTCAATCACAAATAAAGAGCATAACCAAAATTTTTAACATTGTATAAGTAAAAACTCAGGATCTAGGGCCAGACAGCCCAGCATTTGAATCCAATTCCATTACCTATTTGCTGTGTAAAGTTTAGTAGACTACTTAACCTCTCTTACTCACCTGTTAAAGGAAAAACAGAAATGAGAAGATGGAAAGGTAATAACAGCACCTACCTCACAGAGTAAATACAGTGTTTGAAGCATATAAATATGCAATATGTTAACTATTACTAATATATCACATTTTTGTATTATTTATATCAAAGGTTAGCAAACGATGCCCTAAAGGCCAAATCCAGCCTACTTCCTGTTTTTGTATAGCTCATGATCTAAGAATAGTTTTTACTTTTCAGATAAATCTTAAAAAGAGTAATGTACTGTGACATATGAAAATAATGTGAAATGCAAATTTCAGGGTCCATAAATAAAATTTTACTAAAACAGAGACACACTCATTTGTGTACATATTGTATATGGATGCTTTCACACTCCAAAAGAGTCAAGTAGTTGCAACAAAGACAGTATGGCCCACAAAGCCTAAAATATTTACTATCTAGTCTTTTACAGAAAAAATTGCTGACCCAATTTATATCACACTTCACTGTGCAATAAAAGTTTGTCAAAAATTGTGACAACTCATCTTGGTTACAGTGTTGGAAGTGGATCTTTTATCCTTGCTGTGGTCCCTTTAGTTTCAATTGGAAATAAATTTATGTTCTTATATTTGTTTCAGGATATTACGATTATTCCAGCTAGTATCTGAGTTCTGACAATGTGCCACTATTCTAAGAGATATATATATGCAATCATATCACTGAATCCTCATGACAACTCTGTCTTTTGGCCACTCCCAAGTTCTCATCATTTCTGTTTTAGGACACTGAGGCAGAGAGGCTCAGTGACTTTTCAAGGTCACAGATGTTAGCACAGTCAATCCAGTCCCACCAACCACACTAAAAAAACCCATAAGATTACACTGCCCCTCTAGTACAGTGATGATTACCTAGCTAAATTTGAAAGCTGAAAATAAATAAGAACTCCATCAAAAGACTAAAAACAATGTAATATTATGTTAAGACATACTCTATGTGGTTTTAATAAAGAAGCTCACAGGTTACAAAACTAAATCATCAATACCTGTGCATTGAGATTATTTCAATGTTTATGGACCTAATGTTTATCACATGGTTAATTGATTATATACAACATCAACAAAACACAACCCATATCCTAATAGCAATTCACTTATCATTTAATGTATTAGCAATTTACTTCTCATCTAATGTATTAAGCAAAACCCTGAGCCATAAACACATGCAGCCTTTAAGAAACTGCAAGGTAAGCATTAGTTCATTAGTTTGGCAAGTGTTTAAACTTTCTTTAAAATGCAAAACTCTATTATATTTCTTTATACTAATAATGAATATAAGAAAAAGGAATTAAGAAAACAATCCCATTTGCAATGATAATCGCATCAAAAAGAATAAAATACCAAGGAATAAATCTAACCAAGGAGATGAAAGACCTTTATAATGAAAACTACAAGATACTGATGAAAGAAATGGAAGAAGACACAAATAAATGGAAAGATATTCCACGCTCAATGGACTGAAAGAATTAAATGTTAGTATGTTCATGCTTACAAAGCAATACACAGATTCAATGTAATTTCTATAAAAATTCCCATGGTATTTTTCACGGAAATATTTCAATCACAGAATCCTAATATTTGTATGGAACCACAAAAGACCCCAAATAACCAAAAAAATCTTGAGAAAGAAGAACAAAACTGGAGGTATCACACTCCCTGACTTCAAACTATATTACAAAGCTATAGTAATTAAAACAGTATGATATTGGCATTAAAACTGACACAGATCAATGGAACAGAACAGACAGCCCAGAAATAAACCCACATGTATGTGGTCAGTTAATTTACAACAAAGGAGCTGATACATCATGGGGAAAGGGCAGCCTCATCAATAAATGGTGGTGGGGAAATTGGGCAGCCACATGCAAAAGATGAAACTGGACCAGTATCTTACACCATATACAAAAATTAATTAAAAGTGGAACACAGACTTGAATGTAAGACCTAAAACCATAAAATTCCTAGAAGAAAACACATGCAGTAAGCTCCTTGATACAGGTCATGGCAATGTTTTTTTTAATCTGATACCAAAACCAAAAGCAACAAAAGCAAAAATAAATAAGTGGGACTACATCAAACTAAAACGCTTCTGTGTAGCAAAGGAAACCATCAACAAAATGAAAATGTAACCTACTGTATGAGAGAATATATTTGCAAATGATATATCTGATAAGGGGCTAATATCTAAAACACATAAAGAGCTCATACAACTTATTAGCAAAAAAACAAACAATCCAATTAAAAAATGTGAAGATCTGAATAGATATTTTTCCAAAGATATACAGATGACCAACAGACATATGAAAAGATGCTCAACATGACTAATCATCAGGGAAATGCAAATCAAAACCACAATGAGGTTATCACCTTATACCTGTCAGAATGGCTATTATCAAAGACAAAAAATAAGAGCACTGGCAAGGATGTGGAGAAAAGTGAACCCTCCTATACTGTTGGTGGGAATGTAAATTGGTGCAGCCACTGTGGACAATGGTATAAAGGTTCCTCAAAAGATTAAAAACAGAACTACCATATGATCCAGCTATTGTACTTCTGGGTATTTGTCCAAAAAAATGAACACACTAATTTGAAAAGACATATGCAACTACCATGTTCACTGTGGCATTAATTATAATAGCCAAGATATGGAAACAACCTGTGTCCATTGATAGATGAATGATAAATTGTAGAACACACACACATACACACACACAATGGAATATTATTCAGCCATTAAAAGAAAGAAATGAAATCTTGCCATTTGAGACAACATGGATGGTCCTGGGGGGCACTATGTTAAGTGAAATAAGTCAGACAGAAAAAGATAAATAACATATGATCTCTTTTATACGTAGGATCTAAAAACAAACAAAAGGACAATCCGAACTCATAGGTACAGGGAACAGATTAGTAGTTGTAAGGGGCTGTGGGGAGAAGGGGGTAGAATAAATGAGTGAACTGGGTTTTTTTTTTTTAATAAAGTGACTACATTAAAAAAAGAAATTAGATTTTTTAAAAGAAGAGGGGTGGGGGATGGTTGAAATAGATGAAGGGAGAAAAATTAGTGAGAATGCTTGATATCTTTATCAGGCTGGTGGTTACATGAATGTATACACATGTCAAAATTCATCGGGCTGTACACTAAGATTTGTGTATTTTATTGTATGTACCTCAAAATAAAAAATAAAATAAAGAAGTTGCACATATATTTTTAAATTCATATGAGCACAACCATTTCAGTAGCTTTAAAACACTAAGTGCTTTGTTGTATGTCAATACAGAATCTGGACTATTCTGATCAGAGAAAAGTGTCAGGTGGGATATATAAGATATTTATTCACTTTTTTCTGGGGAGAAAAAATTACTGAAGAGGGGACTAAAATGGTCATATTTTGTTAATTAAAAAAGAAAAAATTCATTGGGTGGATATACTATTTTTTAATTAACCTTTTTACTTTGAGATAATTGTAGATTCACATGTAATTTTTTTTAAAACTATGTATTTTAAGAAATATAGAGATTCCATATATCCTTTATCCAGTTTCCCCCAAGGGTAACACCCTTCAAAACTTGCAGGACAATAAAAAATCACAACCAGGATTTTGACATTAGCTGCTCTAAACATGTTCAAGAATTATTTTGAAGTCTTATATACCAGAGACTCATTCATATGGTTATGCAGAATGAAAAACTGAGGATATTGTGAAACCCCAAATCAAGAAAGTATGCGTCTGCTGGCATGCATCAAGGTATCCCAACTGGGTCAGCAAGACACAGAGATGCTTTTGACATGCAGCTCCCACCACCCTGCCACTATCCTATGCTCCAGCCACACACAAGACACATAGTTGCAGTTGTTAAGCATAATATATTTTATCTCACAGCCATGTCTCTACATCAGCTGTTCCCCCTGCCTGAGATGACCTTTGCTCTGCAGCCCACCATTTTTTCCCCATCTTATTCCATCACAGTTCAAAGGTCACAGGTAGAACTCCCAGAAAATTCTCTCTGGCTTCCTCCTTTTGGCTGAAGTAGATAGTCTTCAGTATGTTCCCTTGAGGACACCATTCTCATGACAGTGCTGTTGTATTATAACCACTAACTGTGATGTCAGGAATGCTGTCTTTCATTCATGCAATCCTAGAACCTGTCACTGTGTTTCACATACAAGTATTCAATAAAATTTTTTTAACTAAAAATACATTAATGTGATACAGTTCTATAAACTAAAAATCATTACAGGTATGCCTTCCTTAAATAAAATTCAAACTTACATGAACGGCAAACTAGGGATGATTATTTACTTTATAAATTCACCATGGGTCAGTTTTAAATTGAAAATTTACTTTATTATTACTCAAGCATTTAATGATCTTGTACATGTTAAAACACAGCTGCTAGGATAAAAGGCAAATGAGACAGACCTTCCCCTTGAGAAAATAACAGTCTATTGAGGAAGAATGAATCACTTATACACATGCATAAGAATATGCATAGAAAATAATCTAGAGTAATATGCACCAAACCTTTAAATGAAGTGTTCACTGGGGGTTTGAGGGAGGAGATAAGGAGGACTTGCAATTTTATCCCTCTATTTCTATTTCTGTGTTGCCTGTATTTTTCAGAACAAATATGTATTGTTTTTCTAAAGAGAAAAAAGAACATTATGTTTTTTAAAGAAATAATTATGCAAATGCTAATAGGGACTGCCTTGACTCATTTAAATTAAGATTTGACTTGTATAAGAATAGTTACACAAAGCTCCCATCTATATAGCTCCAACATGGATCTCTAAGGGAAGGATGATGGCTCTTGGACACCCTAAGGTTCAGGTCAGATTTTTTTCACCTCTCCTAACATCCTTACCCTGGCCTTCTAAATTCGAATTCATTTTGTAAATGTGAAGTATACACCTTGTCCCCATAGCCGCTCTTATGTTGAGAATGGAAGTACACTAAACTTGCAACAGCAGCTGTTCAACTGATACCAGCATTTCTTACCCTGGGTTTCAGGGTAAGAAGGACACAATGTAACACAGTTAACCATCCTATTACTTTGAAGAATTGAGAGAAGCCTGTGTTGCTTTCCAGGAAGAAATTACCTTTTTATCATAGTCCCGGTCCCACATGTCATTAATAGTACAGCCTGCTCCACGCATCAGAACAGCTCCAGTGCCAAAGAGGGATAACATGTACCAATCTGGAAAACAACCCGGTTCAGCTGCTAAACCAATGCTCCAAGTACATGGCAGATACAGCAGCCAGGTTCCTAAGCAAAAATAAAAGACAAAAAAGGTTAAAATACAAGTGAGTTAACTGCCTTCATTTGTTTACATACTCTATCCCAAAGAAGTAAAGAACACAAAGTCAAAAACACATGACAAGCTGGGAAAATGAATCTGCAATTCATATGAAAAAGGACTCTTCTTCCTAATGTGTAGGGTTCCTAGAAACTGAAAAGAGATCAATAGTCCAAGTGAAAAGTGAACAACAACAACAAAAATAACAGAAGTTCATAGAAAAAGAAATACAAATGGCTCTTATACATTTGAAAATATAACTCAACTTTGAAAAACACACATTAAAATTTCATTGAGATAAACTTTTTTCACCTATCAGATCAGTAAAACCCAAAGTCTGACAATACACCCTGGGGTGTCAGTTACTCTGGTGTATTTCTGATGAGGTAATAAATTGGCTGGACCCTTGTGGAGGACAACCTAAAAATATTTTACTGTGCGTGTATGTATGCATGTAAATATATGCACACACATACATACACATAAAGCAAATGCATACAGTTGAATGTTAGTATGTTCCTAGACCATGTCAGAAAAGATACATGAGAAACTGATAGTAGCTGCCTCTCAAGAGGGGAACAGGAGTGAAAAACTTAGTTTTCACTCTCCACCCTTGCACCTTAATTTTTCTCATATGCATGAATTACCTGCTCAAAAAAGTTATTAAGACTTTCTTTACTGTTGTTAATACAATAAAATAAAATGGCATTGGGGGAGAGAGGTTATTAACTTGCTTTTTTTAAGTATTCTGCAGCCACATGCACAAATGGAATTAGTTCTTGGCACTTAGCCCAAATACTAAAAGAAATTAAGCTAAAACCAAATAGACTGTCCTGATAGGTGACTTCACACATGAACTTTAATAGATATTCTCCTTTCTTTTTTGAAAAAGTGTCTCTTAACAAATGTTTGGATATGGTGTCTATTAGAAATATTCTGAACTTTCTTTATTTAGTGATATAAGAGAAAAAGAGTATGTGGCTAAAGAAACATCAGATCCTGTACAAAAATAGTCAAACGATAAAGTCCCTATAGTCACCTTAAGTTTAAGCTTTATTCATTTACTAGTATTTATAAAGCACACCTTGTGTCAGGGCTGTGCTAGGAACTGGGAAAACAATGGGACTAACAGAGCTGATTTATGCCTTCACATAGTTGATATATCAAAAGAAACAAGCACAGTTAAAGAAACAATAACAACAAAATAGATTAATTAAAAAACCGGGCAAGATTGGATTAAAGATGGCAGCATGAGAGTTAACACATAGGCTTCCTCCTAAAACCACATATAATATGAAAATATAATTAATACAACTAATCCTTAAAGAGCAACAGGAAAGAGGACTGCGCCAGACTGCATACACCTGGAGAAAAGAGCAGACCTCACAGAACAGGGTAACATACCAAAGCTGTGGCCTGGCAGGACCCAAGCCCTTCCCCCACTCCAGCTCACTGGCGGGAGGAAGAGAAACAGGGCAGGGAGGGAGTGGAGGCCTGGGACTGCTGAATACCTAACTCTGGAGATCTGCTCTGGGAGTACAAACCTACAATTCATGGTGCTTGAATGATACTCTCATGATTACAGGGTTGGAAAGCTAAGACAGGCAGAATTCCTGGAGAGACTGAGATTCCAGCCATTTGTGGTAAGCAGGGATCCATATCGGGCTGCTCTGGGACAAAAGAAAGGCGGGCAGTCTGAGAGACTTCCTAACAAGGAAGCCCTTAGCAAGAGGGCTGCTAAAGGGGCAAGGATTGCACAGAGTTTACTGGTCAGGAGAGAGGACAGGTAGACAAAATTGTCCAGGTGCACTCTGCCCAGAAGGTTGGGAGCTTTTTCATATAGACTCTCATATTTAAGGAGGAAAAAGAAATCATCCTCCTTAGATCTCCAGGTGCTCCAGCTCCCTGGCTGGCTACACAGCTCCAAGGACCCCCTTCATGATACGCAGCCTACTGTGCCTTTCTCCCGGCCAGCCCACCTGGCTTGAAACCTGCAAAACCTACCCTGGCGTTAGGCCATCCAAAGGAAAGATCTGTCTACAGCAACTACAAACGCAAAGCATAGAGGATTATACCTGTGTGCTCAGCCCACTGGTTCAGGCAGTGGAGACAGGCATAGCAGCTGGGAAGCAGGAAAGAGCTCTATCCTCCCCCCCAGGCACCAATATCACTCCCCCCAGTGACCCCTGACATTGCTTTAGGGGCTGAGCAGCCCCAGGGAGTACAGCATCTGGGCACTAGAGGGTGCCATATACAAATATGAACCGCCAAAGGAACCTGGTTCAGAGTAAAATTATTAATACAACTCCTGAGAAAGATTTAAATGACATCAACCTCATGACTCTTCCTGAAAGAGAGTTCAAAATAAAAATCATTAACATGCTCATGGAGGTACAGAAAGATAATCAAGAACTCAGGGATGAATTCCAGTTGGAGATCCAATCGTTGAAGAGCACAATGGAGGGTATATAAAGCAGATTGGATACAGTGGAGGAGAAGATAAATGAAATAGAAACTGAAGAAGAGGAATACAAAGAAGCTGAGGCACAGAGAGAAAAAAGGATCTCTAAGAATGAAAGAATATTGAGAGAATGGTGTGACCAACCCAAATGGAACAATATTTGCATTATAGGGGTACCAGAAGAAGAAGAGAGAGAAAAAGGAATAGAAAGTGTCTTTGAGGAGGTGATTGCTGGAAACTTCCACAATCTTGGGAAAGAGATAGTCTCTCAGGCCATGGAGATGCACAGATCTCCCAACACAAGGGACCCAAGGAAGACAACACCAAGACATATAGTAATTAAAAGGCAAAGACCAAGGATAAGGACAGACTATTAAAAGCAGACAGAGAGAGAAATAAGATCACCTACAAAGGAAAGCCCATCAGGCCATCATCGGACTTCACAACAGAAACCTTACAGGCCAGAAGGGAGTGGCATGATGTATTTAACGCAATGAAGCAGAAGGGCCTTGAACCAAGAATACTTTATCCGGAGAGATTATGATTTAAATTTGAAGGAGGGATTAAACAATTCCCAGATTAGCAAAAGCTGAGAGAATTTACCTCCCACACACCATCTCTACAGTGTATTTTGGAAGGACTGCTATAGAGGGAAGTGTTCCTAAGGTTTAATAGCTGTCACAAGAGGTAACAAAACCACAGTAAAGAAAGTAAAACAACTAATTACTAAACAAATGCAAAAATTAAAATAACTATCTCCAAAGTCAATCAAGGAATAGACAGAGTACCAAATACGATACCTAATATATAAAGAATGGAGGAGGAAGAAAAAAAAAAAGAACCTTTAGATTGTGTTTGTAATAGCATATTGAGTGAGTTAAGTTAGACTCTTAGATAGTAAGGAAGTTAACCTTGCACCTTTGGTAACCACGAATCTAAAGCCTGCAATGCAAATAAGTACATACCCATCGATAATCACCCTAAATGTAAATGGACTGAATGCACCAATAAAAAGACATAGAGTCACTGAATGGATAAAAAACAAGACCCATCTATACGCTGCCAACAGAGACTCACTTTAAACCCAAAGACATACCCAGACTAAAAGTGAAGGACTGGAAAAAGATATTCATGCAACTAATAGGGAGAAAAAAAGCAGGAGTTGTAGTACTTGTATCAGACAAAATAGACTTCAAAACAAAGAAAGTCACAAAAGACAAAGAAGGACATTACATAATGTTAAAAGGGTCAATCCAACAAGAAGATATAACCATTATAAATATCTATGCGCCCAACATAGGAGCACCTACATATGTGAAACAAATACTAACAGAATTAAAAGGAGAAATAGAATGCAATGCATTCATTCTAGGAGACTTCAACACTCCATTCACTCTGAAGGACAGATCAACCAGACAGAAAATAAGTAAGGAGAGAGAGGCACTAAACAACACAATAGAACAGATGGACTACCAGACATCTGCAGAACTCTACACCCAAAAGCAGCAGAATACACATTCTTCTCAAATGCACATGGAACATTTCAAGACTAGATCATATACTAGGCCACAAAAAGAGCCTCAGTAAATTCAAAAAGACTGAAATTGTACCAACCAGTTTCTCAGACCACAAAGGTATGAAACTAGAAATAAGTTATGCAAAGAAAATGAAAAATCCCACAAATACATGGAGGCTTCACAACATGCTCCTAAATAACCAATGCATCAATGACCAAATAAAAACAGAGATCAAGCAATATATGGAGACAAATGACAACAATAATTCAACACCACAAAATCTGTGGACGCAGGGAAGGCCGTGTTAAGAGGAAAGTATATTACAATACAGGCCTACCTCAGGAAAGAAAAACAATCCCATATGAGCTGTGCAAACTCACAATTAACGAAACTAGAAAAAGAAGAACAAATGAGGCCCAAAGTCAGTAGAAGGAGGGCCATAATAAAGATTAAAGCATAAATAAATAAAATTAAGAAGAATAAAACAATAGAAAGAATCAATGAAAGCAAGAGCTGGGTCTTCGAGAAAATAAACAAAATAGATAAACCACTAGCCAGACTTATCAAGAAAAAAAGAGAGTCTACTCACATAAATAGAGTCAGAAATGAGAAGAAATAATCATTATGGACACCATAGAAATACAAAGAAATTTGAGAGAATACTATGAAAAATTATATGCTAACAAACTGGATTACCTAGAATAAATGGACACCTTTCAAGAAAAATACAACCTTCCAAGGCTGACCCAGAAAGAAACAGAAAATCTGAATAGACCAATTACCAGCAACGAAATTGAACTGGTAATCAAAAACCTACCTAAGAACAAAACGCCTGGAGCCTGGACCAGACGACTTCACCGCTGAATTTTATCAAACATTTAGTGAAGCCCTAATACCCATCCTCCTTAAAGTCTTCCAAAGAGTAGAAGATGGAATACTTCCAAACTCATTCTATGAGGCCAGCATCACTCTAATCCAAAACCAGGCAACTACACCACAAAAAAAGAAAATTACAGACCAATATCCCTGATGAACATAGATGCAAAAATTCTCAACAAAATATCAGCAAACCGAACTCAAAAGTACATCAAAAAGGTCATCCATCATGATCAAGTGGGATTCATCCCAGGGATGCAAGGATGGGACAACATTCGAAAATCCATCAACATCATCCACCACATCAACAAAAAAAAAGGACAAAAACCACATGATCATGTCCATAGATGCTGAAAAAGCATTGGACAAAATTCAACATCCATTCATGATAAAAACTCTCAACAAAATGGGTATAGAGGGAAAATACCTCAACATAATAAAGGCCATATATAACAAACCCACAGCCAACATTATAATTAACAGCGAGAAGCTGAAAGCTTTTCCCTTAAGATCAGGAACAAGACAAGGATCCCCACTCTGTCCACTTTTATTCAACATAGTTCTGGAGGTCCTAGCCATGGCAATCAGACAACAAAAAGAAATAAAAGGCATCCAGATTGGTAAGGAAGAAGTTACCTGTTTGCAAATAACATGACAGTGTACATAAAAAACCCTAAAGAATCCACTCCAAAACTACTAGATCTAATATCTGAATTCAGCAAAGTTGCAGGATACAAAATTAATACACAGAAATCTGTTACATTCCTATACACTAACGGTGAACCAGCAGAAAGAGAAATCAGGAAAACAATTCCATTCACAGTTGCATCAAAAAGAATAAAATACCTAGGAATAAACATAACCAAGGTAGTGAAAGACCTATACCCTGAAAACTACAAGACACTCTTAAGAGAAATTAAAGAGGACACTAATAAATTGAAATTCATCCCATGCTCTTGGCTAGGAAGAATTAATATTGTCAAAATGGTTATCCTGCCTAAAGCAATCTACAGATTCAATGCAATCCCTATCAAAATACCAACAGTATTCTTCAATGAACTAGAGCAAATAATTCTAAAATTCATATGGAACCACAAAAGACTCCGAATAGCCAAAGCAATCCTGAAAAGTAAGAATAAAGCTGGGGGATTATGCTCCCCAACTTCAAGCTCTACTACAAAGCCATTGTAATCAAGACAATTTGGTACTGGCACAAGAACAGACCCATAGACAAATGGAACAGACTAGAGAGCCCTGATATAAACCCAACTATATATGGTCAATTAATATATGATAAAGGAGCCATGGACATACAATGGGGAAATGACAGCCTCTTCAATAGCTGGTGTTGGCAAAACTGGACAGCTACATGTGAGTGAATGAAACTGGATTACTGTTTAACCCCATACACAAAAGTAAACTCAAAATGGATCAAGGACCTGAATGTAAGTCATGAAACCATAAAACTCTTAGAAGACAACATAGGCAAAAATCTCCTGAATATAAGCATTAGCAACTTCTTCCTGAACGCATCTCCTCAAGCAAGGAAACAAAAGCAAAAATGAATTCATGGGACTACATCAAACTAAAAAGTTTCTGTATGGCAAAGGACACCATCAACAGTACGAAAGGCATCCTACAGTATGTCATTTGTAAATGACATATCCGACAAGGAATTAACATCCAAAATATATAAAGAACTTACATGCCTCAACACCCAAAAAGCAAATAACCCGATTAAAACATGGGCAGAGGATATGAAGAGACACTTCTCCAATGAAGAAATTCAGATGGTCAACAGACACATGAAAAGATACTCCCTATCACTTATCATCAGGGAAATGCAAATTAAAACCACAATGAGATATCACCTCACACCAGTAAGGATGGCCAGCATCCAAAAGACTAAGAACAACAAACGCAAATGCTGGTGAGGATGCGGAAAAAGGGGAACCCTCCTACACTGCTGGTGGGGATGTCAGCTAGTTCAACCATTGTGGAAAGCAATATGGAGGTTCCTCAAAAAACTAAAAATACAAATACCATTTGACCCAGGAATCCCACTCCTTGGAGTTTATCTAAAGAATACAACTTCTCAGATTCAAAAAGACATATGCACGCCTATGTTTATTGCAGCACTTTTTAAAATAGCCAAGATATGGAAGCAACCTAAGTGTCCATCAGTAGATGAATGGATAAAGAAGATGTGGTACACAATGGAATACTATTCAGCCATAAGAAAGAAACAAATCCTACCATTTGCAACAACATGGATGGAGCTGGAGGATATTATGCTCAGTGAAATAAGCCAGGCGGAGAAAGACAAATGCCAAATGATTTCCCTCGTTTGTGGAGTATAACAACGAAGCAAAACGGAAGGAACAAAACAGCAGCACACTCACAGACTCCAAGAAGGGACTAGTGGTTACCAAAGGGGAGGGGTGTGGGAGGGTGGATGGAGGTGGGAGAAGGGGATTGAGGGGTATTATGTTTAGTACACATGGTGTGGGGGATCATGGGGAAAACAGTGTAGCACAGAGAAGGCAAATAGTGTATTTGTGGCATCTTACTAGACTGATGGACAGTGACTGCATTGGGGTATGGGTGGGGACTTGATAATATGGGTAAATGTAGTAACCACATTGTTTTTTCATGTGAAACCTTCATAAGAGTGTATATCAATAATACCTTAATAAAAAAAAGAAAAACAAACAAAAAAAAAACGAGGCAAGTGCAGGTCCCACAAAGGCATAAAACAGCCGAGTTAATGGTGGAGGGAGTGGGTAGGAATCAGAGAAGCTTTTTCAGAAGGGGCTTTAACTAACACAGCATAAAAGGCAAGAAAAGGTTGAAAACAAGGTATGGAGAGCCCAGACCCCAATTCAGGTTGTCCTGGTCATAGTCCCAGTCAGTGCGTCCCACCTAAAACAGTAACAATAATAGCTAACATTTGCTGAATTTTTGTGAAGTGCCAGGCAGGGTTCTAAGTGCTTTATATGCATAAACTCATTTACTCCTCAATAAAACCCTTATAAAGTAGGCAATATTATTATTCCTGTTTTACATCTGAGGAAACAGGTACCGAGAGGTGGAGTAAAACGTTAACTACTTCCTTCTCCCTGGATCCACCCACCAGTATAGCTCTGAGGCACCAGTAACTGATTGTGGATAAAGTGAAGGTTCCTGTGGCTAGGATTCTCACCTGGCCCTGACTGGCCAGCTCAATACACATGTGTGGGCAATACGCTGTTATTGACTCTATATATAAAGAGCCCTGCCCAGTGCTCTAGGTGACATAGCACAGCTGCAAGGCTGCAGGAGCGCAGAGCAGAGCTGTAGTGGTGGCAGCGCCGAGGACAAGACTGAGAGTGCTGCATGGGTAGAGAGGCCCAGAGGGAGAGACCCGCTTGCTGCATGCAGACTCGCTCTGAGTGGACGGGATTCTAGTGAATGACCTGACACCGTGGGAATAAAGTTAGGTATAACCCTTTCACCCCAAGAACATTCTACTGTCATTTCTTTGATCACATTGAATCCATAGTGAATTTGTACGGGGCTGAAACCCATTGGCAAGACACTGATCCTATCCTGCTAGAAACAAAAGAACACCACTTCATAGGCATTATTTTCCTGGAGCAATTAGAAGTGAATTTAAAAGAATTCTGGAAAGAAAGATGTGTAACCCCCTATAGCATTTTGAGCAAAATTTCCTTGGCCATTGAGTTTGTATTATAGGTACCACATTCACTTATTGATGGAATCTGTAGGGCAACCCTTATAGATGAGGAGGGGTCCTGTAGTGGAGGGGAAATTCAGACTGTTGGTGAAAGGGATGCAAACTCAACAGTCCAAGCAGGTTTATTGCTAAACCCGAGAGGGACCCCTCTGTTCTGGCCAGCAGAACAAAAGAAAAGAAAGGGGTCTCTAACAGGTCAAGGGGCTTTTTATGGCCAGGGCTTTTGGCAGGCTTTTTGAGGGGAGGGGTCAGGGAAAGGTGGGCTTGTGGCTTGCTGACGCGTCCTCTGGAGAATGCTTGTAGCCTGGGTAAGATGACACCTCGGTCTCTCTGAGATGGTGGGTGGGCTTATTCAAAAGGCAATACTCAGGTCCAGATTCTATCAGTTGGTTCCATGTCTGCCACTAGTAAGGGGAGTGCTGCTAGATACTAAAGTTCCATGCCTTGACTCCAAAGTTCTACATTAAGCTTTAAGTCTTCCTCATCTATAAATGAAAGGAAAGAACATCTACCTCTTAGAATTGTTATGACACTAGTAATGATGTAAACAAAAATATATAGCACTTAATATGTGCCAGGTGCTGCCATATAACACTTTCTGCTCTCAAACAAACTTATGAGATAGACACTATTTTTATTATACATTTAATACAGAAATTGAAGCACAGAGAAAGTAATGTGCCCAAGGTCACAAAGACAAGTGGCACAACTAAAATTCAAGCCCAGGCAAGTCTGGCTCCATTCTACGCCCTAAGGCCACTGCTGTGACTTTGTATACCTCAATCTCTACAGACACTTAAGCTCTTACTGTTCTTCTGCCCTCCTGATTCTCAGCAACATTTTCTCCTGTCTTCCTTACAACACTTTCATTACGCTCTCTTCTGTGAAGAAAGATGCAGAGTTGGCAAGGTGAGCCTGTGTAAACTGAGTCTAAGATTCAATCACTAAATACACATTATCTTCAAAACAACATAATCACCCACAAATGACCTAAAACAGAAATTACACCACCAATTTAGTGGAAAGAGTGCCACCTGCTGAAACTTCCTGAAATAATATAATTTCACTCATTTGAAAGACATTGTAATCCAATTTGAAAAAAAAGAAACCCACTTTGATTTATGAAGATAACAAGACCCAACTTCAACAAAGCAAAACAATGAACATAAAATTATCCCCACAAAATAACAACTTAAAGAAATATCAAACTAAAAATTCTACTACTGTCAATTTATTGTTACTGGCATACAGTAGGGCCTGAAAAAGGTCTGTTCAATGAATTTTAGCACAGTACTATCAGTAAGTTGTTTGAAAAATCCTGCAATCATCACCCTACTTAGAACCAAAGCATGCAGGCTGGTATTGTCTTGGATGCCTGTAAACCCCCACTGCAGCTCTGTGACACAAGCACCAAGAACAGAATCAGAGTCAGGCTTCAGATGAGAATTGGGCTTGGCAATTTATGCCATTCAACTTGAATCTGGCCTCAAAATGCAAGAGATCATGATGGCAGGACTGGGCCTGTCACTTAATTTGCTTTTACACGTTAATTGCTGATTGATAACTCTTAGTGTTCTGATCCCAAATAAGTAATGTATAAACCTAGAATACCAAAAACAACGCCTAATTTGGGGTCTTGGTTGGGCAATGACGGAGTGAATGTACCTAAGAATTTGAATGTATTGTAATTTGAATGAAGCACTGCAATGGCAAATGCTGCCATCTAGAATACTTGGAGTTCTGCCTCCAACTCTTCCTCCCCACTGTCCATCTTCTTCAATCCAGCTCTTATTCAACCTTGTCTCCAAGTATTTCCTACACCCACTTGGTCTTCCAATTCTCCACCCTGGGTCTTTGCAAAAGTATTTCCCGCATCAATCAAGATCTCTTCTCGTCTCTGCAAAATACACCTGCCCTTTGAGGTCCAATTTGTTTTTGAAGGTTTTTCCAGCAATGGAGATCCCAGTAATTACTCTTTTTCCAATGGTAGCAATTGCCATCTATACCATTAATATTTGATCCCATACTTTCCTAGCTTACCCAAGTTTGTCTTTTTCAACTAGACTGGGAATTCCCTGAAAGTAGGAAGTTTCCATAGCTCTTTCTATCCCTAAAGGTAAGCGATATGGTAGGAATTCAGTCCTTTAATACTAGTGCCAAGCTCTGTTCTAGGCAAGATAGAAAAGTTCCATACATGTGGAGCTTAGATTATATTGAAGAAGTCAATAAACCATTAACAACATGTTAGTGGTGAGTGCTAAGTGAAAAAGAGGATACAAAGGGATAGAGTGAGGTGGTAGGTATTATTTTTAAAAGGAAGGTTACGGAAACTCTCCCTTGGGGGCGACTTGTGAGCTGACAGGCAGGCAATCCATACACCTTGTACCTGCCGCATTCAACTTAACTAATCTTTTTGTTACGGGTGGTGCTGGGCAAAGAGAGAGAACTCAGCATCAAATAAGTGCTAGGCTTATCTGGTCTGGTTCTGTCAAAGAAACTTAGTTTCCTCCGCGTTACGATTGTCTTAATTATTTGCTTTGGGAGCCTTACAGAATTGTGGGAAGGTTCATGGGAACGAATGTGAAAGTGCAATGTAAATACGTGCATATGGAATGAAACGAGAATGGAATTTCCTCTTGATTCACTAAACAAGGGTTGCGGAAGCATCGAATTTCTGCCGTTGTGGGGCGCTCAGGACTCAGAGGGATGTGAAAGCCGGGGGGTGGAGATCGCGAAGCACCCAGCGCGGGTGTCCTGAGGGCTGGGCGCCCGCAGCTGCGCCGCGGCTTTCAGCTTCACGTCCGCAGCCCCCTGGACAGCCCGCCCGCACTCACCAATGGGCTTGTCCAACCGCATTAGGCGCAGGTAGGGCTGCACAGGGCGGGGCGCCGAGTTCACTATGGCCGCGGCCGACAGGCTGAGAGGGCGCCCGCGCGGCCCCGGCCCAGCAGGAGGCCGCCAGTCCCCCGCGCCGAGGGCGCCAGCCGCGCGCGCCGCGGCCAGGGCAGGGCAGCGCGAGCCCAGCAGCCACGCCCGCGTCGCAGCCCGCAGACCCCGCGCGAGCCCCGCGCCGCTCGCGCCCAGCATGGTACCCCCCCGGAGGGCGTGGCTCCGCTCGGCCTGACGTCATTCCTTGGCGCCAGGTCACGGCTGCCCTGCGCGGTGACGTCAACGGGATGTCTGCCCTGCCTGCCAGCGCGCAGGGGCGGTGTGGTCTGAGCTTTAACAGTGATCTTGAAGTAGGGATTATCGTGGTCACTTTACCCTGGAAGGGGTCCCGAGATGTTTAGCGTATAAAAGGGATTCCTGTTATTAGCTTCCTCTGTAAATGAGAAAGGATAATGTTTATTCATGCGAAACAGTTGTACCAGAAAAAATAAACCAACCTCGAAAACCTACTGAACCCAAAATAATGATTTGCAGGTAGGTGTTTCCTTTTTAAAACTAAAAGGGCACCAAGAGACAAATCCAAGAATGTAAATTAAAACTACTCTGAACTAAAGGACATTTGTTACACAAGCAAAAACTAAATTTTACAGTCACTTCAATGGAATGCATATAATTGAGAGACAGCCAACGTGTGGGATGCTAAGAGCCTGCAGCTTTTGGATAGTGATGTGTGCCAGACACTGTTACAGCTTACATGTATTATCCCATTTAACCCCTTACTGAGTGACTATGGGCAAGTCACTCATCTGGATGGTAGTATTCTAGGGAATTGGGTTAGTCTTTACGCCCCTTTCCTTGAAACTGGGTCAGTGATTCTGTGATATCTTGCCTCTGCAGTGATGGAAGGGGGCGAACCTTGGTAATTCTATAAAACTAGCTCATAACTTATTCACCAATGGTAGACAGTGTTGTGCCCAGGTTTCGAGATTCCCAAAGACCTCCAGGGAGCCAAGTCCGATGCAAAAGCAAAGAGCCTTTATTCGAGCTCGAGCTTGGACCCCTACACACACCGACGCAGCGGCGAGATGCAGAGAACCCCGAGCTTCTAAAGTACAATAGTTTTATAGGGGTCTAGAGGCAGTTAGTGAGACGATGTTCGGTGCCTCTGCTGATTGGTAGATGGAGAATGGGTTGATGAGGCGATGTTCGTTGCCTCTGCTGATTGGCTGCCTTCTGGGGGAGAATTTTTATGGCCTGTTCCTGGAATTAAGTAACTTCAAGGTCAGGCCCGGTTCGGGCCTAAGATGGAGACTAGGCACAAAATGGAGTCAGTCCTGTTCCGCCCTTACATTTCCCCCCTTTGTCTTGTGACTCACGGGCCCAATCATGGGACTGTATTTCTATTTTGCCATTTTCTACTATCAAAGGCTTATACTGGGCGTGTAGGACCATCAGCTGGACCACCCCTACGCGTTCCTTAACAAATTGGACTAGTCTGATGATAATGCAAGGGCCGAGGGTTAACAACAGGAGTAGAATGGCGAGGGGGTCCAGCGAGGACTGAAATAAGGGTAGTCAGCCAGGGGGACCAATTAAACAAGGACTCGAACCAGGACTGAGATTGCTCTCTCTCTAACTTCCGTTTCTGCAGTCCTTCCCTTATAAGAGCCATGGATTCTTTTACAACTCCTGAGTGGTCAACATAAAAGCAACATTCTTCTCCTAGAGCTACACATAGGCCCCCTTGCTGCATAAATAATAAGTCTAATCCTCTTCTATTCTGGAGTACCACTTCTGATAAGGAAGTAAGGGATTCCTGTAAATGAGAAATGGATTTTTCTATTCTTTCTATACCTAAGTCAATGGCTGCTTTTAGGGCCCCATAGTTGTTGTTTTGTATAACAAGTGATGATATCCCGGTTCCTGCCCCTGTTAGTCCCAATCCTAGGAGCGCAGTTATAGTCAAGGTTGTTATAGGTTCTCTCTTATATCTGGGGCTGGAGGAGCTGAGCCTACCGAGTACAGCTTCTTCTGAATGATATATTAGCCTGGGGACTAGCTGTACAAGCACGCAGAACCCTCTTGAGGAGTTAAGTACCTGGGAGTGGACGCAGGGAGTGAGTCCGCTGGCACAGTCCCACCATGCATTCTCAGGGGGAACTAGGTAACTGGCCCAATCGGGGATGGGGAGGGTGTTATTACAGAGTTGCGATTGCGCGCGGGGTACGCTGCCTATGCAAGTACCCTGCACTACTATGGCCTGGAGGGTTAGGCGTGCAGTGGCCTGCTGCCATTTGCAGGAGCTGGGACTGGGGGCTGTTGTGAAATTCCTACAATTGCGACTCCCTCATAGTAGGGCGGACGAACGTCCAGGCAGAGCCAGCAAGACTCAGTTAGGTCGGGTCTAGAGACGTTCAGGACCTGGTATGCTCCAATAACCGTTCCCCAGAGGGGGTCCGAGTGGGAAATTAGGATGCGGGTCGGAGTGGGGGGTACCCCAGTAGACGCAGGGGGCAAGAGGTTGGGGGCCTGGGTGTTTTTGAGTGAGGACGCTCGGGTAGAGGTAGGCCAGGGTTCTAGTACTTGCTTGGGTCCTACCCCGGTGTGGGGCAATGGAGTTGCTACCTGTCAGAGGGTGAACAACATTCCTTTATCTTGTGCTCCCAACGTAATTTTGTCAAAAATTCGAACTCCCCATGTCTTTCCAATGTCCCACCCTGTTGCCTTCTTTCCCTGGTCTGTAAAGTATATACACACAGGGTTACATTGGCCCCAATTTCCCCGACCACCAGCAGTCGGCCGCTCCACCGTTATCAGGTCGCCTATTTTGGGGGGAGCACACCAGATGTGTCTGGTTGAGATGCATGACCAGGAGGCGCAGAGGTAATTCTCCGCTCCCCCACATGGGTCGTGTACGCGAGCCTGCGTTCGAGTCCGTGAGTGTCCAGGGCAAACATAGAAGTGTAGGTTTCCCTGGTTCATGCCTGGCGCATATGGGGAGTGGGGAAAAAGAGTCTGGAAGTCTATGTAGAGATCCGGGAACCAAGTGTCCTTGGGGTGAAGTTGGGAAGTCTGATTAAGTATGGTCCCCGAGCTGGTGTCTATGATCTGCCAGATCAGGTTAAAGGGGGTGTGAGGATTGACTCTGGCATAACCTGCAGTAGATAGGATCACTAGCACTAAGCAGGCCAAGCGCACCGTAGCTTGAGCTTGAGTGGGTTGCGCTGGGTTCGATCAATGCTCCATTGGGTGGCGAGGTCTTCCCGGATCGCGGAGGGGTCTGCCGGCTGAACGTGGGTGTGATGAACCCAGGTCGCGACGCAGTCCACTTTGAGAGCAGTGGGGGTCACCAGCACTACGATATAGGGACCCTTCCAATGTGGTTCGAGGGTCTCCCAGCAGTGTCTCTTGACGTAGACCCAGTCTCCCGGCCTGTATTGATGAGGTGTCGGGGTCGGACCAGTCTCATAGATGGCACGGAGTTGTGGCCAAATGTCTTCGTGCACCCTCTGGAGCCCTCTTAAGGAAAAAGATATTTCTTGATTTTTGAATTCAGCAAGAAGTTCAGCTTTAAGGTTAGGAACAATAGGGCGTGGTCTGCCGAACATGATTTCATTGGGAGTGTTCCTCACTCGGAAAAGGGCGTACGGTAGGAGAGCCACCCAATCCCTGCCAGTCTCCATGGTTAATTTGGTAAGGGTCTCTTTTAGGGTTCTATTCATCCTTTCTACCTGCCCTGAGCTCTGGGGCCTATAAGCACAATGTAATTTCCAATCTGCCCTTATAGCTTTGGCTACTGTTTGCATTACCTGCAAGATAAAAGCTGGCCCATTGTCTGATCGCATCATGGCAGGAAATCCATACCTGGGTAGGATGTCTTCTAGTAGCTTCTTGGCCACCGTTTGAGCTGTTTCATGCTTGGTCGGGTATGCCTCTACCCAGCCAGAGAAGGTATCTACGAATACTAAAAGATATTTATAACCATACTTTCCTGGTTTAACTTCAGTGAAGTCTACTTCCCATTGTGCTCCTGGTTTGGTTCCTCTGAGCCTGGTCCCTTTTGCAATTGGCCCGGCTCTCACGTTTGTGAGTTGGCAGGCCTTGCAGGTAGATACAACCTGATTTATTTTGGTATCCTGCTGATGAATCTTAATTCCGGTGTGTCTAGGTAAAATTAGGTCCTTTAGTTTCCAGGCCCCCAGGTGGGTGGATCGGTGCAAGTGTTCTAACATGGGGAGCCCGAGCTGGTCTGGCAGTATGAGCCCTCTGTCCGGTGTATACCACTATCCTTTTATCTCTTGGGCTATGGGGAGTTTCCTGATCCATTGCAATTCTTCCTGGGAATATTGGGGCTGGTCTGGCAAAACTGGGTTCCCCAGGTCCGGTACCTGCGGGGCCATGGTGGGAACTGAAGTAAGAGCTACTGCCTTGGCTACCTGGTCAGCCTTCTGGTTACCTCTAGCCATGGGGTTGTCAGTCTTCTGGTGTCCTTGACAATGGACAATGGCTAGCTTGGCAGGGAGCCATAAGGCCGTCAGTAGGTCAAGTATCTCCTGTTTATTTTTTATAGTCCGTTCTTCTGCTGTTACTAGCCCTCTCTCCTGATAGATTGCCCCATGAACATGAGCTGTAGCAAACGCATAATGGCTATCTGTATAGACGGTGAGCTGTTTTCCAGTTCCCAGTGTTAGTGCCTTGGTGAGGGCGATGAGCTCTGCTCGCTGGGCTGACGTCCCAGACGGTAGGGCCTCTGCCCATACAGTGTCCGTTTCGGTGACCACTGCTGCACCCGCGTACCTGTGCCCATCTCGTATGAAGCTGCTCCCATCTGTAAACCAGGTGGCCTTGGCGTCTGGAAGGGGTCGGGCTGTCAAGTCTTTCCGGAACCCATGTACTTGTTCTAAGATTCCTGTGCAGTCATGTAACGGAGCATCCAGGTCAGGGTCAGGCAGCAAGGTTGCGGGATTAAGGGCTGCACTGGAGTGGAACCGCACTCTTGGAGGGTTGAGCAGGAGGCTCTGATAATGAGTCATACGCGCATTGCTCATCCATCTATCAGGAGGCTGTTTCATGACTCCCTCAATGGCATGGGAGGTTGTGATCCAGATCTCCTGTCCTAGGGTCAGTTTGTCAGCACCTTTTACCAGGAGTGCTGTTGCCGCAATAATTCTGAGGCATGGCGGCCAGCCGGCAGCTACTGGGTCTAGCTTCTTAGACAAGTAAGGTACCGGGCGGCTCCAGGGCCCCAAGGCTTGAGTTAGAACTCCTTTCGCTATTCCCTTGTGTTTGTTCCACAAAGAGGTGGAAGGGCTTCGTAATGTCTGGCAGGCCCAGGGCTGGGGCACTTAGGAGGGCCTTTTTCAACTGATTAAATGCAGCCTCCTCCTTCTCAGTCCATTCAAATGTCCTCCCTTCCTTGGTGGCTTCATATAAGGGCCTGGCAATTTCGGCAAAACTTGGTATCCAGAGGTGGCAGTAGCCAGCCGACCCTAGGAATTCTCTTATTCCCTTTCGGGAGGCGGGTGTAGGGATCTTCAGTACAGTCTCTTTTCTGGCATCTGATAACTGCTGTTGTCCATCCTCCAAGATGTATCCCAGGTAACTTACCCTCCTCCGGCATATCTGAGCCTTCTTCGCGGACATCCGATATCCTAAGGCCCCCGGGGCGGACAGCAGATCTTGGGTTCTGCGCTCGCAGTCCTCGACTGTGTCTGCAGTGATCAGAATGTCATTTACGTACTGGAGGAGGGTGAGGCCGGGGTGCTCCTTTCTATACTCACTCAGGTCCTCATGTAGCACCTCGTCGAAGATGGTGGGTGAGTTTTTGAACCCCTGAGGCAGCCGTGTTCAGGTTAGTTGTCCACTGTAGCCTTCCTCCAGGTCATGCCACTCGAAGGCAAACAAGGGTTGGCTTCGTGGCACCAGTGATAGACTGAAGAAGGTGTCTTTTAAGTCTAGTACAGTATACCAGACTCTGGAGGGCGCTAAGGAGCTTAAGAGAGTATATGGATTGGGGACAGTTGAGTGTATGTCCATGACCTTTTTATTTACCTCTCGGAGGTCCTGCACCGGTCGGTAGTCATTTGTGTGAGGCTTCTTGACCGGCAGTAGGGGGGTGTTCCAGGCAGACTGGCAGGGAACTAGTACCCCTAAGTTTCGCAGTCTCCGGATGTGTGGCTGGATTCCCTTCTGGGTCTTCTGAGACATGGCGTACTGCTTGACTCTCACCAGGCCTTCTCCCGGCTTCAGCTCTACTAGAACTGGCGCCCTGTGAGCAGCTAATCCTATTCCCCCCGTCTCTGCCCAAGCTGTGGGGAATTCTTGTAGCCATCTGTCTATGTTATCCTCTTCCGGACACGCCTTCTGGTGAAGGCGGTATTCATCTTCCAGTCTCAGGGTCAGGACCTGGATGGGGTGGCCCCTGCCATCGGTGACTCGAGGTCCCCCTGGTCCGAAGGTTATCTGAGCTCCAGTCTTGGTCAGTAAGTCCCTTCCTAACAAGGGGTAGGGGCATTCCGGTATTATCGTAAAGGAGTGGGATACCTGGCCCATCCCTAGATCCACTCTTCTTCGGGTAGTCCATGAATACTGGTTCATACCAGTTGCCCTTGTACCCAGGACTTCTTATTCGCTAGTTTTCCTTGTGAGGTGCAGAGGACCGAATGCTGCACTCCGGTGTCAACAAGGAAGTTAACAGGGGTTCCCTCCACTCGAAGAGTTATCCTGGGCTCGGAGAGAGGGTCCGAACCCCGACTCCCCTAATCACTGAGTTCATCTGGCTTTAGGACTTTCTTCACATCGGCCTTTTTCAGGCATTCCCGGGCCCAATGTCCTATTTCCTTGCAGTAGGCACACTGGTCCTTCTGCAGTCTCCGCCTCCCTCCTCTGGCGGCCCCCTTACCTCTCTCTCTCGTTCGTTCGCAAGTTGCCAGAGACGACGATCTCGTTCCTCAGGGAAGTCAGCTGTCGTGGCTAGTAAGATCCTGGCCAGGTCTCGAGTCTGCTTACTGCTGGCGGCTGCCATGGTGCGAGCCTGTCTGTCTTCTGGAGACTCCCAGTTGTTGTATACCTTTTCGGCTACTACTAGTAGGTCCTGTAGATTTTTCTCTCCTAATCTGCAGCAGATTGATTTACAAAGGCCATGATGACAGCTGCCTTATTCTCAGGAGCCTCTGGGTCTATGGGGGTATAAGTACGGAAAGCCTCCATGATCCGTTCTAGAAAAGCAGCCGGAGATTCATTCCTTTCCTGCTGTACATTCCCTACCTTGGCCAAATTAGTCGGCTTTCTAGCAGCCATCTGGAGACCCCCCATTAGAGTCTGGCGGTAGACCCGGAGCCTCTCCTTACCTTCAGCCGTGTTGAAATCCCAGTCAGACCTAGTTAGGGGAAAAGAGGTATCTGTTAGGGCCTGGTTGGTGGTGGGATCCCATCCGTGCCTGGAACCAATTTCCGGGCTTCATTGAGGATTCTCTCCCTCTCTTCTGTCGTGAACAGGACCTGTAAAAGCTGCTGGCAGTCGTCCCATGTAGGCTGATGGGTGAAAAGAACAGAGTCTAGCAAGTCAATAAGCCCCGCCGGTTTCTCAGAGAACTTAGGATTTTGAGCTTTCCAATTGTAGAGGTCACTAGTGGCGAAAGGCCAGTAGTGATAGGGCTGATTGCCCCCTGCGTCTGGGGGACCGGTGGTTCGCAGTGGCAGAATAGTGGAGTCAGCGGCGGAGGCAGACTGCTCCCTCTGAGCCCTTTGTCTGGTATAGGGCAGGCTTCCCACTAGAGCACCTCCGCCCTCCGCTCTCGGAGCAGCTTCTGCTTCCCCTGGTGGGGGATGGTTGTGTCCTTCCGGCATCCTAGGGGGCTGATATGGAGGAGGAAAAAGTTAATTCTTCAGTTCCCCCTTGTAGGACAGGGTAAAGGGGTGCTGAAGGTTGGGTAAGACACTTCTTTTCTTCCTTCTCTTTTTTTCCCTGTAAAGCAAGAATGGGTCTCGGCTTCGGAGGGTGTGGGGCCAGGAAAGGCTTAAGCCAAGAGGGTGGATCCTCTACAAGGTCCTGCCAAGTAATAATGTAAGGGAGCTGATCAGAATGACCCGTCTTAGGCCGAGAGACAGCACCCCTGACTCGGTGTATGGTAGGTAGGTCGAAGGTTCCCTCTGGTGGCCACCCGACATTGAAAGCTGGCCATTCGCTAGAACAAAAAGTCTGCCATCGACCTTTCCGGACTTCCACACTGAGGTCATTGGCCCTTCCCTTAACTTCTTTAAAATGATCAACCATAATACTTAGAGCAGTAGTCTGAGTCTGTCCCATAATGTCCGTCCAGTAAGTCCACAGAATAAAACAGAAAGACACAAAAACAGACAAACAGAAGGCCCCTAAAAACAGTCTTCCAACTCCGTGGAAGCAAAACCAAAAGCTAGACTGGCGGGAGCGACCCGCCTCATCTCAGATCCTTTAGGGGAATCCACGTCCCTCCAGAAGGAAGGATCGGAATGTCTTCCGAATCCTCCTGCCTGTGGTCCTTCAGTGCGTCCACTTAGACCATCTCGGGCAACACCAGATTGCCAGGAATGGGCCCACACAAAAGGGAGACAGAGACACACAGACACCCACAGCGGCCAGTCAGGCTCTCCAGTTCAGGGTCCCTCAGGGGTCTTGGGGCATCCCGGACGAGCCCCCAAATGTTGTGCCCAGGTTTCGAGATTCCCAAAGACCTCCAGGGAGCCAAGTCCGATGCAAAAGCAAAGAGCCTTTATTCGAGCTTGAGCTTGGACCCCTACACACACTGACGCAGCGGCGAGATGCAGAGAGCCCCGAGCTTCTAAAGTACAATATATAGGGGTCTAGAGGCAGTTAGTGAGATGATGTTCGTTGCCTCTGCTGATTGGTAGAGGGGGAACGGGTTGATGAGGCGATATTCGTTGCCTCTGCTGATTGGCTGCCTTCCGGGGGAGGATTTTTATGGCCTGTTCCTGGAATTAAGTAACTTTTCAGGGTCAGGCCCAGTTCAGGCCTAAGATGGATACTAGGCACAAAATGGAGTCAGTCCTGTTCTGCCCTTACAGACAGAAGGATGGTGGCACTGGGAAAATTTATAATTGTAAAGGAAAAAACACACTTCCTCATGTGTATGTTACCTCTGCTCTCAATACTACACTGCTTCACTTCTGACACTAGGTGTGTAGGTTTTCCATATAACAAGCAATTCTGCAACACCTCATGAGTGTCGGTACAATTAACTCAATTCTGGCACTAGCTACCCGGACGTACCATCAGATTCCACAGACTAAGGCTCAGTCCCACAAAACTACCCCTTCCCCCACTTCAGATGCCAGTGATTGGAGATTCTCAAGACTCCTTTCTTGGGTTTGATTAGGTTGCTAGGGTTGCTCACAGATTTTAGAAAAACATTTTACATCACTAGATTACCAGCTTATTCTGAAAGGATATAATCCAGGAAGAGCCAGACGAAAAGCTGCATAGGACAAGGTATGTAGGAATGGGCACAGAGTTTTCACGCCCTCTCTGGGCTTGTGTCACTCTCCCCATACCTCCATGTGTTCACCAACCCTGAAGCTCTCTGAACCTTGTCATTTTTATTGAGGCCTCTTTACATAAGCATGATTGATAAAATAATTGGCTATTGGTAATTCAACTCAAATCTCCAGACTCTTCTCTCCTGAGATTGGGGGTGGGATTGAAAGTTTCACAGGTGGCCAGACACCCCCCCTTGTAACTATCTGAGGGTCCACTTTGAGTCATCTCATTATCATAAACCCAGGTATAGTGAAAGCGCTCCTTACACCATATAACAAAAGACACTCCTATCACCCAGGGAATTCCAAGGGCTTCTGAGGCTCTGTGCCAGGAACCAAAGGGGCAAAGACAAAATATATATTTCTTATAATACCACAAGTACCCAAGGTGCCAACAGACTGGAGGACTCTCTCTCTGGGTGTCAACATTTCAAAGAAGAATGAAACCTGGGAGCTTTGAAGCATTTCTAGGTTATATAAGCTAGAGACACATGGAAGCTATCTGGACCTAGAGATATTTTATTTATTTTCCCAAAAGTGTGAGAACCCAGAATCCTATACATCCTGTCTCTAATAAGCAAAGGTTTTTCTCTCTTTTTGTGAAGAGTGGGGAAGGCAGCTGCCTCTTTCTCTTGTACATGAGCAAAGACAATCCATTTTCTCCCATTCCAGACTTGTGATGCAGACTTTGAAGTGTGTCTGCATAAAACAACTGACCTGGCTTTGTTGTGTCCCTCCAGGAGTAAGAATTGGGGTGTGGGGAACCACACAATCAGTATTTGCTTTTTAAGTGAATAATGATAATCTGTCTCTGATCTAAATATCACATATTCACATTCAGGATACAATGAATAAAGATGAATATTAAAAATTCAGTAGAGAGCAAGAGATCATGCCCATTCATGTAACTGTTGTATGATAGGACTTGTTTTCACCCAGAAAGAATGTATTGCAAAACAAGACAGAAGGGTTGTGGTTGACTCACGAGCAACTCTACCATCCAGGGACATGCAGGGGAACAGAAACTCGAGGAAGACACAGAGATGGGACAGCCAGAGACATGACTCTAAAGACAGAAGAGATGTTGTCATGGAAGCCAGGAAATTATTTCAGGAAGGTTAAGTGGTCAAAACTGTCCGGTGCTTTCAGAGATGTGAAAACTGACATCCAAGCATAAGAAGGGATTGAACCCAACACACTAGTGGTTCTATATCCTGTTTCTAGACTCTCTAATGAAAAACCTGATTATTACCTTACTTGGTGTAGTGGACCTGAATTGATAACTCTGTTAACTCTGGCTAGGGGAGTAAATTTGTGACTTTGGGATGACGTCTTTTTGTACAAGTTGTATTTGTATAGGTTTTACTATCTATGTTAAGATGTTTAAATGCCTAGGGAACTTGATCTACTAAATTTGTGTGTGGTTTATTAGATGTGTAAGAACCTTCTTGTATTCAAGTGTGCCTTGTTAAAGTTTGCAGTGCAGCAGAATCAGGTAAACTAATCTTGTTATTGTCCTTTGAAAGGTCCATGGGAATGTAAGAAATATGTAACTTTCATTTAACAGAGTAACCTAAAAACCAATTCAAAAAGTGGTGGACTACCATCAAATGTGTGAAAATAAGTAACAAATTTTATTTAAATCAAAGGTGTCATAAAAATCTATAGTACTTAGTGACAATAGGGAAGATTAAAAAAAAAAAAATATTTCTGTATCTAATTTGCTCCAGGTCTTTTCTTTCCATAAGTCTGTAAAATTGAGAATGGTATAAAATTGGAAAAGGACAAGAGTGTCTTATCCTTGAAAAAAAACGAAAGTTTCTAATCCTGGGATGGAGCAAGTAATGAGAACCTTCACATTATGTTTTTCTAAGCCATGTAATACACAAGTCAGTCTACACATCTTGGAAACATTTTCTAAAAGATCATCAAAAACATCTGCAGTTGAAACTAGTTACTCATTTCACTACTGTTTTAGTTTTAAATACTCCTGCTTTGATTTGGGACTGCATTACCAGGTAAAACAGATGGGTATTTGTTAGTTTTGTGGTAATCAAAATTCTAGCTAGAAGGATAACTAAAAGATATATCAACCACAAGGTGATTCAACAGGTTGGTGAGACACACCAGGATTTTTAAAAAAGAAAATGGGTGTAACTATGGAGTCGACAAGCTCTGAACATACAAGTTTCACAACAGGTCGCAGAAATTCCCATGCTCATGGAGATGACCTGAATCACAAGGTCAAACTAAAGGACAAAAATAATTTCAAGCCAATATTGTAAGTTGCAAGAAATAAATGTATTTGTTCCAATACCAGTGGAAGGGTGTGGGCTCAAAAAGTAATCGACATGCTAGGCATGAGCTTCTTCTAAGGAAGCTGAAGAGAACCTTAATACATTTAACACTCAATGTATAACTGAGCATTCCTTTCTTTCACATAACCATGCCCCCAGTTCTTCACATAGCCATCCACCATTAGACGAGCTCACTAGTGATCATTTAAGACTTTTTCCAGGTTGAAACATCATTAAGTTTTTCTGTATATTCAAAATCAAAATACCTAAGCAAGTTTTAAATTTGAAATGCTCTTTTCTGTCATTAAGGAAACATCTGAGTGGCTACTGTGTGATAGACAATATGCTAAGCACAGGGAATACAAAGATGATTAGGATATTTACCTCTTTCTTATGAGCTTGGTGTCAAGTTAGAAAGATGTTTGGATAAAATTACAATGCATCATAATTGCCATAGTGAAATATCCAAACTTCTTTAGAAACAAAGACATATGATGAAAGCTACTTGTGTGATGGGGGTGTTGAAACTGATATTTGAGCTGGGTCTTAGTAAATCCGAAAGTTTGCCACAGAGAGGAGAGGTAGAAGCACGGAAAGCAGGAGGAGCAGCGCCACAGGCACAGGAGCAGAAGGTAAGGGGGTGTATTCAGACTTCTTGGCCAGAGTGGGTGGCGACAGGATTCATGGGAAGAGTAGCAAGTGTTGTGGTGAAGAAATAGGCAGGTGCCAGGTTATGGAGGACCTTATGTACCTATAAGAAATGGGGAGCCATTTAAGAATTTTCAGTAAAATCAGGGAGAACAATGAGATTATTATAATACAAGTGAGAAATTAGGCCTTGAATTTATTAAGTGGCAGAGGGGACAGGGAAAAGACAATAGGACAGGACTTTGATCATTTCTACATGATGAGGAAGGAAACCATTTTGCACGTGATGATCTCTTTGCTTCAAGGTCAGCTCTCCCGTGTGGGGGAGGCTGAAAGGACAAGTAAGGGTAGGAAGTGTAAACAAAGTGGTGGAGGAAAACAGATCTGTATGCTTAAGCTTTATTAGGAGAATAATCGTGTAATACAGAGGGTATAAAAATTACTTTATTTCCAATGCTAAAATATAAAAACCACTTGCCTATAAAATTTAAGGGTACTGAAGAATCTAAACTTTTCAGTTCCAGCTTTAGCTCCTTATACGTGTACTTAAATTTGAGACGAATTCATAGAAATAAAGAGGATTATGGTTCTAAAAAATTAAGATTCAGGGGAAAATAAAACATTCTGTCACTGATAAGAGCCCAGAACCATAGTGCCATAGGCTTCCCAACACCATCTCCATTCCAAAAGATAGTAGGAGATGATTACAGGAGTCTCACTGACGCCAGTGATGGGGAAATGGGCAGGTAACCCATTCCCAACCAGTGAGACAGGAGGGGGCATGAGGAGGTTCGCTGAGAGAAACTCTGAGCAAGGGTTCTTCACGTCTATGAAGGAGACAGAAAAAACTGCTCATCTTTCTCCAGCTTCTAGTGGGACTGAATGGGCCCATGGAATAACTATAGCCATCATGCCACCCTGAGAGTGGAGCCAGTGCTAAAGGGGACAGAGCAGAGAGATGGAAAGAAGCTGATTCCTTGGTGACATACTGAGGCGTGGAGCCCACTCTGCTTGAACTTCTTGTTAGGAGGGATTATAAATGTCTTCTGGTTGAAACCGTTTGAATCAGCGTTTTCTGCTATTTGCAGCCAAAAGTTTCCCTTGAGTATATGGTTATAATGTATTGAATTAAATTTTCTCCTCTTGGTAAATCACTTAATTTTTTTTTACTTCATTTGAAGTTTACATAATCCCTTCCCTCGGAATTGTCATTAATTTTTTATGCTATCAATCTAACCGTCTGTCCTCTCACAGCACTGCTGATGAAGACAAACAGAACAGAGAGAAGAGGAGCGACGGCTGAATCTAGCTCTCTGTAAGGTGCAGAGAGACTCTCCCTTTTATAGACAATTACAGCTTTTTCTAGGGGGAGCCCGTAGGGACAGCCTATAGAGTAAAGAATCTGACACTCTTCTTTCTAACAGCTGTTTTTAAAAATAAAAACAGCTAAGCATTCTCTGTGTATCCTTTCCTTACTTGCCTCCGGGCTGTAATGTGGACATTCATATACCTTTCAAGTAACTTAAATAAAAATTGTACCCGCACAAGACTGAGCATAGTGTTGGACACAAGGTATTATTGGCAGTGATCTACTTAGAACAAAATGTGGTGCTAAATCTAGCACACAGCACGTTCCACTGTCTCTAAAGTTCTCAGTAGTTGCTTTGTGATGTATCTGCTTGCCTTCCTATAGCGTGAGCTTTGTTTTCTTCTTAACGCTTGGAAAATTCAATCTCAAGGCTAGTGTATGCCTTTCACTCTCAGATGCAAGCAGCAACTTTGGCATTTCTTATCACAAAAAACCCATATGAGAAAGCTGGCAAGCCCAGTGAACTTCCTGGGCGGAGGGGTTTTTCTGTCAGAGCCGGCAGGGTGTGATCATCCACCATCTTCAGAGTTTGACCATTGAGTTGGACAGATCTGGAAAAGAGTTACATCCCAGTTAGCCACATTGTGCATACTCCACCTACTCTGTAAAAGTTGTGATATCTATCTTTTTAAGACCAAAAAAATGTTCTGGGGCAGTTTATATTATATAACCTGTATCAGTTAGGTTTTTGACCTAGATGATCTTTAAGCTACATGGCAAGTATTGAGTAATTGTGACAGAGACCATTTGGCCTGCAAAGCCTGAAATATTGACTATCTGGTCCTTTACAGAAAATGGAACACACATAGTCTACACTAGGCAATATGATGGAGGTATAAAAAGCATAAACATGACATAACTTCTGGATCTGTGGCAATTTTATTTAATAGTAAGTAATTGAAAATGTATATAAAGCAAATAGATATGTAGAATGGAATGTAAATTTCATGAATTTAACATAAAAAATGACAATCAATGAAATTCTCCACTTGTAGCTATGCCCATAAACCCTGCAGCCCCTCAGGAGTTTGCATTCCTTTGTTTACATTGTTAAGGTATTTTGGTAGAATGTATATTGCTGTGATGGCACAAAAAAGATTTTGTTTGGCTAAACCACAGATTCCAAAATATTAAATTTTTGCATTTCACTGTTGGAATGCAAATTTAAAACTGAGTCAAATAATAGAAGAAAACTTAAGGGCAAGTGTTCTTATGCATATTATTATTTAAATCAAATCAATACGTGCACACAGCAATGAACCCAGTATACACAGAACTTACAAAAGAAAGCTTTAGTCTACTTCTAGCTCTGATAGTTACTTACATAATTCTAAATTATGCTTATGTCTCTTTTTCTCAAATGATTTTTATATTATGAAAACTTTGTTATATGAAAAAAAGATTTTGTTGAAAATTCATAAGATTAAATGCCAGTTATATCTATGTCATATATATGTAATATATGTAGGACACTTATAATAGTGCCTTGCATATAGTAAGCACTGTAAAAAGTATTATATCCTTATTATTCTGATCAGTAAATTGTACAAAAGTAACCTGTTAACTCATCATAACCATTTTTAATATTTTTATGTGTCTTTCATCACTTTTCTATATATGTATATACACATTTTTATTTAAACAAAAATGAGCATATAGTATATAGTCTCTTAAAACTTGATTTTTTTTCCCTTAATACATCTTAACATTAATTCGCTCACACCATTAAACATTCATCCATGACACCATTTTCATGGCTGCACGAGATTCTGTTGTGTGAGTACATTAGTTTATGTACTTAAATATCTACTGTTAGACATTTCATTGTTTCCAATGAGCAGAAAAACTGGTTTCCACTGAACCTTGGTCAGATGCCCAGCTCTGGGCTCCATACCTAAAGATTTAGTAAGATAACCATGATCGCACTGGAGGCTCACAAGCCTACAGTGCAGGGTGCTCAGTTCAGGTGCACCCGAGTTTTGTTTTTTAGCACTTATATCACTATAAAGTCTTAGATGGGGTGGAGGAGGAAATGCCATGACTATCATCAGGAAACCGCAAACAAAAATAGGTCTTGAAAACATTTCTAAGTGACATTAGTAAGAGCTGTTCTGCATGAAATTGAGCACCAGTTACAAGAGTACACAAAAAATTTCAGAGATGCTTTAGGAGGGGGCACAGAGTTTAAAGTCAATCTCATGGTAAATGAATACTGCTGTGGGTTAAGATAATGAAACGTGGGTGAGATAATATGTAATACAATCTGGCTATATACTGTGTAATGAGATATAAAAATAGCCAAAATGATGCTATCGGTATACTGTTTGTAAGCTTAAAGCATGCTGATTATGTCCCTATCAGGCTGGGCAATGATGGTAGAGTTTTATCTGAGGGTAATATCCTGCTTCATATTTTGAAGTCGGTAACATGACAAGAAATAGAAGACATGCTTGTCATGTTTCAGGTGAAATAGAGCTGGAAGGAATGAGCAAGCAACAGATTTGGCAGAATTGGAAATGCTGGGCAAAAGTTATCTCAGCTAAATGTAAAATACTGCCTTCATATTAAAATATATATTCACTCAAATATTTACTAAATACTACGCAGGACCTTCTATAGGTGTTACACAAGTTGTACAAACAAAAAATAATTTTAAAAAGATTATCACTGTTTAACCCTCTGAGGTCATTAGCATGAGCAAGTGTGCAGACTGTGCACTCATCAAACTTCTCTGGGATATGCATGCAACATTTTAAAGAAAATTATAAGTAGCATATACTCATAAGAGAGAACTTAGGGCAGTAAAACACCCATAACTTCACCAATTTTCCAATTATAAAGCATGAAATGTGTGATCACAATGCAACAGTGTCTGATAAATACAGCAAAGAGAAGAATCACTGAAGAAATTGGGCATATTTAGCCTGGAGAGAATGTAATCCAACTGTCCTTCAAATATTTAAGAATTATTCTGGGGAAAGCAAGGTATTTGGCATTGCATATGAACAAAATGTAGCAGACTCAAATGCCTATAAGGGCCAAGGAAGTTACACATGTACATGCAGTAGGACCAGCATAAGAGAACAGGGTCATGTAGGGACTAAGCAGAACTAAAAAGCCGAATGACCTGTCTAAAATAAACAACCCCAATTCAACTCCATCTAATTTGGTAAAAAAGCCCAGAGTTGCCAGAGTTTCCAATTTTAAAGAAAGTCTGGAAGTCCAAATATTTTAGTAGTTGTCAATTCTTAAATGTTGACAACTAATTAAAAATAAAAACACAGAGTTCATGCCAACCCCCCCTATGAGAGAGACACACAGACATAGAGAGACAGAGAGATGGAGAGGGGGGATGTGGAGAAAAGGAAACCCTTGTGCAATGTTGGTGGGACTGCCAATTGGTGCAGCCATACAGCTACTATGGACACCAGTGTAGAGGGTCCTCAAAAACACTAAAAACAGAGCTACTACATGTCCCAGAATTCCACTTCTGGGTATCCACCCAAAGAAACAAAATCACTAATCTGAAAAGATATTTGCACTCCTATGTTTATTGCTACATTATATATAATAGCCAAGATATGGAAGCAACCTATGTGTCTGTCAATAGATAAATGGATAAAGAAGATGTGGTATGTACACCCAATGAAATATTACTCAGCCATAAAAAATAAAGAAATCTTGCCATTTGTGATAATATGGATGGACCTTGAGGGTATTATGCTAAGTGAAATAAGTCAGAGAAAGACAAATTCCATATTATTTCACTTATATTTGGAATCTAAAAAACAAAACAAACAAAACTGAAATAGACTTATAAACACAGAGAACAGACTGGTGGTTGCCATAGGGAGTGGTGGGGGATGGGTGACACAGGTGAAGAGCGAAAAAAATTAGAATGCTTGATATCTTGATCTGGGCAATGGTTACATGAGTGTATACATATGTTAAAATTTATCAAACTCCACATAATTTGTGCATTTTATTGTATGTACCTCAATATAAAAAGTTAAAAAAATAGCTCAGTAAAATAAGCCAGGTGGAGAAAGACAAGTATCAAATGATTTCACTCATATGTGGAGTATAAGAACAAAGAAAAAACTGAAGGCACAAAACAGCAGCAGACTCACAGAACCCAAGAATGGATTAATAGTTACCAAAGGGAAAGGGACTGGGGTCGGGGGGGAAGAGAGAGATAAGGGGGAAAAAGGGGCATTACGATTAGTACTCATAATGTGGAGGGGGGAGCACGGGGAAGGCAGTACAACACAGAGAAGACAAGTAGTGATTCTATAGCATCTTACTACGCTGATGGACAGTGACTGTAATGGGGTAGGTGGTGGGGACTTGATAATTGGGGGAATCTAGTAACCACAATGTTGCTCATGTAATTGTATATTAATGATACCAAAAAAAGTTAAAAAAATAAAAAATTTAAAAAACATGAAAAAGAACAATGAATTTATAATTTCCTGCCAAGTTCTACATTATACAGAACCTTCTCTCCACCAAAATAAATAAATGAAATAAAAACACAGAGTTCATACCAACTTCCTCTACCAGAAAAAGAGAAGAAAATTTCTCTAAGCCCTCTTGTCCACAGACATAAAGTGTAGTTGCCAACCTCTGCTTCAGAAAATTGAACTAAGAGCATCAGATGAAAGGCACAGAAATATCCTCATCAGAGAGAACAGTCGCCAGGAGAGTCTGTGATAGCCAACAGAGGAGTCAGACAGAGCCCACTGGCCACAGATACCCAACTGAGGTTAGAGTAAAATGGTCTTGTAAGGCACTTCCAACTCACATCTATTATTCAATTACTTCAGAAAAGCTTTTCCCTTATTAGCATCAGACACAAATATGCTAAAAATACCCACTTCACCAAGGATCAGAACCCAAATGGAGAAAAGTATCTGTTACCCAAATATGCATTATTTACAACAGGAAAAAAAGGATTAAACAGTAGAAAAATAGTAAGTAAAATCATGGTATTTTATAAAACGTGGAGCCCATCAACAAAGGCTATGTATGAAAAGACACTTGGGAAAACTTGTGTGGGTTCCCCTTCTTTTTTTCCACAGAAGTTGTATGATTACAGTTATAGTAAAATAAAGCATGGGGAAAAAATAAAGGAATGGTACCCAGTGTTAACAATGCTTATCTATGGGGGATAGGATTTTGGAGAAAGCATGCTTACTGCACTTTTTTCAGGTTCTGATGTTTATTGTCAGGAAAACATCACTCATATAACATTTTGAAGATATGGGAAGAGATGGTGAGAATTTTGTAAACTCTTCATTTTGTATGCTCCAATGTGAATAATCATGATGAAAAGAGCCCCTTCCAATACCCACTGGACAGGAATCTTACAATGTTTGGGTTCCTGATTCTTCCAGGCTCCTGGTCATTCTTGGGTTTTCTGCTGAGTATGGTCTTTGATAAGACAGTCAGTGGCTGGCTTTTAAAACCAAAATGTAGTAGGAACCAGCTTCAAATAATCCACCTAAAAGGTACATTTCTGACCATTCTGTTTTCGTACTCTAACCAGTAAAAAACAATGCTATAAGAGAATCACACTCAGCTTATATGGTATAATATTCTATGTCAACCTCTATGCTCTTAGTAGTGATTTTATAGAGGTATGCTTGTTTTAGTGACTTGCCCAGAATCTTAAGTCTTTTTAAGAGCAAGTAATCTAAAAGCCTCGGGTGGATCCTGATACATCAAGTTGTTTTGAAACACAAACTATTCTCTAAGATAAACTGCTTGTTTGTGTTCTTATCCTTCTGCCTTGGACTCTCAAAGTCCTACCTGTATTGATAAGTATTCCTATATAAACTTCCTGAGTATTAAGAATTGTTAGATCTTGAAATAGTTTTTTTTTCCTTTTGCTCCCTATGAACACTTTCTATTCTGATAAACACCAACAAATCGGTGAAAGTTTGAAATGAACATGGAAAATAACTCACTTGGAAAGTAATCCATCAGGTCCCGAAGGTTTTATGAGGTATTTGTCCACTTGTTTGTCAAATAAATAATATGGCAACTGTAAGCGCTTGGTGACATTATAGAGGTTTAGGGCATATAGAGTTAAATCTCCTTCTTTATATCTTGGGCTAAAAAAAAAAGATTAACTCAATAAAAATATTTATCTAATTTAAACAATTGAAAACTTGATTACAAACATAACTGTGGATACTAAGTATTAGTATCTATAGTGATGTGGGGCCTCTCTTTATCCTTTTCACAATATATTAGACCACTAGTGTGGTCCTATTTGAAAACATGATTAAAAACATTCCTCTCCCCACTTCCCATTACCAACTCTTGCCAGGCTGAATTCTAGGAAGCTGGTCAGCCTGTCCATTCTAACATAGGAAGGTCAAATGGTAAAAGGTGAATTTTGAAGGTTCATGTGAATTCATATTACAAACCAGATAAACAGGAGTTTTTTCTAACCGTACAAAAAAACGGAAACAAGAAAATTAAATCTGTTGACACTTTTCAGAATTTCCATCCAAACCATTTCCCTGTTTCTTCCTAGTTGGACCTTACTAGCCCTGAAGTTCTCACTCACCAGAAATTGGAAATGATAGGTGGTGTTTCTGGCAAGAGTTAGTATTTCAGTATCATGTTGTCAGGAAGGACAGACTGAGAAGAGAGAAATCTCCAAGACTTAGGAGCATATTTTGCTACCAGAGGCCAGAGAACTGGGCTACAAAAATCTCTGGGGCCTCTCAACTCCAGAAATTGGGTTGAAACTTCTGAAAACAAGATTGTTGTTGTTCCTATTGTTCTCCTTCTTCTTTCAATTCTTTTTCTAATTCTTCTCTTAATTAATTTTAACTAATTCCCTAATTCTTCTTCTCCTTTATTGAATTTGTCAGATATGATTATATTCATATAATCATTCATGTGAATCCACATTCATATTTATATTCATTCATAATTATTCAGTGAATTAACTGTTCAAATAAAAATAGTTATATGTTCTTAAATTTGTCCTTTTCTTTATTTAAAGAGTGTATTTCCAGTATGGATTATGACAAAATCAGTGCACAAATTTATGCTAGATTGCAAATGCCCATTATTTAAGCTTTAAAAAAATTTTTTTTAGTTAAACTCTGGCACCATGTCACTGTGAAAACAGAAATAAAAGTAAAGACCAATGACAAGCCTTAGACCCCCTGTATAGAGGACCACAGGGTATCAGAGGAGAAAGCACGTGCTTACTGATTAAAGCTTGTTGCCTGGAAAAGAGTGTATTGCATACGTACTGGTTGATGTTTGTGCAGTGGAGGTATACTCGAAGTTTGCCTCTCTCTGGACTTTTCACACTTGCCATTAATACTTTAGTGCCTACCAGCTTCTTGAACAGAAGAGATAGCCAATAGTCCTAGTTGTGGTTGGGAAGGGGAAGGGCACATATTTATTAGGTCTTTATTTAGTTATTTATTTAACAAAAACAGCATCGAGGAAATAGTTATCCTATAAAGACTGGGTCTATTATCCTAGAGGTATTTAAACATTTGGTCCATGTTACCACCATGAATCTGAGGGTAATATTGCTGAGAGAGTTTAAGTATTCTTTTTTGTCTATCATGCAAGAATTCAAAGCAAAGCTCAAAGCCAAACTTTTAGGTACACACATGTATACACACACACACACACACACACACACACACATGGCTGCACACAAAGGCAAGTTTTAAAAACAGAGCTTCTATCTGTTTAAGACACTAAAATAGTTTCCTTTAAAACCTTATAACCACTGCCTACCCATCCACCCCTAATAAAATAATGTATTAGGTAACAATCATTATTGGCTATCAAGGTTAAAAAAGAATGACAAGCAGACATTATGTGTCTCTTGATGGAAGTACACATCTCCTATAAAGAATTCTTGCAAAACAAAAGAAAACCAAAAACCTGATAAGCCCTAGCCTCAAGGTTTACCTACCAGTTTACAGGAAAGATGGAACATGAGGTAACACGCTAACTGAGACCACAGGAATAAATTTAGCAAAATCCAGGTTGTGGGAAACACTATAAAACAAATTACCTGGTTTCTTTTTCTTCTCCTTTTTTTTATTGAAGTATAACTGACATACAATAAATAACCTATTAATTTCAGATATCATGGTGATCCAAACTGTTCATACATTATAAATGATCATCATGGCAAGTCTAATCACCACGTGTACTTGTTTTCTTTAATTAATAAATTCCAAGGGACAAGAAAGGAGAGGACGGGAGAACTTCACAATTAACAGACTTAAGAGATCTATCAACCAAAGGCAATACATGGACCTTGTTTGGATTCTGATGTGAATAAACCAACTATTAGAAACATCTGATATGAAAAGGAAAATGTAAAACACTAAATATTTGATGATATTGAGGAATTATTGCTAACATTTAAAGTAGGATAATGATACTCTTATGTTTTTACAAAAGAGATACATACTGAAATATTTATGGATAAACTGATATATCTGAGATTTGCTTGAAAGCAATCCAGCAGGTAGGAGGTGAGGAGCAGGTAGGATTCTGGATTAAACAAGAATGGGGGTTCATATACTTTTCTACTTTGAAATTTTCCACAATAAAAAGATTGTGTTCTTTTTAAGAACCCCATTCAATATATGCCACAACTCTTCCTCCCTCTTGAGCTGAGGAACGGTAGACTCAATAGCACAAACAGTTTTTGTTTCCCTGCTTAAAATCAAAATTTTCACTGGAGATGAGTAAAATCAATTGAATGTTTTCAAATGAGACAACTTCAGCATGGTTCAGTGAGTGGTAGGGTAGAAAGCAGTTCTCGGAGTCAGGATTTGTGCAGGATTCTTTCAAGTAACACAGGACAACTGTGTGACCTCCAGCAAATCACACAGCCTCATCTCAGTTTGAACTTCCTCATCTGAAAAATGGATCTAAAATACCTGCCTTGCCCATTTCCAGTACTGTTAGGAAAATCAAACAGGGGAACAGACGTATGTGGTAGATTTAAAGCTGATTCCCTTGTATCCTGCAGGGATCAAAGGGTACATTTTACTCTTGCAAATTTTCTGGCCAACTGTGAACCTTGAGGAAGAAGTATATTTAGTGCATATACAAAGGGTTCTTAAGCCAAAGGTTTATGTTTGGGCACTGAAAAGATTTTTTTAATGTAATAAACAGCTGTTGCTATTTACAAAGAGTGACAGAATAAGCTGGTTAATTCCTAGACATTATACTCCAAGTGAATTTTGTAGAAGCTATTTATTTACCTTCCATGTTCAAGGTCCATTCAAGAAAGGGCCAGCAGATTTTGGATATTTGCCTAATGAAATTATCATGTTTGTTTAACTCTACAGTTGACTTATACTTGGAGAAGATAGATTTTATTTTTTTACAAGGTTATTTTTCTAAGAATTTTCTAAACGTTATAAATAGTGTGCTCCATGAACTTGGACCACTAAAGATTAAAAGCAACTTTGTTGGGAAATCTATCTACAAACCACAAAAGCCTAGTTTATATTTTGGCATGTGCTTTTTGCAAACTTTCTTAGCTTTCCAACACTATTCAAATAATAATTCCCTTAGGAATTATTCTTAGAAAATAGATCCCCTCAAATGCCATTTTAGACTAAAAATCAAGGTCATGCTTCCCAGAGCTTTATCTATACGAACCCAATTTTTAGACATAAATCTTCCAGGTAGCTTTTTAGTTAGAAAGCCTACATTTCTTGATGTAGTACCAGATGCAGTAGGAGATAGGGTGTGAATTAGACCTCATTCATAAATATGTTGGTATTAACAAAATAACCAATTCTTAGGGTGAGACTTTTTGAGTAAGTACATGGTACTGGCTTATCTTAAAGTTAAATAAATTATTTCATGACATAAAGAAGTTTTGAAACTTTGGATACCATAGGTAATTTTCAGTTTAATTTACTTCGCAAAACATTTTTTGATCTAAGTTTGTTATCTTGTAAAATTAGAGTCATAAAATTTCGAATTATGTTTAAAGATCCCATACCATGCCCCAAATGGCCCACATTAAGAACATTATTCCTGAGTCTCAATTTCTTCTCTTGAGACACAAAAATGTTAGAATGGAAGATCTCTAAGATTTCTTCCAATTCATCATTCCATGGGTTGGCTCCTTACTGAGAGCACTGAATTTATTGAGAGGATTTGCTCTTCATAAGAGCTAAAATAAAGGACCCTCAGTATACGTGAGTCTACTCACAGAAATAGGAAAATAATGGTCACTTACAGGTAAAGGTTCGAAGTTTTCATCCACTAAGTGATAGTTTCCAGCTCCGAAGAACACTTGCCTCATCACCACTTCTACGCCCATTCTGGCTGAAAGACCCAATTTATCCAGCCACCTGGAATAAAGTAAGGCCCATATTTCTTCAGGTTTGGAAAAGTAACCCAGTTCTAATTACACACTATTCTGATTTATTCATCTATGTGGGAGGAACGGACAGGAAACTAGAAAAGTAGTATTAATTATAAGTAAGTCATCAAATGAAATGGAGACCATCTTTCCCTTAGTATGTTCTCATACTTCAGCATGATAAAAATCCTTAAAGACTATTAATATGCCATAGGAGTCCCTTTCAGGGTAAGGTAACTTCTGCTAAGCAGAGTGGACAAATTTCCATCCCGATAGATGATTATTCTCCATCTTGAGGGATACCCCTTGCCTCCACAGTCCCATGTGAGGTTTGAAGAAAGGTTGCTAATAGCAGTAGTAAAATGTGAAATAAGTAGAATCACACTTAACTTTCTGGACATCTCCCCCCCTGCATCTTTGGTTAATGGCAAAACAAAATCCATTCTCTCTGTATGCCTCATACTCCCCCATGAGCATAAAGATTTGTGCTTTATTCTGGAGTTACAAGAATGAGGGTAGGAGAGCAAAGAGAATATGTCTCAATGTGAAGATACAGAATTTAGATTAAGAGTGTTAGCGGATTTAGGATTAATCGTGAGCAAACCAGTTGTTTAAAGCAATCAAGGTTGTTGTGATTGGATAATGAGGTGATTTATACAATCTTTAAGCTCATTGTTAGCCCCTCTGATGTGATCTCATACTTCAGGCTCTAAACTTCTTGGGAATCCATGACTATAATATCTGTAGCTATATTCATAGATTCCCAAGAAGTTTAGAGGCTGAGTCACAGCTTTAGATGCACTCTTTCATAATCTCTTATAAAGGAAGGAATCCTTGGCATACTTAAGGGCCATAATCAAGGAACAACACTTCTAAAGCAATTCATTCATAAATGATTGTTTGGGACACATGTTAAAGATGTCCAGCTAACTTTAGTAAATCATTTTCTTGCAATATCTGGCACAAATTTTGGGGCTCAGCCACAGAAACTGTCTTTGATCAGCTTTTGGCCGATGAGTTATTTCAACTTAATAAAAGAATAGTAGAATGCTGCTATCTATCTGGTCCCTGAGCCAAGTGCTTCTTCACTCACATAAAGCCAGCAGCAAAGGTATTGGACAGCAAAGGTGCTCCACCCCCATACGCAGAGCTTGTTTCTCCTAACCAAACCTTCTTGTTGGGTCTGGTCTCCTCAACAACCTATGGAACAGGAAAATCTCCATGGTAACTACAAACAGGCTGAACAATTGTAGTGTTGAAGATAAACGACATTCAAATCCTTTTGTTCCCAGGCCCATTTGTCCAATATAGCTGCAAAATATGCTCACAGTCATTTAGATTCTTGGGCAATTTACTTTTATTGGAATACAAGGTATGGGAGGAATTTAAATAATCCCATTCTTATGGCCTATGAGAGAGAATTCTACCAAAAGGTTACTGGAAGTTATTTTTTTTTTCTTTTTTAATAATTTATTTTATTTTAGTATCATTAACCTACAATTACATGAGCAATACCGTGATGATTGAACTCCCCCCTTCACCAGGTCCCCCCCACCAACCCCACCACAGTCACTGTCCATCAGCGTAGTGAGATGAGAGTCACTACTTGTCTTCTCTGAGCTGTACAGTCCCCCCCGTGCCCCCCCACCCTATGTCTGCCAATCGTAATGCCCCTTTTACCCTCTTATCCCTCCCTTCCCACCCATCTCCCCAGTCCCTTTCCCTTTGGTAACTGTTAGTCCAATCAACATACATGGGTAAGACCCAATATTGAGGGGGACTGAAGGTGAATAAGACTGAGGGCCTATTCTCTAAAACTGAAAAAACATGCAAATTTATATACACATAGAATTTAGAACTAGCTAGCCTACAAAATAAGGACTCTGGCTTTACAGTAATCCCTCCTTGTCCATGGTTTCAGTTATCCACAGTCAACCACAGTTCAAAAGCTGATAATCCTCCTGACGTACAGTCAGAAGGCCAGTAGTAGCCTAACGGTGCATCACAATGCCTGCGTCATTCACCTCACTTCCTCTCATCACAGGCGTTTTATCATCTCACATCATCAAATGAAAAGGAAGAGTGAGGATAGTGCAATAAGGTATTTTGAGAGACCACATTCACATACCTTTTATTAAAGTATGTTGCTATAAATGTTCTATCTTATTCTTCGTTCTTGTTGTTAATTTCTTACTGTGCCTAACCTACAAATCAAACTTAATCATAGGTATATATGTATCAAAAAAATTTAGTATATATAGGGTTTGGTACTATCTGCAGTTTCAGGCATTCACTGGGGGTGTTGGAACATACACCCTGAGGATAAGGGGGAACTAATTAATGTACATGAAAAAGAAAAAGACTTACCTGGAAAATTTTTTGCACAAATAAAATAAAAGTGTCCAGTACATCAGGGTTTAGAAAATCTTCTTTGGTAGCAATTCGTCCATTCAAGTAGTAGCTAAATTATTCAGAAAGTAGTCAGAAACAAACAAACAAACACTCTTTAGTTTCTGCTTTTAAGTTAACTGGCTGAATTTACTCTCCTTCCTACCTCTTCTCACCCCCTCTTTATACAAAAAGGCAGACGTTCTACTAAGCAGAGACCAAGGTGAAAGGGGATCAGTTACTTTGTCCTGAGAAGACACAGTCACCAGTGTGGATACTTGTGGGTTACCCACTATTTGGCACTCACGTTGGCTTTAGCTCAGTATCTGTTCCATGAGTTAAATGGTAGTGTGCCTAAATCTCTGAATTTTTGTTTTATTAATTCTAAAATTCTAGGACAGTGCTGCTGGAGACAGTTTCTTACTTAAACTATAAGGCCAATTAGCAGTTAAATGGAAATACTTTTTTGAAAACTAGGTAACAAGTAAAGCTAGCATTACTTCCTTAGTATTAAGGTTAGGAAACATACTTACTGATGCCACGTAACTGAATCAATCACTTTTCCCCCCGCCTTCAGGAAGCTAGGAAAAAAAATCAGTTATGTCATCACTTAATCCTCATATGCAAAGTATATATGCACAATATATGAACAAGAATTTTGTTCCCTAGAAATGGGCTGTTACTACTTTAGGTTCCAGCAAACAGCAATTTCCTAATTCTGATAAAAATGTTTTCATAGCTGCCATTTGCCCCCAAATCCTTGGTCTTCTGTGCTAATGTTCCCTTTTTGGTAAAACATCTAGTTAGGCAGTAAATGGTTTAATAATAAGTGGGCTATTAGTGGGCCCCACTGGAGAGAAATATTATTTTTAAGAAAAATGGTTCTGTTTCCTCTAGCTCTTACCTCCTCAGCATCTCAACAGTCTTTCCTTGAGGCTGGCCAACATCAGGACCATAGAGTTTTGCAGTTTTGAAAGCGGATTTTCCTAGAAGTTTATGCAACTCAATAAAATCTTTTCCTAACTGCCATCCATCGATGAAAATACCAGCCTTCTTCCGGAAACTGTTAGGTTCTGAAAGACAGCACTTTTCAAAATAATCATGTACCTAGTTTTGTTTATTTAAAAGCAAACATAACAGCAGCATATAAAAGCAACAAAACATTTCCAAATTACAAAACCTTAGAATCCAAAGGCAAGAAAAGTAAAACTCCTAGTTGTAAGGAAGATACTCCAGAGAAAGAAAATTTTAAATTATATAACTGAGGTATGAGGGGTTATTGAAACAATTTGAAGTTAATGATGGAGATATTAAACTAACAGATATTTGGGAAATAGTCTGTATTCGTGTTTAGTAACTTGACTTACTTCAAAACAAGCAAACAAACAAGGTTGGGTTGGGGCAAGACATTTAGGTTTGAGTATCATGAAAATCTCAGTGAACCTGGGAGCTGTGGAAGTTGCTGTATTCTAGTTGTCCTCAGCCCAAATGCACCAGAATCTAGGATTAGCAATAGGTTCTGGTATATATAAGGGAGTTTTCGGCCATAAGCAATTCCAAAAGTTGTATTGTTGAGCACTGGCACCAATGTGTTGAGCCAAAAGTATATTTGCTAATATTAAAAAGAATGTCATAAATGGGAACAAATAATGTCAAGGGGATAATCTCCTTATTAGCAAAATGTTCCTGGGGGGCACTTACCATTGCCTAGTTCCCAAGAAATGTTGTAACTCTTGGAAGAGCAGTAGTCTAGGAGCAACTGAGCATTAGAACTGTTCCACTGCAAATCTGCTGTTCGGAGTAATGCATTTAGACCAAAGATCAAGTCTAGTCCTGAGCAGTTTGCAAAAGTGTACAGCATATCCACTGAGCTTCCTAAAAGAAAAATGTTGCAGTTTAAGGTTAGGTTGGCACCACCATAATGAAGGTCTCCAGATTTGTTCTTTGTAATGAATCACCATGTCCCTTGTTAAACTGAAGGAACTCCAGTCCTAATGAGTGACTATAGTTATGAATAAAAGACAAAAATTTAAGACTACTAATATGATTCCATTTACTCCAACTGTTGAATCAAGTCCCATGGAAGGTACCAAAAGCTTTGGTCCAGCACACAGGTTTTGTGCAGATGACCTCAGGTGGACTGGGAAATCTCTATTGTACGGCTCGGCGCTCAGCCTGCACATGCCGGACCTCATTACTCAAGATAAACCCCACTTTTCATAATCTATGTCTGTACTCACAAACTCAGTCACAAACTATTTTGGTAAATTTAATTACATTTAAAAGATTTTTTTGAGAAATTCATGTACATGATTTATTAATTTAAAATTAGTTAGAATTTTACATTGAAAATTTGGCCCAAGGCCATAGGGCTGTGGTTTCCAAACTATGTGCCAGGGCACTCTGGGAACTACAGTGAATTTACCACACAGTTGTCAGGTTAAGAAAATAAATATACAGGACATTTATCTGAACTTCAGATAAATGATGAATAATTTTTACTGTTTGTCCTATGCAACATTTGAGAAATACAGAAAAAATGAGTTTTGCCTGAAATTCAAATGTACCTGGGCAACCCTACTCAGGGGGGCACTGCAGGATCTCTTAAGTTTGCAAAAGAAACCCATCACATCTGTTGGAAGTGACCAGAATCACTACTATTAGGTTGTTTGGACCTAACAACTTAATAATGGAAGCTCTTAGGTATTTGTTTTGGGCTAGGTATGCTGTGAAAAAAATTACTGAGTCACAAAAGTGCCATAAAAACTTGAGAAGTTTTGAACTCAACTTTTCTAAACATTAGCTAGCCTATAATCACTTCTTGAGAGTGACAACAATGTCATTTTGAGTGTCATCTTTTTATCGTATGTATATTAATGATTGTTTTTGAGATTTCATTTGAGATAACAAATAACCAATATAACTGGTTATTTGTTAAGTAGAAATTCACTCTTGAATTCTCCTGGTTAAAAAAAACTCTACTTGCCAACAGCTATCTGCCTATCCCTGGCAAACTTACACCTTTTCTCCTTAAAAATGGCTTTGTTTTTGTTTTCTTTCTAAATCTCCAGCCTGAGTTATTCAGATCAACAGAGCAGTGAAACCTTAGATTTAATATTGCTGATAAAGGCTGAGGGGCAGAAACGACTCTAGCAAGCTGTTTTAGGTATTTCTGATGTTTGCTATGGCACCTGCTGCCACAGAACTGCTGCCTATCATCAAGGGCTTACAGACATTAGGGTTTGAAAAGCTCTGGAGTCCTGCAGCCCAGCATGCCCCTGGATCTGGAGCCACAGCTGAGGACAGCACAGAGCCTTTGGCAGCCCCGAGACCTCACCAAACCTCCACCCTCATTTTTCAATGAGGAAACTGACACTCAAGAATTGAAGTGCTTTGCCCAATACCACTCAGCTCTTTGATGGCAATGCCATTCATAGAGCCTGTTCTAAAGGCATGACTCACTGCCGTAGTCACGGTTATACTGTAGGCGGATACGTGATAAAATCCTGTTGTATAAAGTTTCCTGGACCAGGATTCATAAGACCTGAGCTGCAGGCTCTGCTCTCTCACTTACAGACTGTATGATCAGGGGTGACCCTTTTACCCTGCATGAGCCTCAGCTACGGATCTGTAGTCCGGGAAGCAGCAATCCACATACACCTTCCTCACATAGCCAAGGTTGACGCCACACATGTGAGAACCCTTTGCAAACCATAAAACACCCTTACAGATATACAGCACTATTACTGCTGCCTAGCCTCTGTACAAAGATGGTGGCATTTTCAAAAAACCTGGAACATTTGCATTTTAGAGTATTTATCCAGCTCATAATTTTCTCTTCATCTATTTCCAAATGTACTTGGAATTTGCGTAGCTTGAAATTCCATCATATGCTTCCTATAACATAACAGTATCATCTAAAATAAAAGGTGGGGCTGAGTTCAAATCGACTCTTAAAAAAAAAACCACAAACCCACCCAGCCTACTCTCTTCTCAAATAAGAATAATAACAAAAGTCATAACTAATTATCCGATACCCAATCATTACCCAATCTCTTATCTCTGGACCAAAGATAATCTAAATGACATTAAAAACAGGCACTGACTCTCCCTGGCATTAAGTCTGTATGTTCACATTACATGTGTCCAGCATTCAGGATGGGAGTGCGTGTTGGGGGTGGTGGCGTTGGGTGATGAGGAAGAGAGGTGGAGAAGAGGGACAGCAAAGAATTAGCTCATTAAATATGATTATTAACAAGGAAGTCCTCATTTGTGCAGTCACATCCAGAATTACATCTGTAACATTGCTTCCTTCTCCTGCCCAAACAGGTTTACAGCGTGTTTATATCCCCATGACAAATGTTTTTGTCATCTTCTACTTAAGTTAAATATACCATAACGAGTCCTGTAATTAGAAAACTTAACCTATATCTTCTAGAACACCTGTTTTAAGGGTTCAGGCCACTAAGCAATTAACGTGTTCTTTTCACAACAGACTTTTGCTCTGTCTTCCCTATTGTATGATACCACTCCAAGTACTCAGGCATTTCCAACCTCAGCCATGGATGCAGAGCAATGTATGGAAACACCTCCTGGCTTCTGAGATACTTGTCATTATGAGTTGGTACCCAGGCCAAATACAGTAGATTCCTATCTACATGTTCCAAGATACACAGATTAAAATAGAAAATTTCCAACCGGAAGTCACATGTTTCCAAATACAAATCACCTTTCTGCATTGCCAACAAGGTGGTTGGAGTTATATTGACCCAGTTGCATGGTTAGCAAAGAAAGCTTCCTGGTGTGGAAACTATGAAGGTCCAAGACCCAGAGGCAGGAAAAGATGTTAGAAACTTCCTATCTTGGTTACAGAACGGTCACAGGGAGTAGCAAATCTTTTTTAGAAAAATTAAAGATAAACTAGTATGATAAAAAAAAAAATGGGAATCTATAAACTACCCAAAACCATGGAGTCTTCTCCCAGCAAGCCTGTGGCATAATGATTCATTACAAATGAGACCTTTCTGCTGCGGCTCTCTTGTCCTTCTGTCACTCCTTTAGTGGGGTCTGAGACGGCCCTGCCTTAGGCCAAATTTCGTTCAACCATAGATCATGTTACTAAAGCAACAGAGTAGTTCCCCCACCTTTCTTTAAAATGCAAAAAATTAATTTAGAGGACTACATTATCTATTAACATATAACCTATTTTCTTACTTTTGTGTCATATTTTTTCTGTACTTCATAAAAAAATAAAAACTTCCATCAGATACACTGAAGTCCAGATAGTGTACAGCAAAATCTTATAAAAATAGTTCACTTTCAATAATGTACTTTTTAGGAATATTGATTAACCCAAATTAATGTCAAGATAATTTATTTTCTAAGAGTCAAAAGAAGACAGTTGTAGAGAATCTGAGCAGGTCATTTCCTTAACTGAGATCTGGGGCAACACCATCCCTTAGTTAGGTATAAAACATCAGCTTTCAGATAAAAATATATTTCATAGTTAAATAAAGATTGCTTGTTTCAGTTGTTTTCAAGCCCTGCATGATAGCATCCCATTTTGAAGACTAGAAAACTGTTTCGGTGAATGGAGATAAATTCCTGGTTTGCTGAGCTAGTCCTGCACCTGCAGAGCACAGAGGGAAGAAAGGGAAAGAGGCTTCATTCATGGCCAAGACTGTGTGGTGTGACTGAGGATTCCCCTGCCTGATGATACACCTTCTCATTATAGGGGCTGCTTCTGGGAGGAGTGATGGAAGGGACAGTGAGTTGTGAATGGTTTTCACATTTTACTCTTCATACGTTGTATTTTACTTCCACGTGGAAAGTGTATCCATGTCTTCCTAGACTTCCTTCAGAACAATAAAGGTCAATATCAGCCAGTGAATGATTGATTTCTGTAATTCATTCCATAGCTAGTAGGCAAAGGCAGGTGAAAAAGAGAAAAAAATGGAGGTTTTGGATTCAAGGTTTCACATTAACTCTGGATAACATTCTTTGAGTATGATGCAGCTTTACACAGCTGCTGCAGGGTTTATTAGATTCAAGCCCAAGTTCAAGCTATCCAAATATTTTGGGGGCTGGAGCACCTTCAGGGTGCTTTTCATTTCTTACTAGAGTAGGTGCTGTTCTTGAACTTTTTCTGATACTGCTCTCTAAGTAGCAATTGCTCCTGGAAGGGCCATTCCAACTGTAAGCTCTTCTCCACATCAGAAGGGATGGATCCAGATTTGCAAATATCTGTAAATGGAAGAAAAAATTTTCAGAATCTATTTTCACAGTGACAAGGTCAAAATCCCATACATGTATTTAGTTAGCTATTTATGGGGCTAAAGCAGGATAATGAAGCTTCTGGTTTTCAGGTATGAGTTCAGAGAAAGATACATTCTGTTACAAATGTCCAATCTGTTGGCTAATCAATCAGCACAAACGAACAACCAAAGGGCAGGTTGCCTAAGAAACATCAGATTTATAAATATCGGCCACAGATAGGTTGGACATAACGTCATGATATTTAACAAAGCAGAAGGCTCCTCAGACACTGAAAATTGTTAGAGACCAACACCAAAGAAAACAGTTCAGTTCTCTTAAGATTCACTTTTAAAATGCATAGAAATTTGTTTTACATGGAGTATATCTGCTTTGTGGTGATTTCCTCTTTCCATATGGTAGGACAGGAAATGCTGACTTTTTTCCTTGTAATTTGGTATCAACAAAGCTTCTGAGACCACAAGATGTGTACTTGGAAAAACCCACCACTCTCCAGTCTGGCCGACTGCGGTTCTTTATCACAAGGCAGCAGGGCTGCTGGGCTCTTGCCGCCAGGGTGGCGAACCTGCCAGCGACTTCCTTTCTGGGGAGCTGCACATTCTGGCTTCCTGGCAGCTGGTGCCTCGTCCATCCCTGTGCTCACAGAGGATGTTTCAGAGCACTTGGATAATCCCAGTGAACCCCACTCCACACACACACACAGGAAAAAGAAAACTGATGAACAAAGGACAGTTTCCTGTCTAAACTTATGGACCTTTTGAATGCATATGACTGGTTTGAAAAAAGGCCAAGTCTAAACATAAACTATTCTGTTATTCCAAGGGAACCCTGCAACTCTTTTAAAAATTTTTTCTAATTACTATTCTATCAGTTCTGTCCAAATTACTGACTAACCTCTCTAAATACTTCCTAATAAAGAAAATAAACAAGGAAAATACATAATATATGAAATACAGAAATACAATTCATTAATATATACATTACAATAATTCAATGATGTATATATTTTTGATAATTGTTAAGATAATGATTTAACTTCCATTTGATGTCTGTAGAGCACTTATGAAAGACGCAGGGCAAATGGCTCGTGGCTCCCTAGGGCAGGTTTCCCCAGTGAAGCCCACAGACTTTCAATATCAGAATCACCTGAGGAGCTTGCTAAACTCGTAATCTAATGGAGTCCAGGAATCCAAATATTCAAACTCACCCAAGGTGACTATGTCTAGTCAGTAAAGCCTGAGAACCAAGTCATAAGAGCCATTCTTAGAAGAAGAGCCTGTTTCCATGTCCCCCAGCTATACCTTTCACCCACATCTACTGCTAGAGTAAATGGGTTTCAATCCATTGCCGTGTTTTCAGCTGAAAATGCTCTCTTCAATTTGACATGTTTCTGCCCACATGCTCCCTCTTCAGCTACACTCACTGTTCTACTTACAACACAGTCAGCTCCAAGGTATGGACAGCACACCTTCACTCGGGAGGACTCACCTGCAGGAAGCCGTCAGGAGGAGGCGACCTGCCCACTGCTTATAAATTGTGTGTAGGTGTACCCATGGCTCAGCTGGAAGCCCTTAATCTCTTATTAATTGTCAGATGTGAGCAATAATATTTCTCCGAAAATGCTCACGACTGTATCCAGTTAATGGAAGTATATAGTTAATCTTTAAAAATATTCACCCCGGTTGACTTGAGATTGCCAGTAACTTCTCTCTTCAAAGGTTGGTTCCTTGTTGGGATCAAAAATTAGAAAGTCCGTCTTGGTACCACCAAATCTCAGGTATGCAGGAGACAAACCTTTGGCCAAAGTATGAAGCTTTGGAGAGCTGTTATGGAGACAAGAAAGAAATTAGAATTTTTTTTTTCAGATTTAATCTTTATTCATATACATATATGATGATTAACTCATTGTTACTGCAATCAGAATACAGTTTGTTTTAATTCTGTTGACATGCAGGTCGGAATGTTGCTTATATTTCATTATTGGGTTTTTTTTTGCTATTTTTAAAAATTTTGATACTAATGTACAACTGCATGAGCAATATTATAGTTACTAGACTCCCACCATTATCAAGTCCCCACCACATACCCCATTACAGTCACTGTCCATCAGCGTAGTGAGATGCTATAGAATCACTACTTGTCTTCTCTGAGTTGTACAGCCATCCCGTGCCCCCCCAACATTACATATGCTAATCGTAATGCCCCTTTTTCTCCCTTATCCCTCCCTTCCCACCCATCTTCCCCAGTCCCTTTCCCTTTGGTAACTATTAGTCCGTTCTTGGGTTCTGTGAGTCTGCTGCTGTTTTGTTCCTTCAGTTTTCTTCTTTGTTCTTTACTCCACATATGAATGAAATCATTTCATACTTGTCTTTTTCGGCTTGGCTTATTTCACTGAGCATAATACCCTCTAGCTCCATTCATGTTGTTGCAAATGGTAGGATTTGTTTTCTTCTTACGGCTGAATAATATTCCATTGTGTATATGTACCACTTCTTCTTTATCCATTCATCTACTGATGGACACTTAGGTTGCTTCCATTTCTTGGCTATTGTAAATACTGCTCTGATAAACATAGAGGTGCATCTGTCTTTTTCAAACTGGGCTGCTGCATTCTTGGGGTAAATTCCTAGGAGTGGAATTATTGGGTCAAATGGTATTTCTATTTTGAGATTTTTAGGAACTTCCATACTGCTTTCCACAATGGTTAAACTAATTTGCATTCCCACCAGCAGTGTAGGAGGGTTTCCCTTTCTCCACATCTTTGCCAACATTTGTTGTTGTTTGTCTTTTGGACGGTGGCCATCCTAACTGGTGTGAGGTGATATCTCCTTATGGTTTTAATTTGCATTTCTCAGATGATTAGCAATGTGGAGCATTTTTTCATGTGCCTGTTGGCCATCTGAATTTCTTCTTTGGAGAAGTGTCTGTTCAGCTCCTCTGCCCATTTTTTAATTGGCTTATTTGCTCTTTGTTTGTTGAGGTGCATCAGCTCTTTATATAATTTGGATGTCAACCCCTTATTGAATATGTCACTTACGAATATATTCTCCCATACCATAGGATGTTTTTTTGTTCTGTTGATGGTGTCCTTTGCTGCACAGAAGCTTTTTAGTTTGATATAGTCCCACTTGTTCATTTTTGCTTTTGTTTCCCTTGCCCAGGGAGATATGTTCATGAAGAAGGTGCTCATATTGATGTCCAAGAGATTTTTGCCTATATTATTTTCTAAGAGTTTTATGGTTTCATGAGTTACATTCAGGTCTTTGATCCATTTTGAGTTTACTTTTGTGTATGGGGTTAGACAATGATCCAGTTTCATTCTCTTGGATGTAGCTGTCCAGTTTTGCCAACACCAGCTGTTGAAGAGGCTGTCATTTCCCCATTGTATATCCATGGCTCCTTTATCATATATTAATTGACCATATATGCTTGGGTTGATATCTGGACTCTCTATTCTGTTCCACTGGTCTATGGGTGTGTTTTTGTGCCAGTACCAAATTGTCTTGATTACTGTGGCTTGTAGTAGAGCTTGAAGTCAGGGAGCATAATTCCCCCTGCTTTATTCTTCCTTTTCAGGATAGCTTTGGCTATTTGGGGTCTTTTGTCATTCCATAGGAATTTTAGAATTATTTTCTCTAGATCAATGAAGAATGCTGTTGGTATTTTGACAGGGATTGCATTGAATCTGTAGATTGCTTTAGGCAGGATGGCCATTTTGACAATATTAATTCTTCCTATCCATTAGCATGGATTGTGTTTCCATTTATTGGTATCTTCTTTAATTTCTCTCATGAGTGTGTCTTGTAGTTTTCAGAGTGTAGGTCTTTCACTTCCTTGGTTAGGTTTATTCCTAGGTATTTTATTCTTTTGGATGCAATTGTGAATGGAATTGTTTTCCTGATTTCCCTTTCTGCTAGTTCACCATTAGTGTATAGAAGACAACAGATTTCTGTGTATTAATTTTGTATCCGCAACTTTACTGAATTCAGATATTAGATCTAGTAGTTTTGGAGTGGATTCTTTAGGGTTTTTTATGTACAATATCATGTCATCTGCAAACAGGAACAGTTTAAGTTCTTCCTTGCCAATCTGGATGTCTTTTATTTCTTTGTGTTCTCTGATTGCTGTGGCTAGGACCTCCAGCACTATGTTGAATAGAAGTGGGGAGAGTGGGCATCCTTGTCAAGTATAATATTGGCTTGGGTTTGTCATATATGGCCTTTATTATGAGGTACTTGCCCTCTATACCCATTTGTTGAGTTTCTATCATGAATGGATGTTGAATTTTGTCAAATGCTTTTTCAGCATCTATGGAGATGATCATGTGGTTTTTGTCCTTCATTTTTTTGATGTGGTGGATGATGTTGATGGATTTTCGAATGTTGAACCATCCTTGCATCCCTGGAATAAATCCTACTTGATCTTTTAAATGTATTTTTGAATTCAGATTGCTAATATTTTGTTGGGTATTTTTGCATCTATGTTCATCAGGGATATTGGTCTGTAATTTTCTTTTTTTGTGGTGTTGTTGCCTGGTTTAGGTATTAGAGTGATGCTGGCCTCATAGAATGAGTTTGAAAGTATTCCCTCTTCTTCTACCCTTTGGAAAACTTTAAGGAGGATGGGTATTAGGTCTTCACTAAATGTTTGATAAAATTCAGTGGTAAAGCCATCTGGTCCAGGGGTTTGTTTTTAGGTAGTTTTTTGATTACCAATTCAATTTCGTTGCTGGTAATTAGTCTGTTCAGATTTTCTGTTTCTTTTTCGGTCATCCTTGGAAGGTTTTATTTTTCTAGAAAGTTGTCCATTTCTTTTAGGTTATCCAGTTTGTTAGCATATAATTTTTCATAGTATTCTCCCATAATTCTTTGTATTTCTATAGTGTCCATAGTCATTTTTCCTTTCTCATTTCTGATTCTGTTTATGTGTGTAGTCTCTTTTTTTCTTGATAAGTCTCACTGGGGGTTTATCTATTTTGTTTATTTGTTTGAAGAACCAGCTCCTGCTTTCATTGATTCTTTCTATTATTTTATTCTTCTCAATTTTATTTATTTCTGCTCTAATCTTTATTATGTCCCTCCTTCTACTGACTTTGGGCCTCATTTGTTCTTCTTTTTCTAGTTTCGTTAATTGTGAGTTTAGAGTGTTCATATTGGGACTTTTTTTTCTTTCCTGAGGTTGGCCTGTATTGCAATATACTTTACTCTTAGCACGGCCTTCGCTACATCCCATAGATTTTGCTGTGTTGAATTATAGTTGTCATTTTTCTCCATATATTGCTTGATCTCTGTTTTTATTTGGTCATCGATCCATTGGTTATTTAGGAGCATGTTGTGAAGCCTCCATGTCTTTGTGGGATTTTTCATTTTCTTTGCATAATTTATTTCTAGTTTCATACCTGTGGTCAGAGAAACTGGTTGATACAATTTCAATCTTTTGAATATACTGAGACTCTTTTTGTGGCCTAGGATATGATCTAGTCTTGAAAATGTTCCATATGCACTTGAGAAGAATGTGTATTCTGCTGCTTTTGGGTGTACAGTTCTGTAGATGTCTGTTAGGTCCATCTGTTCTAATGTGTTGTTCAGTGCCTATGTCTCCTTACTTATTTTCTGTCTGGTTGATCTGTCCTTTGGAGTTAGTGGAGTGTTGAAGTCTCCTAGAATGAATGCATTGCATTCTATTTCCCCTCTTAATTCTGTTAGTATTTGTTTCACATATGTAGGTGGTCCTGTGTTGGGTGCATAGATATTTACAATGGTTTTATCTTCTTGTTGGATTGACTCCTTTAACATTATGTTATGTCCTTTGTCTCTTGTGACTTTCTTTGTTTTGAAGTCTATTTTGTCTGGTACAAGTACTGCAACTCTGGCTTTTTTCTCCCCATTAGTTGCATGAAATATCTTTTTCCATCCCTTCATTTTTAGTCTGGGTATGTCTTTGGGTTTAAAGTGAGTCTCCTGTTGGCAGCATATAGATGGGTCTTGTTTTTTTATCCATTTAGTGATTCTAACTCTATGTATTTTGATTGGTGCATTCAGTCCATTTACATTTAGGGTGATTATGGATAGGTATGTACTTATTGCCACTGCAGGTTTTACATTAGTGGTTACCAAAGGTTCAAGGTTAACTTCCTTACCATCTAAGAGTCTAACTTTACTCACTTAATATGCTATTACAAACACAATCTAAAGGTTCTTTTTTCCTCCTCCTTTTTCTTCCTCCTTCATTCTTTATATATTAGATAACATATTCTGTACTCTTTTTCTACCACTTGATTGACTTTGGGGAGAGTTAATTTAATTTTGCATTTGCTTAGTAATTAACTGTTCTACCTTTTCACTGTGGTTTTATTACCTCTGGTGACAGCTATTAAACCTTAGGAACACTTCCATCTAAAGCAGTCCCTCCAAAATACCCTGTAGAGATGGTTTGTGGGAGGTAAAATCTCTCAGTTTTTGCTTATCTGGAAATTGTTTAATCCCTCCTTCAAATTTAAATGATAACCTTGCCAGATAAAGTATTCTTGGTTTGAGGCCCTTCTGCTTCATTGCATTAAATACATCATGCCACTCCCTTCTGGCCTGTAAGGTTTGTGCTGAGAAGTCTGATGATAGCCTGATGGGCTTTCCTTTGTATGTGATCTTATTTCTCTCTCTGGCTGCTTTTAATAGTCTGTCCTTATCCTTGATCTTTGCCATTTTAATTTCTATATGTCTTGGTGTTGTCTTCCTTGAGTCCCTTGTGTTGGGAGATCTGTGTACCTCCATGGCCTGAGACACTATATCCTTCCCCATACTGGGGAAGTTTCCAGCAATTACCTCCTCAAAGACACTTTCTATCCCTTTTTTTCTCTCTCTTCTTCTTCTGGTGCAAATATAATGCAAATATTGTTCCATTTGGTTGGTCACACAGTTGTCTCAATATTCTTTCATTATTAGAGATCCTTTTTTCTCCCCGTGCCTCAGCTTCTTTGTATTCCTCTTCTTCAGTTTCTATTTCATTTATCATCTCCTCCACTATATCTAATCTGCTTTTAAAACTTTCCATTTAATGTTTCACTTCTGATACTGTGTTCTGTAATGATTTGATCTCCGACTGGAATTCATCCCTGAGTTCTTGAATATTTTTCAGTACCTCCATGAGCATGTTAATGATTTTTGTTTTGAAATCCCTTTCAGGCAGATTTATGAGGTCGATTTCATTTGAACTTTTCTCAGGCATGGTTGTATTCTTAATTTTACTTTGAACCAGGTTCCTTTGGCATTTCATATTTGTATATGGGGCCCTCTAGTGCGCAGAAGCTCTATTCTCTGGAGCTGCTCAGCCCCTGTAGCAATGTTGGGGGTCACAGGGGAGTGGTATTGGTGCCTGGGGGGAGGAAAGAGCTGTTTCTTGCTTCCCGGTTGCTATGCCTGTCCCCACTGCCAGAACCAGTGGGCTGAGCACACAGGTATAAGCCTCTGTGCTTTGCCTTTGTAGTTGCTGTAGACAGGGCTTCCCTCTGGTTGGCCTAATGCCAGGGTAGGGTTTGCCAGTTTGTGAGCCAAGTGGGGCTGGCAAGGAGAAAGGTGCACTAGGCTGCGTATCACGGAGGGGGTCCTTGGAGTTGTGCAGGCATCCAGGGAGCTGGAGCACCTGAAGATGGTGAAAGTTCCCAATCTTCTGGGTGAAGTGCACCCAGACAATTTTGTCTACCTGTCCTTTCTCCTGAGCAGTAAGCTCTGTGCAATCCTTGCCCGTTAGGAGCTTCTCAGACTGTCCACATTTCTTTTGTCCCAGAGCAGCCAGATATGGATCCCTGCTTTCCATAAGCAGCTGGAATCTCAGTCTTTCCAAGTATTCTGTCTGTCTTAGCTTTCCCACCCCCTAATCAGAAGAGTACCATGAAATCACCATGAAATGTAGGTTTGTGCTCCCAGATCACATCTCCAGAGTTAGGTATTCAGCAGTCCCAGGCCTCCACTCCCTCCCTGCTCCGTTTCTCTTCCTCCCACTGGTGAGCAGGGGTGGGGAAGGGCTTGGGTTCCACTGGTACCACGGCTTTGGTACATTACCCTGTTCCATGAGGTTTATTCTTTTCTCCAGGTGTATGCAGTTTGGCACAGTCCTCTTTCCTGGTACTCTTTCAGGATTAGTTGTATTATATTTTCGTATTATATGCGGTTTTAGGAGGAAGCCTCTGTCACACCTCTCATGCCGCCATCTTTAATCCCTTAAAAGTGCATTTTATGATGATGTTTACAGAAAGACAAATATGTTCCGTTATATATTAAAACATTTTCTTTGACCTAAATATTCATTTCTTTAGGTCTTAAGGACTGTCTTGCCAATGGGTTTCAGCCCTGGGCAAGTTTGCTATGGATTCAATGTGACCAAAGAAATGACAGTAGAACGTTCTTGGGGTGAAAGGGTTATACTCAACTTTATTTCCATGGTAGCTGGTTAATTACTAAAATCCCATCCACTCTGAGCGAGTCTGCATGCAGCAAGCCGGTCTCTATGTCTGGGTCTCTCTGCCTGCACAGCTGTCGTCTGGCTCTGTCTCGGTGCTACAACCACTCCAGCCTCTGCTCTGCTCTCCTGCAGCCTTTCAGCCATGCCACCATGTCACCCAGAGCACTGGGCAGAGCTCTTTATATTATAGAGTCAGTAGCAACATATTGCCCACACGTGTGTAGTGAGCTAGCCAACCAGGGCCAGGTGAAAATCCTGGCCACAGGAATTTAAACTTTATCCACAGGGATCTTAGCATATTTTCATGGACCCCTTAAACACACTGTGGGTCCTGGCATGAGCAAATGCAGCACCAGGTGAGACTCAGAAACGTTATCAACCTGAAATTCACCCTGGCTCAAAGACCTGACAGGGACGCTAGGAAGGATGGCATCTGCCATGGGAGCCTCAAAACCACTTGAAAATAAATGGAAATGCTAACTTGGACTAAGTGAGGATTCAGAAGAGAACCATTTTCACTTTGCTACAAATCCAAGTAAAATAAACTGTAGGGAGGAGGAATAGAGCATTATTATTTAAAGAGTACAGAGCTCGAGTTTGGGAAGATGAGAAAGTACTAAGATGGACGGTGGTGATGGTCGCACGGCAGTGTGAATGTAGTTAATGTCAGTGAACTATGCACTTTAAGATGGTTAAAATGGTGATCTTATGTTTGGTATATTTTACCACAATAAAAAAACAAATTGCAGACATAGTGTGATTTCAACAATGAAAATAATATATATAGAAGGAGAAAACAGGTGTCATTATATGGTGAGATGGATAGAAGACTCTTTTCTATTGCTTCTCTGCATTTTACAAGTTTTCCATAATAAGCACATGATATTTTAATTTATTCAAGGTGGTTTTGTGTGTGTGTGTGTGTTAGTTTTTTAAGAACAGGTGAAAATTTATTCAAAGGAGACATAGCCATCTGTTAATTTATTCAAAAAATACTTATTGCAGGCCCACTCTGCCAGGCATTATGCTAACTGCTAGAGATACAATGATAAATAAGACAGAGACAGCTGTTGTTCTCATATAATTTATAGTCTAGCAATATATACAAACAAGTAAATAGGCAATGTCAAAACAGTGCTATGAAAACAGACAAAGGGGATCCTGACCTGACTTTGAGCTGAAGGTGGGGGTGGTTAGAACTTTTCTAGGAAGAGTGAAGTGGCTTCACTATTGGACATTCAAAAGGAATAAATCCTACCCAGATCAAAGACAGAGAGGTGGGACTGGAGGAAGTGTTCCGTGTGTAGGGAAAAGTCTGTGCAAAGATAGAAATAGAAGAGAATATGGTACCACTGAAGAGTTGATGGGTGTGGCTAGAGCCTAGAGATTTGGGGCAGGGAGATGTTGGGAGAGGTTAAACTGGAGAGGCAAGCAGAGCCATGTCACAGAGGACCTGTAAGCTCCCATGTCCGGGAGTCCAACTTTATACAAGAGGAATGGGGAGCCATGGAAGGATTTAGAGCAGTGTAGCCTCATCAGGCCTTTATTTTGGAACAGAATCTCAGGCTGCAGTGTTCGCTTACTGTGGTCATGCTAATGTGGACAGAAAGTGATGAGCTGAGAGTGGGGAAGGAGAGAAGTGGATAAATTCAAGACACATGTGGATATAGAAATAATACTAGATTTCGTGTTCAATTGGACATTGGAGAAGAGTCAAGGATTATTCCTGGGAAGCATCTTGGAAGATGGTATTATCATTTGCTGAGATGAAGACTGGGTGATAGATTGGAGATAGGGATGAAGGCGTGTGCGTGTGTGTGTGTGTATTTTTGTAGAATTTAAGATCCCAATGGAACACCAAGAAACATATTTCCATCCAGCCCAGCCCTGTGTGTCTGGCGCTCAGGAGACACACCCAGGTGAGGTACAGCATGGAGAGTCCTCAGTCTATAAGTCAGGGACTAGCAACCCCCAGCCCAGAGGTGCGAAGACATGGCCCTAAAACTGATAAAAGGAGCTTCCTCAGAGCCACTCCAGGCTGGCCCTGCTCCTCTGCTTGGCCGGCACTGCTTCTGGGCTTGGTGTTTTGATTGTGCTTGATGATAGCGGATCTGCACTGCTGGTATTTGTAGGGCTGAGAGGGCGAGCGGCTGGTGCTCTCTGGGAAACGGCAGGAACACAGCACCAGCGAGAGGGAGCTGCGGCCCCAGAGGATGCGCATCTGCGGCCGGCCCGCCGAGGACCAGAGCCCGCCGGCTCCCAGACCGAGTGGCAGTAGCACCTCGAGTCACACTCAGTCATGTCTCGCTGCCTTTACTTTCTTCACAGCATCCACCACTCTCTGAAATTAGCTTCCTTTGTGTTTCCCTGGTTTCCTACCGATCCCAGGCCCCACCCTGGATATCAGCTCTGTGAAAGCAGGGGCGTCAGCCATGGGGCCCGCCAGAATCTCCTCCGCGCCTGGATGAGGCCCTGACACACAGCTAGGGCTTAGGAAGTGTTTGTTAAGTGAATGAACGCTGGAGACCAGCCCGACGAAAGGGCAAGTGGGGCCAAAGACTGTTTTCTGAACTAAATTAGAACCCAACGCCATGGCTCCTGCCAAGTAAAGGAAATCATGTGTGTCAGAGTATTGGTATTAAGGACGGTTTTGTTTACCACCTTCGCAACGGAACGTTGCCTTGTTTTGAGAATACAATAGTAATGTCCTATGACAAAAACCAGAGTTAAAAATCCTGCAAAACATGCCATGAAAACAAAACTTATCAAAGGTACAGTACCTCTATCATATACAGGAAAAATAAAGGGGGAAAAAATCCACCACCACTATAGTGACACAGAAATAATGAAAGAACACATGAGCGCAGCTGCAGACGTGCCATTTCTGGAGCTGTTTGTTAGGGGAAAGACAAGTCTGCAGGTATTTTGATTTTCCCTTCTGTGCAAAAACAAGCTGTTGACACAAAAGCAGAGGAGTGCTGGAGCTGGCCTGGACCAGCCTGAGAGAGCCAGTTGTTAGATTTTGAGAACCGGTTGTTAAACTGTTGGCACTTTGACATTGGCCCTGGAGGGAGTAACCATACCAGAAATCATAAAAAAAAATCAGTCTCCCCTTCTCCCAGGGAGCCAGTTGTCAAACATTCCCTAGCATATGGAGGCCATAGTAACTGAAGACAATGAAGTGGGTGAAACCACTCAGAAGACTGTGTGAAGCGAAAAGAAAGCCTAGGTCAGAAGTCTGAAGAATATCAACATTTAAGACAAGCTAGAGGAAGAAATGGAAAATAACTTAGGGAGGTGGGGGAAACCCCTGGAAATGGAAGTGACACAGACCCAAAGGGATGAGACAGTGTTTCAGTTTTCAACCTTGCCAAATGCTTCCAAGAGACTCTTAGTTTACCAGGGCTGCAATAACAAAATACCACAAACCAGTGGCTTAAACACCGGAAATCTATTGTCTTATAGATTAGGAGCCTAGAAATCTGAAAACAAGGTGTTGGCAAAGCCGGGCTCCCTCTTTAGTTACTGGGGAAGGACCTTCTGGTAGTTCCTTATAGCAGCATAACACTAGTCTTCAAATGGCATTCTCTCTGTGTGCATACCTGTCTCCAAATTTCCCTTTTTTGTAAGGACATCATTCATACTGGATTAGGGCCCACTCCATTCCAGTATGACCTGTTCTTAATTATGTCTGCAATGACACTATTTCCAAATCAGGTCACATACTTAGGTACTAGGGGTTAGGTGTCAACATATGAATTTGAGGGGGACGCCCAGAAATTCAACCCACAGCAGGCACCAAATAAGATCAGACTGAAAGGTGTTCATCGGGTTTTGCAGCAAAAGAAGGTCACTGATGATGTTGGAGAGATTGGTTTTATGACACAATGATAGGGACTTCATGGGGGTGGAACAAGGAAGAAATGGGCAGTAAGAGAGACTGCAAAGGGGAGGAGAGAAAGAGGGAGTTACTGCAGAGGCACACGGGCAGGGAGGTGTTTGAGATGGGGAAGACTAGAGGATGTTTCTATGCCAACAGGAAGGATTCAATAAAAAAAGAGAGGCTAGAGACACAGGAAAGAGATGAGGTGATTGATGGAGCAAAGTCCTGGGGGACACAGGATGGGGGACAGGAGTCAGAACAGGGCTAGAAGAACTGGCCTGAGAAGAAAGGAAGGGAGAAAGCTAGACATAGCCATGGTATGTCTGCAGGTTTGATGGCAGGAAGAAAAGGAACTTCCTGTCTAGGGACATCATTTTCTTTGGGAAACAGAAATGTGATCATAGACTAAGAGTGATAAGGTGGAGGTGGGAGCAGAGTTTTGAAGAAAGTAGAGAATGAGAGAGGCAGGAAATTAATAGTTAAGAGGTAGTACTAAGGGCCAAGTAGGTCTGAAGGCCAGGAATTTGTAGTGCAACATGAGTCCATGTGGCTGGAGCATTCCTCTTGGCCTCCAAGAACAGCTCAGCTATATAAGGTGGCCACTAAGACTGGAAGCAGAGGCAAATACATAAAAAGTGGTTTATTAATAATATGCATTACAATCATGATTAGATAATATTTCCCATTTCCAGACCTTATGGCCACCTAATAGATCCCAAAGAGAGAAAACACAGTTGTACTAAGCTAGGCTTGGGTTTTAGCAAGAACAGTGGGGCAGCAGTTTAGAGATATTATCACAGAATGACTCGTGGTAAATCAAGAAGCCCAAATCAGAGGTGTTAGAAGTAGAAAGAAGAAGAGGCTGTTCAGTGGAGGTACTTGAAAAATAGTTATGGTGTGACCCAAAGAGTAAAAGAGCTAAGAAGGTAAGGACTGTGGTCCAGGAACGGAAGACTTTAACTTCAGATTTCAGAGGTGGAAAGGTTCTTAGATGAAAAGACTCAAGGCTTGGCCATGGCATTAGGTGGTTGAGATAGAGTGAAGCAGTGTGTGCTAGTAAGCTGGTGCCCTAAAAAAGTGCCCTGATTTTTAGTATTTGCCAATATTTGCTAAGTATTCCCACCAGGGTGGGTCTTAGATACCAGGTTGCTGTCACTGAATTAGGAGTTGGGAAGAGATGCGTATGTTTCACAAGCTGGTGCAGGTTGGTTCCAGTACAACATTGAGTGAAGATTATTTAAAAATCTGAGTGTGAAGAAATTGACAGTTTATTCAAGTGGACTTGAAGTCATCCAGAATGACGATGGGATGTGGGAGTGGACAGGAAACTGAGATCAGTGCCAATCTTCAATCAGTAAGGAGGAGTAAGGAAGAGGGGAGCAGAGTGCACTGACAAGGAGAACAGTGTGAGAGCCGGGTATGGGACGGTGAAGCTCACGCTGGAGTCGAGACAGTCCTTGCGGGCATGCAGCAGGTTCATCCAAATGAGTGTTTTAGACACTCTGCATAGGTTACTTCACTTCATCCTAAAACAACCCATTTATAGACAAGGAACCTGAATAGATTTGCCCAAGGTAACAAGCCACTAGGGATTTGAACTACAGTAGTCTGGAGTTCAAACTGGTGGGCAATCATCTGCAAGCTGCACTGGGGAATGGGGAAGAGCTGCGGCGGGGGAGAAAGTACAGCTTCTGCTCCAAAGGGCTACTTCAGAGAAGCAGCCACATCTACTTCTCTACTGGGGTAGACAGAGGAGAGCCACATTTTAGCTAGAGCAGAGAGGCGGGGGGAATATTCTATGAGGAGGGTACAGCAGGGTTATCATGCGAAGGGAGCACAGTGACAGGTGTGGGAGTGAAGGGGGTGATGAGCGTCAGTCAGGGGTGGAGTACTCTCAGGGCTCAGAAAATCTGAATCTATGTCTCATGATGGCTCTCAATTCTGTTTCTCTGGCTGTGGTTATTTCTCTCAGCAACAGGCATGGAGAGGGCCTGAGATTATTTCCAACATTGGTTATCAAAATGTGCACTTGACATTGCTGTTAAGTGCTTTTACAAATATGAAAAGTAACTTTGCCAACGGAGATGCAGGAATCTGATTATTGAAAGTTATTAGTAATAAATATTTATCAAGTTGGCAAAAAGGGATGAACTCTGCTAAAGAAAAAAAAGCAAATTCTCATGAACGGCACATTCTCGCTGTTTCCAGCACTCTTGTCACTCTGTAGTGCTTAGGATCCCCACCACGGACCCCGTACTCCCCTTCCTGCCTTGTATTAGTGGTCTGTGCATGCATGTGTGTCTTGATTGAATGTCGATATACTGCCATTACAGTAACCACTAGCCACATGTGGTCAGCCCTTGAAATGTAGCTAGTCTGAAATGAGATGTACTGAGTATAAAACATACACCAGCTTTTGAAGACTTGATTAGAAAAAGAATGTGAAATATCTCTTTAATATTTTTATATTAATTACATGATAAAATGTAATATGTTGAATATTTTGTGTTAAACTATATTATTAAAATTAATTTCACCTGTTTCTTTTTACCTTTTTTAAACATGGCTACTAGAAAATTTTAAATTACTTATGTATTTTGTATAATACACATTATATTTCTGTTGAGCAGCATCGGTCTTAACCTCCCATATTTGAGGGCCAGGACCTCTTCCCAGCTCTGCACATAGTCAGACTTAGGAAGTTTCTGATTGGCTCGCTGATAGTTACCTCTGGGAAGAGGGAAAACTGAAAAGATGCTCCTTTCTAATTCTAGATTGTTCTCATTGTCATTTAAGTTCTGTGTACTGTGTGTTCTCTAGTTGGACATGCAAAAAGAAAAATCTGTTTGTCATCATAGGAAACCAGAACAGTGCCATTTGATTAAATTTTCTTAGGCTGCTTTTGAAGCACTTTAGAGGTTTGGGCTCTGATTTTCCTACACTCAGGTCATTGCTTGTCTTCATTATATCAATCTTCTCAGTTTGTTTCTGGACAATCTTTACTACCATATCCTACCCTACTGGCCTTTAAAATTTTTAAACTTCTTTATTTTCTTGTTGTGACTCTTGTCTCTGCAATAAGCTTCTGGGTTCAAACTGTGCTCCTTCATGTAAGAGCTGGCTGACCTGGACAAGCTATTGAATTTCCCTAAGCTTCAATCTCTTCATTTTAAAAAATGGGGGTAATAATTGTACTGACCTTATAATTTTGGAGCGAGGACTAAATGAATTAATATCTAGAAGATGTTTAGAACAGAGGCTGGCATATGACAAGGGCTCAATTAGTATCAGCTCTATTTATTATCCCTCCTTATCATTACTTCAGCTTTCATCTCCTCAGCTCTTGCCATCTTCACCCAAGCACCTTCACGTTGAGGAACTGTGACAGAACCATGCCCATCTCACCCTCTCCTCTATGGACAGATACTAAGTTTGGTGTTGTCTTCTGAGGTGGAAGCTAAATGCTTTGGATTTTGAGATGGCTGGGTCACTTTGGGCACTGTGCTGACCCTCTTGGGGAGGTGTACCCTCAGGTGCTAATTCAGAAGCTGGGTCTTCAATGAGAAGGAGAGGGAGCTCCTCCTGCCCCGGTGAGCTGCAGTCTTTGGGGTCTCTGCTGGGAAGTGTGGAGCTGCCTGCAGATGCCTCTGAGGAGTAGGCATGCAAGACGGCCTCTGCTATGGGAAGGGACCTGTAGGGGTCAGGAGCCACTAGAGAGAAGCTCATATGAACAGAAGTACACTGTGTTTTAAAAATTAACAAAACAAAACAGTTTTATCTATTGCATGCTATGCTCTTTTGGTTTTCATTATCCCCCAGTCTTTAACAAAAACATCTGGGTTGGTGGGGGAGGAAGAGTGGCCTAGACGGCCCAGACTGTCCCCACAGCTCCTCATATTGGGAGAGCCTGCACTCACAGGGCAGGGCTAGTGAACCTGTTATCAGCCTCAGTCTTTCTCAGGTGAGGAAAATGTGACAGCAGGTACAGCAGTGCCCACTCTGCAGTCTCATCTTGGAGAGGCAGCTTTGTATTCAGGCTCTGTAAGTCACTGCAACAGTCTCCCAGTTCTCATTTATTTAAAATTTAGATTAAAAAAAACTGTACTCTCAGAAATCTCTGTACCTTGCACAAAAGTGCTCTTTAAAAGTTTATATATATGTATAAACTTACATGGAGTATATAAGCTTTACATGGAGCATGAAATTACATACTTAGGACTTCCGGAAAGATGGCGGCGTGAGCAGGGAGGCAGAAATCTCCTCCCAAAACTATATATATCTATGAAAAGAAAGCAAATACAACTATTCCTAAAAGAGAAACCAGAATACACAGGAAAGTGCACAGCCTGCAGCTACACCCAAGACGACACGGCACCCCGTGAGAGGGTAAGATACGGAGCCATGACCCAGCGGGACGCGAGCACTCCTGCACCCCAGCGCACCGGCGGGAGGAGAGGATTCAGAGCCGGGAGGGAGTGGAAGTACACCCCGCGAAATAAATAGCCCCAGTGATCTGGGCGGGGACCACTGACACACATCGCGTGGTATAGCGGAGAGTGGAGAGCCAGAGGGTGCAGGATCTGAGTGGGGAATGCGCCCGGGTGCTTGAAGCTGGCTCCCAGGAAGGAAAAAGAAAAGCGCGTGCTTTTTTCAGCAGTCTTAAAGAGGCAGGAGCCCAGAGGAGGAGCGGGATCGCCCTGGCACACTCAGCCCAGCAGGCTGGGAGTCCTGGGGAGTTTCAGATCCCTTAGCTGGAGACTGGGAAAGGGTGGCCACACTTAGACTTCCCACAGATCAACAGTCTCCCATTTGTTCCCACCCCGGCCAGAGCTATAAAGGGCCCTGGGGACTGGCGCACCCATGGCTGCAGAATAGTGGAGCAACAGTGCCACCTACAGCATCCCCACAGAATCTATACCCGGTGGGCGTTTTTTTTTTTTTTGTTGTTGTTTTGTTTTGTTTTTTCTTTTTTCCTTCTTTCTTTCTTTCTTTTTTTTCTTTTTAAAGTCTTAAAGAGCCCAGCTGACATACGTGGCAACTACCAGCAACCACTTCTATAGCCATGAAAAGACAGAGGAATATGGTCCGATTAAGATAAACCAGACAACCCCAGAGAGGGAGCCTGAAGGGATGGAAATGCACAATCTTCCTGAAAAAGAATTCAGAATAAAAGGCATAACCATGCTGATGGATCTACAGAGAAATGTGCAAGAGCTGAGGGAGGAAGTGAGGAACGTGAGGAAAGACAATGCAGAAATCAGACAAGCCATCGATGGGCTTAACAGCAGACTGGATGAGGTGCAGGAGACTGCTAATGGAATAGAAACCAGAGAACAGGAATACAGAGAAGCTGAGGCAGAGAGAGATAAAACAATCTCTAGGAATGAAAGAATATTAAGAGAACTGTGTGACCAATCCAAACGGAACAATATTTGCATTATTGGAGTACCAGAGGAGGAAGAGAGAGAAAAAGGGATAGAAAGTGTCTTTGAAAAAATAATTGCTGAAAACTTTCCCACACTGGGGAAGGAAATAGTCTCGCAGTCCACGGAAGCTCACAGATCTCACAACACAAGGGACCCAAGGAAGACAACACCAAGACACATAATAATTAAAATGGCAAAGATCAAAGATAAGGACAGAGTATTAAAGGCAGCTAGAGAGAGAAAAAAGATCACCTACAAAGGAAAACCCGTCAGACTATCATCAGACTTCTCAACAGAAACCTTACAGGCCAGAAGAGAATGGCATGATATATTTAACGTAATGAAACAGAAGGGCCTCGAACCAAGAATATTGTATCCAGCACGATTATCATTTAAATATGACGAAAGGATTAAACAATTTCCAGACAAACGAAAGTTCAAAGAGTTTGCCTTTCATAAACCACCACTACAGGATATCTTAAACGGACTGCTCTAAAGGGAAGCACCCCTAAGGCGAAAAAGATGTCACCAGAGAAAATAAAATCATAGCAAAGAAAGCAGACCATCCAAATACTAACTAAAGGCAAAGAATAAAACACTTAGTGTACAAAGAATGGAGGAGGAAGAATAAGAAGGGAGAGAAATAAAGAAACATCAGATGGTGTTTACAATAACTTAACAAGAAAGTTAAGTTAGATTGTTAGATAGTAAAGAAGCAACCCTTGAACCTTTGGTAACCACGAATCTAAAGCCAGCAATGGCAGTAAGTATATATCTATCGATAATCACCCTAAATGTAAATGGACTGAATGCACCAATCAAAAGACACAGATAACAGAATGGATAAAAAAGCAAGAACCATCTATATGCTGCTTACAAGAGACTCACCTCAAACACAAAGATATACACAGACTAAAAGTGAAGGGATGGAAAAAGATATTTCATGCAAACAACAAAGAGAAAAAAGCAGGTGTTGCAGTACTTGTATCAGACAAAATAGACATCAAAACCAAGAAAGTAGCAAGAGATAAAGAAGGACATTACATAATGATAAAGGGGTCAGTCCAACAAGAAGATATAACCATTATAAATATATATGCACCCAACACAGGAGCATCAGCATATGTGAAACAAATACTAACAGAAGTGAAGGAGGAAATAGACAGCAATGCAATTATTCTAGGAGGCTTTAACACGCCACTCACTCCAAAGGATAGATCAACCAGGCAGAGGATAAGTAAAGACTCAGAGGCACTGAAAAACACACTAGAACAGATGGACCTAACATATATCTACAGAACTCTGCACCCAGAAGCAGCAGGATACACATTCTTCTCAAGCGCACATGGAACATTTTCCAGAATAGACCACATACTAGGCCACAAAAAGAACCTCAGTAAATTAAAAAATATTGAAATCCTACCAACCAACTTCTCAGATCACAAAGGTATAAAACTAGAAATAAATTTCAGAAAGAAATCAAAAAAGGCTCACAAATACATGGAGACTTAACAACATTCTCCTAATGAATCAATAGGTTAACGACCAAATCAAAACAGAAATCAAAGAATATATGGAGACTAATGACAACAACAACACAAAGCCACAACTTCTGTGGGACGCAGCAAAGGCAGTTCGAAGAGGAAAGTATATTGCAATCCAGGCCTATTTAAAGAAGGAAGAACATTCCCAAATGAACAGTCTAAAGACACAATTACTGAAATTGGAAAAAGAAGAACAAATGAGGCCCAAAGTCACCAGAAGGAGGGACATAATAAAGATCAGAGAAGAAATAAATAAAATTGAGAAGAATAAAACAATAGAAAAAATCAATGAAACGAAGAGCTGGTTCTTTGAAAAAATAAACAAAATAGATAAACCCCTAGCCAGACTTATTAAGAGAAAAACAGAATCTACACACATAAACACAATCAGAAATGAGAAAGGAAAAATAACGACAGACCCCACAGAAATACAAACAATTATAAGAGAATATTATGAGAATCTATAGGCTAACAAGGTGGAAAACATAGAAGAAATGGACAACTTCTTAGAAAAATACAACCTTCCAAGACAGACCAAACAAGAAACAGAAAAACTAAACAGACCAATCACCAGCAACGAAATTGAATCGGTAATCAAAAAACTACCCAAGAACAAAAGCCCTGGACCAGGTGCATTCACCTCTGAATTCTACCAGACATATAGAGAAGAAATAACACCCATTCTCCTTAAAGTTTTCCAAAAAATAGAAGAAGAGGGAATACTTCCAAACTCATTCTATGAAGCCAGCATCACTCTAATACCAAACCTGGGCAAAGACCTCACCAAAAAAGAAAATTACAGACCAATATCCCTGATGAACGTAGATGCAGAAATACTCAACAAAATATTAGCAAACCAAATTCAAAAATACATCAAGAGGATCATACACCATGATCAAGTGGGATTCATTCCAGGGATGCAAGGATGGTACAACATTCGAAAATCCATCAACATCATCCACCACATCAACAAAAAGAAGAACAAAACCCACATGATCATCTCCATAGATGCTGAAAAAGCATTTGACAAAATTCAACATCCATTCATGATTAAAACTCTCAACAAAATGGGTATAGGCGGCAAGTACCTCAACATCATAAAGGCCATATATGACAAACCCACAGCTAACATCATACTTAACAGTGAGAAGCTGAAAGCTTTTCATCTAAGATCGGGAACAAGACAGGGTTGCCCACTCTCTCCACTGTTATTCAACATAGTACTGGAGGTCCTTGCCATGGCAATCAGGCAAAACAAAGACATACAAGGCATCCAGACTGGTAAAGAAGAAGTCATATTGTCACTATTTGCAGATGACATGATACTGTACATAAAAAACCCTAAAGACTCCACTCTAAAACTATGAGAACTAATATCTGAATTCAGCAAAGTTGCAGGTTACAAAATTAACACACAGAAATCTGTTGCTTTCCTATACAGTAACGATGAACTAACAGAAAGAGAAATCAGAAAAACAATTCCATTCACAGTTGCATCAAAAAGAATAAAATACCTAGGAATAAACCTAACGAAGGAAGTGAAAGACCTGTACTCTGAAAACTACAAGACACTCCTAGGAGAAATTAAAGAGGACACTAACAAATGGAAATGCATCCCATGCTCTTGGCTAGGAAGAATAAATATTGTTGAAATGGCCATACTATCTAAAGCAATCTACAGATTCAACGCAATCCCTATCAAACTACCAACAGCTTTCTTCAATGAACTGGAACAAATAATTCTAAAATTCATATGGAACCAGAAAAGACCCCGAATAGCCAAAGCAATCCTGAGAAGGAGGAATAAAATGGGGAATTATGGTCCCTGACTTCAAGCTCTACTACAAAGCCACAGTAATTAAAGACAATTTGGTATTGGCACAAAAACAGACCCACAGACCAGTGGAACAGAATAGAAATTCCAAATATTAACCTAAACATATACAGTCAATTAATATTTGATAAAGGAGCCTTGGATATACAATGGGGAGATGACAGCCTCTTCAGCAGCTGGTGTTGGAAAAACTGGACAGCTATATGTAAGAGAATGAAACTGGACTACTGTCTAGCCCCATACACAAAGGTAAACTCAAGGTGGATCAAAGACCTGAATGTAAGTCATGAAACCATAAAACTCTTAGGAAAAAACATAGGCAAAAATCTCTTAGACATAAACATGAGCGACTTCTTCATGAACATATCTTCCTGGGCAAGGGAAACAAAAGCAAAAATGAACAAGTGGGACTATATCAAGCTGAAAAGCTTCTGTACAGCAAAGGACACCATCAGTAGAACAAAAAGACATCCTACAGTATGGGAAAATATATTCATAAATGACGTATCTGATAAAGGGTTGACATCCAAAATATATAAAGAACTCATGCACCTTAACAAACAAAAAGCAAATAATCCAATTAAGAAATGGGCAGAGGACATGAATAGACACTTCTTTAAAGAAGAAATTCAGATGGCCAACAGGCACATGAAAAGATGCTCCACATCGCTGGTCTTCAGAGAAATACAGATTAAAGCCACAATGAGATATCACCTCACACCAGTTAGGATGGCCAACATTCAAAACACAAACAACAACAAATGTTGGCAAGGATATGGAGAAAAGGGAACCCTCCTACACTGCTGGTGGGAATGCAAATTAGTTCAACCATGTGGAATGTAGTATGGAGGTTCCTCAAAAAACTCAAAATAGAAATACCATTTGACCCAGGAATTCCACTCCTAGGAATTTACCCTAAGACTGCAGCAGCCCAGTTTGAAAAAGACATATGCACCCCTATGTTTATAGCAGCACTATTTACAATAGCCAAGAAATTGAAGCAACCTAAGTGTCCATCAGTAGATGAGTGGATAAAGAAGATGTGGTACATATACACAATGGAATATTATTCAGCCATAAGAAGAAAACTAATCCTACCATTTGCAACAACATGGATGGAGCTAGAGGCTTTTATGCTCAGTGAAATAAGCCAAGCCGAAAAAGACAAGTATCAAATGATTTCACTCATATGTGGCGTATAATAACAAAGAAAAAAACTGAAGGAACAAAACAGCAGCAGACTCACAGAACCCAAGAACGGACTAATAGTTACCAAAGGGAAAAGGACTGGGGAAGATGGGTGGGAAGGCAGGGATAAGAGGGAAAAAGGGGCTTTACGATTAGCAAATGTAATGTTGGGGGGCACGGGGACGGCTGTACAACTCAGAGAAGACAAGTAGTGACTCTATAGCATCTCACTACGCTGATGGACAGTGACTGTAATGGGGTTGGTGAGGGGACCTGATGATGGGGGTAGTTTAATAACCATAATATTGCACGTATAGTTGTAGATTAATGATACCAAAATAAATTATTTAAAAAATTTAAAAAAACAAAAACAAACAAACAAAATTACATACTTAATATATGGAGTAGGTGACCTTACTTTCTTTGAGGCCTTTTCCATCTTTAAAAAAAAGTCCACCTAGTCAAAAGCGCTCACAGCCCCCCAGGTGCACTTGCCAGGGTCCCCATTTCTGGGCGCGCTGCTGGGAGAGGTGGGAAGTTTCTTTTCCAAATTTCCCCTTAATACCTGAAGGCGGGAAGGAGCGGTTTGAGGTATGCTGACGGGAAAGAGCTGGAAGGGGGAAGGGAGAGAGACAGGTTCCGGGACTGAGTGGCAAAAGAACGGAGAGTGGCCGTCGGGGCGCTTACCCCAGGAAGGCGAGGAACCGCGGGTCCGTGGCCAGGTTGGCGTCGATGGTGACGGACAGGAAGGCGGGACTCACCAGGTGCAGCGGCCGCTCGGTGGAGAAGTCCAGCTCCGCCGCGTCCTCCGCCTGCACGGGTCCCGCCGGGGCGCCCGCCAGGAAGGGACCGAGCGGCCCCAGCAGCAGCACAAGCGGCGGGGGCACCGGCAGCCCCGGGCTCGCGCGCAGCAGCATCTCGGGCTCACCTGGCAGCCCCGCCCGCGCGCGGCCTCGCTGCGAGAGCAGACGGCGCGCTTCCCCCGCCCCGGCCTCCCGCGGCCACCCCCGCCCGCTCCTAGCCCTCCCCGCGCCGCGCACCCCGCCCCCGCCCCGCCCGCCCCGCCTCCCCCACGCACTCCCCTTCCTTGCGCGCTTTCCAGTCCGCGGCAGTCACGTCCGTTCCTGAAAGCACCCACACCCACTGAAGGGTGAGGGCCTGGCCAGGAGCCGAGCGTCCAAGAGGCCTGGGAGGCAGCGCCCGGGACGCAGTACGAGGTCCCTTGTTCGCCTGTCGCGACGCCAGCGCTTCCTCTTCCAGGTCCCATCCAGGTGGCGGTGGCATCAGGTCTTCTGACCCAAAACTAAAGCCTCCGGTAGAGCATTCCTCACTTCGTCTCTCATCTGGCCTTTAAACACTTGCTTGTCACTTGAGCCTGCCCAAATTTGATTATCAGGTGACCTCTGGCTCAACGGAGAGCTGTTCCCCAGGCACTTTACTTTTGCCTGAAATAAATATGACCTGGGTATTGGCTATCCGCCGGCTAGAAAGAGGCCAGCTTCTAAAAATTCCTTACCAGTTTATCATGAAAAGAGCCTTGAGTATTCGGCCCCCATCTGACACTAAGGACGCAAGCCTCCGTTAAAACGCAGGCTAAAGACTGCCTCTTGAATTTGGAGCCTTTGTCCGTTTATCTTTAGATGTTGGCCAAACTTTTCTTCAGTTTTCCTGCATCGATATGTAATTATAACAAGCACCATGTACTTAGGGCTCACTGTATGCCTGATACTGAAAGAGGTGCTTTACCTGTATCGTTTCTCATTCCCACAGCTCTGCCAGGGGCGTATTGTCCACCTATCACACATGAGGACCCAAGCTCTGGGACATTAATCCAAGCTCTGGGACATTAATATGGCCAAGTGTCAGGACTGGGATGCGAAGGCAGTTGCGCAACCGCAAGCAGATGGCAGCCTGCCTCAGCTGAGATGTAACTTCCTCAAAGAAGCTTTGCCTGAACTTCCAGGCAGCTGCAGTCCTGAAGGACACTCTTACAGCATCCTGAACTTGCTAGAACTTACCACATTTGTTAGCATTGTGAATGTTGCTCCGTGTTGGAGTCATCTGCTGGATGATAAACTCCGTAAAGGCAGACATGTGTTTTGTCTGGTCTCCTGTGCTCACTGACACGCATTGTGCTTGGCACTTAATAGGCACCAAATAAATATTTGTGGAGTAGGCAAATAACACCAAAACCCTTAGAATTTTTCCACTTAGATTGCAACACCAATAAAGCAATGAATGAAAACGGGTTTGAAAATTTATTTGACTTGCACAGATTTGTCTATTCTTCAGCAACTTAGAAGGTAAATGTAGAGTTAACTGAGGAAGGTTAGAGTTTGGAGGCTTTGTGTGTATACATATCAGTTACTATTTTGCAACCTGAATCAAATTTATAGTCTATAATTACAGATAAGAAAAAAAATCAAATATCAGCACCAGGAGATCATAATGGCAGCAGACATGGAGGCAGAAAAGCAGGTGCAAAGGCTCTTTTTCTGCCTTTGTCATGACATTTGATCCTATATCCCACCACGTTGCCCCTGTTGTGGGGTAAAAGTCACATCAATTACTTCGGAATATTTGGGTGATTTGAAAAGTGGATCATTGTGAGTTTTCTAAATAGTAAATCTTTGTGACATGTGAGCCAGTGCAGTCCACATGCAAGTTACTAAAATGGAAACTGGGAAAACATAAATGAGGAAGTGAAGAAGAGAGATTTGCACATGTGATGATCTGTTGATCGAGATCAGATACATTGCTGACTCTTGGATCTAGCTTGTTTGATCCACTATGCCAGGTAAGAGGAATATATGGGAACATAGGAGGAAGGATTATGCAGTAATATTAAAAAGGAATGGTTATTTCAAAGACTATATAATTAGACACCTTACATTTTTATGGCAAGTTTCAGCTTACATACATCCTAGCTAGAGACCTCTTACACACATCCCAGCCATGCAGCTTGGAAGGGTGCAGAATCTTGGTTTTTCAACCTCCCAGAGCCTCAGTTTCCTTATCTGTAAAGTGGGGCTAATAATGCACAATTTACTGTGCTTTCTTCTGAGAATTATTTAGCTTCATGTGACACACCTAGCTCCATATGCAATATGATGTGGGTGTTCAGCGGGCGAGTTTTGATCATTATTATTACTTCATTTCATCTTCACAGTAACCTTGTAAAGTAGATTTAGACTCAGCCTGCTGATTCCAAGTCCAGAATTTTTCCACTATATAACCCAGATTTGATGGCCCAAAAATTATGTGACAATAAAGATTTAGAAATAAAAATCTTCAAATGAACTAGGGCAGCTCATGTGAATCATTTAATAATTATAATGTGGTAATATTTGCATGTGGCCTAGGATTGATTGTCAATGGTGGCATTGAGTTGTTGGGGACTCACACAATGTTTACCTGGCCAAACACTTGTAAGATAACAGGCTCATTTCAGGGTGTCTTCAGAAAATAATCATTTTTTCACTTCTCTGTCTAGAAAATTAAGATTTTCCTAATGTAAAAATCCCTTAGAGGGGGAAATGTCTTAGGCATTTGTTGTTCCCTCTGGGCTATGTAAATGATGTACATGTATGTTGTTTTGAGTTACTGGGTTAAGGCTTACTAAAGTTAAGTTTCAGTTTTAGGTTTTTGGTGATCAAACTATAAAACAAGGAGAAACTAAAAGCAAATACATACTAGGGGCTGGAAGGAAGGAAGTTAACATGTGTTGAGTGTGTGCTGTTCTTTAAGGTGCTTTCATTACCTGTTTATTCATCTAGTCATTCAAATATTTATGGGTGCCCGCCATATGCCGAACACTGAGCTAGGCAGCGGGAAGCAGCAAGCAGGAACGACCCCTGCACTCTGGAGCTTCTAGTCTTACTGGGCAGGCAGATGCTATTTAAAAAAATAAAAACACAAAAGTAAAATTGCAAATGTGGCAGGTGCTCTGAAGATGATTATCAGTCTTTACAAGTGTATGTTGAGGATTTAAATTAGGGTGGGGTAAGGGAGTTCCTGTGGAGATGATACTTAAGTTGAGGTCTGAAAGATAAGCAAACAAGTGGGCAAAGGAGGTGAATCATTCAAAGCTAAGGAGATGGCAGATGCAGAGGTGAGGCAGCATGGACGTGAGAGGACTGAGGGCTGGGGAGCTGAATAGAGAGTGAGGGGCAGTGGGGGACATAGAAACTGATGTACCAGGGCTCTGTGGTATCTTTGCAGCAATGGGATGCCACTGACAGGGCCTCAAGCCTGGTGTGGCAGATGTGATATGATCAAGTTTATGTTTCACAAAGGCTAACTGTAGATAGTCTGTTTCCTCTCTAGTGTCTGTTTATAGAACCTGGATATGCATTTCTCTATAGATTTAGATAGGGTTTCTGATTTTCTTCTGTTAAGCTGTCTATATATACCCTATAAATACGTATTTCTCTCCGTGTTCTCAGGAAAGGGCACTTAGGGCCAGTCAGTGAGCTAGAGCCCATCAGAGAAAGCAGGAAGTGTCCCTAGAATAAGGACTCAAAAGTCCTAGCAGTCACATACAATAACCAGGTAGGTTTACTCAAAAGTCCCTGAGGAATTCTGACTGCCCAATTTTGAACACCCGTTTCCGGGATGATGCAGGCCCTATTAATTATACTAATCCTAAAAGAAGCTAATTAAGCGGGATATTATTTTTTGTTACTCCCAGGCTCTATAAACAGTGTAAGTAATGTACACACAGACAGAAAAGGGAGAGTTCCAGAAAATGCACCAGAAATAGGGAAGTGGTTGGGGTGGGGATATAGGGAGAACTTGTCCTATTCTAATATATGTAGGCTAGGCTCTACTGTGTTCTTGACTTTTCACCAAGCATCAGTTAGTTTGGGGCTCTCCCAAGAAATAATCGCTACGAAGTAGGATGGAAGTATTTCCTGCTTTGTTGACTCTAGATAAGGAGTTATAAGAAAGGTGGCCTGGGTAGGAAGGAAACACTCCTTATGGTAGAACCAATTTAGCATTGGTGACTGAGGCCTGGAAAGGGCTACTGTTTGCACCCAGATTGCAGCTGAAGTGCAAGTTGGGGTGGTCAATGAGCTGGTAGGCAGTTGCTTCTATATCTTGTATTGAATAGTCGGTTTAGCCACTATTGTGCAATTATTTGAATATTGCATTAGATTGTATTATTTTTATAAAATGAATAGAAAATGGAAAATACAGTTGATTAGACACATGGGTCTCATGAACTTACCTCATTTGCAACCAGATGGAAAATCATTAGATGAGCTGATGGAGATAAATCTTTATCCTCAATTTCAGCTCTTCAGCTATAAGCAGGTCAAATGTGCATTCACTTCTGAAGGAAAAACTCATATTAAAGAACCTATTCAAAAATGTTAGAAATAACCTCTTTTAATCCTAACTCAAACAAATAAACTTAATTGAAAATACTGATGAGGCAATTAGGGAAATGCAGACTGGATATTTAATAATATTAAACAAGTTATTGATAATTTTTTTTTAAGGTTGGATAATGGCACTGAGGCTATTTTTCAAGAAACCTCATATTTTAAATATACATGATGAAGCGTTTATGGGTATACTGACATGATGTTTGGGATTTGCTTCAAAATAAACTCAGTGGGAGGAGGGAATTGGGTATGGAATGGATGAAACAAAGTTGACCATGAGTGAACAATTACTGAAGCAGGGCAACGGGTATGCAATGTTTGCAGCAGATTTTATTTTCTAAATATGGCAGTAACAGTATTTTCCATCCCACATGTTCTTCTGTAATTTCATCTTCCCATAGAAAGGTGGGGATCTATGAACCTTCCCCTTGAATATTAGGCAGGTTTGTAATTGCTTTCATTAAAAAGGCATAATTGTGACTTTTGAGGTTAGGTCAGGTGCAACTTCCACCTGATTCCCTTGGTACCTTAGCTCTCCAGACACTCCCTCTTAGGAAGCTCCCCCTGGGAGCCCAGCTGTCATATTATGAGAAGCCTAAGCCAAATGGAGAGGCAATGTGTAGGTGCTCCCCTAGAAATGTCAACCAGCCCTGCTAAGTTCAGCCTTCAAGTCACCCCAGCCCGGGGACAGACATATGAGTGAACAAACCTCCAGATCATTCCAGTCCCAATGATTGAAGTCATACCAAGCTTTCTGATCTTTCCAGTTGAGGCTCCAGACATTGTGGAGCAAAAACATGCCATCTGTAATATGCCCTACCCAAATTTCTGACCTTCAGAATCCATGAATGCAGTAAAATGGTTTTTGATTTAGATCACAAAGTTTGAGGTGGTCTGTTACACAGCAAAAGGTAAATGAAAAAGAGGTGAATTATGGTATTCTAGCTACTTTTGTATTTATTTGGAATTGTCCATAATAGTTTTTAAAAACTATTCTACTTTTGTATTTATTTGAGATTGTCTATAATAAACAGCTTTTAAAAGACCATTGAAAAGAATTCCAGAAATACAGCATCAGATTGTCTAAAAGGCAAAATGCAATTAGGGATTTTACAATGGTTTTATCTGGAGACAGAATCTCGCTTATGGTATGGTAAACTTTTAGACTCCTTACTCATACACATGGGTGTATGTGAAAGCCAGAGACTGTCTAGATGAGTTTTCTTTTATTACTTTGGAGAGGAGAGAGTTTGGGGACATAGCCTGTAGGGAAGACTCCACCCTCAGAGTGAAATTAGAATCAATTGAAAATGTGTTTATTATAGTTATTTTGTTTGTATTAATTTTTATAGTTATTTCTAATGGTCAAAGTAGAATAAATTGCAGCTTCTGGGTAGATTTCTAGATTTTATGCACAAAGAATCAGCCCAAATCTTTATTTCTTTTTCTAGATGTTGGGGTTAGAGACAATCTTTGTCATCATAGTTGATTAACTTCCCAGGAGTCCTGCAAAGGTCTCAACTAAGTTAAAGAACTTTGTATCCCCCTTTCCTTCTCTTTGTTACCTGTGCTTTGTGAGAGAGTATGTGTTGTCTTTTTCCAAAATGGAAATAGCTTATTTCTGTTGGTAAGGTGAATTCATGTTCTTCTAAAAAAGTTAGTATATCAGGAAGCAACTCACTTGTCATCGATGGATGATTATATAAACAAACGTGGATTATACATACAATGGAATGTTATGAAGTCTTAAAAAGGAAGGAAATCTTAGCACATGCTACAACATAGATGAAATTTGAGGACATAATGCTAAATGAAATAAACCAGTCACAAAAAAACAAACATTGTATGATTCCACTTACATGAGCTTCCTAGATTGTCAAATTCATAAAGACAGGAAGAAGATGGCTGTGACTAGGGGGTGGGAGAAGGGAGTAGGGAGATTTGTTGTTTAATGAGTGTAGAATTTCAGATTTGCAAGATGAGAAAGTTATGAAGGCCTTGTTCACAACAATGTGAATACACTTAGCACTACTGGACTGAATACTCGAAGATGGTTGAGACCGTGAATTGTATGTTATGTGTTTTTTACCACACAGTTTTCTGCCATATAAGATATGAGGCATAAAACTTTGGCAAGGGTTCTCGAAATTTTTGCTCTCAGGATCCCTTTACACTATTAAAAATTATTGGGATAAATAATTTTTGTACGGGTTATATCTGTGATGATTAATATGCCAGATTAAAACTGAGAAATAAAAAATATTTATGAATTAATTTAAATAACTATAATAAACACATTTCATAATAACATTGTAATGAAAATATATTTTTCTAAAATAAGAAAATTAGTGAGAAGGGTGGCATTGGTTTACATTTCTGCAAATCCTTTCATGACAGGCTTAATAAGAGACAGCTGGAATTTGGTATCAACTTCTGTATTCAACCTGTTACATTACATATGTGGCTTCTGGAAAAGTGTACAGCATTCTCATGAGAGAATGAAAATGAAAAGAGCAAATAACATCTTAGTATTATTATAAAAAGAGTTTTGACATTTCAGACCCCCTGCATGGGTGTTCAGATCTCTTTGTGGACTGGGGACCATATTTTAAGAACTGTTCTTTTATAGATATTCCTTTATGTCCTTTACATTTTTTTCAAAATTTCAGTTTTATCTAAATATATTTAACAAAATTGTAAGATATTTAAAGTCTATGTCATGGTGATTTGATACAGGTATACATTATGAAAGGATTTCCCTACATTGGGTTAATTAACACATCTATCACCTCACATATTTATCATTTTGTGTGTGTGCCTGAGAACATTTAAGTTGTACTGTGTAAGCAAATTTCAATATACAATACAGTGTTGTTGACTACAGTCACTATTGAAAGGGGGGTTCTTCAGCTACCCGACTCACTCATTCACGAAGAGAGGACACGAGATCTCCAGCAGTGAAGTTTATCGCTTGAAAGACAGAGTGGCGTCTCTAAAGGAGCGAGCAGCAGGGGCAGCAAGGGGGAAGCTGCTTATACAGGAAATTGAGCGGGAAGTTGGTCCCGTGACTTCTATGCATTACAGGGTTCAGGAAGAGGGGGTGCTGATTGGATGGTTTAAAACAAGTATGTCTTGTACACTTTCTATAGGTCGAGCTCAGTTGGCGCCGAGTTGCCAGCTGATGTAATCTAGAAGGTATGTAGGTTAAGGGAAGTAGGTACCTTTTATGGTAAGGGCAGGTTACCTTTGCCCTTTACGGTTGGGTGGCTGGTTGTTGCTAGGGAAACTATCTAGAATGAGGGTCACCTGAACAATGGGTGGGTTTTCCAGTAACTAGAACACATTTTTCTTAGAACTAGGTTGGGGGTGAGGCCTTGGGGGGATTCAAGGCTGGGGTGCAGCTGCTGCAGGTGATACAAAGTGGGGGGCTTGCTATGCCCGGAGGCAGTTCTGGGTTCTAACAACTATGTTTTACTTGAGCTGCCCAGACCTTATTCATCTCAATAGCTGAAAGTTTGTACCAACTGCTCTGTCCTTTTTTTCTTTCTAGTCTCTTTGAAAAGAAGCCAGCCAAGCTCATTGCCTCAGGGGAAGGATGTGACAAAACAGAAAAAAGAAAAGAAGCTTTCATTTCCAAAAGCCTAAACCTAAATCCATTCACGAGATTATGTGAGGCACATCTGAGGTAACATTTCTCCATAGTGCAGTTTCCCAACCTTCTGCACATCTTGACATACAGAGAGAACTGCAGTGTTTATAGGGCACTCGGGGAAAGCTAGTGCTTTGGAGAGAATCTGTATACATTGGTGAAAAAATGTATTCTATTTTGTGTATTACATAACTGTAACTCCAAGAGGAAAATAAGTTCCCAGCCCAGAACAAATTACCTTTGAAGCCAAAATGAGTCAAAGGGAGAAAAATGTGTCTCTCACAACCCGCCTTTAAAAAGAGACCCCACCCAACCTCTCCAGTCCAGATAAGCTCCCCCCACCCTTGTAACCACCTACTGATATGGAGATGAACTACCTCTCTCCACCCCTTGGAAACACTTATTGATATGGAGACGCACTGAGGCCAGGCGATAGATTCTGGAAATATTGCAATTTTACCCACAATAACTATGATAAGAAAAATAAAAATAAAATACAGAGCATGTGTTTGCTAAAATTTGATTTGTATACAATTTCTAAATAATGTATTTTCCATTTTCTTCACAAAAACTTGAGCTTGATTCCATGAGTGAAACTTTTAATATCCAGGGTTGTGCTTGACATGGCTGGTTGCCAACTTGATTAAAATTTTTAGATGATGATCACTTCAAATTCTTGATCAAAGCTTTGCTCACACAACTACATAATAAATTTTAACAGTGTAATATTATTAAAAGACTCTCACAGCAGTTCCTTTTCTTTCATGATGAAGACAATGGTGGAATTTCCTGTGATAAAGTAAATAGATTTTTAAATACAATTGAACTTTTTCACAGTATTTCAAAATAATGATGAAGCTGAAATTAGCAGAAAGGGCTTGCAGAAGACAAAGAGGCAGATGGGCTAATAGGTGGTCCAGCTGACACTGTTGTGAACAGATGCCTAGGAGACCAGTGCCACCCACCATGTGTCTGCTTCCTACATACACCACACCTTGACACTGTCTACATTCTCCATCCTATAACATTCCTTCTATGGGAAGGGCTCAGAAGAAAAATTAAGTTGTTAAAGAAAATGTTCTTAAAGTTTTATACTTAGTGCACACCTCAGTTTTGCTCTGACATCCATTTCTATCACAGTGTTTATTTAGTGTTTCTAAATGTTTTGTTATGGGAAAGTTCTTTCCACATCATTTTTGTTTTTTCAGCTAAGGTATGATTATTTCCTTAGATAAGTAGCTGAAGAAAACTTAAGTCAAAGCTTTGTGGCATCTATCTATCTATCCCTCTATGTTTCTGTCTATCATCTACTTATATTTTGCTTTTTATTTTTAAAAAAGGTCTTTGGTATACATTGGTAGAATAATCTTAAAAGTTGTGTTAATGGGTCATTATGCGCTCCATCATTTTATTATAAAAGTTGCAAATACACAGAAAAGTTGAAATAATTATATAGTGAACACCCACATAATCACCACCTAAATTCTACAATTAACATTTTGCTAGGTTCATTCTATCGTGTTTCTGTCCATGTAACCATCCCTCTATCCCATCCCTTAGTCCTTATTTTTTAGCTGAGCTACAATTCTCTATCATAAATTCACCCTTTAAAGTGTGCAATGTAGTGGTTTTTAGTATATTCACAAGGTTATGCAACCATTACCACCAGAATATTTCATCATCTTAAAAAGAAATCCTATACCCACTAAGCAATCACTCTAATTGCCAACTACTGTCAGTCTCTGTGGATTTGGCTATTCTGGACATTTCGTACAAAAGGACTCTTTTGTGTCTGGCTTCCTTAACTTAGCAGTGTTTTCAAGGTTCATGCAGGTTGTAGCATGAGTCAGTATTTTATTCCTTTTTATGGCTGAATATTCCATTGTATGGGTATGTTGTAGGGCTGATTTTGTTTTCCTGGGTTCTTGTCTCCTCCACAATGAAGAATTGAAAGGCAGAGACACAGTCGTGAAGCTGAGCAAAAGTTTTATTTGAATGCATTCTAAGGGAGAAATGGGCCAAAGGCAGGTTTACTTGAATAAAGCAGAGAGGCAGGAGAAGCTCATTGATGGGAACTTGCAAGCTCAAAGCAGAGCTCTCAGTAGCCCCTCCCTACTTACCTGAAGTAGGACAGAGAGTGTGAAGAGTTGTGCTTAAAGTCTGGAAAATAGAATGAAATAGCCAAGTGACAAAGACACCACTGGAAGAGCACAGAGACAAATGTAGTAAGTTGAGCAGTAAGAAGTTTTCTAAAAATACACACTCCAAGAAAGGGGAGTGTGAGTATCTTCAGAGAGGAATGCACCTAAAGGCTTAGGATTCTGTTTTTTAAGGCTTTCAAGATTGGGATAAAGGTAATGGGCCAGGGGCGTAAGCTTGTCATGTGGTCTTGTGATGTCTATCTCCAGTGAGAGACAATATGTCATTATCCCTGGTCAGTCCTCTAGATAAATCTGTAGGATAAACTTGTTTCTCTCCAAGATAGTGGCTGCCCCCGCAAGCACTTGGGAACATATCAGTTAGGGCTGCTTGCCCTGCCTTAAGATAGGTTGTTGGCTGGTTACCAAATAATATGTTAGGAATCTTAACTTGCCAACTCTCTGCTTTTAAAATGGAATGTTAGCTTTAAGACAAGTCCCTCCTGTTCTTACTATGCTATTCGTATCTTGGCAATTTTAGGAACATTAATCAGGGTGCTTGTCCCATGTCTCTGCCCTATCTCACCTGCATTAACTAGAGCAAATCTCAAGATGAGTCCAGATTCAGAGCATGTGGAATGAACTCACATTGCAAAGTGCATTAACTCTGTGAGTCCTTCCTGGCTCTCTGGCTTTATCTGATTAAGTCCCTGAGTTCTTGGTAGGCCCCACCCTCTTTTCATCCCCTTATATCTGTCTTCCTGCCTAACAGGGGATTTCCTTTTTGGCTATTAGGTATAATGCTCCTTTGAACATTCATGCACAGGTTTCTGTGTGGACATGTTTTCAATAGTCCTGGGTATATACGGAATTGCTGAGTCATATGATAACTCTGTGTTCAACATTTTGGAGAATTGCCTGTTTTCCACAGTGAATGCACCATATTGCATAGCCACCAGTAACATATAAGGGTTCCAATTTTTCCAAATCTTTGGGAACACTTGTTATTGTCTGTCTTTTAGATTATAGCCATTCTAATAGATGCAAAATGACATTTTATTGTGGTTTTTATTTGCGTTTCTTTAGTGACAAATGATGCTGAACATTTTGCTGTTGTTCTCATTGGTCATTTGTGTATTTTCTTTGGAGAAATGTCTATTTAAATCCTTTGCCTATCGTCTAATTTTTTTGATACTGCAATATAAGCTTCACACAGTATACTTTACTCTAAAGACTTCAAAATGCATGTTATTACCTAGAGTTCAGTTTGTTTATGGGTCTTTTTGTTTTTAGGTAAAATTTACAAACAGTGTGTTAAAAACAAGACAATAGGCCCAAAATGGAATTGCTTCATCAAACCAAGACCTAACTTAATTAACATTTTTGTAGTTAATCTCAGAAATGGAATCTTAAAACCGTCAATCAGGAATCACCTACCAGCTCTAGTTAGGCAATCTGCCCTGTCATCTCACATAAGGAAAGTGATCTTACCATAACAAACCAGCTTTTTTGCCTATTATAACTTCCCTGTTCCACCCCCTTCTGCCTGCAAAAATCATTCATTTTGTACAGCTCTTCAGAGGTCCTTTCTATCTACCAAGTTGGATGATGTCCTATTCATGAATCAGTAAATGAAGCCAATAAGATCTTTAAAATGTACTCAGTTGAATCTTGTTTTTTTAACAAGTGAAATGCATAAATCTCAATTGTAACATTGGATGAGTTCTGACAAGTGAATGAACTCAAACTTCTATCACTCCAGAAAGTTCCTTCAAACTCTTTCCCAGTAAAACCCTGCTCCCATCACCAGAGACAATATTCATCATATATTCGTTTATCCTGTTCAAGAGCCAAAAATAAAGAAGAATCACCCATGACATACTTTTGCATAATGCTCCTTTCAATCAGCATAATATTTTTTTAAATTAATTCAGGTAAGGCAAATAGCCAGGAGTGGAATGGTAAGGCCATAAGGTCATTATAGCACCTCTAAAACTTTTCCCAAGTGACTGTATCATTTCATACTCTGTGAACAATGTGTGAGAGTTCTGATCTTTCCACATCTTCACCAACATTCAGTGTTGTACGGTTTAGAAACTGAATCCATTATATACCCATACAGGGCATATAATCCTATCTCATTGTGGTTATTTTCAGTTCTGTGATGACTAATGATGTTTTTTATGTGCTTATTTGCTATTTAAATAGCTTCCTTTATGAAATGACTGTCCAAATTGTTGTCAGTTGTACGCAATTTTGACATATACAAGGGGTGTATGCCCTTTAAGATAGTAAAAATAAAAAAGAATGAAGAATTCTGCAAAATTAGATACTTCAATATCTGAAGAGCAAAAGAAATGCAAAATACATTGGCATAATGGGCCAGTCTAGGTCTGGTGCCCAAGCTCTGTAAATTGATTTAAAAATTAGTGCCTGATAGAACTCACACCCAGGGATGTAGGCTAAGTGACCAGGATCATGTTTTGACTTTCAATAGGCCCTGGGTACTTTTGCCTTTGTAGGAAAAAGATGTTAAAACTTGTATTTTATTACTGCATTGATATAAATATGAATATAATCCAACCTGATTTGGCATTATATATTCATTATTATCATATTAATATTTTTCTTATTTTAAAAGAAATTAAAATTAAAACATATTTTTAATGTTGGTATGGTAGGTCCTAGATACTATGCTGCTCTGAAATGGATTAGTCAGCCTTATTATTAACCACTCCCTTCTTAAATTATGGCATAAAAAAACTATAGTAATTATGAAAGGGAACTCAACCTAGGTTTGGATTGTGAAAAAATCTGGCCTGGAAGTCTAACGTCCAGGCTGAATCTTCAGGATGTTCTGCAGCTCTCAAGCAGCCAGAAGGTGATCCCCAAAGAGTGTGGAATGACAGAATCTTTTCCTTGGTGGGCAAGCATCTCTCAACCTCAGAATGTATTAAGTATAGGAGTGTTTGAGGAAATCACACCTGTACATGAATATTTTTAGGTTGAAGAAAGTGAATATATTTGATATTTTAATTTGTAAGAGAATTTGGCCATTAGAATAATATTTTAGCTTTGTAATTCCCAATCAAGTGTACATTTGAGCAATTTCTTTAGCTCATGATTTTAAGTTGAGGTGTCATAAGTTAAAATTTATTAGATTTTAACTTATCTAAGAACATGGGATGGTTTTGTTTGTTTTGTTTTTTAAAGGAAAATCAAATATATTAAATGTATAAATATACTTGGAAATATTTAACAGAATCTGCGCACTTTAAAAATCCTTCCTTAAGGAGGAGGATTCAAGATGGCAGTGTGAGAGGGGACACAGAGAACTCCTCCCAAAACCACAAATAGTACAAAAATATAGTTAATTAATACAACTAACACTAAAATAGCAAGAGGAAAGAAGGCTGAACCAGACTGCATATAGACCACACAAAGAGCAGACTTCATGAAACAGGGCACCAGTTCCACTCCCCTATGACCCCAAACCTCAATCTAGGGCCTGAGCAGCTCCAGAGACTGGAGTTTCTATGCACTAGTGGGCACATGGTTCAGACCAAAATCTCACAAACCCCCCAAAAAGGACAAAATGAAACTGAACTCACCAATCTTCCTGAAAGAGAGTTCAAAATAAAAATTATAAACATGCTTATGGAGGTACAGAAAAATAATCAAGAACTCAGGAATGAATTTAAGTCAGAGATTCAATCATTAAGAAATTCAATCATTAAGAAATTCCATATCTGAAATAAAACATACAATGGAGGGATTTAAAAGCTGAAAAGATGTACTAGAAGAGACAGTAAATGGAATAGAAATTAGAGAAGAAGAATACAAAGAAGCTGAGGCACAGAGAGAAAAAGAATCTCTAAGAATGAAAGAATATTGAGAGAACTGTGTGACCAATCCAAATGGAACAATATTCGCATCATAGGGGTACCAGAAGAAGAAGAAGAGAGAAAAGGGGATAGAAAGCATCATTGGGGAGGTAATTGCCAAAAGCTTCCACAATCTGGGGAAGGAGATAGTCCATCAAGCCATGGAGGTGCACAGATCTCCCAGCACAAGGGACCCAAGGAAGACAACATTAAGACATATAATAATTAAAATGGCAAAGATCAAGGATAAAGACAGCCTTTTAAAAGCAGCTAGAGAGAGAAAAAAGATCACATACAAAGGAAAACCCATCAGGCTATCATCAGACTTCTCAACAGAAACCTTAAAGGCCAGAAGGGAGTGGCATGATATATTTAATGCAATGAAGCAGAAGGGCCTCAAACCAAAAATACTCTACCTGGCAAGGTTATCATTTAAATTTGAAGGAGGAATTAGACAATTTTAAGATAAGCAAAAGCTGAGAGAATTTAGCTCCCACAAACCACCTCTATAGTGCATTTTGGAGGGACTCCTACAGATGGAAGTATTCCTAAGGCTAAATAGATGTCACCCAAGGGCTACATAAAGAGTACAGAATATGATTCATAACATACAAAGAATGGAGGAGGAAGAAAAAGGAGGAAAAAGAAAAGAACCTTTAGGTTGTGTTTGCAATAGCATACGAAGTGAGTTAAAGTAGTATCCTTGAACTTTTTGTAACCACGAATCTAAAGTCAGCAATGGCAAAAAGGACATACCTATTGATAATCACCCTAAATGTAAATGGTCTGAATACACCAATCAAAAGACATAGAGTTATTGAATGGATTAAAAAACAAGACCCATGTATATGCTGACTACAAGAGACTCACTTCAAACCCAAAGACATACACAGACTGAAAGTAAAGGGATGGAAAGAGATATTTCATGAAACTAATAGTGACAAAAAAGCAGGAGTTGAAGTACTTATATCAGACAAAATAGACTTCAAAACAAAGAAAGTCACAAGAGACAAAGAAGGACATTACATACTGATAAGAGGCTCAGTCCAACAATAGGATATAACTATTATAAATATCAATGCACCCAACACAGGATCACCTACATATGTGAAACAAATACTAACAGAATTAAAGGGGTAAATAGAATGCAATGCATTCATTTTAAGAGACTTCAACACACCACTCACTCCACAGGACCAATCAACCAGACAGAAAATAAATAAAGAGACAGAGGCACTAAACAACATATTAGAACAGATGGACCTAACGGACATCTACAGAACACTCCATCCAAAAGCAACAGGATACACATTCTTCTCAAGTGCACATGGAACATTTTCAAGAATAGATCATATACTAGGCCACAAAAAGAACTTCAGTAAATTCAAAAAGATTGAAATTGTACCAACCAGCTTCTCAGATCCCAAAGATATGAAACTAGAAATAAATTACACAAAGAAAATGAAAAAGTCCACAAACACATGGAAGCTTAATAACATGCTCCTAAATAATCAAAGGATCAATGATCAAATAAAAACAGAGATCAAGCAATATATGGAGAAAAATGACAACAAGAATTCAACACTGCAAAAACTGTGGGACGCAGCGAAGGCCATGCTAAGAGGGAAATATACTGCAATAGAGGCCTACCTCAGGAAAGAAGAACAATCCAAAATGAACAGTCTAAACTCACAATTAATGAAACTAGAAAAGGAAGAACAAATGAGGCCCAAAGTCAGTAGAATGAGGGACATAATAAAGATTAAAGCAGAAATAAATAAAATTGAGAAGAATAAAACAACAGAAAGAATCAATGAAAGCAGGAGCTGGTTCTTTGAGAAAATTAACAAAATAGATAAACCCTTAGCCAGACTTATCAAGAAAAAAAGAGAGTCTACACACATAAACAAAATCGGAAATGAGAAAGGAAAAGTCATTACGGACACCACAGAAATACAAAGAATTATGAGAGAATACTAAGAAAATCTATATGCTAACAAGCTAGAAAACCTAGAAGAAATTGACAGCTTTCTAGAAAAATACAACCTTCCTAGGCTGACCCAGGAAGAAACAGAAAATCTGAATAGACCAATTGCCAGCAAACAAATTGAATTGGTAATCAAAAAACTACCTAAGAACAAACTCCTGGACAAGATGGTTTCACTGCTGAATTTTATCAAACATTTAGTGAAGACCTAATACCCATCCTCATTAAAGTTTTCTTAAAAGTAGAACGGGAGGAAATACTCCCAAATTCATTCTACGAGGCCAACATCACTCTAATATCAAAACCAGGCAAAGACACCACAAACAAAGAAAATTACAGACCAATATCCCTGATGAACATAGATGCAAAAATACTCAACAAAAATATTAGCAAACCGAATTAAAAAATACATCAAAAAGATCATCCATTATGATCAAGTGGGATTCATCCCAGGGATGCAAGGATGGTACATTTGAAAATCCATCATCATCCACTATACATCAACAAAAAGGACAAAAACCACATGATCATCTCCATAGATGCTGAAAAAGCATTCAAGAAAATTCAACATCCATTCATGATAAAAGCTCTGAACAAAATGGGTATAGAAGGCAAGTACCTAAACACAATAAAGGCCATATATGACAAACCAACTGCCAACATTATACTTAACAGCGAGAAGCTGAGAGCTTTTCCTTTAAGATCAGAAACAAGACAAGGATGCCCACTCTCCCAACTTTTATTCAACACAGTTCTGGAGGTCCTAGCCACGGCAATCAGAAGACACAAAGAAATAAAAGGCGTCCAGATTGGTAAGGAAGAAGTCAAACTGTCCCTGTTTGCAGGTGACATGATAGTGTACATAAAAAACCCTAAAGAATCCACTCCAAAACTACTAGATCTAATATCTAAATTCAGTAACGTTGCGGGATGCAAAATTAATACACAGAAATCTGTTGCATTCCTATACACTAATGGTGAACTGCAGTAAGGGATATCAGGAAAACAATTCCATTCACAATTGCATCAAAAAGAATTAAATACCTAGGAATAAACCTAACCGAGGAAGTGAAAGACCTATACCCTGAAAACTACAAGACACTCTCAAGAGAAATTAAAGAGGACACTAATAAATTGAAATTCATCCCATGCTCTTGGCTAGGAAGAAGTAATATTGTCAAAATGGCCATCCTGTCTGAAGCATTTTACAGATTCAATGCAATCCCTATCAAAATACCTACAGTATTCTGCAATGAACTAGAGCAAATAGTTCTAAAATTTATATGGAATGACAAAAGACCCCGAATAGCCAAAGCTATCCTGAGAAGGAAGGATTAAGCAGGGGGAATTATGCTCCCTGACTTCAAGCTCTACTACAAAGCCACAGTAATCAAGACAATTTCGTACTGGCATAAGAACAGACCCATAGAGCAGTGGAATAGAATAGAGAGCCCAGATATAAACCCAAACATAGATGGTCAATTAATATATGATAAAGGAGCCATGGATATACAATGGGGAAATGACAGCCTTTTCAACAACTGGTGTTGGCAAAACGAGACAGCTACATGTAAGAGAATGAAACTGGATTACTGTCTAACCCCATACACAAAAGTAAACTCAAAATGGATCAAAGACGTGAATGTCAGTCATGAAATGATAAAACCCTTAGAAAAAAATATAGGCAAAAATCTCTTGGGCATAAATATGAGCAACTTCTTCATGAACATATCTCCCTGGGCAAGGGAAACAAAAGCAAAAATGAACAAGTGGGACTATATAAAACTAAAAAGCTTCTGTACAGCAAAGGACACCATCAGTACAACAAAAAGACATCCTACAGTATGGGAGAATATATTCATAAATGACATATCCCATAAGGGGTTGACATCCAAAATATATAAGAGCTGACGCACCTCAACAATCAAAAAGCAAATAAGCCAATTAAAAAATGGGCAGAGGACATGAATAGACACTTCTCCAAAGAAGAAATTCAGATGGCCAACAGGCACATGAAAAGATACTCCACATCAATAATCATCAGAGAAATGCAAATTAAAACCATAATAAGATATCACCTCACACCAGTGAGGATGGCCGCCATCCAAAAGACAAACAACAACAAATGTTGGTGAGGATATGGAGAAAAGGGAACCCTCATACACTGCTGGTAGGAATGTAAACTGGTTCAACCATTGTGGAAAGCAGTATGGAGGTTCCTCAAAAAACTCAAAATAGAAATACCATTTGACCCACTCCTAGGAATTTACCCTAAGAATGCAGCTGCCCAGTTTGAAAAAGACATATGCACCCCTATGTTTATTGCAGCAGTGTTAACAATAGCCAAGAAATGGAAGCAACCTAAGTGTCCATCAGTAGATGAATGGATAAAGAAGAAGTGGTACATATACACAATGGAATAGTATTCAGCCATAAGAAGAAAACAAATCCCACCATTTGCAACAACATGGATGGAGCTAGAGGGTATTATGCTCAGTGAAATAAGCCAGGTGGAGAAAGACAAGTATCAAATGATTTCACTCATCTGTGGAGTATAAGAACAAAGGAAAAACTGAAGGAACAAAACAGCAGCAGACTCACAGAACCAAAGAATGGACTAACAGTTACCAAAGGGAAAGGGACTGGGGAGGATGGGTGGGATGGGAGGGGCAAGGGGGAAAAAGGGGCATTACAATTAGTACATGTAATGCAGTGGTGGGGGACACGAGAAAGGCAGTATTTATAGAGAAGACAAGTAGTGACTCTATAGCATCTTACTATGCTGATAGACAGTGACTGTAGTGGGGTATGTGGGGGGGACTTGCTAATAGGGGGTCTAGTTACCATAATGTTGTTCTAGTGATTTTACATTAATGATACCAAAATAAAAAAGATAAATAAAAGAAAAAAAAGAAAGGGATTTTGAACTAGAAGGAAACTAATTCTCTGAAACCTTGCTCTCAGGTAAGAATTATTGAACAAAAATGTACATGCCATTTCAATGTGTCTGTGTAATATGTTTCCCTTATTTGTATCTAAGGAAGTTATAAAAATAAAATGACTTTTTGTATTAAAAAAATCCTTCGTTAAGGAGAGCATTAAAATTGTCTGAATTTATAAAGAGAATTATATGTTTTTGAAGCTGACTTCTTAAAAGCTTAAGAAATAATTATTAGGTTCTGAATAATTTGAACTCAAATTTTTAAAATGAAAATAACTTTCTGTGCACAAAAACCACCCATAAGGATAAAGAAAATGTGTTGACAATATATACTGCCACAGTGGAGGAAGCTTGCTTTAGGTAAGTGAGGAGGAGGACAGCATGTGTAAAGCAGGGATACCAGGAACCAAGTGAGAACAGGAGTCCACTCCTCTTACCCAAACCTCATATTTGCCATTTTGGGGCCTCGGTCGCAAGCCCAAGTACGTATCTATGAAGTCATATGCCATATGCTGTAAATAATGACACGCCGTTGTCAATGCTTTGTGTTAACCAATTTTCAATGGTCATCTTTGTACAAAACACACTTAAATCTTCCTATCAGTACCTGATCTCTCAAATTTGGCTTCCACTTTGGTCCAGACTGCTTTTGCATTATTTATCTGGCTATTTATTCCACCCTGATTTTTCTCTCTACTCCCAGGGGGCAGATTAGATCTTTTGGAAGCAGCGTCAAAATTTTCAGTCACTGGGGGCCTATTTGCCTTCATTTAGTAGAAAAATAATTCCTTACACGGTGCCCTCATGACTTGAATAAATGGATGCCCCTTTCAAATTGCCTAATTTGCATCCCGAGCATGATTTAGCCATCCAGCAACATCTAGAATTCTATTTTTATTTATCTCATTAGTTAACTTTCTAGTTACTTTGATAACTATTCGCAGAGCAGCCATAACATGTTGCTTGGATAAGGGAAATACTAAAGCTGATGAGCTAATGTGGGTTATTTCAAGTTGCTATAAGAGAATATATATTCCTATGCCAAGAGTATCATTTTTTAAATGTGAAGGCCATGATATTCGTATATGCAGGTAATTTAATAGTTACATTCATTTCACATTAAAGTTACAAAGTCTTGTTCCCTGGTTCCCTGGGATATCATCATACACACATACTAAGGTGTGTTTGCCTACTCTTCATGCATCCAAGAGGCTGCTCCCACCATCCACAGGCCTGATTCTGTGCAGTAAATTTGTCCTTTATGCTGGCCACTCTTTTCTGCCACAATTGAATGACCAAGGGTGGGAATGCAATCTAAACTTGGCCCTTCCTTTTTGGGAAGTTGACACTTAGGGAGCCAGGAGAGTGTCCGCCGGTATATACATGGGAGGCCGTGTGACCAGGGTTCTGAAGGTATTGCTGTGGGGCGGCCATCCTGCCCCACACATCTGTAAAGCCCAAGGAGGCCATCTGCAGGGAGAAAGTAGTAGATGCAAAGCAAAGGTAGATAAGGGCTCAGCGTCATGGGAGGGAGACAGAGCAGCTGAGTTCAGAGAGCTTTCTGGTTCCTGGTTCCAGGCCCTTGTGAACCTGAGAGCACATTCTGCCCGTGGAATTGGTGAAATGACCCTGGTTTTTAGACTGCATCCTCCCATTCACCCTGGGTTACTTTCCTTGGATTTCTCTTACTTCTAACCCAAAGAACTTTGAGAAATAAAGGACACTTCCTAAGTATTAGCCACAGAATCTAAATCTTCTTTAAAAAATTAATTTATTTAGGAGAAAAATAATGTGATCTTAAATGAAAGAAGGATCATGGTCTAAATGAGATGATGCTCAAGAATACACTGTAGAATTGGCCCACCAGAGACTCAGAGGCTGAGGCAGGACCTGTTAGCCTTGAAGACACACCGCGATAGGCTTGATCCAGCACCAGCTGCTCTGACACCCATGAAACTAATGATGAACATCCGAACCTGCTGCAGGGAAGCCCAAGACAATACCTGCCAGAGGAAGATACGTACACAGCAGAAAGGTGGCCCCCACCTCACCTGACCTTCAAAATAACAGCAATGATTATAAGAAAGCTAGGACTTACAGATACTATGTGCCAGACTAAGCAATTTTTATGATTTAACTCATTTAGTTCTCAAAACAACGAAATGAAATAGATGCTGTTATCACCCCCATTTTACAGACAAGGAACCTAAGGTCTTTACCTTAGGTAAAGCATATCCAGGCCTCACAGGTAGTAAGTAGCGGTAGAGACGTGCATGGATCTTATTATCATGGACTTTTTCATGTCTAGAACCCTAGCTGCAAGGAAATCTGGGGAGCAAAGCACGGGTTTTGATTTTCCCACCTCCACAGCTTTTGCAGGCACACTAGAAGGGCGTCAGGATGACGGCTACTTGTCTGTGCACCACGGCCATCCCGGTAAGGCAGCTACACACCTGGGGCTTACCGCAGTGAATCAGTGCAACCTCCTCAGAGTGTGATCTAGCAGAAAAGCAGCCAGTAGGAATCTAACCTATTTGTCATGTGTTACCCTATGATTAGCTCACCACAAAACCCTATCAAAGCAGTCCTGAGAGCTTCTAGACCGTATCTGACACACACTCCTGTTTGAACAAGGCATACATTAGCTTGTTATCTGGGTTTATTTCATTCACATAAAAATACAAACTTAAGTTTGGTATTTCAAATTTGCTCATTTTTGGCAATATACGAAGTGTTGTTTTCTTTTAAGCGAGCAAACCAGCTGCAAATAATGATTAAAGCTCATTGTAGATCAACAATTCCCTTTCACTTTTCAGGACTTAACTCAAAAGTCATCTCTTTTGAGAGGATTTCCTTTCTCTCTTAAGGTACTTCTGTTTATTCGTTATATTCTTGTCTGTAAAAGATCAGGACATGTCTGAACTCGTTTGCTAGGGCTGCCATCACAAAGTACCACAGTCTGGGTGGCTCACACAACAGAATTGTGTTTTCTCACAGTTCTGGGGGCTGGAAGTCTGAGCTCAAGGCATCCGCAGGGTTGGTTTCTCCTGAGGCCCCTCTCCTGGGCTTGCAGGCAGAGCCTCCTCTCTGTGTCTTCACACAGCTCTCTGTGTGTCCCTGTTCTAATCTCCTCTTTTAAGGACACCAGCCGTATTGGATTAGGGCCCACCCTAAAGACCCCATTTTAACTTAATTACCTTCATAAATTCCTTATATCCAAATACAGTCACATTCTGAGGTACTGGGGGTTCGGGCTTCAACATATGGGTTTAGGGGGACAGTTTAGCCTTATATAACAATGTCCTTTGCCAGCTAAACTATTGTGCTCTCAGGATTTTTCATACCAAATACATTTTTTCCAAATCTCATTTTATTTTTATATCTAGGAGGCAAAATTATTATGTAGTCAAATGGGCCCATCTTTCCTCAATTCTTCAATTACAGTGTTTTACTTTTTTGTTCTACCTATTCATATAACTTGAAAATATCTTAAGCTTATTTTGGTATTATTTAAATGAGAAACTAAGCTGTTTTTATTTCTCTGAAATTTTAAGTAATTATTCCAATACCACCTTCTGCATATCCCTTCCTTTCTTCATTTGACATGTAATGATGTCTCCTTTATAAAGTTGTGTTTTTATGCAACCCTGCTGCTTTGCACCCAAGACCTGTCTGTAGCTTCAGATCACTGCTGGAAAGAATGGCAAAGTGTTCTTTGTTTTCAGCCAGGGCATCCCTCAGTCTGTCAGGGGCAGCTTAGGGTGGTCATTGGCTAATCCACTCCCCCCGTGTGCTGGTTCTTCTCTGCTCTTGCCTGGGGTTGGACTCCACTTGCTGCATTCCTAGTGGCTGAGGCTTGTGAATTATTTACCCTTTGCATCTGAGACAGGTAAGATCTTTCTCTCCAACCTGGAGGGCAATGGATCCTACATCCTTCAGAGATCTAATGGCTTTAAATAGTTGTTCTGGCAAGTGAAAGAGGGAAGATGGTCAGAGAAATGTAATATGATTTCTGGGCAGGACTGAAACAGTAAATTTAAGTGGAACCCACCAGCTCCATTGTGTTTCTCTTTGGTAGGGAATGGATGGATTTGAATTCCTTTCCATGGGGATTGAAACCAAGCAGAGTGAACAGGTGGAAATCAGAGGAGAGATGGAGAAAGTGGGAAGATATCTGCCTCAGAAAGAGATGAAAAGATTAGCCTTGACAAGAAAGAGAGACACTTTACCCTCTTACGAGGGAAAAGGAAAGGGAGTACATGTGTGTGCGCACTTGCACGGGGGTGTGTTTGTGCGCTGGGGTTTATGCAGAAACTGAAAGAGTCCCTGCCTGCCATGTCACAGGGCCCCCTGTTTCATGGGAAGAGGAGTAGGAGGCACCTCTCTCCTATCCTGTCACAACCAGGCCGGGTCACACGTTCCAGGCGCCCTGGTTCTGATGCTCACCTGGGACTCTGACTCTGGAACAAGTAGTTGTTCTGCCAACTGCAGTGATATTCTGTGGAGACAGCAGCAGTGTGAGATGTCACAGTGTCCCTCCCTACTGTCTGGCTAAAAGATGAGTTTATATACTTCCTTTTTTGTTCCCTAGACCTGTCTTGGTTCCAGCTAATTTTCCAAGCCTAGTCCTCAGGCCTCAGGCCAATACTGTAGAGCTCCACTATCCTCCTGTCATAGTGTCAGTGTCAGTTGCCGTCACCTGTGAACAGGACCTTGACTGTTGCTTGGGGTGGGCTTTGCCACCAAGCACATGTTTAATATCAGCTCTGGCACTAATTCTGTGGCCTTGAGCAAGGTTTTTAAGCATTCTAAGCCCTAATTTCTCTCATTTTGCAAAATAAGAGTAAGGATGTGTATCTTACAGAGTTGTTATTAGAATTAAATGAAACAGTAAGTGTAAAATACCCTCAATGATACCTGCATTTTGGTAAGATCTTTATAAAGAAGTTATTCTTTTGCGAAGTGCTTTCATGTGTGTAATCTCCTGTGACTTTCACACAAGGTAGGGCAGACAGCCCCATTTTACAGATTTTGAAACAGGTTCATAGAGGCAAGGTGATATCCTTGAGCTCACACAAGGAGCGAGTACCTCGGGGATTTTAAGTCTGGGTTTTCTGCTTCATGGTCTAGCTCTCCTAGAGCCCCGGATGTGAGCTTATGGGTGGATATGAGCGTGTCACTGGGCATTCATGGAAAACTTCGGGGAAAGGCAATATGGGCAGGAATTTTGAACTTAGGACCAGCAAGATGCATTTTAATGCTATGATTACAGTGAAGAGAAGAGGGAGGACTGTCTGGTGCACACCAGTTCACAGGGCAGAGGCACAGGCAGAGCCTATGCGGTAGGGCACAGAGAAGAAGAGAATCAGTATCTTTCCAACACCTGGAATAAATTAGAGCATGGGACTGAGTGACAGAATTAGGCATTTCAAAGAGATCAGACAGAATGAGAACTGAGAACAGGCTATTGGATACGGCTACAGAGAAGTCCTAGAATTCAAAATCTCCACAATGTTCCCCAATCTATTCACCAGATTTATCTATACCATCAGATTAACAAATATTTAAAGCATTTGTTTCATTCACAAAAGTAGACATAAATAAATATAATAACACCAACGACATTTTTCATCAAGTATAGTGTACTATGGTTTTTACTAATTGCCATTAATCCTCTAAATGGTAGTGTTCCCAGAAATGGAAGAACATAATAATAATACTCTCTGAAATCACCCCATAAAGATAAAGACATTTGCTGATTTGTAGTACATTTTTCTACTGATCATTGGAAAAAATGAATAGTTTTTCTGATACATGTTAAGTGCACAATTAAAACACTAAAAAAAAAATCCACCCATATAAGTAATGTAAGTCTATTTCCTAACATATAGGAATAGGAAGCGTCAGTACTGGTGAGCAGTTAGGAATTCTTTTGCACCATCAAAATTTATGATCATTGGCCTTTATATAAGGCCAAAAGGGAGACACTGGCCACTTTGACAGTCTGAAGGCAGATTCCAGGAATGTCACCAACAGCACAACCTCTGAGACCAAATCCAACAACCTGAATCTTACCCTTTTCCTCACTGGAGTTTGAGCAGCCGTCACTGCTTGAACAGATGCATGGCAGAACCTGGCTATTTGGCTTTGACGCCCTCCTTTTCCAGCACCTCCAAAGGGGTTGGCCTTCAGGGCTGCTCCCAAACGGGTTTGTGGTACTATTTATCACTGCCAACTTCTGGTCCATGGGGGAATCAGTGCTTCCATCCTGCCAGCCCTGCAGGCCTCAGCGCAAAAGTGAGGTAGCACAGGCTCTTTTGGTAACATTTTGGTGAATATTACAAATGCTCAGAGAGAGAGCAGAAAAAGAAGAAAAACAAAGGAAGGTTTAGTGTCTAAATGTGATCTTAGTGGATGTGCTAGTTATCAACTTATTGCCACTCAGTTCAAAATCTACCCTCTATTATCTGCTCTTTGATAATGGGCTAGACCCTTTAAGCACTTCTTGTTTGCACTTTGTTAGGCTTTGCAGAAGGACACCGCAGGAGGAAGGGGCTTCTCATTCTGGTTCTGGAGCTTCTGTTTTATTTTTCCCAGATTACACTCATTTGCCCACCAAGGCAGCAGCAGCCCTGGCCCACAGCAGGCTCCCTGTGGTGGAGGTGGTGTCAGGAGGCCCAGATCCCCTTTGATGGTGGGCGCACCCACCCGCCCCCGTTGCTGTGAGTGGGGGCTGATAACACCCCATTGCTCTTTGCTGGAGAACTGCCCAACCACACAGGTGCTGCCTTGGCCTGCCCAGGAGGCTCTGCCACTCTCTTGCCTGCCTGAATTGCCCAATGACTGACTGATGAAGACTGACTGATGAAGGAGGGTACAAATGACCTCTCAAAGGGGACTGACTGTGTGTTGCAATTTGTGATCCAGAGCTTTTCCAAGGGATTAGACTGAGCTAGGCTTTAGCAGAGACAACATGCTTGCTTCTCTTTCTTCCCCCATCCTGTCCTCTTACCTCATTGTCTCCTGAAAGCACCTCCCCCAAAAGCACTTGAACACGAATTTGAATCTCAGGTCTGCTTCTAGGGAACCCAATGAAAGGCCCTCCCTCAAAGAGAGGTCAGCCCCAATAACATTCATAGCACGGAAGAGCTCTCTGAGTGCAGGATCACGCCCAAGACGAAACTGAGAGAAGACAACCTAGGACACCCACCCTGTTCCTTATCCTAAATCAGCACTCAGAAGGTACACCTCTGCTGGGGAAGAGTGACAGGGTACAGAAGCCAGGGGTAGTCCGGAGAATTACAATTGCAGAGCTCCCTTCATGCACACGGAAGAGGAGACCAGGTGTGTAGAAGAACCAGCACAAATGTCATCAAATTAGTATTTTTTTAATGTTACAGAGTTGTTTTAGTCTCCTAGGGCTGTGTGGAATAAACGGCAGAATTTCCAGAATCTCCTTCCCAGCCTTAGTTCATTTACATAACAATAGGCGTTTACCACTACAGAGCCTCCCCTGGATCTGGGGCAAGGGGTGGAGAGAAAACGGCCATTCTCTCTTCCCCTCCATTCCTGGAACATAACTGGTCTGGTGTCTGCCAGTCCCCAAGGACCCGCCATGGAGTTTCTTCCGGTGGGGGAAGGAGAGTGTGAGCCCGGTTGGAGGAGACCGTTGGTGACAACCTGCCTAGTGACTGTAAGAAATAAGAGCTTTTCTCCCAACCTGCCTTTCCCTTGACTTATTTCGATTTCACAGCTTTCACAGGGCACTGGTCCTTCCCCCTGGAGGCTGCCATAACAAAGTACCACAGACTGGGTGGCTTACCCCAATGGAATGATTAAACTGATTTATTCTCTCACAGAGGCTAAAAGCCTGAACTCAAGGTGTCAGCAGGGCCATCCTTGGCTCGTAGACGCATCACCCCAACCTTTGCTTTCATCGTGTCGTTCTCCCCTGCTTCTTCATGTCGTATAAGGACATCAGTCATATTAGACTTAGGGCCCACCCTACTCCACTGTGACCTCATCTTAACTAAATACTTTTCCAATGACCTATTTCCAAATAAAGTCACTTTCTGAAATACTGAGGTTAGGACTTCAATATACTTTTTTTGGATATGGTTCAACCCATATCAACTGTACAGGTCAAATAGGATCCCTGTAAGGGCTCGATTTAGCCACAGGGCTGTCAGCTGGCTGATACATGTGCTTCTCTTCTGTGCTCTGGAGCACATGCCTTTACCTGTGGGCAGAGTGCCCGTCTCTGTCATAGCACCTGTCATATGTTGTACAGTAATCATCACTCTGCTTTGATTTCCCCTTAGACTGCCGTGCCTTGAGGGCAGGAGCAATTTATTATTTGGCATCTTCAGTACCTGGTAAAAAACCTGACACAGAGGATTCACTTCCAAATGCTTGCTGAATAAAATAAGAATATTTCCAGACCTTCAAATATAATTTAGTTCAGATAATTGGGTCCATTATTTAACTTCTCTGAGCTTCTAGTTTGCTATTTATAAAATGAGATTACTCAAAACCAACCCATGGAACCATGATTTGAAAATGTTTGCTTCCAATCCTTTTGCTGCTTTTCCCTCTTTGAATGTGTGGGGACCCACTTGGAACCTCCGGAGTTAGTATAAAGATGATTTTAAGCTGAAGAGACTTAAGATTCAATAGACGTAAAGAAAGGCCTTTTCTGGGCTTCTCTTTTCTGACTAAAAGTAGAAACTTCTGAGAAACGAGGCTGCCATAAGTTCTCTCTTTGGGATGGTTCCTACTCCCAGGAGAGAGACCAAGAGAAAAACCTGCCATATATTTCCTCTCCAGGGGTATTTCATAACCTGCAGATTTCAGAAAGACAACTTGCACCTGCATAAACCAACATTATAACAAACTTTCTTATCTCCCATTTGTTCTCCTAAAAATCCATTTGCATCTATTTATTCTTCTCACTGAAGCTGTTAGATACATAAGCCTTTAACTTTGACCATTTGATGAGCCAGCTACTTCTAGGACAGGGACCATGGGCTTAGACAGAATAGGGGGAGGGCCTCCAGAAAAAGCAAGGCAGGATATTTGCAGTCAGAGCAATGTAACTACATGCAAGGAAACCCCCTACCAAAACTCTATGTTAAACATTAAGCTCTAGGGTCATTCTTCAGTGAGATCAGTTAATATTCCCCAGATAAAGAAGAGTAGCACATGTTTATATTATGCTAATCATTTGTAATCATGTGTAAGATTCACTTTAGCATGCTAAAAGGCCCAGGCCCATGTGCTGTCTTTCCTCTTTCAGATCTGATGGGGTGATTTTACAAACTGGGCAACTAATTTAGATGCAGACCCAGCTGTACACAACATAGTAAAAGGCAAGAAGGATTCTACCTTAAAGATAAGATTGCATTTTAACACCCAGGAAGTTTAAGAAGTAAGAATTTTAACTTACTCTTTAGCAAACAGACAACACCTCAGCCCACCTTGGGGGCTGGGCAGGCTGCCTTTTGATATGCTCCTAGACCAGGATGCAGGTGTCCCAGAGAGAAGTCGGGCAGGAAGTTCATTGTGTTAAGTTAATTCTAGATATTCAGACACCACTTAACAAGTCCACACCCCTAAGCCTTTTTTTTCATGATCTGGAAAAATCCTCATCTGCCAATAAAACCCCTAGACAACACACCACACCAGGTTCTCTTGTCCCCTCCTGGCGTGAGCCAGGAGCTCTTTCCTCTCTCTTTATCTCTAAATAAAAGCCTGTACCTTGCTCTCCTACCTTAAGTGTTTGTGAAGCTCATTCTTCAGCTTCTCGTGAACAAGGACCCTGGCATCACTTCTTTTATTGGCTCCTGTATGTATAAAACTTTTTCTCCTGTTAATCTGTCTTTTGTCAGTTTAAATCAGAGGCCCCAGGTACAAAATTTAACAGGATAGAGGAAAAAGTTTTTCTTCCCCTACAAAATCTTTGGAAAAGTGCTATATTTTTTTCATTTGTGGCTATGTAATGTAACTATGTACATATACAAACATCCTGGAACATTATCTTAACAAGAATGGATGATTCTGCCAAAAAAGGTGTGATATCAGCTTCTAGCAACTGCTGAACTGTGTCTGAACCACAGATGTCCACGGTGACCCCTTTCACCCTTCCACAGGACTAATAGGCAGCACGTTCAATTACATTGTTAAAATGTATATGTTTGCAAAGGAAGAAGGAAAGAGGATTCATCAAAGTGTCAGCACGAGTTTTTTCTGGATGGGGACATTTAAAAATTTCCTTTCTCAGGCTTTTCTTTATTTTCCAAATTTTCAGCACTTAATAATAGTTTTATAATAAAAAGCTCTTTCTTTCACAGTAAATATTAAAAATAAAAGTATGTGATTAAAAATACAAGATAAGCAATACCTCTAGATTACTCGTTTGCTGTTTTTTTTTTTTTTTAACTTTCAATCCAGATTTGCCATTGCTTTTTAAGTGTTAACTGCATAGTCAGCATTCTTGCTTTTTGGAAGTAGGAGGAGTTAAAGTAATTTCTTCTGGGATTTTGCATCTACAAGTGTTTAAAAAAGAGACACAGGTCCAAAATGGAGTCACTTGTGCTAAGCCCACATCACCAAACCAAAACTTACTACTCAACTTATAGTTCCAACCTCTCCCCTCTCCCCAGAGTGGGAACCTAAACAGTCAGTACGGAATTAGCCAGTCAGCACAAGTGAGTTTGTTGGGAAGAAATTCAGTTTGGAGATGCAGGGAAGTCGGAAAGGAAGGAATTCATTAAAGCAAGAACAGCAGGGAATGGCAGCCATCTTGCAGCAGCAGAGAGCAAGGGAGGGCAGAGGGAGGGAAGGGAAGCTCAGGGAACTCCTGCTCGGCACGGCGCAGATCCCTTGCCAGCTCCAGAAGCCAGGGTCCCCTGGTGTCCAGTGTCTGCGTGAGTCTGCACGGTGTGGGAACCAAGTCTCTACCACCTCAGGATTTGGGGGAGCCGCAGAGCACTGGATGGAGTGAGATGATGTTCTGAGAACTTCTCAAAGGCAAAGCAAGGAGATTTTTCAGGCAGGCTGCTAAAGAGCACGATCGTACAGCCGCCGTCCTGTCCGGGTCACCCAGGTGATGGGAACTTGCAAGCCCAAAGCAGAGATCTCAGCAGCCTCTCTCTACTTATCTGGAGTAGAACAGAAAGAATGACACACTTGAAGAAAAGGGAGGGGGGGCAACCTCAGAGAGGAGGCGCACTTAAGGGTTTGGAGTTTGGGGTTTTACAGGGCCTTTTGGGTAGGGGTCAGCATAAGGCATGATGCATATGATGATTCCTAATTCCTTTGAAGTTTTGTCTTAAGAATAGGGCTATTTAGGTGACAGGGTTGACTGGGATGGTGGCATTCTTTATCCACATAGGGTCATTTACACTTTGAATCTCCTGTCCTGGTTACAAAGTTACTTAATTGATTAAGAGGCTGGCAGAAGAGGAAGAACAGCCTATAGATTAAGTAAAAGAATGAACTGGGCCTTTTCCACAGCCTAAGTAGATTTTATAAGGGCATGACCCTTGTCCCCTTTCCCTGCCCTACCTCAGCACTGTTAACACTGTGGGGGCTACGTAATTCCTGCGGTGGGGGCTGGTCTGTGCACTGCATCCTGGCCTCTGCCCGTTAGATGCCCACACACACACAAACTGTGACAACTAAAAATGTCTTCAGACATTATCCAATGTCCCCGGTGGGGTGGGAGTGTGAATTGCCCTCCACTGAAAGCACTGGCTTAGAATAAATTTTCAAAACACTCAGCCTTCTTCTCTCTCTGCATGAGCCACACCTGTCTGCGGCAGGAATGTTTGGTGATGCATGGATGAGCACCATGACTGAGTGAACATAAGTTCCATTCCCCAAGGAACTTACAGTCGAGTCCTCTTGGTGGAAGACATCTCTGTACCCAGCAGCCAGTCTCTCTCTCTCTCTCTTTCTTTGCTAACACCTTGACTATCTTTCTCAGTCATCATGATGTGGAGAGCGGGTTATGACCCAAATCATTGTAGCTCCAGGGCTTTTCTGGTATCCAAGACCTTGTCAATCACTACAATCTACCCTTGTAGCCTTCATGAAAAGGACAAAAGAAGAATTATTTTTTGGATGGTTTTACTTAGATGAGAGGAGAAGATCCTTCTGGCAGCCATCTGGCCACCAACATGGGGGGATCCTGACTAAGAATAGAAGCAATTCTGGGGGAAGCAGAAATAAGATAAAAGGAGACAGTATCCCAGGGATAAAATTTGAACCCTGGGTCTAGCCATGCTTGAAAGCCATTGCTTCTGAAATGTTTGTTAATGTGAGTCATCAAAGCCATGGTTGAGAATTTAGCATGCAACTGGCACACAGCACTCACAGACTCTCCATGCTTTTCTTTCATCCCAAATGGATTGGGGAGGTGGAGGTAGAAGAGCTTTGTGCTTTTAACATTCTCTTCTAATCTCCTTCCACAATGAAGTTCCTCTCTTCTTCACTTTTGTTGTATTATAGTTATTCATGAAGATGCTTTCTCTCTGCTACTGAGAAACTACATGTTTCTTAAGGACTAGATCCTATCAAATTCACCTTTATATTTTCTGAGCACACAGCAGACGCTCAACAGAAGGAATGGACTGTATGAAACAACTTCAACAGGTACCAAATTCTGTCATGCACACGTGTCTTAAATTGATACCTTTCTGGTTTCCACAGTAAGATTAGAGGAAGATTTTCAGCAGTGTTCAGAATCTGGAAGCCAGGCCTGTTTATTTCCCATGAACTGTGTGGACTCCATCTTTCCCGTCTCTGTATTATTCGCTCATAGTTTTGGACACATGCAATGGCCAGACAGCTCAGTTGTCCCTTCCTTTGCCATCCTGTCAATACTTCCTGAGTTCCTACTGTCCTCAAAACACCAAGAGATTGCTTGTTCCTGTAAAGAGTTCAAGAGTGGCTGGCAATGGAAAGGCCCTGGTGGTGCTGTGGAAGACCAGGCCATGACTACTGTTTTATCAGAAAAGGTGTAGTTAGGAAAACGGAACCCTTCCTGGATAATTCAGGTGAGGGAATGTGACGTTAGGGAACTGCATACAAAAGCGTTGAAGGAGTCCAAGAGGCGAATAAAGGACGTGGAGCCTGGCCATATATTAGTAACTGCGGAAGGCTGTCATTACACATGGGCCTTGAGAGATCAAGGGAGAAGGTGGTGTCAGGAGTCTAGGAGCCAGGACCACCACTATCCATGGGAACTAATCACAGTGGAGGCTGCCAGAGGAGCAGAGACCAAAGAAGGGCTGCCTCACAGAAGCCAGAAGCTTGGAGGAGACACAGCTAGAGATGCTGCCCAGTCACCTGCCAGCGCCTCATTGGCAAGTTGGAGAAAAACTACCCTTTTAAGTTCAGTACCTGGGTGCCTGCAAATTTAACTAATAAAACCAGGTTAACAAGAGAAAAGCTTAGGTGTTCATTAGTTTAGGTGTGCAGTATGCCATCATGGGGGCATGCTCGGTGATGAGTAACCCAAAGGGCTGGTTAAAATTTGGGTTTTTTTTTTTTACCTAGCTTAGCAGGGGATAGGGAGAAGGGAGAAAAGGTGTCTATGGGGGGAACAAACAGGTTTCCTTAAGAAAAACAAATGGGTTTTTCGGAGAACAAACAGGAGAAAAGAAAGTGAGTTTGTGGTAATGTCTGCTTATATAGGTGCAAGTGGTCTTGCCACTGTGAACCTCCAGCAGAGAGGATTTAAGGCCTTTCTCCTGGGAGCTGACCCACACCAAGAGGGAACTATGACGGTCTGTTTTCAGAAGTGTCTGCTTTTAATCAGATAAGGAAACTCTGAGACCGCTTCCTTCTACACCTGTTGAATGTCAAATATCTTTAGGTTAAATTCATCTTTGTATCAACTCTGGGGTTCAAGTTGGTCCTGATGGGGTTCAGGACATGCTACCCAAAATATGGCAGCATATTGGGTACTTTAAGATGAAGCAGTTTGAGAAAACAGCAGAAGCAGGGAGATTACTCTGACCCCTGCCTTTCTCTCTTGAAACAGGTCATGACACCCTTCCTGGAGAGGGGCCCCCACTGCACCCCGAGGAAAGGAACATCCTATCTCTGAAGACAAAGGGACACTGAGTACAATCCAAATAACCAGGCCTCACTCTTTCCCCCACTACACTTACCTCGTGCTCTTTGACCTGTCATATTTCTCCATGACTGCCCGCTCTTTATCAAACCCAGCGAACAGGTTTAACTGTTTCTTTAGGTGTCACATAAAACTTATATGAAATAAATGTCTATGCCTTTCTCCTGTTAGTTTAATTTTCAGCCCCAGGCAGGGATCCTAAGAGGTTTCAATGAAAACTTTGTCCTCCCCTGCAGTCTCCTTTGGCCAAACCTGACTGCGGGCCAGCTGAGCCAGGGAGCCTGGGAAGTACAAGTGGCCAGACTCCAGCCCCTACAATTCAGAGAAGAAAGGAGCGGGGACTGGTTCTAAGAGCAAATAGGCAAATGACTGGCCCCTCTCGTTTTCTGTGGTCACGGTGATATTGCTTCACCATTTGCCCCTTCTGGAGCACTGCATCATGAAGGAAACAATGCCTGCTGCTCAAACGGCAAGCCCAACAGTTCACTCCTAGGTCTTATGTACGTTGCTAACTTTATGGTATTGCCTACATGGCAAGAAGAGCTTTGTATTTGAAAGTCCTCCCATCATACCCCCAGGGGTCACACACATCAACACAATTGATTTATGTTGGGTTATAAGCAAGACCAAATGGAAGTGCTTAAATAAAACACCAAACAACATTTGGGAGCTTCTTAATTCACAATACAGATGTGACGAGTGCTCACTGACATACGGAATGGAGCTCTTTCTTTTCCAAGCCATCTCAATTACCTATGGGACAATTTCCCTACGGTTTCAAGGCACTTGTTTCCAAGGGTTGGATTCAAGCTTCTCATTCAACAGAGATCACTGAAGTTTGCCGGGCAAGAACAGAAACCTGGAATAGAATTCCTTGGTCTTAGTCTGCTTAGCGGCCTGTATCAGACACAGAAACCCAATCAACCTCAATTTATGGATGAAATCACTTATCATTATGAATCAATACCATGCCGATTATGCATTTAGAATAAATAAGGGGAAATACCCTTTCTCTCTGCTGTATGGACGAGAAAGAAGTTTCGGCAGCATCTGCTAGAATCTGCTCATTTTGCAGGAAAAGATAACAAAAAGGTCACCTAATAAGTCAGCCCCCACCGGAAGTATGCACTGCCTTCGGAAGGCCACTGCGACTTGTTCTGCACATGCTACTATTCAGTGAGGCACCACATCATTCTTACCTTTTCCTGTGTGTGGACTCGTGCGCTCCATTTGTGCTTCTCTCAAGGACTTCCAGCTTCTCCTGTGTGACCATGTGTTCTTCCAGCCCAACATGTTGGCAAAAGCAAGTCTTTCTGGCAGCAGGGCCATTACTGACAGCAAAGCTGGCATAAATCTGGGAAGCCAGGGCACAGGGGAAGACAGTGACCCCGTTAGTGACAGCTGGTAGAGCTTTGCGTCTCGATTTAAGTTTCCCCAGCTGAGTGGCACAGACACAACCATCATTAACATTTGATTTTGATTTAGTGTGTCTGCACAGGCTGGAACAACTAAAGTGCAGCCTGTTGACTATAAAAGTTCAAGCCCCCTTGAGGTCATTCAGAACTGCACCTGCTCAGGATCAAGCGATGGGTACAGGAAGCTTTTCAAGGTCGTTCCAGTTTCTAAAGGCTTCCTGCAAATACAGGAGTCTTGAAAGATGAGCTTAAGAGCTGTGTGAAGAGCTGGAATAACTTAAGCAAAACCTTCTTCCCTACTTGCCTGTGATCTGCTGAGAAAAAGAACCAAGAACTAAAATTAAAGACCAAGACCCAGGTTTTCAAATATAGATAGAAGGAAGCCAAATACCATTCTTTGTGATGACATTTTTGAAGGTGAGTTAAGTGGTGCATTTTGAACAAATACTGGAAAGTGACAAAGATTCTCTTCTTGAACAAACTTTAGACAGGCTCCTTGGAGCCTTCCTTTTGACCAGGCTTAACTTTGGCCCATAAAAACTGCAGACTCTCAGCACAAATGATCTTGTCCACTACCCTGAAACCCGACTGAAAGACCTGAACAAACGCTAACATAGTCTCTAAAGTTCAAGGCTGCACCACTAGGATGACCCCAGCCCCTTAAAGCGTCTGCCTGAAAAACTGCCAGATTTTGCTGTTTGTTCTAGCCCAAACCAGCTGATAGGACCCTGACCACCGTCCTCCCCACCCTGTCACCTGCGTTTTGAGATGTAGATCTTCCACCACATAGAACTGCTTCTCAAGAATCTGAGGGCCCTGTAGGTGAAATGCAAACATTAAGGGAAATAGCTTCTGCCTTGCCTTCCAAGCCTTGGGCAACTTTCTCCAACTTGCACCACTACCTTCTAGCATAAAGATACTACAAGTTTCTTCTCCTCCAGATAAGCACCCAATAAAAAAATACAGTCTCTGCAGGAGCTCCCCCTTGTTTCCCTCCTTACTCCCTCATCTCCCTTTAAATTGCCCATCATGCCTGCACCAAAGAAATTTGAGCTCATTTTATGCTGGACCCTTTTCTCCATTGCAATCAATGGCTATTACCCAATAAAGTCTGTCTTGACCACTTGAACTGGTGTCCTGCTTATCTTTGAGAAAAGTCAGATCTACATTTTATATCTGCCCTAGGGCAAAGGTTAGTTAGACAGACAGATCACAGTGCTAATAAGGCCAAGGTTATGAATTTCATCTCCATACAGCTCTGAAGTCTCAGCTCAGCCAGGTGTTTCCTTCATTGATCATAAGGGACACCAGATGAGAAATTAGAGATGGCTCAGCACAAATCATTTCCTGGTGCTTTTTTCTTATTACTGCTTTAAGAACTTAAATACGCAGATGGTATGGCTTATACCTTCCCCTTGTATTCCCTAGTTAGAAGACTACCTTCATACCTCTCCTCTCCCAGATGCCCTGCTCCCTCTTTGTCTCAGATGTTCCCAATTCTCCTGTCCTTTTAGCATCTAGTTCATGGTCTCTCTTTTCCACAAGTTCTTTCTCAATGACTCCACCTCCCTTTTCTCTCTCTCTCTAATGCCTTTCAGCGTTTACCCTTTGTATATACCGTATTTCATTTTGTTACTGCCACTCGCTCATGGTTCATGTACTTATGCTTTAGTACTCCTGAAAAAAAACCCCAAAATAAAATATTCCACCTCTTGTTTTCTACCAGGGTCTAGCATCAAGCTAAGTATATTGAAACTGTTCAGTAAAATGCATTTAAGTATTTTCCTTGAGCTTTCAAATGGTGTGGGTAAAATTTCCAGAATATCTCGCCTGGTTTTAGTGCATTTGGTATTACCAACAGGTGTTCCTCAAGGGTGGCGAGTCATTCATCTCCATATCAATGGCTAATTACCTGGGCAACTGAGGGCTTATCTGAACCTGAGAGGTTAGGGGGAAGGCTGGTTTTGCTTCTGCTGGAGCAGGAAAGAGAAACAGCCCCGGACTGCAGTTTGCAAGCAATAAATAGGTTTTAAACTTTATTTCTCCCTTTGACTGATTTTGGTTTTGGAATCATTTTGCCCTGGGATTTCCTCTCCCTGGGGTTACAAATGGCTTTGACAAATTTCAGCAAAACAATGTGAATTCCTCCATCATTTCTAGGATGGGCAGTAGACTGTTATCTCTCAAAGTGCTTACAAATTTATATAGAATCAAACTAGTGTTACTTACTTTGTACAGAGTGAGTACAAAGTTGCCTGTGGATTTTCTTCCAATTTTATTTGATCATACAGTAATATTACATTTTACCACAAGGGAAAACATTTAGCATGTAGCACTGTAATAGCTACTTCTTGGTGCTTACATTGCTGTTGTTGGCCTACATTTTCATAGCTCGATGCACCTCTCTTTATTATGATAATGTACTTTGTACTCATTTAAAGACAATTTAAAAAAGCTTGGGAAAATGTCGTGGATGACATTTTAAAGCCACTAGATTTAAGAGCCACTAAATGGCTTATAAAGCTCAGAAGTTAGAGATTCAAATCTCAGTTTTTGTTGTGGTTTTGTTTTACCCAACTAGGGTTGGGACTTTTATTTAAGCTGCTGTTAAAAGGATAAGTAAAAAGAAATTTTTCCCCTGGAGAAAAGTGCAATTAATAAAAAGCATAGGTATTTATCACACTTAACTTCTATAGTTTTCAAGAATACAAAATAATCCTTTCAATGGGCATAACACATTTAACTTAGATTGTTCATATGTTAAGATCTAGAATGGGTCCTCTAAAATGGTGGTTTTCCAATTGTATTCCATGCTATTTTCAGATATGTTAGCTTCCAATTGCTGCTGTAGCCTATTATCACAACTTTAGTAGCCTGAAACAATACAAACTTATTATTTTACAGTTCTGGAGGTCAGAAGCCTCAAAAGGATCTCTCTAGTGTCAGCAGAGCTGAGTTCCTTTCTTGAGTGTGTGGTGATAGCGCTTAAGATCTCTCTCATCAATGCTCAAGTATATAATACAGCAATGTTAAAGATAGTCACCATGCTCTAGAAGAGACTCTAGGTTTCCTTGCCTTTATCACCTTCTAGAGGGTGCCTGAATTTCTCTCCCTTTTTCAAAGCCATCAGTGGCTGGTTGAGTCTTTCCTATCATATCACCTGACCCTAACGCTCCTGTCTCCCTCTTTCCCTTATAAGGACCTTTGAGATTATACTGGACCCACCCAGACAATTCATCTCAAGGTCAGCTGATTAGTAACCTTAATTCCATCCACAACCCTAACTCCCTCTTGCCATGTAACATGATGTAATTACAGTTTCCAGGGATTAGGAGGTGGATCTCTCACAGGGGGTGAGAGGTGAAGGGTGATGATGTTATTCTGTCTACCACACCAGGTATCATACACATTTGAGTTAAAGTTCTTTTTTTTTCTCCTGCTTTGAGATATTACTGACATATACATGAGCTTAAAATGTATGTGATTTGATACATGTATATATTGCAAAATGATTAACACAATAAGGTTAGTTAACCTCCATCCCCTCACATGATTACTGTTTTGTGTGTGGTTATAACATTCAGGATCAGCTCTCTTACCAACTTTCAAGCATATAAATACAGTACTGTGAATTATAGTCACCATGCTGTACCTAGATCCTCTGAACTTACTCATCTTATAACTGGAAGTTTATACCCTTTGACCAACATCTACCCTACCTCCCCAGGCCCTTGGCAATCACCAATCCACTCTCTGCTTCTGTGAGTTGGGCTTATTTAGATCCCACTTATAAGTGAGAATATACAATGTTTGTCTTTGAGTCAAAAATTCTTAAAACAACAAAAATCCAAGTTAATTTGTAAATGCTTAGAAGAAACAAAACATACACTTGAACTTACAGTGCATCAAACATTAGACAGCAGGTGTGACCTAGGTGCTCCCTTGTGCTGCCAGGCCCGTGTGTTTTAGCGCAGTCCTGACACTGAAGCGTCTACTGCCACCTCAGTGCACGCATCTCAGGTTGGGAGGTTTAATCATCTAATACATTTGGTTCAGCTAGAGCAAAACCACACATTTCCTCCAGAGTGACAGTTAAATTCTAAATAGCAATATATTTTTTTATTAAGGTATTATTGATATACAATCTTATGAAGGTTTCACACGAGCAACATTGTGGATACTACATTCATCCATATTATCAAGTACCCCCCACACCCCCCTTTGCAGTCACTGTCCATCAGCGTAGTAAGATGCTCCAGTTATTACTTGTCTTCTCTGTGCTGTACTGCCTTCCCCATGACCTACCTACATTATGTGTGGTAATCATAATGCCCCTTAATCCCCTTCTCCCTCCCTCCCCACCTGCCCTCCCCATACCTTCCCTTTGGTAACTGCTAGTCCCTTCTTAGAGTCTGTGAGTCTGCTGCTGTTTTGTTTGTTCAGTTTTTGCTTTGTTGTTATACTCCACAGATGAGTGAAATTATCTGGTATTGTCTTTCTCTGCCTGGCTTATTTCACTGAGCATAATACCTCTAGCTCCATCCATGCTGTTGCGAATAGTAGGATTTGTTTCCTTCTTGTAGCTGAATAATATTCCATTGTGTAAATGTACCACATCTTCTTTATCCATTCATAAATAGCAATGACAATTATCACACATTCTACTCCAAATGGCCACCTATCACTTGGGTAACTATTCACTGAGGAAAAGGCTCAAAAGACTATTTTAAAAATGAAAAATGAAGGAAATGGAGCATGTTAGCATCAAATTTTTATTTTTATAATCATCTCATAGAATTTTAGGCAGGAGGAAGAGCTAATACATATGCTCTGTGTGCCATACTGATTGACTCCTTTCCCAACACAAGCAGGGTAACTTGTAATGCAAATACACACAATCAAAAAAGGAATTATCAATGTGACCCAGATGTGAGTCTAGGCCCTGTCACTTATTCATGGGGTGATCACAGGCAAGCTGCACTTTCTTCATTTATAACACAGGGTAAAAAATAACACATACCTTAGATGTAAGGAATCATCTAAATAACACATATACAATGTTTAGTGCTGGCACACGGTGAGCCCTCAATGAATAGTAGTTTATTGTCATCATTGTTATTTATCTTTAAGAGTAACAAAATAAAATATACTTATTAATATGATAATAAATTACTGGAATTGTCAAAGACAACCAAGTATAACAATATTTATGTACCACTGGCATTGTTTTTTGTCATAATGGGGTCAAGTTCAAAAGTGGCAGTGATTCTTATGAGGAAGGTTCTTACAAATGGAAGCATAAAGCCAAGGATATTAATCCTTCCTGAAGAAAATGTCAGTTTGGATATTTACTAAGAAGGCAGCAGCTGGGTTTGGAAAGGCTTAAACTTGACCAAAACTTTGGTGCGCCCAAGAGAAAAGCTTTTTGTTGGGAGCCAGTCCGAGCCACCTGTCTGATGGCACAGCCCAGACACCCGGTAAGAAGGAACTGCAATGCGGACTTCTGAAAGGAACATCCCCGCTATTTCTCCTTATTATTATGGTGTTTGGAAATGTTGTTGTTGGTCACTTTCATCTAAATTGGAAAACCAAATTTAATATACCCTGGGAGAAATGCCAGAGGCAAGACGCCCCCCAATTCTTCCAGGTGGTAAAGATACCTCGAGACAACCGCTGGGCATAAAAGCCACGGGGCATAAATCTGCAAAGGAGTAAGAAGAGCTGACCTTTTCAGAGAACATTGCTTCTCTCTCACTTACCAACTGCACATCTCCCTGTATGGCCCTGGAAGATGGCTGGTTAGCCAGAGACGGGTAAGATTCCTCAAGGGAGGAACAACCTAAGACAGGCACAGTCGCAGGGGGGCCATCAGGTGAACAACAGGGGGTCAACAGAGGTGAGGCTCAGAACCTCACCCCCCCAGTTTTGAGAGGAATCTTCTGCGCCCATGGCTATTTTGTTGCCCTTGTCTCTCTCAGATCAATACCCAGTTTATAGGCATGGATTTGACAGTCTACACTTGCTTTCCTACTGCACTGAACTCTACTTTCCATCTTTATTTTTAAACAGCTTTTTATTAGAAACTGTAATCTTTATTACTTTTACCAACTTCTTCAACATTTTTTTATTAAAGAATATTAGGAGGGGGATGTGGAAAAGATATTGGAAACAAGTATCAAAGTTATAATAAATAAGAATTGTTTGAGTAGGTTCCAGTTCCCTCTCCCCACCCAACTCGCCCCGTGAGGAATTTCTAAATGACTCCTAGATCTGTTAGGTCTCAGGGAATAACAGAACAATAAAGGAAAGTCAGCATGAATGGTTATATGCAAAAGGGCCTGGCATGATTACAGAGACTCTCCCAATAGAAAAGATTACTGTTATAGGTATTATTGTAAATGATTTAAGGAAACTCTAAGGCAGACATGCCCCTGTCCCCCCCAGCCCCCCCAACTAAGAGGAGAAGTGGCCCGATTAGGTCCCTATGCCTTCTGATTCAGTGGTCATTATCCCCTTACCTCATCCCCCTCAGGTGCACCACTTTCATCTCTGGGAAACTGGGCACCTACCCAAGAGTACAGAGTTTTCAGTTCCCGCAATTATAATCAGCTTAAGTCTTGCTACACTGCTTAGATAATACACTGTTTTGATGTTTTTCTTTAAATCTGCCCGTAATGCTCTAGACCTAGAAAAATAGACTTAGCTATATTTGTTAATCAGATGAATAGTAACCATGGCAATTTTAGAATCAATAATAAGGAAACTGCAAGTAGGGCTCAGGCTAACCAGGCATGAGAGAACATTTTGAGAATTAAGTCACGTTTGTTCCGAAACCGCCAGGGAAGCCAAGAAAGCATAAGTGCAAAAAATTAGTGATTGCTAAGGTGCCAATAATCTAATCTTTAAAGATTGACTTTTATATAATCATTATTTCTGAAAAAATTAAATGATCTAATCTTTGTGAAACTGCATACTCAAAACATATATAACTTTGCTAAACTTCAATAATACAGGCCAGGCTCAGCTTTTGATAGTGTCTGTGTCATTCTGTCAGTCGCTGACGCCATCCATCCTTCAGGGACTCCAGCAGCTTTTTTTTGGTGGTGGTTGTTTAAGTTCATGGTGTAAATCAAAAGGAGCTAGGACGTTAGAAAGACCTTGGCAAAGTTAAGCATCCTGGAAATGGGCAAGCTTCGTCATAGCTTGAGAAAAATTAAAAAAGGACAATTTGACGCTATACCAGAATTGCTGACAGGTTAGTGTTTTGAAGCCTAACATGAAGGAACTGCAGGTCCTTTCCTGATACTTCAATGATAGTCAAATGAAGTCGGATTCAAATCTTCATTTACCTAAAACTTAATTTAGTTTGAGAGGTAGAAATTCAGCTTAATATATTCCTACAACATGATGCAGCCGGCTGTTCCAACTGCATTCACTGAGGTACCCATCGTTTCCAGTGTGGTTGAAACGTCACCTGTATTAGCTATTGACTTCTCTGCCTACCACCGCTTCTCCCTGCCTCCTGGGAAAACTACAAACCAGAACACCACTCTGGCCACAGAGTGAGCAAAGGACCAATTAGAGGAATTAGGATCCTTCCCAGAGATTTTTTTTACCTGGAGGTAGTAGCAGAGAGCTTTTTGCTTTGTTCTTGAAGCTCTAAGGAAGTAAATCTAGATGCCTGATGACGAGGTAGCCACAAATCCTGATTGTGCTGAATGCTTCCAGTTCCCTAAGCCAATTCTAACCTGGCCCTGGTTTCAAAATGTGGCCACTGAATACTCCTTTTTGTTTACGCTAGATATACTTGGGTGTCTATTACTTGAAACTGAAAAACCATGTTATTATATATTAAATTCTTAAATGTTTTTGAGTCCATTTTTATTCTCCACTGTTTCCACTGATCTACTTATCTCTTCTCCAGAACTGAACTATTTCAATTTCTTTACACTTTTGTATCTTTTAGGGCTAATACCCCATCATTATACTTGATAGAGCCTTTCAGTTAGATTGACCTAGAGAAACACTGATCAAGGGTGGGAGAGATTGTCCTGGGAGCAGATATAGAGATTCTACTTTCTATAAAGGTACACAGCCAACCACACCATCTCTAATTGTTAATTAATAAATTAAGTTGGGATTATTAATCAGTCTCTTATAAATAAATTGATCACCAGGAATAAGGGCTCACTTACAGTCTTACTTGAGCAAAGTAATAAAACTAGGGTTTCTAGATTTTAAAAAACTGGACACTTGACCATGGACCACTGTGGACACACCCCGATGACTGGGCCAAAGCAGCCAGCAGGCTGGCCAGATGCTCTTTTAGTCTTTTTAGCTGACAAATGAAATATGTGAGTGAAGCCCAAGATTCTAAGACATTAGGATGCCATACTTTGACTCATATGAAGTAGGATGTGAATGAGATGTGATGCTAGGGATAAAATCAAGGCCAGGTGAATTACTTAGGAAGGCACAGAATGGGAAAATTCTACCAAGACAGTATTGTGGAATGGTTTGCTACACAGCCTGGGTCTGAATTCCTGCTCTACAAAATTAGTACACAACTTTGGGCAAGTTAATTTCTCTGTGTCTCAGTTTACTTATCTGTAAAATGGGGATGATAATAATAGTACTTGCCTTACAGGGTTGCTGTAAGGATTAAATTAGTGACATAAACCACTTTTAACTGTGCTGGCATATAGCAATTACTAGGTAAATGACTGCTAATTATAATTGTCTAAAATGCTAAGGCACAAAAAACTTAGACTAGATCTATTTGCAAACCTTCCAGTGGATGTCTCAAGCAGGTGAGTAAAATTTAAACCAGTTTAGTACTCATAAACATGGTTAGTTATTGCATTTTTTTCCTACAGATAACCAGTCATCTTCATTGGAGTTATAACTCTGAAAAGGGAGAGGGGAAAGGCAATATTTGTGTTTAGAGAATCTTTGAATTTTTAATTTGGGTGGTATTCATTCTTCACAGAGATTCCTCGTTTGAGCAGTGAACTGTGGTAGGTGCTATGTGGCATACTAAGAAGATAAAAAAGGGCTCAACCCTTCAGATTTCAAACTAACAACATTAAAAAAAGTCATGGGTGTAAACGAGGGGCTCAGAATACATATAGGAGGGAAAGATGTATGTATGGGTGGGGGTGAACATGAACCTGGACAATTTCATCGAGGAGACAGTATTTAAGCATTTTTAGCTACCACCTGAAGTACATAGTACATTTTAAAGATAATTTTCCATGCTCTGGGAATAGCTTAAAGCTGTTAGGAAGTGGAGGATCTGGAAATTCTGGGAAAAACTCTGAGATTTCAAATAGTCTAGTTTGATGAAAGAAATGGATAAGAGAATAATGAAAAATTCTGGCTGCAAAAGTAGGCTGGAGATACGTTGAGGAAGTTGGATTTCATTTGTGGTGGACACTAGATTTCTGAGCAGAGAATTAACGTGTAAGTACTGAAGAAAATGGATTATTGGTGGGAAGATTATTGCAATTATGAGTGAGAGATATATTCAAACATCATCCACAGTTCTTAAGGTATAATTAAAATGTAATTTTTTCATTTATAAATTACAGGGAATCTTTAATAAAGCATATGTACAATAAATAATTCATATCTGAAAATGCTCATCAGATAGCTTCATGCCTTTTCAACGGAAGAGGCCACAGTGCCAGGGAAATCAGGAGGCAATCTCAGTAACTCTTCTACTTCTTCTTGCAAAGCCTCTGCTTTTTCATGCAACAGCATCTACGATAAAAAATCAAGTCATGAGGCCAAAATATGCATTGCTAGAGAATTACTAACATTTTTATCACCATCTATTAGACACCTGAATCCTTACACATCAGAAATTGAGACATTAAAACTAATAATGAGATTGAAAAATAGCCACTTAAGAACAAGCAATTATAGTAAATGAGGCTGAAGCATTTAGTGAAAGCCAATTTAGCTGATCATTGCATTTGGAATACCAAAAATAAAAGAGCTTTAATACTCTCAAAGATTTGTTTTATTGAAGACTCAGCCACTTAAAAATGCACTTTTAATCTATAAAATCTATGACAATTTTGCAAAAATTGTATTAGCTCTTGGAAATGTTATACTTTTTATATGCATTTATTAGTTCTCAAAATTTAGTATGCTATCTTTTAAAAACCTCTCAGTGTTTCAAAGTTTTATTAAAGCTTCTAAAACTTACATGGTTATTTTCAAAAGAAACCAGGAAAGAGCAAACAAAGTACTTCTAAACATGGCACATATTAGATGTCAATGAACATTTGCTAAATAATGACTTTTCCCCCTTTCTTTTCAAAACCACAAATAAAAGTTTGGTATTTGCTGTAGTTGGTTTTGTAAACATTTGGTCAGTATCTGCACTACTTTTGCCACAATATTTTTATAATAAAACGTTTGGCCAAATAACAGAGAGGGAAAAAAATCATGACACAAAAGTGAAAGTGAAAATCCCACTCTACCAATTCGATATATGCATAGTACATAGCCTTATATAGAAAAGAGATTAAAATGTAACTAGGTAAGCTTCCCAGTAGCTGAGGTAATGGTGACTATGTAAAATGAATTTCCCAACACATCATCTAAAAACTACACAAGAAAAAGAACAAGTAAACCACACCAAACTCCTGTGCAGTGTTACTAGAATACAGAGAATACCATCAATATCAAATTATGTGCAACTAGAAAAATCCACCAATTTCCAGCAGAGCCGTTTCTCAAGCTCCCACATCAAGTATTTGCAGATATAAAGGTGGGGTTGATAAAAACTAATGGAAAAGCAAGAGGGAAACAGAGGGTCTCGGATGAAATATAAGTACCTCCAGAGAGAGAAAGGCTACCCCAAGTACAAAAATACTGAGAAAAGTCTATTGGTAGGTTAAAGCATGGTGTATAGGAAGGGACTGAAAGTGCGTGGAACTTTAGAAGTCAGCTGGGAAAGGCAATGCTTTTGGGGGAAAGAATGGGTAAAAAGGGAGAGGTCCCTTTGGAAGCTGAACAGTGGGGGAAAAGAAATAAGGGGATAATTTAGGATCCTGTAGAACAAAAGGAAGCTAAAAAAATCAAAGCATACAGCTCTCTTACCCCAAACCCTTCATTAAAGTAACTATACTTTGCTACAATGGACATTAAGAAACTCTTGAAATAGGATTCTCATAAACCACTCCAGATGGCCATTTCTGTCTAAGAAATGCAGAGGAATAAGCAGTTCTCATTATACAGAACTACTATATAAAAAGAAAACAGAAAGTGGGAATCAAAGCTCATAAAAATTTCAGCTCATAAAAAATTCTGTCCCTGAAAGCAAACCATGAAGAACAAAAACGGCACCACCCCACTCCCGCCTGAGTTAACCTAATGGAATAAGGTCAGTTGTAGTGTCCCCATCTGTGAACTGAAGGCAACACAACTCTGCCCATCTCATAGGGCTGTTGTAAAGATGAATTAAGGTAATATAAACAATGTGAGCACCATCGAAAAAATAAGATGGAAATTTACTTTTTAGCTACTTCTGATCTAGATATGACAATAGTGTAACAACGAAGTGTTTAAAAAAAGCTAAGTAATATCAGGTTACAAGAACAGAACTACAACTGAGATCAAGGAGGAAATAATCCCAAACTGCTCCATAATGGCTTCATCCACATGGAGCAGGAGGGTAAGGACAAACTGGACTGCACCTAGCAAAGGGTAACCCAGACAGTGAATGGCCTAAAACTAGATTATTTAATACCGAGGAAGGAAAAAAAAAAAAAGAGGAATCATGGAAGCAATGAGAGCTGTTTCCAAATGTAAAAAACTGTCATATGAACAAAGGACCAGAGTAGTCCCAAGGGAGTAAGTAGTACGGCAATGTAATGGCAGACCTGCTAAGAAGGCAAAATTTAGCCTCATCATTTTGGGATGCTTTTATCACACTAAGAGTGTCCAAAAATAGAAGTACCTAATTTTTGAGCTTGTAAGCTCCTTGTCAAATAAGGTATTCAAAGGTGGGAAGACCAGATGTCAGGGATACTGAGGATAGGACTTCTGTGGAAATGGTGTAAGGAGGCAGAATGCAATGAGTTCCAGAGTTCCCTCTACTTCAATGAACTCCTGAAATTATCTGTTTCTTTAGGAGGTCCTTTTTCTCTTTTTAGCAAGATTGGTGTCATAACAGATGCACTATTTTTATCCACATACTATGAGTATATACTTTTGTGTCTATTGTTAAATATTTTTGTTTTTATGTCCTAAGTATAAAAAGATAACACTACAAAATAACATGATGGTTTAAAAAAATGCTTGCTTTGCTTACCTTTGCTGAAGAAACAATTTGCTTGGCCTGGCGTCTTGATAAATGATCAATTGTCTTTATTAGCACTTCAGGATCTGCATTAGCCAAGTGTACTAGACTTTTATAACCTGCATTGTATAACTGTTTTGCTCGACCCTGAAAGGTATTATAAAAATGAGTAGGATCAGATTTTGGGACTAGGAAAAAATAATTAAGTGTCTTACTGGAGGGAAAAATTTCACATGCAAGAGAGAGGAATAAACTGAGATAGTATAGTAAGTACGATGATGTAACATATCAGAATCTGAGGAATTTTAAAAGATGTGTTTAGGTGATTCCAATCTGATTACAAGATAGCTTTCCATGCAGATTAAGTCAACTGATATTTACAATCAGGAAGGAGAACTCCGTTAAGGCAATTAGGTGCTGGGGGCATTATTTTAGTCTTCCAGCCAGACTGTTCTAGTCCAGTATACTTAAAATGTTGTCACCAGCGTTGTGTGTGTGCGCGTGTGTGTGTGCGCGCGCTCCAAATTTTCACTACCTTAGGTAGTGTAAAGAAGATTGTTACCACTGAATCACCACCACCTTAAGTCAGCACAGTCTAAACTGACAGAAGGTAATTCTTTACTGGAGTGGAGGAAGAAGAGATGCTGAGGAGTGGTAGCACACATATACTTGGGGGGTGTAACCTTTATCTCTACTGTTATTAATTTTTTTAAATGTGATTTTTCATTAGGACTGCTCCCAAATTAACAGGGGATTTCTGGGATGCCATGGCAGCTATTTATTAGAAAAAAAAAAAAAGACTCCAATGACAAATGAGCAGTAAAGCTGTTGTTGGCCCTTACTCGGCGATAAAACTTCACAGAACAGTAAAACCTGATTTTTCTGTTAACTGAAATCATGTCAGTTGTGAAACTGGGAAGCTACTAACCTCTAAAACTCCAGTCACTTCCATGAGAGGGATCAGCTCTGCCTTTACACAATATGTCAACTTCTTGGTAAGTTCTACCAAAAGGGCTCTATAAACCCAAAACTCCTCAAGTTCCTGCTGAAAACAAAGAAACAAAATTTAAATCTGGTAAGTTATTTCAAAGTTTAGTTTGTGTGGTAGAGGGCTCAGGGAGGCTGTTCCCTTATGTAAATTCTGGAACTTGGATTAAGCCAGAGATGAACAATGAATAAGTAAAATTATTATGAGGCAACATGGCAGAGACTCTTGAGGAATTTGTTGAAGTGGTTTGGGGATGAGGAAATAGATTGAAAATCAACAAATGAGACAATTTAAGAAGAGTTCTATTCACTTTTATCAAACACCAGCAAGTGAATGCATAGTTTTTCTTTCCTAAATGACTGAAAACAATTCTTACCTCTGGGAATTTATCCTGAAGACAAAATATTAAAATGGAAGGATTCAAGTACACGATGATACTCAGTGCAGCAATATTTAAAACAATAAAAATATGGGAACCATGAGTCAATAACTGTTAAAGCTGGGTGGGTAAATGGGTATTAGTTACATTATTTTGTCTTCTTTTGTACATGTTTGAAAATTTCTATAATAGTTTTTTTTTTTTTTTTAAGATCCCTTTCTAACCTTTGGGTGTCACTGTTAGAGTATGTGAGGCATGGAATGGCATTAGCTACTAGTCATTTGTGACCACTGGGAAAGTACAATGTATTAAAGGTGGCAGAGTTAAAAAGAAGAAAAGAAACCTTGAGCAGAACTAGGGAATCAATCACCCTGGAATCGCCTTAGCTCTAGCTTTCCTCTTACATAAGATAATCTTTTTTCCTTATTGTTTAACTTCTATGGAGTTTTCCTATTGACTGCAGTTAAAGGCACCTTAACTAATACAACTGGTATATCACTTACATAGCTTTTTAAAAAGAAAAAACACCTTAAAATATTGAAAATACATTTGTGAGGGCACAAGTTGTCAGGTAGATTTGTTCCTAGGATCCATCATCAAATTACAGTAGTCTTCCAAGTTCAACTTAAAGATTCTTTTACCTGGACAGTTCTGCAAGACTAAAGTCCTTATAGTTCTAAGTAAAACAAAGATATAGAATATTAGGGAAAGTATCTTTAAATATGAAGAATGACAAACATAGGAAATATATTCCTTATTACTCATAATTTTTGCCTACTTCTTAGCTAGTATGTGATTAAGAAGTGTAAGCTAATAGTAAAAAATCAGCAAAAGTAGAAGGTATTTAGAAAAGTAGATATGCTAAAATAATTATCATTCAATCCAAAGTCAAGTGTTTTTGATTATTTGTTCATTAGCATATATGGTATAATAACTGCCACATAAATACAAAGAATATGGAGATTTAAGATAGGGAAAATGAAAAAGACTTTAAAAATAGAATTCATGGGGGAAAAGTTTTTAAAAAATTGAGCACAGAAACAAATATGGAAAGGATTACTATGCCACTCAAGAAGAAATTAAATGCAACAAAAATGCCTTATCTTATAAATTCATCAAAAAAAATTATCTGAATAGAAATGTCTGGTAAATTTTGTTGGGCTACTTAAGGAAATTCTGATAAAGCCTCTTTTAGTAAAATCATAAACAAATTTATCCCAAATACATATGGCCAAAATAAAGTTTTCTTCCTGAATTATTTTATAAAACATTTGATGTAGAAATGTAAAGTGGCTTCCTGACACTGGAAGTAAAAATGGTCAGTTACTGTGGCAATCAAGAGAAGACGGTACTAAGTAGTCACAAGATAGCTGCTGGATAGTGTACCATACTATACAAGTACTTTACATGGTACCATGTATATCAGTGGAGAAATGTCATTTTGAGAGTTGATTACAAACACTTGAAACTTCTATTTGCAGTGGTTCTAAGAGCTAGGATAACTAGGTACTTGTTCACTATATATTTTAGCTGGTTTTATTTTTTTGTATCTTTACCATAAATATGTATATAGTATTTTAAAAGCAAATAAATGCAAAAATATATTTTAAATAAATTTTGAGTGCTTTGTAATAGCAGAATAAGTCAACAATAAGAAAATACTAACTGGTTTAAGAGTTTAGTAATAGTTAAAACAAGAAGATGCACAAAGCATATATCATCTATTTAACAGAATTACCTCACAGAAATGAAGCACACAAGATGCAAATGCAGCAGCTCCAGTGAGAAGATTCTGGATATATCCTCGAGGCATATTAAATTTTTCAGACACACTCCAAACGTTGGTCTCTTTGAGCAAGGTATAAAGAACAAAAGACAGGTATAGTCTGTTGACAATATCCTTGTCTACCTTCTAGAAAGACACAATCAAATAAATTTATGTACTGGACCTGCTAAAAATGTAACATTATATTCAAATTGGACAAAAGGTCAAATTAATGAAGTTGTATTACAGGAGAGTGGGATAAATGATACATAGAAATAAAAATTCAAGTCTAACATTTGTGCTTTTGATGAACTCAAATCATCATTTTTTCCAAGTATAAAAAGAGAGATATATCAAATTATTTCCAATTTAAATTAAACTTCCTTCTATAGGGAGTGTACTGGGTTGAATTTTGAGCCACCCTACCCCAAAGATACGTTAAAGTCCTAACCCTGGTGAATGTGAACTTATTTGGAAATAGGATTTTTGTAGATGCAGTTACTTAAGGATCTTGATGAAGTCATCCTGGACGTACAGGGGGCCCTTCAGGGCTCTTTTATCAGTGACTGGTGTCCTTATAAGAGGAGAAGACACAGAGTGACAGAGACAAGGAGGTGACATGAAGATGGAGGCAGACACTGGAGGGATGCACCTGCAAGCCAAGGAACACCAAGGATTGCTGGCAACCAGCAAGAGCCAGGAGAGAAGCAAGCTGCTTTCCTCCTTGGAGCCTCCAGGAGGAAGCAACCTTGCCAGCATTTTGATTATAGACTTCTGGCTTCCTTAACTGTGAGAGAATAAATTTCTGTTGTTTTAAGATACTCAGTTTATTCTAACTTGTTATGGCAGCTCTAGGAAAAGAACACAGGAAGGGAAGAAACTGGGTCAAGTTTTACATTTAAGGTGGTATTTTTAGGTTATATATTTATGTGAACATGATTATAAATTTGACAATTGCATTTATTTAGATAAATATGTCAAAAAGGTCATCAACTAACTACTCTTAGTTTCTTATAAACTATGGGTAAATGTTAGATTGTATGATTTCTACAGGTCATGATAAAGAATTAATGTTTCCAAAGTTAGCACACTGAAAGAAAAAAGTGCTTCCTATAATTGACAATTTCTATTCTGTGTATCTGCTTCTGACTGTGGTTCTAATGACTATATTTCATGTATAGTATTTCATAGCTAATATCAAGCTAACTTAGAAACTGAGTAACTCATGCTTAAAATCAGAGGAAAAAAAGGATGAACTAGAAAAAAAGGATAACATATAAAATTATTTCTCGACTATAGAAGGAAAGAATGTTTGAGGTGAGAACTTAGGGTGACATATCTGAAGGATGTGTGAATTACAGATTCTGCATGTTGATACTGGATCACCCTTTTAATTAAGCTGAAAAAGCAAGATAGTTGAATAACCAGTAGGAAAAGACTGCTTTTTCATTTCCCAATTTTAGTGCACCTTCATTATTAAGTATACATTAAGTAAATGTAGATTTTTGCTTAGAATGTATTTTCTAAGCCAAGAAAAATGATATAATTATATTACATGGCAAGACAAGATGCTTTATGCCAATTCCAAGAAATATTTAAAGAAAATAGGTTTGTGGGGGACGTGTTCTTATTCAATGTGGAGAAATCAATTAGATTTTAAGTATCACATTCTCTAGAATTAAATGATATTTCCAAAACATCAAACTAGTAACTAATCCATTTATAATTTAGATAAATTCATATTTAATTAAAAAATTTTTAATTATTACTTGAACATTTGCTGACTACATTTCAAAAATGTAACAAAAATTCTGATTCGAGTTAAAAAAAGATGCATTATTTTAATAAGATTTTTTAAGTGTTATTATTTGGCAGTGAGTTCCAAATTAACATGATTTTGTTTTTATTTTGTATTTTAGAGTTGGATATAAAGTTTGGCTTAAGAAATCTTTTTATTTAGCATTTTGAAGGTGTAAACAACATAGACATTTCTGAGGTAAAAGATCCAATCTAAATATTATGATAACATGAATGCTCAAGTACTATATATTTATAATTTTATGATACAGCAATACATGGGACAGTGCACTATTCAATTCAAATGCAAGTAAACACCATCTTCCTTTTTTCAAAATGAAATGTTATATCTACATAAATTTTAAAAATATAAGGAGAAATGATGGATAAGATAATTAGGTTTCAATGAAGATTGGATTACCAAAGAAAATTAACAATGAAAAAATGCATATTCTGAGGTGGGAGATGATACTACCTTACGGAATTTGAAGGCATGTTTGCTAAATAAGTATTTCCACTTCTCTTCAAGTCAGCGTATGCATTAGACACTTGCTTCATGTTTGCTGATCAAACTTTAGAACACCAAAATACAAGGTATCACACCCAAAAGAGTATTAGCTTAACTACTTTAACCTTCTAAATGCTTTATGTACTCTTGAGTACCAGAATTAGGAATTCTTTGAGGACAGCAAAACACAATGACAAAAACCCAAAATTTGTCTTGTCTCAGAATCCCTGATACCAAATAGAATGCTTAATAAAAAGTTTCTGGAAAATACATTTTTTCTCCCATGAACTGAACTTATTTCAGGATTATATAGTATTGTGAAAACATTTTAGAAATATTTTACAATTTTTATAAGCCTAAGAAAAATTGATGAGTAAGCTTTACCTTTTCCTCTGATAAAAACCTTAACATGTGCATGACAGAAAATTTCAGAAATAAGAAAGGTACCAAAAAAAAGGCTATCACACCACACAGAAATAAATATTACTTTTAAAAATGCTTAAATTTCTGGTCCTCAGATATTCTGCATAGTAATATGGGAATTACATTAATTTAACAATATGTGAAACAAATGTGAAACAAAAAGATCAAGTCAGCAAGAAGATGACACAGCATTCATTTTGTTAAATGAACTTATTTAGGAAGGAAAAGAAGATTAAAGTACCTTCTTGATAGCTTGACCTGATGCTTTCTTCCCGATAAAGTTTTCAGAGACTCCGAGAAGAGAAGCTACATTTTGTTCTGTTGGACTGAGCTGGTTAAACTACATAGAAATGAGTAAACATATAGAAAAAATCAAATTATGACTATAAAAAAGTTTGCCATTTGAAACAAATCCAGTATTTCCTGTGATATCACATTTTCATGATTTACAAATTTTATTTACAAATATTGCAAGGTTAAAATATAATTATTAAAATATAACATACTTTAGTGGAATTATTTAAATACATGGTCACAAGAACTGTGACCATTGCTTATGGTTTCCATGGACTATGAGATTATGTTTAATACTGGAGATGCCTGGGGAGGGGGAAGAGGGAAAGCTTTCAAAAAGAACCGCATTATATAGTATCACTTAAAAAACTCACAGCAACTACAAAAAAATGCAACATTAAAAAGTTTCCTGCAATTAAAAGCTGTATGCTGCTTCTACCTTATGTGTGTTTATACATCTACCCTGTTCACAGTAAAATCAAAGAAGACTGTACTCTACACCTGGCTTGGTAACAGGTAAGGCAGCCGCGTCCTGTTACTGGTGATAAAATGGATATTTCTTCTCAGGAACTGACGTCACTGGGTTTGGTCATCATGCTTGGTTCTGATAGAGTTTTCATGTAACTAAACTCTCAATCATCAGAGACCCTGGTTTTCTCTACATTCTCGGTATTATAAAATGTAGTGATCACCAATCCTAAGAGCAACAATTGTTGGGGGAAGGGGACCAGGCATGATCCTTTTTTTCTTTTCTGCACATTTCCTTATTTTTTTGATAATGAACATGTTTATATTTAACAGAAAAGTAACCTTTAAGTTAAACAAACCAAAAATGCTGTTGCCATATTACTATTTTAAAAACTTAAAGACAAAGGACCCAATTTCAAATATGTTTTAACAGAGAAAAAAAAGTAAATAATCACTTGACAAAAATCACATCATCATCAATAAACTAAGTAGCCTGTATTGAAGAGTCTTATATTCTCACCTGCCTGAAGTATATCATCCAGTCAGGGTGACACTGAGAAGCCATTTCATAGGGAGTTGTTAAGTAAATCAGATGAAGAAAGTTTTCAAGCACAAGTCCCTCAAGACCTTTCTTCAAGTCTCTGTAGAGAATGTCACAATAAGCCAAATCTATAGTTCCTAAAGGAAAGGTACAAATATTTCATCTTTCATAATTACCAAAGGGGGAAAGAGGTGATTTTAAAGAAAGTCCTGTTTAGAAGTCACTGAAATATATTTATTTGTAATATAATATATTATATAACTTAGCACAACTACTTTGGGTCATTTTGATATGATAGTATCCATCAACACGTAATAAGTACATACCTTCTGACCTGATGACTCTATTTTTGAAAATCTAACCCAGACAAATATTTCCATAGATATCCCAAAGTACATGAATAGAGGTGCCTATGCAACCTTGTTTATAATTGAGAAGAATCAGAAATAGTGCAAATGTCCAACAACAGAGGAATGGTCCAATAATGAAGGTGTCTCTATTATAGATGACTATCATATCAAAAGAAAAATGAGGTAGATTTAAAGGGACTGACATGTTAAGAAGCTCATGATATTTTTAAGTGAGAAAAGCAAGCTGCCAAAAAATACACTATGATTCCATTAAATGGCTATTTACATATGCATATATGTATGTGTGTATAAATATATGTATACACATAAAAAATATTTGGGGGACTTCCGGGAAGATGGCGACGTAAGCGGATCGGCAGAAAAATTCCTCCCAACATTATATTTATTCATGAAAATACAGCAAATACAACTATCCCTAAAAGAGAGACCAGAATACACAGGAAAGTGCACAGCGTACGGAGCTCCGGCGGTCAGACACTCCGGAGAGAGGACTCAGCACCCAGCGAGGCGGGATGGAGCCATGACTCAGCGAGACCAGAGCGCTTCTCCACCCCAGCACTCCGGCGGGAGTCCCGGCAAGGTGGGTAAGGTACGGAGCCACGACCCTGGAGGGACCGAGCGCTCCTCTCCCCCAGCGCTCCGGCGGTCAGACACTCCGGAGAGAGGACTCAGCACCCAGCGAGGCGGGACGGAGCCGCGACCCAGCGAGACCAGAGCGCTCCTCCACCCCAGCACTCTGGCGGGAGTCCCAGCAAGGCAGGTAAGGTATGGAGCCGCGACCCCGGAGGGACCGAGCGCTCCTCTCCCCCAGCGCTCCAGCGGGAGGAGAGGATTCAGAGCCGGGAGGGAGTGGAAGTCTGCGCCGGGAGCGCCGACACACAACCGGTGGTGTAGTGGAGATTGGAGAGACAGAGGGCACAGGGTCCCAGCCCTGAACGTGCAAGTTGCCCGCGGCAGGCTCCGGGAAGGAAAAAGAAGGGAAAAAAAAAAAACAAAAGGGAAGAAAAGCGCACGCTCTTTCTCAGCGGTCGTAAAGAGACAGGAGCTCAGTAGAGGGGCCGGATAGTCCAGCAAGCTGAGCCCAGCACGCTGGGAGTCCTGGGGAGCTTTGGACCCCTCAGCTGGCGACTGGGAAAGGGTGGCTGCTATTAAGACCCCCACAGAGATCAACAGCTTCTCATTCCTTCCCAACCCAGCCAGAGCTATAAAGGGCCTTGCGGAGCAGTGTGGCCATGGCTCTGGAATAGTGGAGCAACAGCGCCACCTACAGCATTCACACAGAACCCACTCCCAGGGGATTTTTTTTTTCGTTACTGTTTTTTCTCCCCTTTCTTTTCCTTTGTTTTTCTTTCCCTCTCTTTCAACAGCCTCCCATTCACTCTCACCCCGGCCTCAGCTTTATAGGGCCGTGTGGAGCGACGTGGCCACGGCTCTGGAATAGTGGAGCAATAGCGCCACCAACAGCATTCACACAGAAACCACCCCCGGTGGGCGTTTCGGTGTTTTTCTTTTGTTTTTGTTTTTTGTTGTTGTTGTTTTTCTTTTACGTGTTGCTGCGTTTTCTTTTTCTTTCTTTTCTTTTCCTTTTTCTCTCTCTCTTTTTACTTTTTATATTAGTAGAAATATTTTTTTTCTTCTCTGTGTTTTCTTTTTTTCTTTTCTCTCCTCTTTTCTCTTTCCTTTAGAAAGTCATAAAGAGCCCAGCGGACATACGTGACAACTACCAACAACTAATTCTATAGTCATGAGAAGACAGAAGAATATGATACAGACAAACCTTCAGACAAACACCACACTAGAGAAAGAATCTGAAGGAATCGACATGCATAGTCTTCCAGAAAAAGAATTCAGAATAAAAGTCATAGCCATGCTGACGGATCTACAGAAAAATGTGCAAGAGCTGAGGGAGGAAGAGAGGGAAGTGAGGAAAGACAATGCAGAAATGAGACTGTCAGGGACCGTTGTCATCTGTGACACCATTTTGCGAGAGCTCCTCCAACTTCTATACTAACCGCAGACCTCTACCTTCTCTCCCCTCCTCTCTGCTGGAGCATGAGAACAAGGAAGTTAGGCAGTGGAAAAGTACCTGACCCTTGTCAATGAAGAAACACCCAGTAACCACAGGAACAAGGAAGGCACCTAATTTAGCAATAGGTCTCCATCTTGTTGTTTACTTCTTCTTGGCCGCAGCTTCCCGCCAGTGACAACTGCGCATGCACACCGCTTAGTGTGAGATTGGACTTTGTGGATAGCCACATTATCATAAAAGGCAACCAATCAGAGATTGCCACTTTTCCCTACGCCCACGCCTCTAGTATATAGGTATTGTTCACTCTCTCAATAAACGAGACTTGATCAGAAAACTGTCTTGTCTCCGTGTCCTTTTTTCTCTCATCCCATTCCATAGGTGGTCGCGGCTCCCCCGGGGTTTCCCACGTCTTCTAAAGTCCTTGCTGGCGAGGACAACTGGACAACTGGCGCCCAACGTGGGGCCCGAGGGTCGTAGCCCCCCAGCCTAGAAGAGAAAGTAGCCGCAGCTGCGCAAGACTCGCCGAGTTATCAACTCGGGAGCCGCCCGATCGGTGACGACGAAACGGACGGCTAACGGGTGAGTCCATTCGGACGTTCTCTGAATTCACAATGGGACAGGAACTGTCTAAGGAGGCACAGTTCTTAAAAGATATTCAACAGTGCCTCCGAGAGAGAGGGGCACATGTTAAAAAACAAGATCTCTTGAAGTTTTTTCAGTATATTCAGGAAGTCTGTCCCTGGTTTCCCCAAGAAGGAGTTATAGATCCTAAACGGTGGGATCGCGTTAGACTTTGCCTTCAGGCGCACTATGAGGCTGTTGGACCTGAAAAAATCCCCATTCAAACCTTTTCATACTGGAACATGATCAATGACATTTTCGCTCATGCCAAGAGTTTTCATCCCTCTGCAACTCAAGCCGTTGTTTCAGCCACTGAATTTCTTACTACCCCCCCTACCCTATCCCGAGCGCCCTCTAGACACACTATTGTAGAGATCCCTCCTGAAAATCTTCCTCCCCCATCTTCTTCTCCTCTTCCACTTCCGCTTTCCCCCCCTCCTTCACCCATCCCTTCCGAACATCCCTCCGAGCGCCCTCCGCCTGCGTCTATTTATCCCGCCATCCCCACACAACCTCCTCCTTCAATCCCCTCTAATGATGAGTCTCTTCCTCCGAAAAGCCCACCCGCTCATCATCCTTCGAGTTTCCCTAATAATTTTCCCCCTCCATATGGTGGCTGCAATCTCTCCTCTCCTCTCCACTTTCCTAAACCTCCACCTTTTTGCGCTCCTATCATAGACCCACAACTCCGCTCCTTAATTTCTCATTCACAAGCTGCACTCACTGCCGATATAAAAGACCTTAAAAATATGATACAACTACAGACCGAGCGTAACGCTCTCCTTAAAGAACTCCAAGACCTTCAACTTTCACTTGCCCAACCCGTCAAGCTTCTTAGCTCTACCCAACATCTCAACCCAGCTCCTTCCAATCCCTCTAAATCCCGTAAAAAATCCCCAACTCCCAAGCATAAAACTCCATTTATCTTTCCCGTCTGCACCCGCTCTTCAGACAACCCCGCCGCTGCTGACGGCTCGTCCTCCGCGGCTGCAACCGCGCCATTTGATATTGAAAGTAACCGTTCTCTTCGCTTACGCTCCTCTTCCTCCGAAGATGAGGCGGGGGAAGAAGCGAACGGTGATACCTCCTCTGACGGTGAGGGCCACCCCCCTCCTCTTCTTTTACGGCGTCCTCGTACACTGCGTTTCAAACACCTTAAAGAATTACAACACGCAGTCTCCCAATATGGCCCTTCTGCTCCTTTCACTCTATCGCTTTTAGAAGCTATCTGTGAATCCATTCACCCCACTCCGTCCACCTGGTTCCACCTAGTAAAAGCTGTTCTTTCTAGAGGAGATTATCTCCACTGGAAGACTGATTATGATGATCGCTGTCGCTCTTTTATCAGCAGCTTGTCCTCTTCTCAAAAAAAAGCCGAGCGTTGGAACATCAATAAGCTTTTAGGTACTGAGCCCTATGCCGATCTTGAGAAACAAAAGCAGTTCAGCCAGGCCATCTTAACCCAAGTGCAGGCGACAGCCTTAGCAGCCTGGAAAAATCTCCCTACTAAAAGTTCCACTTCTTCTTTATCCAAAATCAGACAAGGAACACAAGAAGCCTATACAGATTTTATAGGCCGCCTAACCGAAGCCGCTGAGCGTATTTTCGGCCCCCAAGAAAGCGAAAGCCCATTTGTTCTTCAGCTAGCCTATGAAAACGCTAATCCTGCTTGTCAGGCAGCACTCCGCTGCAACCGCCGCGGGAAGTCCCTTACAGATTTCATCAAACTCTGTTCAGGAATTGATTCGGCTTCACATGCCATTGGCATTGCAATTGGAGCAGCCCTATCCTCTAACAAACCCAATGTCTGTTTTAAATGTAAACAACCTGGACACTGGGCCAGGAACTGCCCTATGATCACACAAGGACAAACCCAAACCACCCAGAACGTAACTCCCAGCCCTATTTTACCAGCTACCGTTTGCCCCAAGTGTCGCCGAGGCAAACATTGGGCTAATCAATGCAAATCTAAAACAGATATCGACGGACAACCTATCGCTCGGAGTCCATTACTTCCCCAAGCATTAATACCTTACCAGCAGCCTTCGGGAAACGGGCCATGGGGCCAGCCCTCGGCCCCTCCCCAAAGCCAACCTGCCCCGAGGGCATTAGGGCACAATCCTTGCAGCGCGCCACCCCAGGGAGCGCAGGCCTGGACCTCGGTCCCTCCTCCCACACAATATTAACCCCTGAAGAAGGACCAACAATCATCCCTACAGGAGTCCATGGGCCCCCTCCCCAAGGCACATTTTTCCTTATCATTGGACGAGCTTCATCAACCCTCAAAAGTCTTGTAGTCCATCCTACTCTAGTAGACAATGACTATACAGGAGAAATCAAACTTATTGTATCCTCCCCCTTAGGACCTAATCTTTTACCCGCAGGCACCCGCATTGCACAAGCTATTCCCCTGCCCTTATCTTCTCCCGCCTATCCTTCTCAAAGCAGTCACCGGGGAGCCTCCACCCCTGGTTCCTCAGATGTCTATTGGATGCAAAAAATTACTACTGATAGGCCCACCCTCCAGCTTAAACTTGATGGAAAAACCTTTCAAGGTATATTAGATACTGGGGCTGACGCTACAGTCTTATCCCAAACCCATTGGCCTCAATCATGGCCCTTACAGCCCTCATTAACCCATTTACAGGGCATTGGCCAGTCCAGCAATACTTTACAAAGTTCAAGATTTCTAAAATGGGAGGATACTGAAGGGAACAATGGCCTGGTTCGCCCTTTTGTGGTCCCTGGACTCCCCGTTAACCTGTGGGGAAGAGACATTTTAGAACAATTAGATGTTGTCCTTTACAGTGGTAATGAATTTGCCTCCAGGCAATTAAAAAAACAAGGGTGGACCCCTGGGTCAGGACTAGGAAAACACTTACAAGGCAACCCCAGCCCCATAACAATCACTCAAAAAACAGATAAAACAGGTATAGGATACCCCCAAACCCCCCAAAATTTTTCATAAGGGCTATTGACACTCCTGCACCTTGGGCTGATGCTATCACTTGGAAAAGTGATGAGCCGGTCTGGGTTGATCAATGGCCCCTCCCTTCTCAAAAGGCCCAAGCTGCTTATCAGTTGGTGCAGGAACAACTGGAAGCAGAACACATCGAACCCTCCACCTCCCCATGGAATACCCCCATCTTTGTTATTAAAAAGAAATCGGGCAAATGGAGGCTTTTGCAAGATCTCAGAAAAGTAAATCAAACTATGCAAATTATGGGAGCTTTGCAACCAGGTATCCCCTCCCCCGTTGCCATCCCTGCCAATTTCCACAAGATTGTCATTGATTTAAAAGACTGCTTTTTCTCTATACCCCTACACCCTCAGGATAGAAAAAGATTCGCCTTTAGTGTCCCTGTTGTCAACTGTATAGGCCCTATGCCCCGCTTTCAATGGAAAGTCCTTCCCCAAGGAATGGCTAATAGTCCTACACTCTGCCAAAAATTTGTAGCTCAAATCATCAATCCTTTCCGCTTACAGCACCCTCATATTTACCTCATCCATTACATGGATGACATCCTTTTAGCCAGTCCTAGTCATTCTGAAATCCTCTATCTATCACAATTAATTATAGAAGCCTTAAAAGATCAAGGACTTCAAATAGCTCCCGATAAAATTCAGTTACAGCCCCCCCACACCTTTTTAGGCTTTGAACTATTTCCCCATAAAATAAAAACACAGAAACTTTCCATCAGAACACAACACTTACACACTTTAAACGATTTCCAAAAGCTTTTAGGAGACATAAATTGGCTACGTCCTTACCTCCATATTACTACAGGAGATCTTAAACCTCTATTTGATGTTTTAAAGGGGGATTCTGACCCCACGTCGAGCAGAAGCCTCACTCCTGAGGCTCAGGCTGCTATCGACAAAGTATCCACAGCCATCCAACAACAAGGAGTTTCCTACTATGATCCCACAAAACCTCTGCTCCTAATATTGTTTCCTTCCACCTTTACCCCTACTGGAATCCTTTGGCAGCAGGGACCTCTGTATTGGATACATCTCCCTGCCTCCCCCTCAAGAATCCTCACTACCTACCCTTCTCTTATGGCAGCTCTAATCTTAGAAGGAAGAACAGCCACTCACAAGCTTTTTGGGAGAGACCCTTCATCTATTGTCACTCCCTATGCAGAGAAACAAATAGAATGGCTTATGCAAAATGATGACTTTTGGACAATAGCCTGCATCGGCTTTTTAGGAACATTCTCATGCCATATTCCCTCCAATAAGCTACTCCAATTCTTGCAAAGAACACCACTTATATTCCCTAAAGTAACCTCTCCTCAGCCAATCCCAAGTGCCTTGCTAGTTTTTACTGACGGCTCTTCTACAGGTCTTGCAGCCATCCATTCATCTAACTACCAAAAAACCCTCCAAACACCTTTCAAGTCCGCTCAGCTTGTAGAGCTTTTTGCTGTTCTACAAGTGTTTGAAGATCTTTCAGACCAAGCCTTTAACCTATACACTGACAGCTCTTACGTTGCCCAATCCGTACCTCTTTTAGAAACTACTCCCTATATCAAACCTTCTACCAATGCATCTCCTTTATTCAGTGACATACAAAAGCTTATACTAACGCGGAGACATCCCTTTTTTATAGGACATATCAGAGCCCATTCCAATTTACCAGGACCCCTAGCTGAAGGAAATAATACAGTTGACCAACTTACAAAATTAGCCGCTCATGTATCTACCTCTACCCCCCTCACCCAAGCTCAAGAAGCTCATAGATTACACCACCTAAATGCTCAAACCCTTCGTCTTCAATTTAAAATTACTAGAGAACAAGCCAGAGCCATTGTAAAAAACTGCCATAATTGTGTCGTGTTTCTCCCTGAGCCTCATTTAGGGGTTAATCCCAGAGGGCTCACCCCCGGAGAATTATGGCAAATGGATGTCACTCACATCCCCTCCTTCGGTGGCCTAAAATATATTCATGTTACCATTGACACATTTAGTGGTTTTATCTTTGCCTCCCTGCAGAGCGGTGAAGCCGCCAAACATGTCATCTCTCACGTCCTCCAATGCCTCACTGTGCTAGGAGTTCCCAAATGTATAAAAACAGACAATGGTCCTGGATATACTGCTAAAAGCTTTAAAGAATTTTGCCTTTGCCTCCAAATAAAACACCTTACTGGCATCCCATACAATCCCCAAGGACAAGGGATTGTAGAGAGAGCTCATCAAAAGATTAAAAATCAAATTTCTAAACAAAAAGGATCCTCCACAGAGCTCTCTAACTACTATAAAAATCCTAAAAATCTTCTCAATCATGCATTGTTCGTCCTCAATTTCTTGACAGTAGACGAACAAGGCAAGTCTGCAGCAGACAGACTATGGCATCCAGCCACTAAAGATACTTATGCTCAAGTCCTTTGGAAGGACCCCCTAACTAATCGGTGGCACGGACCCCATCCAGTGATCATATGGGGAAAAGGACACGCATGTGTCTATGATCAAGAGCATCAATCAGCCAGATGGCTACCTGAAAGACTTATCAAATGTGTTAATGACACCCCATCCAGGGAGAGCACACCCTGAGATTTCCCTCCTTTTTGTCTCACAGAAAGATGATCCTACCATTGCTCCTGCTTTGGCTTCCTTTCGTCCTTGGCACCTCCGGACAGCCCTCCCCTCATCAATTATTCAACTACACATGGCAAGTTATTAATGAAGCAGGAGATGTTGTCCATTTCATCTCAAGCATAAGTTCTTACACCCCCTGGCCTACATTAACACCTGATCTGTGTCAACTCGCCCTTGGTGCCTCCGACTCCGGGTGGGGAACTTCCCACTTACTAGCCCCCTCTTCTCCAAAACCTCCCCAGTGCCTCAATGTTGGAGAGTGCGGGATTAAAGGGTACTGCGCCAACAATATACGGCGTCACGAACTAACTAGAGGTCTCTCCAATAAGACCCGAACCTGGAAAGACCGTGCCATTCAGGGATTTTATGTATGCCCAGGACCTCATAGCGATCGGTCCCTCAATTATAAATGTGGTTATCAATCAGACTACTATTGCGCCTCTTGGGGCTGTGAAACTACTGGAGACGCCTATTGGCACCCTTCTTCCAGATGGGATTATATAATTGTCAAGGCAGCTTTTTCCTCCGTGCCTAGCCAAAGCTCCTTTGTCAATTGGAGCACTCCTCTTTCTATTACCTTTACTGATCAAGGGAAAAAGCAAGATTGGACTGCCCGAGGATTTGAATGGGGACTTCGCCTGTATGCAGATGGCCATGATACAGGACTCCGTTTCAAAATTAAACTCCTTAAAACTTCCCCTAACAAATTTCATGTAGCGGCAGGTCCCAATAAAGTACTTAGTGCTGGGAACACCAACCGCTTAGCTCCTATTCCCCCCTCCCATGACAATACTACCCATACCACGGACTCTTCACCCCTACAACTAACCATGCCCCCTGCACCACCCTCTTCTGAACAAACCCTCCTCAACATGCTTAACGAATCATGGAACTTACTCAACTCCACGCAGCCCGACACAGCCTCTAATTGTTGGCTTTGCTTCCACTCCTCTCCACCATTCTATGAAGGTATTGCAATTCTTGCTAACCTTACACCTACCAACGACACCCGAGACCTATTTAGGTTTCAAGTCTCTCATAAAGAAGGATTAACCCTAACTCAGTTATCAGGGATAGGAACATGTGTTCATAGCCCATCTGTTAAACCACCCCAAAAAATCACGCCATTGTGCAACCAAACCTACACCCCCTCTCCCTATGACTCCTATATACCTGCTCCTAACGGGACATATTTTGCCTGTGCCACCGGCCTTACAGCTCATATTTCTATCCACACGCTATCTACTCACCATGATTTCTGTATTCTAGTTCAATTAATCCCTAGGATTGACATCTACTCTGCGGACCAATTCTTCCCTTTCCTGAGTGAAGATCTCAGCCATAGAATCAAAAGAGAACCTATCGCTGCCGCCACCCTAGCCCTTGTCATTGGCCTAGGTGCTGTAGGCACTGGAACAGGCATCGCCTCCCTTGTTGTTTCTGACCAACAGTACAATAGACTCACTGCGGCCATAGATGCAGATTTAGCTGAAATTCAAAAAGGCATTACGGCACTCACTGAGTCACTCCAATCACTATCTGAAGTAGTTCTCCAAAATAGACGAGGACTAGACTTACTTCTTCTACAACAGGGGGGCCTCTGTGCCGCTCTCAAAGAAGAATGCTGCTTCTATGCAGATAAAACAGGGATAGTAGAAGACAGCATGAAAAAGGTTAAAGAAAGCTTAGAAAAACGCAAAAGGGAAAGAGAACAAGCTGAAAGTTGGTATAAAAACTGGTTCTCCGCCTCCCCCTTTTTAACCACCTTACTCCCCTCCATTCTTGGCCCCTTACTTGGATTCCTTCTCCTTATTTCATTCGGCCCTTGGGCCCTAAGGAGACTCTCGCAATTCATAAAAGATCAAATAGATAATCTGCGAACCAAACCTATCCAAGTCCACTATCATCGCTTAGACCTCACCGAGCGAGGACTGGATGACTACGCAGGTGTCTGCCCAAATGACACCCCTATTTTTTAAGACTTTGGCGCCCACCGAGTGGCCCTAAAGCATCTGGATTCTGAGAGCCCATGACGGGAATATTGTGTTGCAGAGCCTGTGTACCAGCGTAGAAACCTTTGATTCTTCTGCGCAAACTTGGCTTTCAGTGCTGGAAAAGTAGTCAGAGACGGGTAAGATTTGGCAAGTACATTTGCAACCTAAGACAGAGACTAAGCCACAGCTGCTTAGATTCCTCCATGACGGGTAAGCATTGTACCTCTGCTAAACAACCTAAGACAGACATTTTCCCGAAAGTCCAAATCCTGTAGTGCACACAGGGCTCATCTACCGCAGCCGCACACATAGCCTAAGACAGGCCTCAGTTTCCGCCCCTCTAAATATAAAAGTAAGGGGGAACTGTCAGGGACCGTTGTCATCTGTGACACCATTTTGCGAGAGCTCCTCCAACTTCTATACTAACCGCAGACCTCTACCTTCTCTCCCCTCCTCTCTGCTGGAGCATGAGAACAAGGAAGTTAGGCAGTGGAAAAGTACCTGACCCTTGTCAATGAAGAAACACCCAGTAACCACAGGAACAAGGAAGGCACCTAATTTAGCAATAGGTCTCCATCTTGTTGTTTACTTCTTCTTGGCCGCAGCTTCCCGCCAGTGACAACTGCGCATGCACACCGCTTAGTGTGAGATTGGACTTTGTGGATAGCCACATTATCATAAAAGGCAACCAATCAGAGATTGCCACTTTTCCCTACGCCCACGCCTCTAGTATATAGGTATTGTTCACTCTCTCAATAAACGAGACTTGATCAGAAAACTGTCTTGTCTCCGTGTCCTTTTTTCTCTCATCCCATTCCATAGGTGGTCGCGGCTCCCCCGGGGTTTCCCACGTCTTCTAAAGTCCTTGCTGGCGAGGACAACTGGACA
>JAQQAC010002594.1:23522317-23663589 GCA_029783875.1 Phataginus tricuspis | reverse complement strand
ATATATATATGTAATTTTTAATAGTGGAAGCCCCTAGGAGAGTAAAAATGGGACATGAGTATGTGGTTTTCCTTTATATAATTTGAGTTCTAATGGTATTTTTAAACAACAGAAATGTATTATTTTTCATTAAGTAAATTATGATATATCAATTAAGAAAGAAATTATTCACTGTCATGGACCAATTTCTATTACATTAAGCAAAAAAAGCAAGTTCCAGAACAATATAAATGATTATATTTAAAATTATATATCTTTAAAATTAAAAGCCTAAAAAATATTAAACCTGTATACATGCATATGCACTGAAATGAAATGTATAGAAAACTTCTGAGAAGACATACAACAAACTGTCCTTGGCAGGATATTCAGATTTGCATGCTTGCTGGGGGAGGGAGGATGCTGGAAGGATGGCCATTGTCTATATACTTCTGCAATATTCTGAATTACTTGTAATTCAAAGCACTTTCCAACTTTTTAAATTGAAGCAGTTTAACAGTTTGTAAGATTAATGTTATTAGTAGGAAGTTAAAAATAAAGTAAAATAAAGTTAAAGTAAAATATTTTAATTTCTACTTTTTCCAATGCACTTCCTCAGATTAATAATGAGATTTAGGTAAACTCTTACCCTTAAAAGAAGCTCTTCCCAACTTTGTAATATGAAAAGTACACTGGAACTCTTCTTCGGACTTATAAATAGTGTCTTTTTGTAGAAGATCCTTTTCCATTACAAGAGTATCTTTTTGTAGGAGTCCTTTTTCTGTCAGGTATCTAAGGGAGTCGACAATTATTTCCCAGAGACTTTTTTCTTTCAACAAAATCTTTTGCTGAACACCAAAAAACGTACCATTCATAAAGTGATATATGTCACCAATATTTGTTGTAATCTGAAACAATTCAGGACATCATTAGAGCATTTTCCTTAATTTAAGCATCATTTTGAAGGTACATTAATCAAGGTGATGACTCATTTCCATACCTCAAAGTTATTGAAATAAAAAATTAGTATAAACTTTACATACTTGTATATATAAAGGAAAATTTATAATGGCACTTTAAATTAGCAAGAAAAAACAATTTAATGAAGATGGTTATTATATTCATACTTTTTAGGAAATCAACATATTTTTCATTCAAAAACTCCTGAGGTTTTGAATAACTGACACAATGTATTTCCAAAGCCGCATGCACTCTGTTTACTCCCCAGCCAATTATCACTAATTCCCACTCAGCCTCCTCCAGAAATCCTCCCTTTACCTCTCTCCAGACACCCATGAAATCATTTAGCTCTAAAAACTGTATTAAAAACAAACAAAACAAAACACAACCAAAACTCTCCACCTCCCTGATGTATTTCCTAAAAATAAACAGCAGTTTTCTGTCTCTTTTTATCTTAGTCCCATCTTTCCCTGTTCTTTTGTTGCCTTTTTCTCTTCCCTTCTTATTTCCTTAGAACTTACAATGGCAATTTTAAGTAATACTTGACACCATTTCGTGTTCAGATGTAGAGTTGACTCTGAATTTGAATAACTTTATATTAGCCAAAATCAGCATGTTATAGTAAGATATAGTCAATCAATAAGTGTATTTCTTTCTCTTAAAATGCTGATGATATCTCAACTGGAAAACTTAAGTAGTTATTTCAGATCAAACCAATAAAAGGATGACAAAACATTATGGAGCATAGACATTTCCTAGTGCTTCTCCTCCTGTTAAACAAAATCATTCCTAATATAGTATTCAAATAGGCTAGAATTGCACTTTTAAGATATTCAAGAATTGATACTCAGTTTCCAGATTATCAGCATACTTAGTTTCTATATTGTTTTCTACTTGGTTAATTATAGTTAACACTAGGGATAAAAAAGAATAAAAACCTTTACATGATCCTTCTAGCTACCATCATGTTGTCTTTCTGCTCTTCTGAAAAACTTTTAGACACAGTGATTTAAGCCACCTTGGCCAGCCTCTGGCCCCCACAGCTTTGCAAAGCTGGATTCTCCACTGTTGCTCCCACCTGCAAGTTCCCCATGTCCAACTCCAAAGTCAATCTACTCCTTAATTCAAGTATTTACTGAGTGCCAACCACATGCCAGACGTTGTGCTAGGCACTGGGATTCTGTAATTAATGAAAATAAAGGTACTAACAAAAATAAAACCACAAACTGACAGGTGCTATTAAAGGAAAGGAATGTAGTTCTATAAAGCATACAACAGACTGACTGGACTCAGGCATAGAGAGGCTTCCCTTAGAAAGTGTATTTGAGCGGGAGTTCACTAGACAAAGGAGTGGGTGAGAGTGAAACCAGGGATGGGGAGGGAAGATGAGCAAGTCCCAGGCCTGGGGAGCACTGGAGTAGGAGGAAGCACAGTATGTCTGAGAAACGAAAACAGAAAGCCACTACGTGTGGAGTACAGAGAACAAGGAGTTTAGTGATCAAAGAGGATGGAGCTAAGCAGAGTCCAAATCTACCGTGGTAGGTTATGATAGGGAATTTGGGCTTAATCCTAAAAGCAATAGACGCAACCACTGATAAACTTGAAGCAGAAGGGGGTAGCACATTCAGATTTTACATTTTGAGAAGATTAATCTGTGTGTAGAGTTATTTGAAGGGGAAAGGGAAGGTAAGGCAGGGTGGATGCAATGAGACCAGTTAGGACACAATTACAGAGATCCAGGCAGGCACCGCAGTAGCATGGACCAGAGTGTACAAGTGCAGAGATATGGTCCAAAGCAGCCTGTATAATCTACCTCTTGCCTCCAATTTGTTTTTTTGTAAATGGGGAGATTTATTACTTACTTCAAAAGTATGCAAGGATCAGAGATAAAACACAGTGTCTGAAAAATGGTTGTGATAAATAAATGATATTTGGAAGCTCCCTGAATCCTGTACTCCTACCATTGTTATGTTCTCTTATTAATTCCTGGAGTCTCCTTCTCTTCCACTAAAGCATGGATCTAGTCTCTCCAGGGTTGCTCATCTCTGCCCTCCTGCCGCCTGATCTCACAATGACCAAGCCACAGATCCTGCCCTTCTTGCCTCTCACCCCTATCCCACCTGGTTGCTCCTGTCCAGAGGACTTGACTTCTGCTTCAATTCTAACTCTACAGATTATGTCCTGGTTCTCCACCCTGTCTAGAACTCCAGCCTTCGTCCATAGCGGCGGCTCTGATGTGAATGCCTACCCCAAGGTGCGAGAGGCACTCATATGGCCTGTCCTCCTCAGGACACTAGCCTCCTGGGCCCACTAGCTGGAATTCTGCCTCCTATGGGCAGGGTGGGAACAACAGCTGCCTACCTGCTAATCCCCTGCAACTTGCTGCTGTGCTTCAGTTGTTAAAACAGAACTTAAACGAAACTTGTGCCCTGTGGATCTTGTATCCCCAGGCCCATAAAACCCCACCCTTGGGGCCAAGTCAGCGAGTCTCCCTGTTACCTGGGTGCTCTGGTCTCAAGTGAAATCCCAACTCCCTCCTACTCCACTGCCTCTGCTGAGTCCTAACTCATGACATAACTCATGATATCTGCCAGATGCATGCATTATGAATATTTCTCCCCCTTTTTTTAGCAGTGACTTTGAAGAGAATTTTTAAATTATGACAAAGCCATTTGATTTCTTCCTTTCACGGTTTATGTTTATTTCCCATGTAAGAAATCTTTTTCTAACCTAAGGTAACAAAAACATTTTCTATGTTTTCTTCTATAAGTTTTATTTTAGCCTTTGAGTTAATTCTTTTGGATAGTGTGCTCTAAGGGGTTAATTTTGTTTGTTCCATATGGATATCTGTATGTTCCAGAACAATTTGTTTAAAAAACTATCCTCTCTTCATTTAAGTATCTTGGCACCTTTGTTGAAAATTAATTGATCATATACGTGTGAGTCTTATGGATTCACTGATCTCGGTCTATATGACTATCCTTGCACCAATACCATATTCACCTACCAAAGCTTTACACTAAGTATTGAAGTCAAGTAATGTGAACCCTCTTTGTTATTCTTCAGCAAAATAATTTTTGGCTATTATACAGATCCTTTGCATTTCCAAATAAATTCTAGTATCAGCCTGCGATTTCTACAGAAAAGGCTTTTAAGATTTTGTTTGGAATTGCACTGAATTATACAGAAATTTGAGAAGAAGTAACAAATGAACAAAACTGAGTGTTCTAATTCATTAACATGGTATCTCTCTCCATTTATTTAGCTCTTCTTTAATTTCTGCAGGCAGTGTTTTACAGTTTTCAGTGTGTAGGTCTGACACCTTAGTTACATTTATCCATTAGTATTTCTTGTTCTTTGATGCTATTATAAATGGAATTGTTTTTCCCATTATTTGTAGTGAGTATACAGAAATACAATGTTTGTACATTGACCCTGTATCCTGTGACACTGTTAATTACACTCTAATTTTTTGTACCTTTGGATTTTTCTTGAATTCAGTATCATCAGCAAATAAGATAGTTTTACTTCTTCCTTCTAATCTGTAAGCCTTTATTTTCCTTCCTGTTTTATGGTACTAGCTACAACTTCTGATATACATTGAATAGGAAGGTGAGAACAAACATCTTTTCTGGATTGTAGGGAGATAAACATTTAGTCTTTCGTCATTAAATGTGATGTAAACTGTAGGGTTTTTAAAAATAAACACCTTTTATCAGGTTGAAGAAGTTCTCTCCTACTCCTAATTTGCTAAGTTTTTATCATGAATGGATATAAATCCTGCCAAATGGATAATTACACTGACCGAGTTTTGAATGTTGAACCAACTTTGCACTGGAATAAACTCCAACTGATCACGGTATTTTGCTCTTACAGTGTATTGCTGAATTATTAATACTTTGATAAGGATTTTTATATCTTTGTTTCCCAGAGATTCTGGCCTGTTGTTTTCTTTCCTTGTAGTATCTTTATCTGGTTTTGGTGTCAGAGTAATGCTGTTCACGTAAGATGATATGAGCACTGTTCCCTCTTCCTCTGCTTTTTGGAAGAATCTGTGTATGACTGATATTATTTCTCCCTTAAATATTTGTTAGAATTCACCACTGAAATCAGTTTGTGGTAAGGTGGTAATTATAAATTCAATTTATTTAATAGATACAGGACTATTTAGATTTTCTACTTCTTCAATCAATTTTGGTAATTGTGTCTTTCAAGAATCTTTCCCATTTCATCTAAGTTGTTGAATTCCTTTCTCAGTGTTCAAGTATACAATTATTCAAGGATAATCCCTTACTATTTTTTTAATATCCCTAGAATCTTTGGTGGTGACCCTCCTTTCATTCCTGATAGTAGTAATTTGTTTTCTCTTTTTTCCTCCTAATCACTTCAATCAATAATCTTACTGATCTTTTCAAAGAACTAGATTTTGGTTTCATTAATACTGCCTCTTGTTTGTCTATTTTTATCTGTACAATTTCCATCCTTCTATGAACATTGAGTTTTTTGTTTGTTGGTTTGTTTGTTTCAGTTTAGCTTCCCAAGGTGAAACTTAGATCACTGACTTTGGATCTTTGGCATATTCTAATAGGCATTTAAAGCTATAAATGTTCCCTTAGCTCTTCTTTAGTTGCATGCCACCAATTATGATACACTGGTTTTCACTTTCATTCAATTCAAAATACTTTCTAATTTCCCTTGCGATTTCTACTTTGACTACAGGTCAAAATAGCTGTTTGATTTCCAAATATTTGGGTATTTCCTTGATATCTTTCTATTTACTGATTCATACTATGATTCTGCATTAGATACCATACCCTTTATGTTTTCAATTCTCTTAAATTTATTAAGACTTGTTTTGTGGCCCAGAATATGGTCTGTCTTGGTGAATGTTCCACATATACAATGGCACACTGAAAGAGAATAGGCCAGCAAGGTAGGAACCTGAATTATAGTCCCTTCTAAACTATAACTTATTGAATGACCTTAAACTAATCACTAATTCTCTGAGTCTGTTACCTTATCTAATATATATATATAAGTGTGATGATCTTCATGATCTCTCTCCCTCCTTTATTAATTTCTTGGCAACCCTCCTATTGATGGTCTTTATTACATTATGCATGGATTACTACAACTACTTCCAAACTAGGCTTGCAAGACCTCTGCATACTATTATCTCCATTTTACAGATAAGGCAACTGATGAGGTTTAAGGGAGAATAAGTTAGCCAGGGTTATGAGAGACAGAGCTGGGGCCGGAACACAGGTATGTATGATATCAGGGTCATTGCTCTAAACAACCACAGAACACTTTTACTAATTCTCCACTGATAAAGATCACAACTCTTTAGTCTAGTATTTAAGCACGCTCTTCCATCTTCTCAAATCGATGGTACCGAGGCTGGCCAACTTTTCCACACAACCTTCTACTCTTCAGGATATGCAGTCCTCCTCTAGAGCTACAGTACCTAGTCCATTGACTGCTACCCCACATCATGTTAAGTTTTCTCATCTTTCATACTATTTTAAGTACCTGAAATGGCTTATTCCTTCCCTCTTCTTTTCTAAAACCTCTATCTCCTTCAATACTCAACACTAATTCATTTTCTTCCTTGTAGCCTTTCACTCTTCTAAATTGCCAGAGGATATTATATTATTATACCATTCATCTACAAGGTAATCAAAACTTGTCTCATGATATCTTTTATCAATTGCCTTTTATATTTCACTGAAACTGTTAGGGTTAATGAAGGTAGATAGTACGACAGGTTAAGAATACTGGTTTTGTAGTTAGACAAAGATGAATTCAAACCCTGGCTTTGCCACTTTGTGGTTAAGTGACCTTGGGCACAATGTTAACATTTTCTTAAGAATACCCTATAATCACAAACCAAACACTTAGAATAGATATATGAAAAAGAAAGAGAAAGGAACCCAACCGCAACACTAAAGAAAGTAATAAAACATATGAGATGAAAGCAAGAGGAAGGATCAGAAAAGAACAACAAAAACAACCAGAAAATATTTAACAAAATGCCAAAGCTACATACCTATTGCTAACTACTTTAAATGTAAATGGTCTAAAATGTGCTAACAAAAGATACAGGGTGAGTGAATTGATTAAAAAACAAGACCCATCTATTTGCTGCCTACAAAAGACTCACTTCAGATCTAAAGACACATACAGACTGAAACTGAAGGGATGGAAAAGACATACCATGCAAATAGGGATGAGAAGGAAAGCTGGAATTGCAATACATGTAAGAGACAAAATACTTTAAAACAAAGAATGTAACAAGAGAAGAAGGAAATTACATAATGATAAAGGGATCAGTCCAATGAGAGGATATAACAATCATAAACATTCTATGCACCAACGTAGGAGCATCTAATTATATAAACCAAATACTAACATACCTAAAGGGAGAAACTGACAGCAACACAATTACAGTAGGTGACTTTAACACCCCCCTTACATCAATGGATAGATCATTCCAGCAGAAAATAAAAAAGGAAAGAGAGGCACTGGATGACACATTTGACCAGATGGACTTAACAGATATTTTCAGGGCATTCTAGCCAAAAGCAACAGACTACACATTTTTCTCAAGTGTGCATGGTATGTTCTCCAAAATAGATCACATGTTAGGACACAAAACAGTCTGAACAAATTTAAGAAGACTGAAATTGTATCATGCATATTCTCAGACCACAGTGGCATGCAACTAGAAATCAATTATTAGAAAAACACTGGAAAAAACACAAACATGTATGCTTCTAAATAATGAATGTATCAAGGAACAGATCAAAGAGGAAATCAAACAATACATGGAGACAAATGAAAACAGGAACAGAACAAATTAAAATATGTGGGATGCAGCAAAACCAGTTCTAAGAGGGATATTTATAGCAATACAGGCCTACATCAAGAAACAAGAACAATCTCAAATAAACAATCTAACTCTACAACTAAAGGAACTAGAAAAAGAAGAAAAAAGCCCAAGATTAGTAGAAGGAGGGACATAATAAAGAGCAGAGCAGAAGTAAATAAAATAGAGGCTAAGAAAGCAATAGTAAAAAAAAAAAAAAATCAATGAAACCAAGAGTTGGTTCTTCAAGAAGATAAACAAAGTAGACAAACACTTAGATAGACTTATCAAGAAAAAAAGAAACTGCACGCAAATAAACAAAATCAGAAATGAAAAAGGAGAAATTACAACAGACACCATAGAAATTCAGGAATTATAAGAGAATTCTATGAAAAATTTTATGCCAATAGATTGGATAATCTATAAGAATGGTTAAATTCCAAGAAATGTACACTCTTCAAGACTGACCCAGGAAGAAACAGAAAATTTGAACAGACTGATTACTACGAATGAAATTGAACTGGTAATCCCAAAACTCCCAACAAACACAAGTCCAGGACAAGATGGCTTCATGGGTGAATTCTACCAAACACTTAAAGATGAGCTAATACCTATCTTTCCTAAAGTATTCCAAGACACAGCAGAGGAGGGAATACTTCCGAACTCATTCTATGAAGCCAGTATTACTCTAATAACAGAACAGTATCAAGAGGATCATTTATCACAATGAAGTGGGATTTATTCTAGGGATAAAAGGATGGTACAATATCCACAAATCAATATGATACAACATATTAACAAAAAGAAGGATAAAAGCCATATGATCATCTCAATAGATGCTGAAAAACATTTGACAAAATTCAACATCCATTCATGACAAAAACTCTCAATAAAGTGGGTTAGAGGGAGCATATCTCAACATAATAAAGGCCATATGAGACAAACCCACAGCTAACATCATACTCAATGGCAATAAGCTGAAAGCTTTTCCTCTAAGATCAGGAACAAGAAGATAACTATGCCCACTCTCACCACTTTTATTCAACATAGTACTGGAGGTCCTAGCCATGACAGTCAGACAAGGAAAAGAAATAAAATGTATCCAAATTGGTAAGAAAGAAGTTTAAACTGTCGCTATTTGCAGATGATGTGATACTATTTATAGAAAACCCTAAAGATTCCACTAAAAAACTATTAGAACTAATGACTGTATTCAACAAAATTGCAGGATACAAAATCAATATACAGAAATCTATTGCATTCCTATGTAATAACAACAAACTAGCAGAAAGAGAAATCAGGAAAATAACTCCATTTACAATTGCATTAAAAAGAATAAAACACCTAGGAATAAATCTAACCAAGGGAGTGAAAGACCTGTGCCTGAAAACTATGAGAAACTGATGAAAGACACTGAAGAAGACACAAATAAATGGAAATCTATCCCATGCTCATGAAAAGGAAGAATTAGCATTGTCAAAATGGTCATCCTGCCCAAAGCAATTTACAGATTAAATGCAATTCTTATTAAAATACCAATGGCACTTTTCAATGAACTAGAGCAAATAATCCTAAAGTTTATATGGAACCATAAAGACCTCAAACAGCAAAAGAAATCTTGAGAAAGAAAGACAAAGCTGGGGTTATCACACTCCCTGATTTCAAGCTACACTATAAAACTACAGTGATTAAAACAGTATGGTACTGGCACAAGAACAGACCCATAGATCAATGGATCAGAATAGAGAGCCCAGATATAAACCAATGCATATACAATCAATTAATATATGACAAAGAAGCCATAAATAAACAATATGGAAAAGACAGTCTTTTCAGTAAATGGTGTTGGGAAAACTGGACAACTATATTCAAGGGAATGAAGTTGGATTACTGTCTAATTCCTTCACAAAAGTAGACTTGAAATGGATTAAAGACCTAAATGTAAGACATGAAACCATAAAATTCTTAGAAGGAAACTAGGCAAGACTCTCATGAACATCAGCATGAGAAATTTCTTTCTGGATACATCTCTTTGGGCAAGGCAAACAAAACAAAAATAAACAGTGGGACTACATCAAAGTAAAAAGCTTCTGTCACAGCAAAGGAAACCATCAACAAAACAAAAAGGCAAGCTACAGCATGGGAGAATATAAATGTAAAGGACATATCCAGCAAGGGGTTAATATCCAAAATATTAAAGAACTCATATAACTCAACATCAAAAGGCAAATAACCTGATTAAAAAATGGGCAGAAGAACTGAACAGACATTTTTCCAAAGAAGAAATACAGATGGCCAGCAGGAACATGAAAAGGGGCTCCACATCATTAATCATTAGGGAAATGCAAATCAAAACCACAATGAGATAATCAACTCAGATGAGTCAGAATGGCCACTACTCAAAAGACAATAAATAACAAGTGTTGGTGAGGATGTGGAGAAAAGGGAGGCCACCTACACTGTTATGGGCATGTAAACTGATGGAGCCACTCTGGAAAGCAGCATGGAGATTCCTCAGAAAACTAAAAATAGAAATAACCATATGACCCAGCAATTCCACTTCTGGGTATTTACCCGAAGAGAACAAAATCCCTGATTCGAAAAGATATATGCACCTCTATGTTCATTGTAGCATTATTTACAATAGCAAAGATACGGAAGCAACCCAAGTGGCCACTGAGAGATGAATGGATAAAGAAGATGTGGTACATATATACAGTGAAATATTATTCAGCCATAAAAAAGAAGGAAGTCTTGCCATTTGTAACAACATGGATGGACCTAGAGGGTATTCTGCTAAGTGAAATAAGCCAGGCAGAGAAATACAAATACCACATGATTTCACTTTTATGTGGATTCTAAAAAACAAAACAAACAAACAAAAAATAGACTCACAAAAATTGACAACAGACTGTTGGCTACCATAGAAAGGGCAGTTGAGGAATGGGTCAAATAGATGAAGGGGATAAAGAAGTACAAACTACAAATTGTAAAATAACTTAGACATAGGATGGAAGTACAACACTGAAAATATAACCAATAATATTATAGTATCTTGGTAGATAATGGGATAACTACACTTATTGTGGCAAGCATTTAATAATGTATGTAATTATCAAGTCACTCTGTTGCACATCTGAAACCAATAAAATATTGTGTATCAACTTGATTCCACTTTTTAAAAATGATGTAAAATAAACAAATAAAGAATAACTGTACAAAAGAGGTTTAACTCAAGAGAAACCCTACTATGATGTACACCTGAAACTAATCAGATATTTTATGCCAAATATACATCAATTTTAAAAAAAATGCAAGGAAATAAAAAAAAAGTAACCCTACAAAAGAGAGCTAATTTCTAATCTTAGGAAGAGTATTTTCCTGTTGTGTATTTTTGTTTTTAATTTTCTGCTTGATAAAGGCTGAGCAGATCTCACAAATGGTTATAGTATCCTAGAATGGTCACAGCACTATAGGTGAATCTTATTTTTGCAAGGGCACAGATGCTGGATTATCCCACATCAGGACCCATATCTTTACAGCTCCTCATATCCTCCATAGTATCCACTTGTCTCCTACTTGTAATGGATGCCTAGTTATGATTTTTGAGCTTTCATATTCTTTACAACTCAAAGAACTAAAAATGCATATATAAATCCAGATTCAGACTTATCACAGACTTCTTTTTCAATTAGAAATTGACTTTTTAAAAATAATTTATGGTTTTCATAACTTTTTAACCACTACTATCTCAGGCAACAGTAATAAGATTTAAAAATACTAAAAAAAAAATACCTTCAAACCAATCAAAGAGAGAAATAAAGTTTGAATTCCCTTGGTAAGTTCTTGAATAAGATGACTGTAACAGTTTTCTAAGGGTCTGCTTATGAACTCCAATACCTGCAAAAGATAAAGCAATATTATGTTTTCTGTTATTACAAAAAATAAATGGTGTTCCATATAAAACTTTATATATTGCATATATCTTATGAAGGCAGGGGTTAAAAACACAAAGGCAAAAAAGTAAAACTTTAGCAAGTGTCCTCATGAAAATGGAAGATTGTTTGCCTGAAATATAAAAGTATTCAAACGAATTCAAACTTTAATTCTTAATCATAGAAGAAAAACATTATTTAAAGGAAATGAATAATTAACTTTTAAGAGATGATCTCATGAAAGAGCTAAACCAAAGACCAAGAAAAGAAGACCAACCAACCAGCCAACAACTAGACTGTTACCTGTTTCTTGTCTTTTTCTTGCAATATGAGGATACTCTCCCCAGCAGAATCTATTCCAGCACGGCCTGCTCTGCCAATCATCTGTTTATATTGATTCCTCTTTATAAAGTCCTTACCAACATAGGGGGCTCTTAAAATAACTCTATGGAATTGATAACATCAATTAAAAGTGATATTCCACCTAGCAATAATACATATTTAAAAATTTTTAATTTCATTATATCTACATGGTATTAAATTTAAGGATGTATTAATGCAAAATAATAGGCAACTATTTATCAAGATATGATGTCCTAGGTTCTTTATGTACATTATCTGCAGTTCTTACAAAACTCTTATAATAAATATTATTTTAATTATATGTGTATATATATATATATATATATATTTAAACTAAGGGGGTAATTGAAGCACAAATTAAGTGGCTTACCTCTATTCACAAAATTAGTAATTAACAGAATCATGATTTGACCTTAAGCTGCAAAACTTATGATCAATCCACTATAGCCCTAGTCTCCAGGTATTTTTGATTTTATACCCCATAAATGAAAAATCTGACCATGTAGCACCAACATATGCATATTTATTTATGAATTTATATTACTGTCAACTATATAAAATTATAGTAAACTGTTTTGACCTACAAACATGGTGATTTCAATCCTGCTCACATATACAGAAGTCTGTAGCCAGCTTTCCTCTTCAAAGATGAGAGAAAACCTATGTCATTTATCTATACTAATCAACCTACTCCTTTATTTAATAATCACAATGGACAGCCAAGATTGCCAAGCAGTTGAGGGAAATTAATGGCATAAAAGAAAGGCAACAAGAACACACAGAATAAATACTGACAGAAGCAGGTAATACAGGGAACAGAAAAGAACTTTAAAAAATTCTAATTAGTACCCACAGAAAATTCTAGAGGGTATTATATTCACAATATAAGAGTAGACTATTATAAACAAAGAGCAGTAAAAGAAAAGGGTTCTTGGATATTAATAAAAAAATGTTAAATTCATTAAAACAATTAATTAGAAGAACTGAATGAATGAGATAGTTAAAAACTGATTCTGTTATATAGAAAGTGAAGTTGAAGAAATCACACAGCTCATATAGACTGAAAAAATATGTAAGAAAAGCTGAGATATGAAAGCTCAGTCTAAAATGCTTCAACCCTGTCTAACTGAAGTTACAAAAGCAGAGAACAGAGATAATGAAAGAAAAGAAATAATAAAAGAAATTTTGAAAAAAATTACCCTAAGTTGAAGAAAGGCATGAAACTTTAGATTGAAAGCTTATATTCAAGGGATAAACCCTATGAATTAAAAGTAGCTAAACTGGGATAGTTGGGATTACAGATTTGGATTTCCCAGGTTCAAACTTGGCTTTGAAACTGATTTGTTGGGTGTGAAGTTGGTTAAGCTATTTAATTGTTCAGCACCTCAGTTTTCCCTTTAATAAAATGTGGATAATAAAATACGACCTTCCTCACAAAGATGTCATGAGGATCTATTAAAACAATGCGTTTAAAGCTGTTATGACAGGGGGGATGGAGAGTAATAGCTGCAATCATTATTACAACCTGTAATGGAATTTTAAAATTAAAGAGAAAAGTCTAGAAGCTTCTGCAGAGGAAAACAAACCTATGCAAACACAAAAATGTACACTGGCTTCTAAAAGACATGGAACAATACTACAAAGTCCCCAAAGGAAAAAAAAATTGAATCTGTGATTCTTTTCCTAGTAAGGTGTTAAAGTGTGAGGCTAAAATAAAGACATCTTCAGCTTATGCAAAGACTCAAAAATTTTTGGCCCCAGTGTAGCATTTAAAAAATAACTATTCAAGGATGGAATAATACAAAATAAACCAGAGAAGGAAGATGAAGGATACAAGAGGCAGTAGTAAACATAAAAGCAAGTATAATTTACAGGTAAGTTTAAGTAATTATTGACTATGAGATGAAAGGAAATGAAAAATCTGGAACTAAAATTCTAGGTGAGGCCTACCTGAGGCAGTGCAGGAGAACACACATATGCTAAGACTCTTGTTATATTCTGGAGAGGATATAGTTATTAATTCTAAAATGATAGAAAAATATGTTTTTTTGGTTTCAACTGTTAAAATTTTAAGTGTAAAATTGAAATAGGAGAAATAGGATATATAACTTCCTTTTTCCCCTCCCATTGTCTGAAAAATGGAAAACTTAATCAGTGACAGGTTGAAAACAAAAGAATGGAAAAATATATTCTTAGCAAAAAATAATGTTCTAGTATTCAAAGTAAAATCACTAAATGAGAAAAACAAGGACTTATTATATCAATAAAAGGTATAATTCAGCAATTAAGATATTTGTAGTAAACGCTTGTATACCTAAATAGTTTTGGAATACAAAACAAAAACTTCTAGAAATCCAAAAAAGAAAAGTTGACAACTCCATAATTACAGTGGGAGACTAACACCTCTCTGAAATTGAAAGATCAAGGAATTACAAAGAGTAAGAAAATAGAGGAGCTGATAACACAATAATTGTGATATTACTGAGATATATAAAACTGCATACCGAACAGAAAAAACAGATTTTTTTAACATTCACTGATTTATAAAAATTGACCATTTATTTGAAAAACTGTCACAAATTTTGAAGTCACAAATTACAAAGAAGATAAATCAATTATAGAGCCTATAGCTTTGGTAACAACTGAAAAAGTAATCAAGCTTCTACTCGAAAAAAAGATACTGGACTCAAAGTCTTTATGGATGAGTTCTCTAAGGTTCCAAGGTTTCAACCCTATGTTAAATAAGCTCGTTCAGATCGTAAAACTGGTGTAAAGCTTAGCTACTGTTTCTACACAACTAGGACAATAAACTCTGACACCAAAGCCACATAGGGAGAGTGCAAAAGAAAGAAGCAATTCTAATGCCAGGAAATCTACTAACGTTATTTTTCATTAAAATATTAAAGGTAACAAACCAATCAATCAACTCAGCAAATGCTGAAAGAACATATGATAAATTTTCATCCACTAATGAGAAACAATAAAACAACAAAACTGCTGGCAAGCTAGGAGTTGAAAAGTTTTGAGCCTGGCCAATGTTTACTTATATCTTACCTTCGCGCTGGTAGGTTAACACCTGCTGCTAGGGTGGATGTGCAGGTGAAAAGGCAGAGAACCCCCGTGGAATAGGCTTCCTCCAGGAGCTTCCTTTCATCACTTGTTAAACCACTATGGTGATAAGCAACTCCAAATGGGATGGTGTGCTTTAAAATAGGACACAGATTGCCACTGCTGATATTCTTCAAGTTCTTAATCACCTCATGTTTTTCTTCCTCCCTGTGTTTCAGATAGTCCCTAGGAAAAAGGTCTGTTAGAAATATGAACCCTCCATCTTATAGTGTCAACGTGCCTATCGTTTTAATTTTAGTAGATGCATATAAACATCCTTTTATTTAAAAAGTATTACTTTTATTGATAATAAGTACATAAAATGTTCTTAGGATTTTGATTTTCATATCATTAATTATTAGGCAGTCTCTCTTAACCTTTTTGTGGATCATAGAGCCCTGTGAAAATCTGATTAAAGCTAAGGAAAAAAGACAAATATTCACATGAGCACAACACCTTGCATATAATTTCAGAGGGTTCACAGGCTGAAGCTCATTCCTGTACTTCCTATGAATCCACGAATGCCAGGTTTAGACTTCTGCTCTAAAAGTTACAATAATTTTTTTCACTAGAACATACACCTTTATTGAAGATGATTTGCTTTTTTTAAATCATACATTTTCTTCTCCAAAGATGGAGACATATATATTTTTAAGTCATATGTATCATATGTTAACACTAGCATTTTAGAAGCCTCAATAATAGCTTACATCTCTGCATCTAGAAACACCTGTTATTTTGAATTCCTTTTAGAAAAGAAAGATTAAGTACAACTAAATGACTGTACAAAAACAACTTCTGAAAACTAGAAACAAATATTGTCTAAGATAAAATACACATGGCCCTGTGTTTAGTATGCTTCATGGAAAGAACATTTGGCTGATGTTAACTGCAGAAGGCTAGTAGTTTCATAAGAAGTTGAGAAATGGGAGGCAAGAGACAAAAGAAGAACAATGAAGAATTCGGAAGAAAGTGGTCAAGAGTCATCAGCATAAGAATTAGAAGTAATACTGAGTAGGGAGCAGCAGACTTGTTATTCTTTCCAGCCAATGTGCAAGGTCCTGAAAGGGATGGATACCACGAACCTATCCATGCATGGACAAAGTCTTGAATGGGGTGAGAATATGGATAATCTTCATATAATTTTAGAGAAGAGAGACATTACTTATAATTGACCAGATAAAAAATGGTTACATGGAGAAGGTTTTGAGGGAGAAACTAAAATCTGAGCTGGGTCTTGAAGAACAGTATAGAGAGGTGGCGATGAAGGGGTTGGGAAGTGCATTCCTGACAGGGTAAAACACGATCAATGAAAGCATGAATGTGGAAAGTTCAATGCATAAATAAAGAAGAGAAGTAATTTGGTTTGGATAACTGCAGGGTGAATGAAGAGTAGAAGAAGTGAGGATGGAAAAGTAAGCTAAGTCAGATGTTAGCCTGCATTCTAGGCTAAGAAGCACTGTGATACCATTTTTAGGGAAAGTGACATAACCAGAGCTTTAGCAGCTGTCAGCAAATACTGTTTAAAAGGCATTCTTGACTTAGAAGTCAAGAGTAGTAACAGCTGTAAAGAAAGATAATTTTCCTTGAAACTGAGACAATCACTTGGGAAAAATCTCCAGTCCCTGCACTTAAACAGACACACAGTCCAGTGATCTCACTGCTCCTGCTTCCTGTGAATTATTATAAGAAGGCAAATAATTAGATATAAGCTGGTACTCCAGGACTCTCAAGAAATCACGTGTTAAAGACCCTACTGAGATCAGAATCCACTGAGCCCTAGATTTTGCTTTATCTACATGTAAATTACAGAATATAAAAAAGTATGTTCTTAATATGACTCAACAGTTTAGTCAACAGCCACAAAAACAAGAGGCTAAACTACACTCAGCATTCAGCTTATGAAAGCAGCAAGCAATGTGGAAAATTATTTTACAGGAAATTTTTCTTCAGAAAGAAAGTGTTAAGTCCTGTCTCTTTAAGAAAGTATCAAGTATCCATTACAATTCATTAAGTAAGGGTTCTGGAGAATCAAATTTTTAAGGGCTTCGTTATTAACCATCAACATTTATGACCCAAATAAACTATTGTCATCACAAAGCAAAATAAGTCAAGGGTATAACTAATAACCTTAAGTCTCCCAGTCAAATATTATTCTCTCAATGTCCACATCACTCAGCCAGTGCTATATTACCTCAAATTATTCTAAGAAAAAGAATGATTTACTGAGAATACCTCAATGATAATTTAGTTTCCTTAGGTTTTCATAATCAACATCATCTAATTAGTCAGCATTCTCTTACATGTAGCCTTGGAATTTTTTTCTATTTCACATAGGTGAATTTCACAAACTGTTTGCAAGATCCACACCTTTAAAATCTAGTGCAACAACTAAATATTATAATGTTGTGCAGCAAGTAATTAGTGCTTGTTGAACAAACAGAATATACAACCTGTAATTCACAATAAAAATAACACAGAACAGAATAATTTGAAAAGATTAACATACTTGCTTAAAAATTTGCATATCATTGCTGCAACGTTTTCACAGTTCTTCTTAGTGGGACAAAAAACTAAGCAGGAATAATTGGGAATAACTTCTGTCACCAATGCTACCAAATGATCAGGATCCATCTTTTTCAGAGTGTCAGAATACTGCACAAGATATAGGAACAAGGTAGTTAGCAACCATGAAAACCTGTCATTTTACCAGTGTGCTTTGAAGGTTGGTAAACCATCTGTAATTTTGAACTTCTCACTTAATAACCTGGTCATGAACTCTATATTGAACATTAAAATGCTAAATCCCACTTTTCTCATGGTTATTAGGGTTTCGTTAGGTGTATTTAGTTTTAAATTAATTAAATGAAAGTAGTCAACGTTATTAATAACCCCGTTGCATGCCCCTCTCCACCAATGCAGAACAAAAAAGCCCACAGAGAGGAAAACAGATTGATCAAAAAAACAGTCAAAGGCCTGCATAAATAAGATATACCTTTTGCTATTACTAATAGTTTTCAAAACCATAGATTCAATCATACTACAGAACATATTTTCAGAAATAAAAAATATATTTATCAAGTAGACATAAGGAACTCAAAGAACATGGAGAAAAATGTAGTTATTTAAAATCTCACTTTCTTTGACTTTTGCTGAAAACTAATTAAGATACAGATTTAGAATAATATACCTTTTAGAATTCTAAAACTGTTGTAGAATCCCTTTCTCCCATTTTTAATATCCTTCATAGAACACTAATATAGTGGGCATTACCGTTTTCATATACCAGCATGGGAACCACATAGTCCATATAAATGTTTCTTGTTTTCCTGTTTGCTGCTGAATAAATAAACATTTAAGGGCATGTTTTTCACATTTCTTGCTTCATGGAGCCCAAGGCCAAAAGAAGTATCTAACAAGTTTTATTAGGTAGTTAGATCTAAACAACTTAGTAAGAATATATTTCCTCAGAATTTAGTAGCTGTTTGAATAAATAGTAAACATCATTTACTGAAATATTTGTATTTTGTTCTTGAATAACCACAACAGCCCACTGCACACAATGGGGCGCTGAACAGTTTTTCAAATTTTAGAATCAGTTTGGATGTAGCTACCCTCATTTCCTGTCCCACAATGACTTTCACATGGCATTTGCTTATAGTAGCTGAAAAAAAAAAACCCAACTTCAAAAAGATATGATGTTATAGAGGAACGAAGTATGATCTCATGTTGACACTGGAAAACTACCTTGAGTAGTAGTTGTTGAATGGTATCTGACAGATGTCAAACATCAGCTGTTTCTCTCAAATATCTAAACCATCCCAAGGTACCCCTGTGAAACTTCTGTGGTGCCCAGGGCACTTGGGCACAAAGTCTGTGAACTTGACATTTATGAGTTATCAATATTACCTTAAAATTGAGCAGCCGTGAAAAAGTCATGCCATTCTCAGCTTTGCTGTCAACTTCATATATTGAACTGTTTATTTTCAGATATTCTTTTAATTCAACCTTGTATTAAAAGGACATTTGCAATTACTACTATATATATTCTCCCTTCCAGAGTTTTAAATTTTGTGAAGTATGTTGTAAAAAAAAGACATTTATACAAAAATTTTAGCTTTTCTAAGGTATATAAAATATGCTTCTACTTAAAAGTTTTTTCTCTATCATTTTTGTTTCTTTTCCCCTTATATCAAAATACAGATTAACATCCTTGAAGAGATACTTCTGAGTTGAACAGTCACATATCTAAAAGGAAACCAGACACTTACTGTATTTGTCACAAGAAGAATGTAAATGAGAAAAGTGTTCACTCTGTCTTTCACTAAGGAGTTATTTGTGTTATTCTTCAAGATATAAAATTTTGTTTTATTAGTCATCAGTTTTATTTCTAAACGACCATATTACTTTTAAGTATTTGTAGACAAAAAGAGTTTGTAAATACAGCTTATTAAAAAAATAGCATTTAATTTGACAAGGTCAGAAAATATCTCTTGAAAATTCTATTTTTAATAAATGTAGAAACATCAAGTTTCAAATTAAAATTTGATGATTCTCAAAAATTATGTTCTGAAAACCTATTCAAAGAACATGCACACAAGTATTGCAGACAGAGTATTATGTTACAAGATTCTTCCAAATAACTAAGAATTATATTTATATACTTTCTTCATGCCTTTGGGAATACTATTATTGAGGGGTTAAATTTAAATCTATGTCAGATCTTAACTTATTAAAAAAGCATTAAACTGTCAAAGCATATATATTTGAAAATACTTCAACATTTAAGATAAATGTTGTAAGTTTTAAGATAAATTTAAGATAACTGTTTAAATTACATAACTCAAAACAGAAATCACTAAATTTTGACCAAATGAAAAAATTTATCTTGCAGAATAGGAAATAGAAAAATAGAATGGGTCTGGAAAATTTCATTCAATCAATATTCATCGAAGGTCCATGTTCCAAATGTTACAGATACAGCAATGACCAAGCCAAGACCCCTGACCCCACACAGTTGACATTCTCTATGCACAAACTCTTATTAGCATATAATCATGGTGCGTGGAGTTTTGCTCCTTCACTACTCTATAGAATTTTTTAACATAGTATGTTTGCTACTTTTCTTTCTAAGTAAGATGATACATAACAAATCAGTACAGTGCAAACCTTAGGTACATACTGGTCTAAATCGACTGGTATAATATTCTGCTTGAAGGAATTCTTGTAGATCTTCAACATTGTTCAATGTTGCACTCATACCAATAATTTGAGTTGTTTCTAAAACAAAAAACAAGGTATTGAGGAAAATATGTTATTTAATATATCATAATAGTAATTTTAGAAAGCTTTTTGTATTCTGAACTCTTCCTGAGTGATTTGGGAAGGAGAGGGAGGGAGGATGTAAAACAAATAGAAACATATTACCAGAGTGCTAATCTGGCAATCAAAGACTGAAACCTTCAGGTATTCTGAAAATTACTTGAGTTTCATAAAATTTCAAACTTGGAGAGAAGTAGGATCTTCATTAAAACTTTTGAACAACAATGAGTATAAATATGCCTGTTGTTGACTACCTGGACCACTGTATGAAGAATCACAGTATGTTCTATAGGTAGAGGTATAGGCAGATGTACAGTGCAGGATCCAGGGCTGAATAGTTCTCAGACTCTTGCCACATGAAGAGTCCTTATGGAATCTTGCTCTCAGGTCAACTTCTTTTTCAATAAAAGGTGGAGTAAAATTCATGAAGCTGCATGACTTCCTGGGCAGTACAAAATGGCTGCTTCCCATTGACTTAGTTATTGAATCAAAACCCAAAGAAGCCTTCTTAGCAAATACTTCTTTATTTCTGCTGTCTTTTGCCTTGAAATTATTAAAATGTTATCTGAGAGAGGAATATGTGTGGTCTCTTCCTACTCCATAAGGGTGGACTTTGAAGCTGAAGAGGTGAGCATGCACCCAAATGAAGAAAGGCTGTGCGAAGAAATGTGGAATTTATACAGAAACAAAGGGAAGCTATTAAAGGACTGCAAAGAGTAAAATGCACTAATTGGATTTGCATTTGGGAAAGATCATTCTAATTGCACTGAAGAAGAGCGATTTGGTCGGGGAGAGAGCAGCGACCAAAACTGCAGGCAAAGAACTTCGTGATTTCTGTGGTGATCTAGGTAAGACAGGATGAGGTATTGAACTGAGTACTTAGCAGAAAAGAGGGACAGGAGGAAGATAATTTAATAATGCATTTATGAAGTAAACCAGACAGGATCTGGTTGTTGACAGATGTACAAGAGTGAAGATTATAAGATTCTGGCTTGGCTGGCTGGCAAATGGTGGCATGGAATTCAGACTCAGATGTGGTGAATCTGAGCTATTCACAGGATATTCAAGTAGGAGCGCCCAGTTAGCAGAAAAAAGTACTCAGAAGAGAGGTGTAAGCTAAAATACAGATTGGGAGCCATCAGCACACAGGACGCACTTGATGTCATGAGTATGGATGAAAATCAGCAGAAACTGTATGAAGTAAGAAACAAAAGAAGAGTCTAAGATGAGTTTTTGGTAACACAAATGTACATAATAAACATGCTTAGAAAGTGTCACAAAGGAGAAAAAGAAAGAAAAACTAAAAAGATTCCTTTCATTCAAATATCTATGAAGTGTAAGCACTGGTGATAGAAAGACAAATAAGTAAACAACACAGCAAACACACGTCCATTATGTGCAGGTGCTGTGCTAGATGCTTCAAAGATTACCTCATGCCATCTTCACAGCAGTCCAGGGAGGAAAGTTCTACTACTCTCATCCATTTTTGATGCATGAAGAAACAGAGGCTAAGTTTCTATAACTTGTGCATGGTCACATACAGAGTTAAATGTGTGTGAGCTAGGATTTGAATCCAGAATCTGTCCTCAGACATTATGCTGTGTTCTCTCTCAATGTTAACACATCATCCCTCTTATAGACAGATAGGAGATAAACCAAGAGAGAATGGAGTTTCAGCACCCAAACTAAAAACAGAATGATAATCAAATGCTGAAGAAAACTTAAGATAAGGACAGTCAGTGTACACTGGTTTTGACAAGTAGGTGATCACCCTTCCCTCTTTCTCTGCTTTCTATTTTTCCATAGAACTTGTCACCATCGACATACCATATGTTTTCCTGTTAATCTACTTATTTATCTATTCACTTTCATTAAAATCCAGGTCTGAGGAAGGCAGGGACTCATTTTAGTCACTGCTCTGTCCGTAGTGCTTAACACAGTGTCTGGTACACAGGGGGTACTCCATAAATATTTTCTGAATAAATGATTAGAAAGTGCTACAACCTACCTAAATAGCATTGCTATCAAGATTTTAAAAACAGTTCTTAAGATTCTACTTTTATAATTAATAATTTTTCCATATAAGCTATTGTAGTATGACTTAACTAATATTGCACCAGCATATCAATAAATAGCAGAGACGATATTTAGAACAAATATTTCATGTACATTTAAAGGCTATCTGATGTTGCAAAATAGCTGAAGTGTCTACTTACATATACTGCCTGATGGGTATGATGATAGCGATACTGATGGTGGTGGAGGCAGCACTCTTGGAGCACTAATGCTAGGCCCTGCTCAGTGCTTCGCCTGTGTTAACTCCCACAGTCCTCACAATAATCCCACCAGGTTGGTACCATTATTATCCTCATTTTACAGATGAAGAAACAGAAAGCTTGAGTCACATGCCTAAGTACACATAACTAGTAACTATAGGATAATGATGATGATAGGATATGTCCTCAAATGTTCATTTCATTTATCTTCATAATTCTACTAATTTATTCATTCTTCCAGTGATTCATAAGCTTATTTTAGAAATAAAGAACTAAGGCAGAAAGCTTAAGTACTATACTCTAAGTTACATAATCTAGCTAGTGATAGAATTAATTCTTTTATAGGTCTCTTGATTATATATAAATCAATTAGTGACCACATTTGAAAAAATACTCACTGCTTGTGTAGAGAATTTTTGCTAGGGTCATTTCCAGTACAGCCCCACGGCTTCCTTCACCAATCATGTGCAGCTATGAGATTAAAAAAAAAAGGGGGGGGGAAGAAAAGTACATCCACTTAGAAGGCCTGTATAGAACATGCATATAATTTTTGTTTGAAATGAGTAAGTAATCTTTGCTTTGTAACTCTTAAGCATTTTGGATATGGCAACTGGAGTACATATGCATTATTTCACTGGCATTTTAAGTTAGTGAGGTATGGAGGCAGCATCATGACACATGTGGAATTCATAAGTACCATCATAAAATTGAACATACACACATACATTCTTTAAGAAACATTTGACACAAAAGCAAATTTGAGATTACTATACATAAAATGCCATCTGTACTGTCTCTATATTGAAATAAATTATTTACTCTCAGAGGGGTACTAAGCAGAGCTACATAATAAATGTTAGTATAATAAAAATGCTGATAAATTATAAAAGTAGTAACTAACCTCATCTACCACAACCAGACCCAGACTGCTAATCCTTTCAGTTTCAATCAAGGAGTTCACCAGACTATGTCCTTTTTCAATAGTGGCAATATAAAGTGATTTCTTTTCCCTTCTTTTAATTGGAGGAAATTTTCCTTTGCTTCCGGCATACTCTTCAACAAAGAAACCCAGTTCTACACCAAAACTTGACAAACCTGAAATCTAGAATATTAGTAAAAATAAACTAAAAAATCAGATACGGACTAGAATTACTAAATTCTCACAGGGATTTAAAAAAATTGAAAACAGTGTTTAATACCAATCAAGAACAAGGTCACAGATACACACACACACACACACACACACACACACACACACACACATATCTAACAAATGTCATGTGTTTACAAAATTAATGCAACTTTTAAACTACATAATAAATGTGAAAATAAATTTCAGCTGTTTCCTCTGATTTAAAAAAGACTGGAATAAATAATTTATTTTGATAAAATAATTAGTTTCTGTCTGAAAAAGCAGGCTAAATATGAATAGAACATTTAAAAATAGTTTAATCCACCAGTTTAAAAAAAATAAAACTTTCTTCAACAGGTAATTGGCATTAAAAAAGATTCTTATTGAGTATGCCATACTGTTTTTGCACATACTAAAAATAATTCTTCATTAATAGATGCCTCTTCTCAGTTAATAGTTATGATTTATGATAGTTTTTATATCTTAATGTAAAAATATTAGCAAATAACACTTGTTAAAAAAAATCACACCTTTTCTTGGACAATTGCCACATATGGTAGGATCATTAAGACATCTTTCTGACGGCAAAGCAATTCTTGTAGCATTAAAATCTCAGCCACGAGGGTTTTTCCACCACTTGTTGGCAAGGAATATATTAAATTTTTTCTTTCTTGCACAGAATTCAATGTTAAGCAAGTATGTTGCCATTCTGCAGAATTAGAAAAGAGGCATTATTTCCCCCTATTGTAATCTCAATCTCAAGGAAGTTTTCTAAGTAAAAATCAAAGCCTACCCTGAATAGTAGTCTTCTCATAATGACAAACATAATTATACATCAATGTTAAATGTCAAAAATCCTCAAAGTGTGAGGTGCACAGCCAATGAGTCCAATCCAGGCTTGGTCAGCTGGGTAGGCAACTACAGCCCACCTGTGGACCAGCTGCAGACGTAAGTCTCCCATTCCAGAAGGGCAGGCAGTGGCCTGCTGGACAAAAGGCATCATCTGGGACATTAGAGGAGCTAACAGACAGCACAAGGATCTGTGTGAATTCCAAGGCCTTCCTCTTATGTTCTGCAAGATTATGGAGGCTTTCCTTCCTCACTCACCCAAACACTATCTTGCAGAGAAATAGGGGAGACAGAAAAAAATCTATGAAGCTTTGCATAAACCAAGGAAGACTACTCAACTTTCTCTCATGGGGAGCTGAACTTTGTATGGCCTGAGTACCATTTAAAATTTTAAGACTGTTTAAAACATAGACAAGGATTATTAACTGGCATATCTAGGGTTTACACAACTTAGCAAGGTGGAATTCATGAAAAGGATCACATCAGATCCAAAACATGATATAAAAAACTAGTATAACTACTCTGTAGGATAATTTGATAATGTGGATACTCAGAAGTCTTACAAATGTACATTAGTATTTTATCACTAGAAAAACAGGCAAAAGGTGTATTTCACAGCAGAAAGAATGCAAATGGGTAATGAATACATAAGATACCAGCTGTTTCCTAATGGGTTGGCAAAATAAATAACAAGTAACTACCAAGAAAAAAATGCCACACACAGGTAAAATCCAGAGCTGACAAGAATGGGAACAAACAGGCATTCTTATATATGGATGATGAGAGCAAAAACTGCTACAATCTTTTTGGAAAGCAATCCTCTGGTTTCAAAAATAAAACTGCATATTGTCTTTGATCTAGCAGAATTACTTTTAGGACTCTACAACTGTAGAAATAAAAGCAAAAGCACATAAAGATTATGTGAAGACGTTCTTCATAGCATTGTTTATATGTAATAAGGAGCCATCAAGGGTTAAAGGTTGTATGAATTCTTGTACAATCTTATGATGTAATTTTTTGCAGCTTGAAAATGGGGGTTAGATTGAAATATATATGCTTAGGAGACAGTCCAGTAAAAAAAATGACATTATAAATGTGAGTTGGATAGTATGAACCCAATTATCTACAGACATTAGAAAAGAATATATGCATAGAATAGTTGGCCTTGAATATATAACATTTGTTTCTAAAAAACTTAAATAGAAAATGACTAATAGGATATATTAAAAAGTTATTAAAAATAGTTAATCTGACAACAGCCAAGTGGCTTTAATTTATTATGCCTTTTTGGTGACTCGCAAATATTTGCAGGTAAATATTTAATATTTAATATCTGAAAATCAAAAATACTCCAGACTGGCATTATCTATTAGTTAATCAAACTGCAGATGTTTGTGTGAAAATACAACTTGACCATACTCACATTTTATCCAACTTGGATTTTAAAAGTACAAAAAGACCAAAATAACAAATATTTAGGGATACCATTTATCTTCAGATACTAAAAAAAATTACATTTACTTAGTTCTGAACGTTTATATAAAATACATTAAGCATGTAATTCTATGATACAAAGGCAAAAGTAACAGTCTAAGAGTGAAGATCTCTAGCTCAGTGGTTCTCAAACTTTAGGCACATCAGAATCTCCTGGAGGGCTTGTGAAAGCAGATAGCCAAGTTCTGACTCAGCAGGTCTAGGTGGAGGCTGAGAACATGCATTTCAACAAGTTACCAGGTGATGGTGATGCTGAGGCTGAGGTCCAGGAACTGCAGTTTGAAAACCACTGGTTTCACTCAATGAAAAGTAGCACACATATTTATCTTTTAAACTGGTCATGTCATTAAGCCAGATTTACAAGTAAGAGATTTAAAAAGTTGTCACTTTCTGAAATTCTTACTTAGAAGTAGCCAATGTAATTACTGACAGTCACCACCAGACTCTAACTTGGCATGCCCCGACACAGAACAAACTTGCAAAACAATTATTATTGTCATCCCTTATTAATACATGAGGAACTAAGGCTGAGTGCAAAACCTGTGTTTAAGTGACAGGGCCAGCATTCACAACTAGGCTGACAATCCCCAGCAGTTGAGAATCTACCCAGCAGGCACAGTGTTAGTTACGTAAGAAAAAGATGACTTAGAGTCCAGTCCTCAGAGTACCCACTCAGGCAGAAGATGAAGACTAAACAAGGTGCTAGGAGAAAAGCAGAGGGAAGTTAACATCTACTTCAAGGGCAATACACACCTTTAGCTCTTAAACTGAGAACCTCACAATTTAGAATTTATTACTCTTGTAGAGTCTTATATTAGACTTTGCTTCCTGCAGTCCTACTTCTCCAACCTGATTGTCTTCTCCCTGAGATAAGAACCCATGTTTTCATGTGGTTCAGAAGATACTAATAGAGAAGTTTCAAAAATACTTATGAAGTGACTGGCTGCTAGGCTGATCTTTCAGGATGGCAGCAACTGTCTAAAATGACACATATTTGAAATATATGCAAGGACCTGGGATTTATAAAGAACATTACAAGATACATTGTTATTAATACTATCTCTTTGCACTTTAAACTTCAGTTGTCTTTAAAGATATTTAGTTTTAATCAGTAGATCAATCATAACTAATACTAACTTCTTTCACTCAAGACATGTGAGTGGTTAGAGGAATTTCAACAACTAAGTTTTGGTAGAGAAGACAGAGCCAGTCAAGGAAACACCAGCTAAGGAAACGAGGGAGCAGATAGACTGTCAGAGAAAGAAACAGGAATGTCAAGTCAAGAAGGGGTCTGGTAGATTGTGTCAGGTAAGCTACTGAGAAGTCAGGGAAGGTAAGAATTAAAAGTATCATAGGGTTAAGACATCCTACTCATTGCATCTTAAGTGAGAGCACAGAATCCAGAGTTGGAGTGGGCTGGGAATTACTCAAGGTGAGGAAATGGAGGTAGCAGGATAACAGGTTTGAGAAGCATGCCATGAACAGCAGGGAAGGAGGTTTGGTAGTAGAATAGAAATGGAAAGCTGAGAGAGGACTGACATTTTGATTTAAGATGAGACATATGACCTTGGAAACATCTGCTCTGTTGATTTGCACTATTATTACGGTAATGATGGTAGTTTTTTTTCATTCTAGCAAAAAGCATTACCATATAATTTTTCAATTCCCTTGAGCTGAACATAAAGGTCTCTCACTTTGCTGGGTAATGAATAAAAAGGACCAAGGTCATCTGATGATGACTCAATTGTTTTCTTAGCAACATTAATTTCTTCAGATAGGAGAGTCTCTTTGAGTTGTTTAGTCCTAGAAAATATTGGTGTTTGGGCCTTGGCATTTCCAGTCATGGCACTTTTTATTTGATCTTTAAGACTTTTTCTCCTATTCACATATGAACCAGTTCTGACTATAGAGGCAGAATCATCCACTTGCTGAGGTTGCTCTATGCTATTATGGAGCAATTTCTCATTCACAGTCTTGTGAGAGAATGAGTTCCAATCCCTCTCTTTAGAAGACTGATCACCTAAATCATTTGAAGAGTTCTGCAAATTTTCAAAGTATAAAACCTGTGAAGAAGGCACATCATACAAAATATCAGCTCCAGGTTCAATACAGACATCATCATGCCCACTTGGGTTCTTTGTGTGCTGATCTCTTTTTAATTCAGTCAAGTTGTCTACAGCAGTAATGCTGAGTTCGTTATGTCTGGTGCATTCTGAACAAAGATCTTCAGTGGCAAGGTCTGTATCATGTTTTCTATGTTCAGCAAGTTGCATATTTTGTTCTAGGTCATCAACTTGAGCTAAAAAAGAGTTTTCAGCAAAGCTATCATAGTCACCAAACATGTCTTCTTCACTGTCATTATTCTGGAAAGAAAATAAAAAGATTTATGGACAATTCTAGCTTCACTAAGAATAAAAGTTTCAGTCTTGGGCTGTATCAGATACGTAATTATATGATCACATATGGCTTAGAGATATTATCATCCTCATTTTACAGAAGAAATGGAGACCCAGAGAGGTTAAGTGACCCGCCTAAACTGCATTCCTAGCGAATGGTGATGCTGAAATACTAATTCTTAAGCCAGTACTAAATCCTTAAAACGGTAGCAAGACTGACAGGCATCTACTGGGATGTTTTCTAACTGGACGCTTCTGCTAACAGCAGTATCCCTTCTCCTCCCAGACTCCAATCTACAGAGACTGGCCTGTAACAAATCATGCTTCTACCACTGGACTCTCTCTTCACCGGAATCTGTAATTGAGAGGGAGTCTGCACATTGACTGTATTTACTGAATGTAAATTTGGAGGTAGCAATATAGTGAAGTGATTAAAAATAAGTGATGTCAGAAGTGTAGTTTCTTAATTTCTCAGGGCTTGGTTGTCCTAAAACAGATAACCTAAATAGCTTAACAAAGTACCCAGCACACAATGGGTCTGCAATAAATGGTAGATTTTATTAGTACAGTAGGAACGGCAGTTAACTTGAAAGTCTGGTTTTCGTCTCAGTCATGCCACTTATTTGCTGCGTAAACAATTCTGTCTCGGGGTCTATATTTCGTTATCTATTTAAAAATACGCATATATACCTCACAAGTGAGGATTAACGGCAATAACAAAGATGAGGTAAGCAAATGAAAGCTAGTCTGTAACTAGTCGATTGCCTGCACTTGGGAAGGGAACTGCCAAAATTTTGGTGTTTCAAGTTCTGTGCCTTCTAGCTGGTTTCCCTGTCCTCTTTCGGCGGGCATGCACAGTAGGAGACCTGGGTTGGTATCATCGCCCCAAGCGGTGGAAATAGGAAGAAGCACCTAGGGGAATTTGAGCCCTGATCGCGCTGTACCTCGGCCGGTCGCACATCCACGGTTCGCCTCCGCCGGCGGCCAGTCTCCTTCTCCTCCTCTTTGTCCTTCTCATCACTGGGCTTGAGCTCGGTTACAGTGGGGAGGGCAAAATTGCTCCCTAGGCTAGGACGGCTCCTTTTGCGGACAGACACCCGCCGGCGGATGCGGGGACCACCTTCATCCATGGCAAGGGCCGAGGGCCCTGCCCGAAAGTCGTGCCCTGTGACCCAGCTGCCAAACCTCAGTGAACCGGTGAGTGCGGGACAGCACGGGTAGGAACCGGAGAATCTACATTCACCTCCGCACCTTTGAGGAAGACCACAAGCCAATTGTCAGGGCCCTCGGACAGGAAGCGGAGGTACAAGCAAGCCCGCCCTCTCCTTGTCCAATCGTAAGTGTCCTGGGTTCGCGGGCGAGAAGGGCGAGAACCAAAAGAGTACTGCGCAGGCGCACTGAAAACCTCACCTACTCTGTGTTTCCCGCGTTCCCCTACGGAACCTTTGAATGGAATACTTGCGTCAACTCGGAAGGGACTTGTCAGGACGCTTTGGCGAAAAGGAAGAGGAGGAGCGAGGAGCCATGGCGGCTGTGGCTGCTGTTTGCTGCGGTCTAGGAAGGAAAACGTCGACGCCCTTCGTAGCGGCTTCTGTCGGCCTCATAGAGCCCGGGATTCACGCGGGTAAAGTCTCCATATCCTATGCGGCTTTGTCGTATTGCAGCCGTTCCTTTAGCCCTAATTAGGTCGGTGGAGTGGTCACTGCTAGGCGAACGACGCCTGTTTTGGCGATTCAGGGATTCTGCAAGATAGGTAGGAATCTGTGATGGCCGTGAGTAGTATTTTAAAGATGAAGATGGCATTAGATAGCCAGTGCGTTTTTTCTTTTTCTGACACGAAGGATGTGATGGGAGTGATTCTCAAAAAAGAGGCAGGGACTTGCCTAAGCTCTCCGGGTAGACTTGGTAAGAAAGGGGCATTTCCAGTCACCCAGCAGCAAATTCCAGGTGTCTGAGGCCCCAGGTCAGGGCGAAATTGTGAAATGGCGCCCGCAAGTCTTATCATTTCTGCACTTTTATTTTCCCTGTCAATAACTACTCTCTGTAGGTGATCTATTACTCATTTTCCCTTGGGTATGACAATGCTTTTCTGTTGCTTCTCCTGTATTTGCGTTAAAACCTGTCTCTAACCTTGGAGTGAAGGGAAAAGAAATTTTAGGAAGAGAGCAGGTGAAAGGTTTTATCGGTGGGGAAATACATGTTTTCTCTCCAAAGCCCCGGAAAGCACAATCATCTTAAGTCTTACTCTGCCTCAAATCTAAAGGCTTTTATTCAGTCGCTGTGAGTATGATGAATGCAAAACTTTTCTCTGGTGTCCCTTGATTCATCTTGCCTCAGTAAAAACAAAACCTTTCCTTAGCTGGTGAGGTAACAAAACAAATTGGTTTGTTGTTTGTTTCATTGCAGTGTTGTGGAGACATTATTCACAATATAAACAAGTAACCAGCAATGAGGACCTGGTAAGAATTTTTTTTCTTCCTTTTTATAAGGTATTTGCAAATATGACCAAATTCTTTGATTAGCTATTTGAATAGAGTTCAACTGGAGTAAAAAACAATATAGTAATCAGTCTGAGTTTGAAAATTATAATTCATTTATGAGTAGTCACATATTTGCATTTGCAAATATGACCAAATTCTTTGATTAGCTGTTTGAATAGAGTTCAACGGGAATACAAAACAATATAGTAATCAGTCTGAGTTTGAAAATTAAAATTCATTCCAGAATAGTCACTTAAGTGAGCTTTGAAATGAGAATTCCTAGATTACTAGCAAGAAGCATGGCTTCTGTAACACTGTATTTTAATATATGTGCTTTGAAAATTAAAAAAGGTAATTTTGATTGGTGTAGTAATGGCAGAAAATCCAAAAAAAGGATTATACAGAGCTTACCTGTACTTTGGCTCTCTTCCACATTTCATATTCAATTCTTTGTGGCCATATTCATCACTTTTGGGGTGAGAGTTGTCTTAAAAAATGAGGGGTCAAATTAAAGTTGTGTACTACAACGTTAATTACAGTTTCTTGTAACCCACAGAGGTATTTTTATGGGTTTCAAGTACTAGCATTGGACTTGGGCAGTCGAAGTTTTCTTGCTGTATACAAAAATAATTTGACACCAATCAGACCACACAAAGCACTTAGCACAGTGTAAAGAAGGAACATAGTTATTACGTATGAGTTATTACATATGAGCTGAATGTAAGTTGGATTAAGAAAGTTTGAGGAGTTGGGAAAAAGAACTCTAGTCTTTCTGAGCATCCATCTTGGTCATCTAATTCATACCATAGTTAAGAGAGTAAAGGAAATTATTAGAGTTTCTTTTAAAGTCATAAATATCCCACTGAGACTATACGGAATGCTACAGTCTCTTTCAGAAAAAGGTACTCAGTCCCATTCATTTGAATTTTCACCTACAACTCTAGGGGTTCAATGACTTCAAAGTCATTTCTAGATTAGGAATCTCTTGAATGGAGACAAACCTATACTGATTATAGTAGGGAGGCATTGTGACAGAAGCACTAGAGGTTCTAGTGAAGATAGAAAAACAAGAAGTCTGATACAAACTTATAAAGCAGGCTGGGCCACAAAATTGTAGTCAGAGAACCTTCTTATAGTAAGCCATGAGGGCACTGTCTTTTTTTGGTATCATTATTCTACGATTACATGTGCAATATTACGGTTATTAAACTACCCCCTTCATCAGGTCCCCCACCAACCCCATTACAGTCACTGTCCATCAGCGTAGTGAGATGCTATAGAATCACTACTTGTCTTCTCTGAGTTGTACAGCCCTCCCCGTGCCCCCCCAACATTAACATCTGCTTATCATGGAGGGCACTGTCTTTTTATAAACATAAAAATAGTGACAAAACATCTGATAAATATAGGGATGGATTTAGGGATTGTATTAAGACTTGCATATAAAATCTGTTGTACTGTAAGTTTTTCTTAATTTAAATCTAAGTTAAGAATGTTTAGTCAACTGCAATCTGGGCAAAACATTTGAGGAGAGAATCACTTACTGCAGACTTGAATTTTTTCCTCCTCTTAAAACTCTTTTCTCTACAAAGATTGTATTTTATCCCAGAATCATCCTCCAGGACTTAGTTCCTCCTTAGCCAAACTAGAAATAAAATAAGTGTACAAAGTAAGTATGAGCTCACTGAAATCTTTAAAATGGTGAATCCTTTTCAGAACCACTTGGTTTTTCTTTTACAAGCCAAGCTTTTGTATTTATTCTTCTTCAGAGTAAAAAGGATACACCTGATTCTTTGCATAGATTTAAATGTGGTAACCTTAAGATTTATTTTTTAACTAAAAATTAACACATTAAAGTGTATCATCAGATTTTTTTCCTTTATCCTAGCCCATTACAATGGAAAATCCTTATAAGGAACCTCTTAAGAAGTGTGTATTATGTGGAAAACGTGTAGATTATAAGAATGTACAGGTGAGATCTGGTTTTATTTCACTACGATACTTTGTTTTAGGATTTTGCTTCTTTATTAGTCCTAACTAAAGAGAATTAAGTCAATTTTATAATAGGCTTTGTGTAGAGGCAACCATTTAGCAACTTCATAATTTTAAATCTTACATCTGTGTATAAGGCATCACTATTTTATTCCTTTAAGAGCCCCTTTGCTCTTTCTCATTTACTATTATTTCAGCTCAGTGTTTTTTCCTCTTTTTTCTCTACCCAAAACATCTTTACAATAGCTCGCTATGGTACCAATTCTTAGTTGGTGGAGTTGAGAGTTTGAAAAAAGCTCCTCCAGTGAAGTTGTTTTCTGTATCTCAGCACCAGTATCACTTCTTCAAATATGATTTTATCTCTTGTTTAGCACTCAGCAAATTAAAAGTGGCAAATTTAGGGGAGAGAATGGTGGAGTTAAATATACTGACAGTAGTACAAAGTGATAGCTGCTATAGTGGGAGAAAAACCAAGAAACTTTAAAATGCAACATATTAGGAGGATAATACATAGTGCCAAAAACAGTGCCAGCTACTGCATAGTGCTAAAGAAGAATTCATATTAATAAAACATAAATTATAGCAAATTGCCTGATGTACCTGTACCTCCTAAAGACCTCCTTATAATCTGATATGTGATGGTGTATGAAGATAGATGAAACATTTAGGACTTTGTTATAAGCAGCAGTATTTCAGAAAAGTTAAATGCATGGAAAAGTTAAGAAAACAGCTTTAGCACTGAAAGAATATGCTCATTAATTTGACACACTGTATACAAATGTTGACTTTAGAAATTTCTTTAGCTTTTTTATTTTCAAAGATGATCTGCTAATAGGATTAGTTCAATATTTTAATTCATATTTTATGAAGTTTGAAATTAGTAAACGTTTATATAACTTCAAAGTTTTAGTTTTTTTTGAAATATACACAATCAAGGTTAAGTAATAAATATATTAACTTTTTTTTCTTTTCCAAATTAAACTCCAAACAGCTTTTGTCCCAGTTTATTTCTTCATTTACTGGATGCATTTATGGAAGACACATAACAGGTATTTTATAGCAACCTAAATGAAGATAAATCTACTGTTAAATTTTCAAGTTATACTATACATCATTATTAGACCAGATACTAAGGATACTTTGAGAAAGCCTTCTCTTAGGCCAAAAGGCTTATTATTTGACATGTCTTCTTAATGCTCAGGTTTAATTGTAAGCTGACAACACATAGCAAACTTGGGCTTAAAAACTGCATTTATGTGTTGGGGTATATGATAATCATTCTTAGACTATTGAAACCAAAGGCCTGTTTTATTGCCTGTAGGTCAAATTGTATCTGCCACTTGTTTTTGTAAATAGCTTAGTTTATGTATTATCTATGGCTGTTTTGTGAGTGGAGTTGAGTAATTATGACAGAAACTGTATGGTCTGCAAAGCCTAAGTCTGGCTCTTTACAGGTTTCCAACGTTTCAGTTAGTAATGCATTTTGAATATTGGCACTCTTTATGAGTAAGAAAGCATTTCTTTTATAGGTCTTTGTGGGAAGAAACAAAGAGAAATCACAAAAGCAATTAAGAGAGCTCAAATAATGGGTAAGAGCATCTGAAAACCTTAATTGGGCTAATCAAAATTTTGCTCATTATCCCTTGTGAAGAACTTTCATTGTTTCTTTACAGCATTTATGCCAGTTACATACAAGGATCCTGCATATCTTAAAGACCCTAAAGTTTGTAACATCAAGTATCGGGAGTAAAGGTTATCATCAATAAACTTATTTTATAGTAAGTGGTTGTATGGTGCTCTATTGACTCCAAGTATAAGACTTAATAACTTTGGGTAGAAAATTAATAGGCTAAATCTTATCAAACTATGAAATACTAAGTTTTTCTTAATTTGAAATCTTACGAGGAAAAAGTGTTTCAGGAGTGAAGCTTCCTTTCTATACCAGTAAATGTTCATTAAAGAAAACCAATTATTTAAAATGTTAACTCGTTACATTTCACTTACATAAATTAAAAAAAATTGATACTGTGGGATTGTCACTTATATTTGGTCCCCAAATTGTTCATAGTCTTACCACTGATATTGGGGTATTAAATATGGAAAGGATGATTTGTATTGGAATTTTACTTTAGGCCCAGATTCTGTCAGATAGATGGGATTTTAGAGAGATGGGTACAGGAAAGTGGAATGCTTGTATAATGTATATACCCCACATGACATGGTGTGGACTTGAAATTACTTAGGAAGAGTTTCTAACTAGCAAATATAAATATGCCCTACCTTCCCCTACACTCTAGCTTCCACTTCCCTCCTCCTCCCTGTGGGTCTTTGCTTTGTAGAGGGGTACATGGGGATCGATAGTGGCGGTGTCACACAGGACCTAACATTTATTCGTGGACTAGTTTATCTTGAAATCAGTAGTTTCCTTAAAATGATCCATAGGCAGTGAATTACATCATCTTCTCTTACTCCAGGGTTACAAACTAATTGCCAAAAGATGGAGAGTAATTGGTAAAAAAGTGTCCTGTAGGGACTCTCCTTTTCATTGAAAGTTGGATCATCAAACTTAATTATGGAAGTTCAGCTATGTACTAATGACCTCAGCGAGTTCCCTATGGATCACTGTGTAAAATGAGCTAAGTACTTTCATACCTCTCTAGAGCATGTTGGCAAATTATTTGTATGAAGGCCCATTTAGACAAGTTTGATTAAATCTTTGAAAAATCTCAGGCTTCAGAAGACATTTGCGTATTGACTGCTTGTTGCTTCTGCAGTTCCTGGTTTAGCCTGTTGATCTGTTGGTTAGTAAACTAGCCCCATACCTGAAGAGCAAGACCAAAGAGGCAGACTACTCCAGATTGGTAAGTGGCAGGTGTAATAAGCAAAGGAACATATGAGATTGTCTTAGGTGACCACAAGACGAGATCTCCATACCCACCCACCAGAATCTTAAGTTTGTGTAGAGGACTCAGCTGGGTTCAGTAATGTACACAGTTCATATGGTCTCAGCACCTTTCTTTATCAGGGCTTTGTCTTTGGCACAGTTTCCACTGTGTAAATACTAGGCAGGGTGTACATTCCAAGGACGGGAAGGATTGAGAAGCCTCTGCCCAGGGCCAGCTTGCAGGTCCTCTTGACATCTTCTAACAGATTCCAATTTTGTTGATTTGTTGGTTGCATTTAATCATCATCGATGTTCTATATAAGTTCTATACACTCTGGTGATGTCTGTGGTTATTTTTAAATTAGGGTTTTCAGACTGACTGCCTATTTCCGTTCTGCCCTGCACACATGCCACCACAGTGCTGCTTAGGTAACCAGTAAAACAATCCCAACAGAAACTCATTTGTACAAATCATCTCTAGTTTTATATAGGCTTCGTAAGCACCCCATGGTATCCAGTGCATGTTAACACAGACAAAAGATGACAGCTTTTGATTCTATGAATTTCCTCTAACATGGAACAGCAACGGATAAAGTGTGTTTTTCAGCATTTCATCCAGTGAGTGAAACATGAAGGCTTCATATAATATGCATATGCTTAATGGAAAGTTCTCAAAATTATGAAAAGACACACACACAAAAAAAAACCCCACAGTAAGAGTTCCCTTAGCCAACTTCCACTTAACTCACTGAATTAAACTGGGGCTTTACATCCTTAAAAATCATACAGAAGGCCAGCACTCTCCTAACCTATTGAGTTCTGCATTGCCAAAAGTGCTCTTTTGTTCCCAGACCTAAGTCAGTTGCATTTGTAATTGTGTTGATGAAATATGAGCATTAAAAAAAAAAGTTACTGTTGGAACGAAAACTAAGTAAATGCTTTGGAAAGACTTGATAAAGATAACCTTAAAAAACAGTTGTCAAATTAGGTGTGGTCAGGACACATTAGTAAGATTGGGAGGAGGGTGCTATGAAATAAAAAAACTTAGTAACATTTTGTACCTAGGTTACTTTGCAAGTTTCTTTAAATTCTTCACTTTAAAGAAACTAAAACGGAATTGTAATGATTATGTAATGGTTGCAGTTTACACTGGAATTCCAATATTCTCGCAGAAAAGTTCCTGACCCTATAACAAAAGGTTGACAAATTACACTTCTGCTTATATTAAAATTAAGTCTCTGTGACAGACATTATATATATGTACATATAGGTATGTGTCATTCCCAAGTCCCATTTTAACTGGCCTTTTCAGCTGACCAACTACTGATCTCAAATACAGTGCATTACTAGGCTTGTTCTGTACTCAAATTCTGGATTCACTCAATATTGTATAGAAGACTGTAGACTAGGGAAGGGAGAGATCACTATTTGTGTTGCATTACACTCATACCATATCAGAACTGCCAGATTTAGCAAAAAAAAAAATACAGGATATGCCATTAAATTTGAGTATAAGTAATAAGATTGTATGGTGCCCAGCATTTTATCTGATAACCCTAGCCATAAATGTATTTTTCATAACTTAAGGAATGTTAATGAGTTAGATAAAAATTAAAATTTTCATACTAACTTTAGACTTATATTGTGAAGATAGGGTTAGTTCTTTTTCCAGTTCTAAAGAGTGCTGTACCAGTTTAAAAGAATATTTAAACTTTTCCCTCAACAGTTTAGTAAAAGTACAAAAAGTTTTAGACTAAGAGTATCTGGTATTTTTAAAAGTACTTAATAAAATAAATGCACTAGGACTTACTATGTGTAATTGCAAACCATTGGACATAGTAAAAACAACAGAAGTGTTTGGCTTTCCCTTTCAGCCAATGGAAAATCTTTTGGCCTAAAAGGATCAAAATGTAGGTGACTGTGGATATTCACCAGAACCTTTCATTTTTTCTATCTCTTCATCTGTTTCTGGGCTGCTTGTTGTGGATGTTTTTTCTTGGCTACTACTATCAGTATCTGTTTTAGATGGTTTGTTTTGTATCTCTAACAGCCGTGACTTCTTAACTTGCCATCCATCATCTGTATCTAAAGCTTTACGCTTAGTCTTTTGCAGCGCACTGCTAGCTGGACTAGGTTCAGGAATGTCCATGTATTCCACCATTAAGGTCAGGTTGTCTACTGCATTGAGGTGATGGTTGGTATTACAGCTACTTTTAGAAATACGCCTATTTTTCAAGGAGATAACACATGAATGAAGAAAGTCACAATCTGGAAGAAAAGTCCGTAAAGCTTGACAAAGAAAAATGTTCTCTTGAGGGTCTTTTTGGACAACAGTCTTCTCTCCTAAGCAAAATAAAAAGAAAAGCTCAACATATAACATTTGTTCTACAAAGCTTTTGTAATATCTATGTGATAATAAAATAAAAAAGACTTAATTAAAACAGTTCTTTGAAACTACCTAAATTGAGGAAAATGGTGTGTATAACCCCTAATTTTAATTGATATGCACAATATTCTAAGAGAAAATTAAAAGTTACATATTTTTAATAATGGAATAGCATAGCTGTAACAGTACCATGTTCTTTGTTCAGGAGGATTTGAGTATTAATAAAACACTGTTAGTCCTAAAGTGAACAAATGTTATCAGTTAGTGCAGCTGGCTCATCCACAGGTCACATCAGGGAGAATTTTTTTTAAAGTACAGAAGGTAGTAATGTGTGAACTTTACTTACGTGCTGCTTGAATCTGTGCTTGTTTTCTTTTTTTAATTTCTTGTTTCAGTCTGTTTACATCTTTTAGTAGTTTCTCTACTGCTCGCTCACTGTGTTCTACTTTTTCGCATATATCCTGCAAAATAAAATGAGGGCATAGATCAGGTTCCAAGTTGTGCACTAAAATTCTTCATGGCATATAATGTCAAATATTTGCCTTTTTAAAAATTTTATTTTCCTGTTTTCTTGAGGAACTTAACAATAGGCAATTGTATGGTACTTCATAAGTAATAAATGCTCTCCAGGTGTATTCACTTCCCATTTATAGCTTTATCATACCAGTTATTTCCTCAATGATACACAGAAATAAATGTTTAACTCACTTTGAAACAAAATGCTGTACTATTTTGATATGCATGCGTATTTACTGCAAACATTTAACATTAAGAAATTGACAATAAATGAAAAATAAAAGTGACTGTTTTGCTGATATGAAAAAAACCTATGAAATTTTAATTCCTGTTAAAACCTATTACTGAAAAGCAGACTGGCTTTGTGTCATGTTTTAAGTACTAATACCCTTCGATTTAGTGATTTGATTTTGGAAATATATCTTAATAACAAAAATTTATAAAAGATGTTTCTTATAATAAAATCAAAAGTAAACTAATTTCTAGTTATGGGTAATAAGATGGTTATAGCCAGTTTTGGTGGATACTTTTTAATATCTCACTGTATTTCTCATGAACTTGTTCATCCTGCCATGAGTTCACCAGTAACCCCTCACCAGCTTTCACCCTAGCCGACCCAAGCAGAGATAATCACTTAGCCAACTGGCAAATCCTAGTATCTTGAACAGAAGAGATTTAAATGCAGGAGCTGGGGTTGGCCATTGTCTGGTCAGCCAGTGGATGAATAAACAGATCTGTAGATACTGTGAAGGAAACAAATGTGCAGACCCTAAGGGGAGAAAGTTCTGATGGCAGTCCAGCTCCTGGCTCCAGTTAGTTCCTGAAGCTCAGCTGCCTTCTGCCTACAGTTCCTGTAACATAGCTCTACATTCCCTATTTTAACCCAAGTTGGTACTTTTATCGTAGGAGTTCTAATATATTGCTCAATGAAATACAATGCCATTAAAAATAATACATGGCAACATAAATAGAAATCATGACACAAATTGCTATGTCTCCACACTGTCAACTATGTAAAAGCATGTATACATGAGGGAAAAACTAGAGACTAGCAAAGTAAAAATAGTTTAGCTACAATGCTGTAATTCAGTTTTCTAAATTATCATTCATATGAAAAAATAGTGTGCAATATTAGTAGTGTGCCACAGTATTAACCCCATTTTTCTTAATGTGCTATATTGATAAATATGGTGGCCATGGATTATACTACTCAGATGTCTATTTGAAGGAAGCATAGTTAACTAACGCCCCAGCTGCCATCTTTTTGGGTCCACTACTATGTTTGTTCTTAGGATACACTTCCCTTAGGCAGCTCTTAGCCAAATACTAAGCACAGTGGAGGTATTCAAGTCCATTCCTGTAGGCCAACTTTGCTTAAAGACTCCCCATCAGCCTACCTGAAACTCTTCTGGCCCTGCAGTCTAAGGCTCCCTACCCAAATGTCCTCCATTACCTGTCTCCTTTTTCAGGTGTAAGACTTGCACTGAGAGTCTCCCTGCCAGCTCTTGCTCCCCCTTTATCTTTTCTAGGCCCATAAATCTTTTGTATGTCTAATCCCATCTTGATGTCTGCTTCCCAAAGGACCTGAACTGACACAATGAAATCGAACTTAGTACTGTTGTAGACTGTTCCATTCCCAAACAGTACTTCCCGTTAATCCTGTAAAAGCCTGTTGCCATGACATCCTCTGGCGAATGAAATGTGAGTGGAAGTAACATGCCAGCTGTGAGCAAAAGTGCTAAGCTGCTATGAATTTTTACCACCTTGCTTTTTCTCTTTGGCATCAGAAGAGTATGTCCGACATAAGGGCGGCTCCTTCAGTCTGGATTGTAGAATGAGAATGACATTTAAAACAGCTGCAGCCAAGACATAATGTGAGAGTAAATTTCTGTTTTTGTAGGCCACTGAGATTGAGGTCTTATTACTGAAACTAAACTAATACAAAAATATAATTAATCAAATGCAAGGTTATCTCTAAAAAATTTGTGATCAACTTGATAGGAACTCTAGAAGTAGTCATTACATGTTTGACACGTTAACTTACCTTTAATTCCTCTTGTAAAGAAACATACATTTCATTTATCTTATGTATCTCCTTTAAAGATCCATCTTCTTTAAAAAATTCAGGGCTGTAAAAAATGACCATTTCCTCAGGCAAATGTACAGACTCATTTTAATGATACAATGAAAAACTTATTTGTAGTTGAGGAGCAATGGAAGATGCTTTTTTCTGGCTTTGTAGGGACCAATAATCTTGTTAACCTAATTGAATACAGTAAAACTGTATCAGAAAACCTAGTTCATCTATCTTCACATTAGCAAACTTTTTAGCCTCCTGAGTTCTATTGCCAGCCCTAAAAATTAGATTAAGTAAAAAGAGATAAAGACTGAAGGAAGGAGGGGGGAAAAGGTTTCTTTCTTGACAGAGGGGATTAGTCCATTTTTAAAATATTTTACTGAATTTTAAGTCATCATTTAAAGAGGCAACATTATTTTATAAACTACAAAGGAAAAATGCTAAGGCATGGTTTGGAAAACATCCCAATTTGAGGTAAATATAAAACTAAGCATTTTAGAATCAATGAAATGTGGTATTCAATTTTTAAGACACTATTAAGCACTGTGGGAACAGGAAAAAATCTAGTTCCTACGATCAGAAAGTTTATACTTTAGTGTCATATAGTACCAGCGTTATTATTTCTGACATTAATTATTCCCTTAATGGCCATGAAAAAACTGTAGCTTAGCAGCTTATGAGTCTCAATTAAGGCTTCATTTTTTGTCTTTATTTAATACCCAGTCTAATTACATGCCTTAAATCTTTACTGCTGCTTTAGGAAATTATTAATTTGAGGCTAGCTACTTATTCTTAGAATAAATAAGTAAAAATATGCAGGATATACAACCACACCTGCCTCTTTTCTGTATTTTATAAATGGAAAAATGCTAGAAAAATTATGGAGAAAATAAAAACAGTCTGGTTTACTTCAATAATGTAGTCATCAGTCAGTATTTCTTTCATTTTTATTCTGTTCTTGTGTAATACAAAAATTAATTTCAAAAACTGAATAGGAATAAGTTTAGTGGGGAAATAGCTGAAGGATCTCACCTGTGTGTTTTTACTGCTCGGCTAAAACCAGCAGACATACAGGAATCTGATACAGTTTTATAACCCAGTTGTTCAGACATGCCCAGATTGGCCACCACTAATGGTATCCTGTAGAAAAGTCTGAAGAAATAAGGTTTTAAAATATAAACTTAGGATAAAGTGAAAATTAGTAACTACTTGTTACTATAGACTACCTTTATCCTACAAGGTTAAAAAACAAAAAACTCATTCCTTACTATTTATCCAAGATAGAATATACTGACTTGAGGCAAATGGCTTTTAAATGCTGTGATATGTGCAAACTGTAAGATAATTGTGTGAAAAAAGTATTTTAATGGCTATTTTCACTGATTAGAACATGTAAAATAAGGCAATATTATGGAGATTTAGCCTATCTTCCATGAATAGTAAAACGAATCTTACTTGCCACTCAACTTAATTCTTATGTTCCATGAAAATGCTTACATAACCTGTGGAGAGTTCCTGTTAACTCATTTTGGTGGATCAAGAACTACTTCCTTGTAGAGGTTATAGAAAAAATACTCAAGTACCCATGTGTTAAGTTCTACATTATATCCCTTAGCAACCAGTATCTAAAGCACATGTATTTTTCCACCTTAGAGTAAATAATGGCAAATCCTTAGTGCCAAAAACACAAGTCATGACTCCATACTGGTCTTCTCTTTTACTTATCTGACTTCACATATCCCATCTCTAAAGAACAGAGGTAAGACAGGCTTCAGAGGGTCATTGTGACAATCTAATGCAACACTATATGAAAATTCTTGGAAAACTGCAAAAAGTACAATAGAAACACTAGGCATGTTTTTCTATTGGCTGAAGATAGCCAGTGACTAGCCAACATTTACCCTTTCTGAGCTTTATATAAGGCATGTTCCAGCACATGAGTAGAGCAGCTTTCTGTTATTATACTTGGTGTTAACAGCAGAAAGACAAGTTCCTGGCTTGAAAGATACTGTTGTAAGTTTTTGTGAAGCAGTCTCTCTCTAAATGTCATGACCTGGTCTGAATGACGCCGTAATTTGTACCAACCAACCACATCCTGAAAGAAAATAGAGGAAAGTATCAGGTGTATATCTTAATGGTTAAAATTATTACTTTTCTGACTGTCATAATTAAGCAGTAACTTTGACAATCTTAAAAGTGGTTTTCTTACTATCTAGCAAGATTTGGGGCATATAAAACAAAGTATCCACTTAAGTATACATTTTACTTTTGTAAAGTATACAGACTGACTTGCAGTTAAATTACTTTCCAGTTCCTTACAGGGCTGCGATTTTATTCAACAGAGATTGCAGAAAAAAATTCTCAACTTCCTCTAGTTTCTTTTATGGCATTTGGTATCTTAAAATCTTAGTCTTTAGTCAAAATTTAAATGAAAAAAGTCAATGAAAACAAGTTAACTTTCCTGTATGGAAACTCGGTTTGTTAAATTAGCTGAACCCAACAGCTTGAACTGATATCTATGTGGGAATGATATCATCTATCCCAAAGAATTGGTTTCAAGATTGATTAAGATCATATGAAAGAATTTTGTAAACTGAAACAGGCTAAACACATGTTTTTGTATTAGTAAACCTTTCTTTTTTTACAACTGGAAAAATAAATCTCATCTACTGAAAACAGTAATTATTTTTTAAAAAAAGCAAACACTTTGCCTAGGAATCTATCTCTAACAGTTTCAGCACCTGAGTTTTATATTTGCACATTTGAATTGAGAAAATTTACTGAATCTACTTTTACTTTCAACTCAGAGGTCAGAAAGTTTTAAAAGGAAAAAACTATCCAGAAAAAAATCTGTATTTGGGAAAAACTTTTATTTTGATCATTCAACAAGTTTTAACTGAACACCAAATACCTGTGGCGGATTCAAAATAGGTGCTGTACAGGAAAACATCCTGAACTATGAACGATAGTAACTGCAGTGATGTAAAAGAACAGTAATGGATTAAGTCCTAGAATAAATGTACTGGGAAGGCAGTACCTTAATGTAAATCTTTGTAAGTTAAAAATGGTGGAAATGTAGAAAAGGAAGAGGTCAGTGTTAATTAGAATAGCCAAGGGAAAAGACGAGAACAAGATTAATATTTCTAATGACTAGTTTTGCTTTTAGAGCAATCCCTTTGAATTTCTGGAAAGTACAAGCCTTCCCTCACCTACCTTGTCATGCACTGTGAACATAAATGCTGCTTAAAAGTTCTGTCAAAGTATTACTATTACATGTTCTCAGACACTGAAAATAATACAATTCAATACCAAAAAAGAAAAGGTAAATCAAGAAATACCTTTTTGATACTTGACAATATTTTCTTTGCTGCTTCCTCATTTATTTCACCAGAAGAATTGTAAAAGCTGTAAAAGCCAAAATTAAAGGCACTTCAAATAAGATAAAAATACAAATGATTTTATTAGCACTTCTAATTTTAGTTATAACCCAACTACCCTACTTGCCTATCACATGTAGTTCAAAAATAAATAGTGGAGAAGTTCTCAAATTAACAGACTTAATGTGGTAGAAATGACATTCATAAGCATGAAAAAGGAAAAGGAATGGAGAACCTTCAAGAGGTAATTTTGAGCATCACATTTTTTTTAACCTAAAACAAAACGAATTATCCACTATATACAGGTGTTTGTAAATTCATATAGCCAGTACACAATTCATTCACAATTTACTTATTAAAACTTTTTACAATATTGATACATACAAAAAGAATATGTAATATGAGTAATGAAGCACAGTAACAAAAAGACAATATTGATTGCTAATTCCAAGGGCTATACTTTACCAAATTTAGAGAAATGCTTTAGGAGTTGATTGGTTTTTGTTTTTGTTTTTTGGGGGAACAGGTACTGGTTTAGTTTAGTGGTCTCTGTTCTGTAGTTGGAATGCATGGAGAATTGCAAGATAATTCTACAAGATTCTAAAGTGTTTACTTGTAGCTTTCTTTCCCTTCCAATAATAGGGATTGCAAATAGTATTTTCCTCCATTTAACATTCACTGAGATCAACAATATTCTTTTCTATGATGGTGCAATATGTGTTATGCAAAGCCATTTACAAATAATATTCACTGTAATAGGCTTTTACTGGTAAATCTAATTTGTATACTGATAAAATATTTAGTTATATAAAACTGAAAAGATACACCCTAACAGGCAATATATTTTTTCTTTTTCACTTACAAAGAGTTACATTGAAAGTTTCCCATCAAAAAATTTTAATGGGAAAATAGTGTTCTATCTATCAAAAGGGAATATTCAAGCAAATCAAACAAATTTCTCCAATTTACCTACTCCTTAATTCAACATGAATAATCTAAATACAAGAGTTTATTCCTATATTTCTCAATGGTGGTCTACTTCTGAGCTTCTCAAATTGGGGCATAAGACAATAAACCAGGGTGTATAAGAAATAACAAGATAACATGTACATCTTCTGTGTAAGCAAGGACTACATGAAGTTTCTGGGAAAGGGACATTCTTATGCAGAAAGATATATTATGCAGAATTCATGTTAAACTGCATAATTTTTAAAAAGTGACTAAGTTTTAGGCTTCAATGGGCCATGTTCCAGGCACTCACCCAAGATTCCTGAGTTAAGGGTATCAGTGCATTTCAGTGGAAAACTTTGAGAAGCAACATATGAGAGCACAATTGTCAAGCTTTTCCTGTGCAGGGCCAGGCAGTAAACACTCTGGGCTGTGTTGGAGACAAAGTCTCTGTTGCATATTCCTCTGTTCTTTTTTCTTTTTTAAACAACCCTTAACACATTAACTATTCATTGATGGGGGCCATATAAGAACAGGCAGTGGGCCATGCTTTGCCACCCTCTTAAAAGTAGAACATAAAACTGGGTGGTAGAGTTTATTCAACTTGGACTCCAAGAAGTATGGTATCAGAAGACTTTGTTTTTAATATGTTCACCTATATTATTTAAAACATGATAGAAACAACAATGGTATGCTGTTAGATTAGAACTCAAAAAACCCTGCTTCTTCTACCTACCATTACAAAGTCTGTGGCACTGGTTAGATCATGAATATGTTAGGCACATTACTTTGTTGTTAAGGGAAAATGAAATGTGTAGTTAACTTTTTTGAATGACAGCTTTTTCTGGTAGGGTCTCCTCATGTCTCTCCCCCATCGGCTCCCCCCAGTGTCATACAGCTGAAAGGCTGAGGCATGGGTTTCTCACCCCTGGATCAGACTGAATCCTCAGCTTAAAAGACTCCTGCTAAGTTTTGTCTACTTAAGGCAGTTGCCAGAAAATACTGAATCACATTTTTTCCCACTCTCCTGTCTTAATATTTTGCTGGTCCAGAGTCTCTCAAGGAAGTATTTTTATGAGTCTCCACCAAGAATCCCTCAATCATTCAACAAATATTTTTATCTATCCATAAGGCACTACAGGAGCTGTGTTCCTCTTTCTGGAACAGCAGTTTCAGACCACATAAAGCCTTTATTTCTGTCATCCCTTGCCTGGATCTTTCTCATCTTAACCATATCCTCCACGGCAATGCTTACACAACCTTAGTGATGTGTACATATGGTGTGACTGTATGATAGTAATGCTAATTTTTCATGTACAATTTATATAAATCATAAAGCTGTTTCACAAAAACCATATCATGTTGTGGTTACAGACATTCGCTTTATGAAAATTCATTTATTTGTGTACTTATTCTGTATGTATGTTATACCTCCATAAAAAGGTTTTAAAAATATAATCTCTTAGGGCTAACAGTACTACCATCTGTAGGATTGACAGTGTAAGTTTTTACCCTAGAAAAGCAATAGGAAGCAGGTTAGATAAAGAACCTAACCAGTTAACAGACAAAAGACAACATTTAAATATACAGTGAGGAAACGTGATAAACTGGAATAAAAGGGCAGAAAAAAGGGCTGCCGTTGATGTATGAGAATGTGTTACTGAGTTTATAATATGCAATGAGGTGACTGGCGTGAGAAGGAAATGGAATCCTCAAGGTAAACTGGTACCTGGGAGAGGCAGTGGACACCAGCTAAAGCAAGCATATAAATACAGAGAAAGAACTATTAGCCAGGGCTGAAGTGAACAAGTGAATTTTCAGGTATTTAAAAAAAAGTTTTCATTTTAATCAGTACCACCATGCATATAACTGGTAACTAAGATATCGTTAGTTTTAAAAATTACTGCAACTTGCAGAGAGTAATTTTCACAATGGATCTACTTGCTCTTACTACTCACCTAAAAAGCTGATAGCATGGAATGTATTTCTGAATATCTGGAAAAAAAGAATTTTTAGTTATGATTATATTAATTATCACCCGAATAACATGTACTAAGCACTTCATGTCAGGAAGTACTTCACCATTATCTGATTTAATTCTCATGGCAAACTTGAAATAGATGTTATCATTCCCTTCGCTTTAAAGGTGAAGTAATAGGTAGATTGATTAAGCTGCTCAGCCAAGCCAGCAGTGGGGCCAAAATTCAAACCAGTGCCTCAGTCTTAACTAGAATTCCATATTCCTTCTACATAGGTTTAGTAATGAGAACACGAAAGATAAATGAAAAGTTACTATATTTTCATGGAGTCCCCAAAAAAGGTTATGTTCTAATTTTATTCAATTGATAAAAACAGCTGTTAAAAAGGATTATCTCTTGTTATTTCGAGTAGTTGTTTCACAGAGGGCTGACTTGTCAGTGTTAGCTGCAGACTGAAAAAAAAAAACCCAACCTCTTCTGGAGGTGAGTTACTCTCTTGCCAATAGAAATACATCTGCATTCTGGTAGCTGTATATGCTGTGTAAAACAGATTAAACTGTATTGTGTGAAACATCATTTCAAATCTTGTAAGTACCAAGATGAACAAGGTGTTTCCTCTTACATTCCAAACCTTCAGATCTCTCAAGATTCAGTAGGGTACAGTAACAGGAGTGAAACATCCCCATCTGATAACACAGACACTTATCAAGAGAACACAAGTTCTTCTGGGCATCCCACTTTCAAGTGTTCTTTGGACAAGAATCAAATTTTACTGGACAGCATTTACCAGATCACTGTAACGGTAATCACCAGTTTCAGAGCTCCTGTAAAATGTCTTATTGGTGCGTCTCTTCCTTGGAGAAATCCTAGACAGATTACTAGGAAGTTTGTTAGTCACCTAAATCAAAGACAGTTTGATTATGGAGAATTTGTGAATCTTCAGCTAGATGAGGACATCTAGGATCAAACTGCTGTTGAAGAATCATTTCTAGTAAATACCTGAAGGCTACAGACATCTCTGCATCTTTGTATCTGCGAGCACCATCTTTAAGGAGAAAATCTCATGAAGTCACCATTTCAATAACTTGACTATGTATATTAATAAAAGTAATTCAGTCTATTAAAAAGAAGGAAAAGCGGTCATCCTCTTTAGATATTTTTCTTTTAGCAAATGATTGTTAGCCTCAGGTAAATCCTGCCTGAGAAAACACCGGAAATAGTCTTTATAACTGATAGCCAGCCAGATATACTCTAATGTAAATAGGGAAAATATAAAAACGATGAGGATCTCATTAGTTAAAGCAATGTAGTAATTGTAATTCTGAGATTTTTGCCTGTTAGACATCTGTTTTAAAGTAATCCAACATTTTAAAATATGTGAGCAAATATGTAAGTGTTCCTACAGCACTTGCCTGAAACCTCAAAGCTTAGCTTTGTTCCAGGAACAATGAAGTTGTTCAATATATGGCTGCTTAATTAAATCTTCAAAATATATTAGATACTTTGGGTGGCAGGCCAATTACAACTCAGAAAAAAAATGCCCTAAGGGCTTGCTTTTAATTATATCTCAGCAGAAAAAAAAAACATTAAGAAAGTAAAATCGCAAACTGTATAAACACGTGTAACGTATGACAAAGGCCAATTCCCTTAAGTTATAATACGGTATTACAAATCAATAAGAAAAAACCTAACACCCCAGTAGAAACAGTCAAAGCATGGAACACACCTATCCTTTTCAAAGGGAAAGGGCCCCCCAAAAATTCAAATCATAAACAATATAATTTTTAATCAAGAAATGCAAATTAAGATATTTTTTCTTATAAAATTGACAAAGATTAAAAGATTTGATAATACCTAGTGGTGACAAGAGTATGGGGATGTAGGCACTTTTACATATTATAGAGTAGTCTCAGATGGCATGATTTTTCCAAAAGGCAGTGGTCTACTGATAACAATTTTACTCTCAGACATACTCAAAAACACAAAGATATATGCACTAAATAATATTCATTGTTATATTGTTTTGTATTAACAAAAAATTCATAGCTGGTTAAATAAATTATAGTACATTCATACAGTGGAAATATGAAGCCATTAGAATGAATGACAAACTATACACATTGATACTATTTTGCACTAATGATATAGTGGAGATATACATCATATATAGTATGATCCCCACTGTGTAAATAAAAGTATGTACACATTTATATATGTGTATATTATGTGTATTGTGAATGAGTAAAAAAAATATGAAATCAACAATGGTTACCATGGGAGACTCTAATATGAATTTAAATGTACTTCATATACTTTACACATATATACTACATTTACATACGTACATGAACTAATACGCACATATAAGTTTACATATATAGTTTAATTTTTAACCTTATAAAATGGCAGATGAAAGAATACATACACAAAGAATACATACACTATGAGTATAAAGGACATAATCTTTCTGGAAAGCAATTTGCTAATACAGATCAAGAACCTTAAAAATGTTCATTCCCTTTGAACAGTGAACCATTAAACATGAACGATTAAAATAAAATGAATGCAAGAGACTGTCAGTACTACTATTCACAGAAGATTGATCTGTGATAGATGCAGAATAATATGTACATACAAAGATGTTCATTGTAGTATAACTTATGATAATGAAAAATTGGAAAACCTTGGTTATAATTTATTTATTTAATGGACTGAAGTCACATAGAACTATAAGAATAAGTGAGGCCACAGAGAATACAATGCAGGTATGAAAAACCCTTACAGGACTATTTAACATGGGAATATAGTCACAACACAGTATGATGTCATGATGCCAATTTTTTAATAACATACACCACCAGTTTTGTTTTAAAAAATATGCCATGTATGTTAGATAATCAGAAAACTCTATATATTTTAAAGCTCCCTCCCCTTTTCCCTTGTTTTCCTGGAAGAACAGCTGCCACCAGTTGCAGCTGTTTCACCACCCACTCCTCAAACCCTCTGCAGCTGGGCCCTTTCCCCACCACACTCCAGAAATTACTTACGGTTTTTGTTATCTAACCACTGAGTTTTTTCAGTTCTCATCCTCTGACTTTTATGCAGCATTTAACACTTTTGGCCAAAATGTTTTATCTTTTTTCTTAATGTTGCTTACTGGTTCCTTCCCCTTTTGCTCAGCCACCTTCTTGCGACTTAAATATATGACAGTGCCATTTTCATCCTTGATATTTCTTCACAGTAATCTTACCTCTTCCTATGTCCCATACTGTTTTTTTTCCTTTAGGCCAGGGCCATAATATTAATTGAGAAACAAGTGCAATATATTCTTTTGAAATACATTTTTGTGTCTATTTTTTTAACTGTTGAAAAAGCAATTTATGTTGATCCTTTTAAGCATATTACTATTCAAAACAGGAGACACAGAAATAAGTAAGTGACTCACCAATTGTATAAATTACTTCAACATCATCCATTTGGGAATCCGTAATGCTATTCTTGGCTTCGCCTTTCACTTCCCCAAGGAGAAAACCTTCCTATGAGGACAAAAATACACAGTATATGGAATACACTGTCAGAATTACCAGTCACTTACCTTACCACTAATTCCCAAATATTTTACAATGTAAGCAAGTGTGTGCTACCAGCTGAGAGGCACATGAAACAAGGACCAGGCGCACTTCCAGTTTAGTTGGGAAACATGAACCATTAAAATAAAATGAATGCAAGAGACTGTAAGTACTGCTGTACTTGCTTTAGCACACTTGGACTGTAAAAGGTTTAAAGCCAGAAAGGAGCACACAGAGTTTAAGGAACAAGGAGCAGAGCCTGGTCTTTGGAAGAGAAGGCTCCCACTTGTAAGGAAATCATAGATAGGAATAGCCCCAGTAATGGAACATCCCTAATGACTAGCCATGGACTCTCTGGTTAACGGCATGTGCTTCTGGGAACCAATGGAGGCCTCTGAGCTATGAAACGACACAATGATCTGTTTTTAGATTAAAAGTTGGGCAATATATTCATTATCAGAGTCTACTTTCTAAAAGGAGAACCATGGGCCCCGGTCCTCTTAAAAATGCAGGCATTTTGCCTCAAGCAGTAGCATTTCTTTGAACTTTGGAGAATTCAGTTATTTCTCTTGGCACATCTAAAGACCCAATGTGCCTGACAGAAAATGTAGATTTTTATAATTAGTTAAGACTGCTTTTTTCTTTTTTCATTTCATTAACAGAAGAGCACAAAAGGAATAGTTTCCACAATGTGAGTCTTTACTGGAATCAAGGGGGAACAATCCACAACTCTAGTATTCCAGACAAACCCCAGGAAAGAAAGCAGGGACAGTGCAAGTCTAACTACCCAGAAAAGCATCATTTTAAAGATTTTAGGAAAAAGATCTAACAAGGGCCTAACACTGTGGTACTTGCAAGGGCTAATCCTTTTTAAGCTACAGAGGACTTAAGGACCCATTCTGTTTATATTTACCCGAAGAAATTCCATAATGCTCAGAGCCACACACATTTTACATCATCATATATTTGCTCTTGTTAATTTACAAGGTCATTTAAAATTGTATACATGAACGATACCAATTCCGAAAAATGATTCTTGTTAAGACAGACCTTACAGTGCACAAAATGTTGTCGTAATTACCAGCCTTTGTTGTTATGTATTCTCTGAACTATATTAGTAAGTTACTAAGCACTTACTTGAAGACACTACTTCTCTGGTTCAAAGTTTTACGGTGTTTTAAATTTTTTATGTTTTAAAAAAAATAGGCACAATACTGTATTTTAAGAAACTACTTCACCAAATTTCATCTGGAGATTTCTGAACCTATGTAAAAGTATGAAATGAGCATTTAAATATCTAAAATGAGGATAAACTTAAATATTTAAATTATAACTCGACGCACCAGAAAAGAAACTAGCCGAGGCCTTACAATTTAACAAACTTGATACCAATGCAAACAAGTCTGCCATCCGATATACCAAATGAAGCTTCTTTACCCACTAAGATTTACCCCCAAACTGCCACTGGATGCATCATCCTACCATTTCAACAAACATGCACAGTAGCTGCTGTGCATGAAAAAATTAGGATGTCTTGGAAAACCACTGCCTGTAGTAGGAGCAACAAAGTTTACCGGCAACCTTCCCAGCGGTGGCGGCAGAACGCTGTGAACTTCCCATCCACTCACAGCCAAGTTTAACCAGAAAGGGTGTGTGTATGTGTGTGGGGGGGGGTGGGGGGTGTTGAAACAGAGACGTCGGGGCACGGAAATCAACCCTGCGACAAGAGGCGGGCTAATCCTTTCACGACCGGCGGGGGCGGCGCCCGCAGGCGGCCCGGGAGCCGAGGCTACAGACCCGAGCGCACCGAGCCGGCGCTGCGGCGTCGGGCAGCTCGCGGGCGGGGATCCGGGCAATGGGGCGAAAGGGCGCCCGCGCGCAGGGCCTCTTCCGAGGCGACGCCCATCCCGCCCCGCCCCTCGGCTCACCGTGTCCGAATCGGTGTTGAAGTGCTGGAAGGCGAGCGCGCCGAGCACAAAGCCGGACAGCACCGCCGACGTGCTCTCGCCCTCCATGCTTCCGCCGCCGCGACGGCGAGGCGGGCCTGAGCCAGGAGGCGGGGCCGGCGCCGGCGCACAGAGCGGGAGGGGGAGCGCGGGCGCCCTCTGGTGGGGCGAACGCGGCGGGCCGGCGCTCAACTTCGCGGCGCGCTCGCGGTCCCACTTGGCTTCCGTTGGAAACCTCCGCAGAGGGCTTCGAGTGTGTTTGGGTGGCCAGCTGCTGCTGAGGGGCAGGGGCATATATATACAAAGCTATCAAAATGAACACTGCTGACAGAATAGAAGCATTGCTTTGTGACACTATCACAATAGAAAAGCCACGTTTATGGTTTTCAAAATGCATGATACTGCCCTTCACCCATTGAAACTTCTACAACAGTAATACCCGTTTCAGAGAGTGTTCTTTTCTAGAACTCTCCAGCGATGCTCTGCCGCGTGCGCAGGTGTGTGTGTGTGTGTGTGTGTGTATCCGTGTGTGGGGGGGAGGGTGGGGTGGGAATGGGGTCGGTGTGGGGATGGAGGTGGAGGTTCTTTGAGTGTTTTCTTGCTTTTAGAAAATCCAGGTCTCAGGTTAATTTAAAGAATACACAAATTTTTAGCATCGTTCCTACAGTTGAATGACAGGTATACCCATGTTGGGTTAAATTATTTGATATAAATTAAGTGGTGTGAGAAGATCAAGGCTTGACGATTTTCCACACACCATATGTAAAGTGACGATTTTTAAATGATTAAAAGCCAGCAAAATTAGTATCGCACATTTCTGGGTTTTGTTGCGCTGAGTTTTGTGTGTTTGGTTAAGCAACACAGTGAAGACAGGGTGTATAGAATTAATAATAATGTTTAGCCCCGAAAACTAAGTTTCTTGCCTTCATTTCAGCAAAATCACTGTTGATATGAAAAGATTTTCAAGTAATTTATGCTTTATGGATAGTAACAATCTAAAAGATTAAAAAGATAAAATATAATACTATTCCAAGAGACCAGAAATAAACCCTCACGTATAAGGACAAACAATTTTGACAAGAAGGGGAAAGGACAGTCTTTTCAATTAACGCAAAAGAATGAAGCTAGGCCCTTATCTTACACCATATACAATTAGTTCGAAATGGATCAAAGTCCTAAACATAAGGCCTAAAACTATAAATCTCTTAGAAGAAAATATAGGGGGGAAGCTTTGTGGCATTTGATTTGATAATGATTTTGGGGATGTGACAGCAAGCAAGGCACAGACAATAAAGGAAAAAAAGACAAATGCCACTTTTATCCGATTAAAAACTTTTACCCATGAAAGGATAATATCAAGAGAATGAAAAGGCAACCCACAGAAAGGGAGAAATATTTGCAAGCCATATAGCCGATAAGGGATTAATACACAAAATATATATAAAGAACTGCAACTCAACAGCAAATAGAAAAACCACCCAATGAAAAAATGAGCAAAGGGTTGAATATACAGTTCTCCAAAGAAAATATGCAGAGAGCCAATAAGCACATGAAAAAATATTTTTAAATCACTAATCATTAGGGAGATGCAAACAAAACCACAATTTGGATACCGTGTCACACGTATAATAAGAAATACATTTGGTCTTTGTACTCGCTTCCAGGAACAGTGCCCCTAATACCACCCTTGGAGTCTCCTGAGACGACTTAAGGATGGGAACTCTAGTTGCCACAGAAACCAAACCGTGATCAGAGGATTAAAGACAGCCTCCCTCCTGACCTTCTAGGTGAGAGGGACTGGAGATCGAATTCAATCACCAGTGGCCAATGATTTAATCAATGATGCCTAAGTAATGAAACCTCCATTACGACCCGTAAATGATGGGCTCCATGAGCAAAATCAAGCAACTGTGCCAGAAGTCTTACATGCGGTCCCAGCTTCCCCATGGGTGTTACAGAGGCTAATAAAGACATCAAACTAGTAAACAAGATTATTGTAACCTAAGACAACAACCTGCTTTTTTGTCTAGCATGACTTCCCTGTTCTCACTCCCTTCTGCCTATAAAAGCCTTTCAGTTTGTGCTGGTCCCTGGAGCTCCTTTCTGTCTGCTTGACTGGATGCTGCCCTACTCATGAGTTGTTGCATAAAGCTATTAAAGTCTTTAAAATTTGCTCAGTTGAATGTTGTTTTTTTAACAATATTACACCTGACTGGGGAGCACGGGTCCCTACCTAATATGAAAACCCAAAACCTTTGAATTAAAAACCAAGGCTTTTAATTTTATCATCAAATTGTCCTACAATAAATATGATGTGCAATTCTGTAAGAAATGAGTGCCTTGAAATAAATCAACTATCACTAAATAGAATCTTTGCCACTATTGTAAAGATTTTTCTGTTAGGTAGTTTCAATTGATGCAGTTTGTACTTCTTTGCTTGCTCATGAAGCTGAGACATGTTTTTTGGCCATTTGTGTTTGTTCTCTGGTGAATTACATCAATAGTGGCCCCTTTTCTATTGCTTTTTATATCTTATTGATTTTAAAGTGTTCATATGTTTGTCAAATACTGAAAATAATTTTTCCGAGATTTTTTTTACTCTTAATCATGCTCAAGATAATTTTTTTAATACAGAAGCTTTAAAATTTTGTATTTAAAGTTTTCACGAATGTCCTCTCATCTAAGGTATCATGTTTATGAAGACTTTCCCATCTTATGATTAATAACCATTATTCTTGAATAGGAGGCAATTAGTAATTAAGACTAATGGACTAATGCCATTAACCAAATGGAACCGTAACAAAGATCACTTATTAAAAGTCTAAACACTGGATTCAGATACGCAATAGAATTGTTTCAGACTTTTTAAAAGTGATCATTTGTTCCTTTCTTTACTCAAAGGAGCTAGTCTCCCTGGAGACATTTTTAAGAGCTTATTTTAATGGCTGGGGCAGAAAATATAAGATGAGCCTGGAACATTTTTTTGGTACCAGAAAATACAAATGGGCTCAAAGAGTGATGTAAACATGCCAACCTGACAGAAATCAGGTGGAAAGAGCTGATACAGACAAAATTGGGGGCTATTTAAGTACCAAAATAAGAATCTTTGAATCATACTGGTATAAATGAGGTAAGAGAAAGCATCTCCTTACAGTTGAATACCACCTAATAAATGTAGAAGGAAACGTGAATTTAGAAAATCCCTTTTAGCAACTATCACCATCATAGTAATCGATATAGGCGATGGATACTAAAACCAGTGGGTAAAGTTTGCGTAACAGGCCTTTTATATAGTCTCCAACTATCTCCCCAAAAGATGCTTATGAATGACAGGAGGAAAAAGAACTTTACCAACACCACCTTAGCCAAATAAAGAGACAAGCATCGCATCAGATACCTCCTGATATGATGATCTGAGAAGATGATATCAGCTCTGCGATATTCTTGCTAAAAGTGCATAAACTGAATTTTCTCATATGGAAACATCACACAAACCAAGTTGAAGGACATTTATAAACTGTTGACCTGTGCTCTTTGCAAATGTCAATGGCGTGAAACCCAAAGGTTGAGAAACTGTTTCCAGATTAGAGAAAACTAAAGAAAGAGGACACTGGAATGCTATGGAGGAATAACCCACATTACAGGGACAAATCGGTTCAAACAATACAGAAGCATTGGTGAAAAGAGTTTTGCCTGGTCTTACTTTGCCATATCATAATTTGCATACGATAAACCAGGAAAACCTGAAAAATAGAGCAACTCTGGAATCTCTAAGAACTATTTTGAAAATGTACTAGTAGATTACCCATTAATAACCCAAACTGCAAAGCTTTGAACATATTTGAACAATAGTTTGTAAATTCTCTGGGCAGATTGAAACTTTTCCTTGCCTGCTTTACATTTTGCTAAAAAAAAGTATGGATTTTATTTTTCCAACCTGGGGAAGTCCTTTAATATGCTCTATTAATTAAAACAAAACAAAACAAAACCCAAACCTCATTTTACAGGTGAAATGCTTAAAGAGCTCTGCAAGATACTCTTATGAACCAGAAATGTCATTGGTCTATATCCCCAAACTCTGAGTAAGTAAAATGAGGTAACTTATTATAAAATCAGAATAGTCTAAATTTCCTAAAAAGCATAATCTCCCTTCACCTAAAGTGTACCCCAGCATAATGATAATGCAATCTTTACCTCAAAATCCCCATAAACTCTCACCATATGGAGTTTTTTATAGGACGGTTCATGAAGTGTTGCTTGACTCCTACTATACACGAGAGTCCTCCTTGGTATATTTCAATATTGTCAAATATTTTCAAAGTATGATTTACACAGGATTTGCCCAAGAGGTATGAGATACATTTCCTAAAGGAACATTATCTTACACACCCCTTCTTGATGTACCACCAGGAGATATAAGAAGATACACCAATGGAAGTTAACCTTAGAACATAATAGAAAGGAACTTTTCAAATCTTAAATGTGTTTCCTGAGCCCCAGTGCATACTCTTGCGGGAATATGCTTCCCAGCTGTATTACTTTGTTAGGGTTAGCATAACAAAAATCACAGAATGGGTAGCTTAAATAACAGAAATGTATGTCTCACAGTTCTGGAGGCTAGACGTCCAAGATCAAGGCCAGAAGGATTGTCTTTTGCTGAGTCCTCTTTCCTTGGCTTGCGGATGACCACCTTCTCACTGTGTCCTCAAGGCGTCTTCCTCTGTGCATGAGCATCCTTGGTCTCTTTTCGTGTATCCAAATTTCCTCTTCTTATAAGGGCATCAGTCATTGGATTAGGGCCCACCCTAATGACTTCATTTTGACTTAATCACCTATTTAAAGACCTACCTCCACATATAATCACAGTCTGAGGTACTGTTGGTTAGGGCTTCGCGTCTAGGATCCCAGGTATCTAGATCCACTGGGGAGCTGATCCCGAGGCTCATTAAATGTTCTGCATGCAAAGGACTTCCAGAAGTAGAAAGTGATTTGCAAACATTTTATGTATCAAGAAGATGGCATTGGGTATTGTCAAAGGTAAGCAAAGCTGGAAGTTAAGTGGTGAAACAGATTTAATTTAGTAACTTCTGCCATTGGGGAAAGAGGTGAGGTCCATTCCAATTTGCTGCAGAGGTGACTGAACATTTTAAAGAGAGAATGAAGAAATAGGAGGGAGAGTGAATGAGGGCTTGAGCAGAGTCAGGGAAGTGACAATTTTTCAGCGGCTTAAGGGAGCTGGGCAGTGTAAAATGAGTAGACCATCTATGTCTTCTAAATGGCACTTATCAAAATAGGCTTTTACCCTCCCCAAAAGATTGGGAGAAAGAGACCCTATCCTTCCTTCCTGATGATGACATTTCAAAGGAGCGACTTTCAGTTCCTAGAGAAATACATTCCAGAGTTGTAGGAAAGATGAATATATCTCAAAGGAACGGAATGATTTACAATTGTAAGCACTTTTGAGTAAAGGTTCTTAGAAAGAGGTCACAGGGTGGGGGGGGGTGCTATCATCAGATATTGGAAGAAGAAATAGCAAATTCTTTTGACAGCTGTACTTTTTTCTAGACAGGAATGCAACTGGGGGATGGATTGCCCCAGAGAAGGGCCTTAGACTCCTAGAAGCTGTGTTGAAGCTTAGTGAGTGAAGTTACTGATTGCAGAGGTTTGAATGGATGTTCATGGAGCTTTTGCAGGTCTCAAAGGTTTTAGTCAATTAAATCCTTATAATCCACAGATGCAATGTCATAAAATTGGAATTCCATTTCTGGGAACCCATTTCATACTACAAAGATATCAAAACTAATGATTAAATGAAGTAGGAAGAAAACAAGTGCAAATCTTTGCTTTTATAACATGACTTAACTGAAGACAATGTATAATTCACAGCCATAGAAAATGTATTGAAAAACTTAACCATGTGAGGAATACTGGTAAGAGGTCCCACATCAGTGACTCCCAAACCAGAATCTTAGTAATCACCTGAGATTTATATTTATTGTATTATATTTAGATTTTGTTTATTATTTTAAAATCACATATGCCATCATATGATACAAATTTTACCAGGTAGGTATGTAGTAGTATTTCTGTCGCCCAGCCCCCCAGTACCCTTTGAGTAACTTTTAAAAGTTGCTTCCTAGAATTCAGGACAAAGCTAATATATTAGAATCAGAGATGAAGCCCAGGCATTGGCATTTCTGAAAAAGGTGATTCTGAAGGTATTCAGGTTTGTAAAGCAGCATTTTACAGGAGAGTATAAAATAAGTGCTTTTTTTATCCACTTTTAGAGATGAAGAAACCGAAGTTACCTCATATGTTGAGCCCCTACTCCGTATGACTGGTGTTCTAAAAAGAATGCCATGTAAAGAGACAGATGTGCACACAGAGAGAACGCCATGTGAACACGGAGGCAGAGGGGCTTCCTACAAGCCAAGGAACGGAACGCCAGATGGCAGGGAAACCACCAGAAGCTAGGAAAGGAGGTACAGAACGGATTCCCCTCCCTCTGGCCCTCAGAAAAACTAACTGTGCCCTGCTGAGTTCAGGCTTTCATCCTCCAGGCTGTGAGACAATGAATTTATGTTGTTTAAGCCACCCAAGTTGTGGTACTTTGTTAAGGCCTTAGCAAATTAATAAATTTCCTAAAACAGCAGACTGCTTTGCTTCTTAGAAGCCTCCCTAAGTCACCTTATTTTCTCACTGCCCTAAACCACAGTCTTTTCTCCACTCCCCACCAAGATCATGCTCTTTCTCCACTGAACTTCATTTTCATATAACCTGGTTTCAGTCTGTTTGGGCTGCTATAACAAAAAAAAACCCATGAACTAGGTGGATTATTAACAATGAACATTTATTTCTCACAGTTCTGGCATGGCGCTGGCTGATTTGGTGTTTAGCGAGGGCTTCTTGCTGTAACTTCACGTGGTAGCCAGCTTTCTGAAGTCTCTTCTTTAAGGGCATTAATCCCAATCTTGACGGCTCTGCTCTCGTGATTTAATCAGTTCCCAAAGGCTCCCCACCCACCTATTAATGCCATCAGGGTTTAGGATTTCAAAATATGAATTTTCAGGGGAACAAAGCATTCAGACGGTAGCAATCCCTTCCACGTCTTCTTCTTATTTTTACAAATCTAAATCCCTCTCCATTGTAAAAAGTTATTTTTACTTCTACAGAATTTGGAAAACCATTAGCAACTATTTTGCTAGAATGTGAGCTTCATGTTGGTAGAGATTATTAATCTGTCCCTGTCTACCCCCACTTTATTTTCAATCCCTAGAATAGTGCCTAGGTCAAAGTTGACAATACATATATGTGGGATGAATTAATTTTGGTTCTTAACTATTGACTAATGGACGGAGGTGTTTCTTGTTTTTGTTTTTTGTTTTTTCTTTCCTCAGTAATATTCTAAATTCTTGGAGGGCAGGAATCCCACCTTATACTTTCTTTGTGTTAATGAATTCACAACTACTGAATATCTGACTTTAAATCAGGTGCCATGCTATCTACCAAAAGTCCACTGAAAAACAAAATAGAAGTAGTTAGTGTTGGCCCTGTGGAATTTATAATTTAGGTGGAGACAGAAACATTAAAGACCTAATCTTTTACGTGAGGGCCTAATTGCATAATTATGATAAGTGCTTATCAGGAAAAATACAGAAAGCTAGGTGCAAGGATAACTGAGGTACCTACCCCTGGTACTGTTGGGATCAGGGGAAGCCTTCTCAAGGACCTAAATGCTTGGGAAGAGAACAGGTGGCAAAAAAGCCGGTGCCCTGCTACATGGAAGCCCTGATCCAAACTTGGGGAATGGTTACCTGAACTGAGAATGAAAACAAATGTATTTTGGAATCTTATCTGGGCTCAACTGTGGCTGTTCCTTTGTTCTGGGAAATCGCCTGAACAAATCCTTTAATTATAAAAATGTAAAGTAAGTACTTACTCTTTGTTTTTAAGAGAAACTGAAGGAGTAAGAAAAATGTAGATGTTTTAGACGTGAATCTTAATCAGTGCTATATTTGGACTCTGAATAGTTGTATATAGTTGGTTGACCTTAAAAATAAAAGTCTGTTATTTTGTTAGCAAAGATAAATTTATTCAGAAATAGCAGAGGATTAAAATTTGGGACAAGCAGGCTATTGCAAAAACCAAAGGCAAGTCCAACAAAGGAGAGGAATGTTATTTTTTTAATTGCTTTAAAAAATTATTTATTTATTTATTATTAAAGTATCATTGATATACAATTGTATGTTGGTTTCAAATACACAACACAATGGTTCAACAGTTACCCGTATTATTAAGCCCTCACCCCCTCTTAGGGCAATCACCATCTATCTACGTAGTAAGATGTTACAGAATCATTAACTGCAGAGAGGAATGTTATCTTTGTGGAGAAGAAGGAGGAAGTTGGAGGCGTTGTTTTGAAGGCAGGTCCATTAGAGAAAAGCGGGAGCGCAGGGTGATGACGGTTTCTCCTTGGCTGAGTTGCTGGGATAGTTGATTTCTTGTGGAAGGTGCGATGTACATCTCTTCCTGTCAGGGTTTGCAACTGATGATTCCTTCGTGTTGATTCCTCAGTTGGGGGCTTGCTGAGAGAGCTTACTGTAGTTGGGGTGCAGTGCTATGGTGCAAGAGCCCTTCCTGCTGGCTTCCCAAGTCCATTTTCACAAGCTGAGTCATTACTACACACTGAGACTCATTTGTACCTGTGGTAAGAAATATTTCTTGACTTTACTTATACCTAGAGTTCATGGCACTGCTTACCCTTGGGGAGGTGAGCCAAGAATTGCTTGCAGGAGATCCAGAGCTTTTGCCCCAGAGCCAAGGACCCGGTCCTTATTTTCTTCTACAGAAGACAGTGACTAGGAATAGACCGGGCTTGGCACAACCCAGTCTGTGCTGGATGGTTGATACCTTACATATGACTGTAAGACTGAATAAGCTAAAATTATGCTGATGCTTGCTTTCAAAATGACTGCTCCGATTGCAGAGCAGGAAATGGGTTGAAAGGGGAATGGTTTCAATCTAGGTTATTCTGTATATATGGACCATCTTATTTAATTTCTTCACATGCACTTCATATGCATTTAATTTTTCTTTACATATCCAAGATTTATCATAATATCCAGCAAACATGTAGGATGTCCTCCATATTTACTTACTGAATGGACTTTTTCATTAGGACACTACTAAAAAAGTCATAGAATATGGAGTAAGATTTCCTTGGATCACCAGAATTTGGAAAGAACATCCTTTCATAATGAAAATAATGTATATGTGTATTTATTTGTTCATCATTTATTTTCTTGATGACTTGTTCTTTTTTCCAAAAATAATTTAAAGGGATGAATGAAACTATGCATAATGAGTCATTTGTAGTAAGGAAACCCCATCAGAAAAAAACTGGCAAGTGCGTTGTTGAAGAGATGTGAGGAACAGCCATGAAGGTGACTAGAGTAAATTTCCCAGAAGAATGAGTAGAATATGACTAACACGAGAGGAACCTGCGATGTCATGGACTATCAAGAAGCCCGTTTAAGGAAGGATGGCAGGCAGTCCAGGTGGAGTCAGGAAAGAGAGAAACCAGAGAGGCTGTCGTGGGTGGCTGTTGTGTCAGGGGGGCTGGGTGGTCTCCTTGCCCAGGAGAGGCATTGGATGGTGGTCACACAGCAGGGATCCATTCCACGTGTCTCCTGGCCTGGACAAAACAACCCTCGACACTATGCAGCTCTCTCATTTCTTTTGATTGTGAATTTGGCCTTCCATCCCTTTGACACAATGGAGGAGGAGGCACTATATTTTGAAGATGTTCTGGTTACTAGAAAAATACATACAGCACCACACATGGCACTTGGCATTCTGATTCATAGCTCAGTTCCCTGTGAATTTGATTATTATAAACTGGCTGCAAAGGCTTGACCAAATCAGTTTTGGTCTTAAAACCAAGGGTCATTTCAGTTACTTTGAATGGAGACGGCCACACTAAGGTAGCAGCAGGGTCCCGTTTTTGGTATTCTGCCTTGCCTGCCTGTCTCATAGGGATTTTTCAAGAGGAACTGTGGGGAAGTTGGGGTTCCTATGGCCAGGATCCTCACTGAACTTAAACCACCTGGTGATGTAACTGGCTTGTTGCTAGGCTACCGCTTCCACACCTTTAGGCAATAATCTATTATTGCGCTATATAGAGAGCTCGGCCCAGTGCTCTGGGCGGAGGCAGAGAGGCTAGTGCTCGACCTACCACCAGGAGAACAAGCCGGGTAATAAACCCTTTCACCCCAAAGAAGGTTTTGCTGTCAATTTCTTTGGTCACATTGAATCCATAGCGAACTTGCCTGGGGCTGAAACCCATTGGCCAGACAAGAACCTTCCTCATCAGGGTAGCTCACGTCCGGGCCGTCTGGGAGGTCTCTGTTGTGGAATTGTTTGCACAGCCTTGGCTTTAGGAGTGCTGGTGGCACTGGGTCATGGTATTTTCCAGGTAGGAGTCACAAGGAAAATGCCCTCCAGATACTTTTTTATAAAGCAGGTCCATAGGAAACTCTAAGAGGTTGAGACTTCAGTCAATAGTAAGCAAGCTGAGAGCCTCCTTACTTAATTAAACGCATATGTGTAGGTGAACCATTTGCTTTTTAAAGTCTTTAATAACAGACTCATAGGCTGGGATTTTCCTGGTTCCAAAGAACATTTTCTCTAGCTTTAAGTTCATCAGATTCAGAACCATATCACCATCTTCCTGGGGTGTGCAGACCAGAGAATTCCCAGATTTTTAGGATGGTATGTGTCTACTCTAATTTGAGAATACTGAATTTAAAGAGTACGTGACCACCACTCCCGGAGAACATGTGGACCCCCAAGAATATGTGTATGTGTTCCCCCATGGTTCCAGGGACTCCAGTTTGAGGAGCGCCGGGGAGGTGATTGTCTACCGTCCCTGTTCACTCGCGGACAGTTTATGTTGCGGTCCTGCCTGAAGTGTTGGCCTTCTAGTGAGAGCAATGCCCAATAGATTTAAGTGTATTTCAAAGGAAAAAAGTTTTTGTTGGTTATAGTAACAAAAAGAATAGTGGAAATAAAGTATACACTTGGCACGACTATTTGAAACTTTGCTCTAAACTCTGGTTTGATGAGGGGAATGTTTTTCCTCAAGACTCCAGGCAGGAGATACCAGGAGTTGACAAATAAAGAGTAATGGGTGAAGTGCCTCAAGTAACAGGAATGTGTTGTAACAGTCATTAAGGTGATTGAAGAGATTTTATCTTTAACAGAGGTCAGAGTACATTGAAGCTACTAATTAATCAGGTTGTTTTCTTTTTAATTGTTGTCAGCTAGTCGTTTTCTGCACAAAATGCAGAAGTGAACTTTAGCACTAATATATTACAGGGTGGCGACAGCAATCTGCTAAATAAAGGCAACTCTCAAGATTTGAAAAGGTTTTTAACTTATGAACTTATAGAATGAGAGACTACCAGACTAATCATGGGATAAATTTGACTCTTCTCTTTAATTATTAATCTACTTCTTTTTATGCTGCTTTTAGTGAAGAGAAAGCATGCCCCTAAATAATATTTAAAATGCCAGTGTTCATTTACCAGTTGTCCACATATATAATTCAGACCTTCATTCAGTTTTTAAAAATTTTTATTTTTAAAAGTTTTTTATTTTCCCTGAAGTGTGACTATTTTAAGGACAGAAGAGAAAATCAATCTCTATGACAAATTTTCCATTCATGAATGAATTTTGGTGTGTGATTGATTATACCGTTAGAGAATTAAAAATCCCCAAACCATGACTGGAACCACCAAATCACCCAGGCTCATCTACATGCATGTATGTGTGTGTGGAAGCGTGTAAATACACTGCAATGCTTTCGCCAGGGAGATGAGGACTTTGCCCACTCTCAGGTAAAGTCAGAAAGCTAGATACAGTATCAGCCTCAGAGCAAATTGTTGCTATTATCCAGAAACTTCAAATATGAACTCAATTAAAAAAATCTGTTAAAGATTTTAGTGGTTATGATAATGTAATGATTCTTCCAAAATTAGAGAACTATTTTGGGAAGGTTGATAAATTATGTCAAAGTGGGTATTACTGGGAATAAAGTGATTACAGCTGCTTGAGGAAGACGACCCTTCCCAAGAGAGAGGTTTCTTAATGAAACATTTGCCTGCATTTCACTACCCTCCAATTTTATTCTCCTCTGTCATTATCTCACTCCTGTTCCTCAGAGGTGCCGAACTGTATGGGCGGGGATGTGGGGGTGAGGGGGTGTCTTTGGTCTTAGTATTGTCTTGGGGACACTGGGCTTTTTTTAAAAAGAAAAAAGAAAAAGTAAGGAAGGAAAAAAGGAGGGAAGAAAGAAAGAAAGGAAGAAGGGAGGGGGGAGGGAACAAGGGAAAAGAAAGAAAGAAAAAAAAAAAAGAAAAAGAAAACATTTCTTTGTGGGATCCAGCTCTTAGGAATACTGACAATCTAAAGCTTTGGTAGTGATGAGATAATCAAACTTCTGGCAGAAGAAATTCGGATTAAACGGGGCTATCTACATTCAAATTCAAAAAACAACTAAAAGAGGCTGAGCAAGTAATTAAAATGAAGAAATAGACTGGGGTTGAGAAAAATCTGGTTTAAGTACTTTGGTACAACGTACATGTCATTTTCTTCTTAACTCTGTTGTACTGCAAGAAGTACATTAGTGCCTTGGTGATGAGAATAGACCATGAGCAGCGTGGAGACAGCGTACACTGGAGAGGTTACATCCTACAGGGAGCAAGCTCAGTGCTGGCTGAGTCCAAGAGAATCCAGACATTCTAATGTTAGTGCACATTTTAATATGTCAGTAAACAATTCAAATTTTCTAAAAAACATTGGATGGGTCCTTGCAAAGGCCCTCTAGTTTCTGACTGCTGATTTATATATAATCAGTGAATAAATGGATTGGGAAGAGGAAAGCCTAGGCTTTCTGGCCAGAGGCTTCTCTTCCCACTGTGTACACTCCTGGAAGCTGCATTCTTGCACTTTGGGACATCCCGTTCAATTTGGCAAGGGTACATTGAGTATATCACTATATCATAACAGTTTGCCTGGAGATGAAAAATTTCACCTCTAGTTCTCATACCACTTCTGAAGATTTGATGTAGTAGATTCAGATATTAGGTCCTGTAATGGTGGTCTCCAATCAGACTGTTGATTAGAATCAGTGGGGTCACAACCTATATCAGAGTTATGTTCTAAGTCCATCCAAAAAGAAAAGATTGGGGGTGTCAAAATCATGCTTCGAAAAGGTCCTTAGGAATGCTCCATCATGGAGACCAATAGACTACTTCTCACCAGGTAGTTTTCCACCAATATTGGAATAGATTCATTGCTTCTTGGGCTGAGCCCAGATGATGTAGTTGCTTGGATTTTAGGACTCAGCAGTTTGAAAATACGCAGTCTAGTTTTACACAAAAGAATCACACTCAGTGGGGGACTTTGAGAGACACCCTCTACCTGCCCCAGGAACTGAGCTCTTTAGAAGGAAAAACAGACTTGTATTCCCCACCTCAAAGAGCTCCCTGAGTGGAATGGCCACTATATCATCTTGCTCTTTTCATTTTTTTAGTCATATAATTTAACTCACATAGTTAGGCACAAGGTATGAGGCAACTCTACTGTAAATAATGTCCCCCATGCACTATTGTTTTTTGGTTGGAGAAATAATTTTATGTAGATCAGTAGTTCTCAAAGTACAGTCTAGGGACTCCTAGAGGGGCCTGACACCCTTTCAAGGGGTGCATGAAGTCACAATTATTTTTATAGTAATATTAAGATCCTATTTTCCCTTTTGTCTTCATTCTCTCTCACATGTGCCTGATGCTTGTTTTGATGCATGCACCTGGAAAGGCTACAGTCCTCAGTTTCTCAAACACTCATCTAGGTGTTGCTGTGAAGTTGCTTTACATGTGATTAAAGTATGTAGTCACTTGATGTTAAGTAAGGGAGCTCACCCTGGATAATGTGGGTGGGCCCGAGTGGTTCAGTTCAAATGCCTTAAAAGCAGAGCTGAGGCTTTTCTGAAGAAGTCCCATCTGTGGACAGCAGCTTCTCATGCCTGAGAGGTGCAGCCTGCCCTTCCTGGCAGCCTGTCCTGTGGGCTTCAGACTTGCCTGGCCAGCCCCCACAAAGCGTAAGTGATTCCTCCCAGTATATCTCTTAATGCATATCTCCCACTGTTTGCTTCTCTGGTTTAACTCCATTTTGGTAGCAGAAGTGCTTATAGAAGAAAAGAATTGTAAGGATGAGTTTTCTGGAGTTGATTTTCTAATCTGGTTAGATTTAAAGGCACTGCTGCCTCTGTTCTCGGGGTAACAAGGGCATTTGTGGTCCATGACATGATAGGATAAGAGACGCACAAATTACCCCTTGGAGGCTCCTGACCAATGCCAGTAGAAGGCAAGGTTCTGGGTGAGTGTATATTTGCTATTTCAGAACATTTTAGTCAAACTAAGGAGGTTGGCTGATTACTCCCAAATGTACTCCTGAGTAGGGACAGAAAAGTGTGAGCTCAGCACTTCAAATTCTTAGGTCAAGTTCCAAAGAAGTGACCTGAAAGCTTCTATATCTGCCCCAAAAGAAACCCTTGACTCCTGTAGTCATGGGGCATGATTGTTGAAAACCAAACTCACAGTCCCATCCTGTGAGCAGCCGGCTTATAATGTGAAGATGAAGGCATTAATCAGAAAGGAACGGGATCCTGAAAACCGGCATGGGGCTGTGTGGGCAGATCTTCAGGAAGCCGAGGACATTTTGCTGAGTTGTTTTTGCCAGGAGGTGGAGCTTTCTACTTCTGCCTATAGAAATTAGCCCTCCTTTGCCGGAGTCCAGCTCGAGTGAGTGCAGGAGTCCCTGAAGGATGGACGGCGTTGGCGACTGACGGAATGAATGAGGACACAGACACTAGCAAAAGCTGAGCCTGGCCTTTAATTAAAAGTAGCAGCTTGTTTATATACTCTTGGATTACATAAAGTAAAGTACAGTTATTAATCATTTAATTGATGCATAACATGGTTACATGAGTTTGGAAAATGAGATTAAATCATTTTGGCATGTCTTAGCAGTCTACTTGTTTCTAAGTAAGCTTTGTTCCTAGTTACTACAATCAGAAAACCTTACAAAGGTTAAGTAGGTGCCAGATTCTTGGTCTTTTTTACAGATGACTATTTAAAGTTTACTATTCTATTGTTTTTATGTAGGGTTCTTATTCTTTCATAGCTATACTCCCATTCTCCATCTCCGGTAGGAAAGAAAGAGGCTGTCTCCAAGAGGACATGATGACCTTTTGGCAGGCAGGGATAAATTTCATGGAGTGTGCCTCGGACCCATTTTCAGTAAGACTTACAATGGAGATTTTTCCGATCTGAAGTCAGGCAATGCCCTGTTCTTATTACTTTTATAATTTGCCAAGCTGTTCTCTGGCGCATTAGCCAGAGGGAACCACCTGTTCTTTGAACCCACCTATTTCCACATTCATCAAATATGCTATCTGGAGGCCATGTAGGGGTGGGGGAAGGGGAACTGGAACCCACTCAAACAATCTCCATATATTATAACTCGATACTTGTTTCCAATATCTTCTCCGCATCCCCCTCCTATTATACTTTAATAAAATGTTGAAGTAGTAGGTAAAAGTAATAAAGATTACAGTTTCTAATAAAAAGCTGTTAAAATCTTGATGTAAAATGAAGATGGAAAGTAAAGTTTAGTGCAGAAGGAGAGCTAGTGTAGCCTGTCAAGCCCATGCCTATAGGTTTATTGATCCAAACGAGACAAGGGCAACAACAGCCATGGGTGCAGAAGATTCCTCTCAAAACTGGGGGGGATGAGGTTCTAAGCCTCGCCTCTGTTGACCCCCTATTTTTCACCTGAAGGCCCCCCTGCGACTGTGCCTGTCTTAGGTTGTTCCTCCCTTGAGGAATCTTACCCGTCTCTGGCTAACCAGCCATCTTCTGGAGCCATACAGGGAGATGTGCAGTTGGTAAGTGAGAGAGAAGCAATGTTCTCTGAAAAGGTCAGCTCTTCTTACTTCTTTGCAGATTTATGCCCCGTGGCTTTTATGCCCAGCGGTTGTCTCGAGGTATCTTTACCACCTGGAAGAATTAGGGGGGTTTTGCCTCTAACATTTCTCCCAGGGTATTTAAATTTGGTTTTCCAATTTAGGTGTGAAAGTGACCAATAACAACATTTCCAAACACCATAATAATAATGAGAGATAGTGGGGATGTTCCTTTCAGAGGTCCGCATTGCGGTTCCTTCTTACCGGGCGTCTGGGCTGTGCCATCAGACGGGCGGTTCGGATGGGCTCCCGACACTCCTTTGCCTGAAGAACGTGTAATGGCTCCTCTGAGGCACTTGCCTTTCAAGACGTCGCTGATGTGCCTCGGAACCTGCCTTCACCGCTCTCTGCCTCTAGGCCTGTCACTAAGCTCAGTCCCAGCAGGCCACAGAGGGCGCTGCACAAAGTGTGACCCCTGAGTAGGTGTGCTGTGCCCCCAAAGAAGTGCATGACTTTCCCCATTCATACAGGCAGAAATCGGGGAGTATGTGTGGGAATGGACATTAACAGTGTGGGAGAATGTTGGAAGGAAACTTGGATCAGGTGAAATTTATGGAGATGTGCCCACTAAGCAGAAATTGCAGGTTTGGTATTTTAGCTTAGGGGTTAGAGAGGACTCTTAACAGTTTAACTTGTAGCCTGAAACATGGACCCAAGGTGGTCTATGCTAAATAGGTGGAAACACCAGGACTGCCTTTGTATGCTTTAGAGGATAGTAGCCAACGGCTTAGGGAGATTGGGATCTTAGAATACATTTATCATGTGGGACCTGATCACTCACCCTGGGAAGGTCCAACGACGTACCTTTACCTCAACTGTGAGAAATATACAGGCTTGAAGAGCTCTGTTGTTGCTCTTCTCTGTAAGTCAGAATTTACAGTGGGAATTGCTACCATTGAACTGGGATCCCTAAGTGCAATGGGGATATTGGGACGCCAGTAAGGCGGGGGCCAAGTGGCTGCACTTGACAGCCAAAGATGGCGTGATGACTCTAATGGACAGCAGAGGGAGTCAAGGTGGCAATCAGAACAGCCTGATTCGAAGAAACCTGTGGTGTTGAGTAGTTGATCCAAAGAAGTAGATGGTCAGTCTACTAAACTCTCATTTGTATTCTGTGTAAGTGGAAGAGCTCTGGGCTTAGTCAACAGAAGTCTAACTTGAATCACAAAACAGCTAGTCATGGTCTCTGAATTAATTCCCAAACTTGAGCCAGTTTATAGACCCAGAGCCACATAAAGAAAGGGAATTTAGGTCTCCTTGAGGAGGGCCAAAGTTTTATACTGTTAATCTGATTCCCAGTCTTCCTCAAAGGGACATGTGGCCATTTACCAGGATGACTATACATTGAAGAAAAGGAAATCATCAGATTATTCAGGGAATACTGGATAGTGTTTCTAAATTGATACTAACTTGGAGAGACCCAAGATGTCACTCTGATCTATCAGTGAAAATAGTTTATGGAGGTCAGGTGGGAAATGGGATTTTAGCTCAGGTTCATCTAACAGTGGGATGAGTGAGTCCCTGAATCCACTCTGTGGTTATTTCCCCAGTTCTGGAATGCATAATTGGAATGCAGAGACTCAGCAGCTGGCAGGATCCCCAAGTTGGATCCCTCAACTGTGAAGTAAGGAATTTGAACGAGAGATCAGGAGAGTGATGTGGGTGGGACAGGGGGAACTGTGACGTGTTCAGCGACCCAGAGAAGAAGAAACCCTGCAGAAGCCAGGCAGGTAAGAAAGGCTTTGTTGGAATGTGATGGGAGTTAAAACTGGAGTGCTTTAACATCTAGCCTAAGATGTTCGATAGTTGAACTTTAATTTGTGACTATCAGGAAAGTCACTGCTGGCTTTGAACAGTAGTGTAGCATGAAGTAAACTCCTGTGCTATTTTAGGTAGAGAAGGGGTGAAATAATGGGCAGGGCATGAAAGATGAATGATACAATTCCTGGGACAATAAAGCACATACACAAATCAAGGCCGGATATGATGAATGCCCAAGAAAGGTGTGAAATCAGGGAAAAGAGAGGTCTCTTTCAGAGACTGGAGATAAAATGCAAAACGTGTCTATTTAATAAAATTCTTTAGCAATCTGCCTCACTACCAGATTTCTCAGTTCTACCCTACCTCTTAAATTGAATCAATATTCGTCATTTGGCTCTAGCTATGGCATCTTATTTGCCATAGGCATCTATTCATGAGAGTATTGACATGTGCTCCAAGCTTTTTAGCCTAAACTCCTCTGACACGTTACACACGACTGCTGTCAAAACAGGGGTATAAGGATGTAAATTATACAGAGTCCTCAGATAAGGGCCAGCTCTTCTATTTGCTTGGGAAGGACACACAGCTCTTCTATTTTGCTTGGGAAGAAGAGACATACCAAGAAGAAGATAGAGGCAGAGACTGGACTTAGGCTTCCACAAGCCAAGGAATACTGGGAGCCATCAGAAGCTGAATAAGCGAGGAAAGGTTCTCCCCAAGAGCTTTCGAGGGAGCTTGGTCCTGTATCTGGATTTCAGATTTCTGGCCTCCAGAATTGAAAGAATAAATTTCTGTTGTTTTAAGTCCCTAAGTCTGTGGTACTTTGTTAAAGTAGTCTTGGGAAATTAACAGCAAGTGAAGGGAGTCCTAAGTGCAGGAAGTGGGGGAGGATTCTACCCCAAGATTTAACTGAAAGATCCTCAAGGGGTACAGGAGAGGTTGGAGGCAGGGTGAGTGAAAGAGAGAAACTGGCAGAGAGCAGTGGGACCATCTGCCATTTCATTTCTTCCTTCTCCCTCCCTCCTTCATTTGCAAAGGTGAGCCTATCTTGCTTCTCCTGCGTTTTAGGTGAGAAAAGGATGGAGGGCTTTTGCACTTGCACCAAACTGCTTTCTGATCTCTGCTTTATTGTTAACAAAGCACTTTCAACTCATAATCACATTTCACCCTAAAAAGAATCTATTTTATTGATGAGAAAGCTGAAGTACAGAAGGACTAAATGAATTGCTCAAAGTAAAAGAAGGATAAGAGCCAGTTTAATCTTTGAGGTTTTGTGCAAAATATATGTGTTTTCAGCAAGGATTTTGGACAGATTATGGTGATTGTATTTTCCTCGTTTTGTAAACTGCAGACCACAGAGAGGTTTAATTTTGAGAAACCAAGCACCTGAAACATCTTCATTCATAACTTGGTTTTTATGAACAAGTTATACTTTTTCCCCCTTCCTCATGGGGGAGGCGGCTTGTGACACCTACCTGGCTGGATGTACAGAGAGGACAAACATTTACATTATTTGCAGTGGGTTTCTCTCTTCCTTTCCATTCCCCACTTCCTCCACTCCTGGGGCAGGGGCAGCTCTCTTTGCAGTATTTGCTGTCAATACTGTTTCAATTCAGTTTTCTGGCCCTCCCAGTTTTTCCAGCTTGAAATAACCTGAAAGAAACCGGTGTGAGATTTTGGTATCCATTCAGTGACGATCTGGAAACACTGGGCAGTCTGATTTTCTTATCTACTACAGTCTCGACATCCATTCTCATGCTCATTCTTAAAAACACATCAGGTTTCTAAGAGACATAACTGCAGTGGAGTAAATACACATACAGGATTTTGCCCGTCATTGCTCTTACAAGGGCCAACAAGGCAGCAGTGGGGTACTGAGTGCCCGGGACGCTTCAGCTTGGTGAAGGCTTGCAGCAGCCTGGCGTTTTTCTGCAGCTACAGGCTCTGGAAGTGTTGGGTGAACGGTAGGGGAGCTGTGCTTGGAATCTTCCCCCAGGAAGAGGGAGATCCGCAGTAGAACTGTTTCTGTGCCAGGGAGACGGCGGCTGAGCGGAGTAGGCGACGTGAGGAGAGAGAGCTTTCAGGAGGCGATGAGTAAGACATTGCCCCAGAGCTCCGAAGGGGACGGAGGGGGAGACCTGGAACCCGCGCAAACCGCAGCTCAGCAGCGCTCGGTACATTTCTCTCTCCTTGAAAGCCTTTCAAAAGGTCGTTTTACACCCACAAAACAAGACCTTTCACAAGCGTCCGGGACACGTCAACAGTTCATTCTGGGGGTGAAGAAAATGCTAACATTTTGCAGATGACAACTCTGCTCCCTAAAAGACCTTTGCCAGAGTGGTGGGGGAGGCGGGGCGCGGGGAAGAAGGGAGGCGGCCCAGGAGGCTGCGGCGCTCTCGGGGCAGTTCCCACCTGGAAGCTCCGCGTGGCCTGCGGAGGACGTGCGGCGAGGGCAGAAGCAGAAACGGCGCCGGGCGGCCGAGCGCAGCCCGTCACCAGCGCAGTCCTCGGCGCGGCGCCAGTTCCGCCGGCCGCCGGTGCGCGGCGGTGCGGTGCTGCCGCGGGAATCCTCGCTCCGGCAGGGCCTGCGTGAGTCAGCCGCTGAGTTGTCGCAAGCGCCACCGGGAGGAAATCAGGCACAAGGGCGGGGCGCGTTCCCAGCCGCGCTCGCGGCCCTACCCGCGCCGCTGTGTCACTTCGCTCACCTCCAGTCGCGTCCTCTGGACGGCGCTTCTAGGTCTGCGCACGCGGCTGGGGTGGCTACGGCGCGGGCCTGGGCCTCCGGCCAAGAAGGGGTTAACCGGCCCGGGCGAGGAGGAGCCCGAAAAGGAAGGAAGGAGATTGCCGCCGTTCTGAAAGTTTTTTCCTTCCTTCTTTTCCCTTTAGACGTGAGCGCCAGCAGGCGGCGGCGCTGATTCTGCGGAGCCGGGCTGCGCTCCTCGGCTCCCAGAGCGGCCGCCCGACTGCCTGGGAACAGCTGTCGGCTCAGATCTCCTTTGTGGACCTCTTCCGAGAGGGCGCGCCGAGCCATGGAGGGCGCAGAGCTGGCCGGGAAGATCCTTTCCACTTGGCTGACGCTGGTGCTTGCCTTCATCCTCCTGCCTTCGGCCTTTGGGGTGTCATTGGGCATCTCCGAGGTCTACATGAAGATCTTGGTGAAGACTTTAGAGGTGAGTGCCAGGAGGGATGTGACGCCCCTGCGACTCTGAGGGCTTCAGGGAGAAGCCGGGACGGAGGTGGCCAGGGAGAGCTGTGGGACCAGTTCCGAAGGTCAGTGGTCAGGAGGGGTGTGCATTGCAGTTTATTCTCCGCGGTAGCACAGCATCGTGGCTACCCCTGCAGAGTTGGAGAGATCCGGGCTGAGAACACTGGACCACCCTATTCCTCTGGTTGAAGGCAAAACCACCCCCTGCTCTGTTAATATTTTTACCAATTAGAATAACGATGTAACCGCCTTTTATATCCTCTGCGTCTTTATATCCATTGTGCAGTGCAGCTGTCACTTCAATCTGTTTAGTTTTTACAGTCCCAGGTTCAGAGGTCCTTTCATGCACTAAGGCATCCTGTTCTTCAGAAAGGCATCTGGTTTATGCTCAAGATAAGAAACAAATTGCTGGAAGGTAGAAAGAAATCTGATTATATTTTAAGGGAGTCATGGACATTTTATCTAACCAGTGGCATTTGAAATGTCATTGAAAACCTACATTCTTTGCCCTCAGCGCTCCCTATACTCCTGTTTCCAGATTTTGCAAAGAAAGGTGTTAGATGGAAGTGGGCCTGGTAGGGAGCAGCTGCAGCTTACCTTTACACAGGGCTTTATTAAATTAGATGCTTCCTTCATCAGATGCTTCCCAAAACCTTGGAAGGTAGGGAGCACAAGTGTTACCCCCCTTTTACAGGTAAGGAACCTGAGACTCTGAGAAGGTCAGTGGTTTGCGCCATTTAAGAGGAGACAGGAGTCTTAGGAGAGGGACTGTAGCTAAGTGGTTAGGAGTATAGAGTGGCTCAGATTTGGTACCAAAACCCCGGGTCTGCTCCTCAAGATGCGCCTTTAGGGCAGTCACCTTTTCTTGTGCCTCATTTTCCTCATCTATAAAGGAGGAGTAACAGTAATACCTATTTCCAGATGGTTGGTTAAGTGAGTTAAAATGTCAAGCATTTTAGAAGGGTGCTTGTACATGTTAGGTGCTACATAAGTATTTGCTGCTATTAAAAGAATAATATTATTATTTAGATTCTAGCATGCTGATTTCTGTAACTTCTACAGTACCTATTAATTTAGGTTCTCATTTTTCTGCCCTTATTTTCTGTCTGCCCCCAGGGCTTGGCTCTATCTGGCCTTCTCTCTCAGCTGGTAGGGTGGCTCCAAGATACACGTCTCTAACCTGCTGGTCTCCTGCCAATCTCTTCTACCTGTCAATCTCCTGTTTTACCCCAGATTTTTGTTGCATTTTCTCTTTGTGGCTTTTTTTGGTTTAGTCTTTGAAGTTATATTTGATTCTTCCTCCTCTGCTCTCATGTTCTAAAAGTTCTGTTGTTTCTACTTGGGAGATATTTCAATTTTGGACGCTTCATATTGACTGCACACTCTGAACTTGGTCACACTATTATGTGAATTTCTTACCTACTTCCTACTGTTAGATCTTCAGAATACTCTCTCCATAGCAGATGATCCTCTTCGGCCGGTGTTCACCTTTTGAGAACTCTGAAATGATTGAATTGTTCTCCCACACAGCAATGTCTTTTGGGATTTATACCCTAAGTGAGAGTGCAGTTATGGTAAATCATACTCACTGGCTTCCAGCTGCTGACTCCTGTATGTCTTGCTTTAGTAATTCAAGGTACAGCTGAAGAGATGTCAGTGCGAGAGGCCTGCTACTTGGCTGTCAGTCTGGCAGATAACTACTATACTTGGAAGAGATATATCCAGTCCAGGGTCTGGCCTTCAGTTTGGCAGGACCTCAGGTTTTAATTTTTGTCTATCTGTCAGAGATGTACTTCTTGTTAATCAAACTCTCAATTTTCTAATTGTAGTGGGAGATAGACCACTTAGATCGGAAACCAGGTAGATGGCAGCATAAGGAACGACCCTTTTTTGTAGTGAGCCAGCTCTGGCATGTTGGCTGTAGCTGCCTGGAGGGAGCAGCTGGGATCATCAGGGGAGAACTGTGATCCTGCAGTGGTATCTGGTTTAGACACAGGAGAGGGAAGTGGCAACCCAGGGCTTTTCATCGTTCAGCTAGACCAGCGTTAGATGTTTCACAGCTATTTCCGTTGGGTGATGATTAGTACAGTGGATTGCTTTCCCCAACTATAGGGATAATTCCTTAAAAAACTGTACTGGTTGTTTAGTATTAGAACATCTTTAGTTTTAGGGACAACTATCTGCCTTTTTGTAGGTTCCATTCAAGGCCCTGTCCTTCTGTTACTTGTTATTCCTTAGTACTTAGTTTTCAACTAGTGACATTGTTTCTTTCTTTCTCTAACCAATGATTGTCAAGGAATATATGATAATTTCTAAGGAGAAAACATTGGCGACATTCTAACTTTATATTGGTAAAGTTGTTTTAGGAATGCAAACTATGAAAAGTAAAACTTTTGGCTGGGGATGTGTAGATAGTAATCCTTCGGATGGTCAGGTCTCTGTAGCAATCTCTGAGAGGGTGTGTGTGAAATTTTTATGTTTATCAAACATAGATTAAAGGATGAAGAATGCTGTTCTCAACCATAAGAATTGGTGGGGGTGAGCATGGTGAAGGATTGCTATTTGTTGGCCTAAGGCTCATGATTAGAGGGAAATAAAGAATGAGAAGATAATATAGGATTAAAGGAGGAAAAGAAGATAGGGGAAGGGCATGTAAATGATCTAATTTAACCAGATAATACAGACAATGGACAGGTTATAAATGTTAATGGACTTTTTTCCCCCACAACTTTTGAGGAATAAGCTGGAAGCATGAACAGTTTCCTCCAAATTTCTGGCCTCGTAACCTTGGGCAGGTGACTCAGTATCTCATCCTCAGTTCCCACCTGCATATGCAGGAATATGCCTCACAGAGTTGTGTGGGTTAAATGAAGAGAGGTCAGTGAGAGCACTCGGTGCCTACACAGCAGATGCTCAGATCTTGGTGGGATTTGAATTGGGACACTCTTTGGTCTTGTTTTGTGTGTTGTTTGCTCCTGTGTGGCTAAGATTTAACCTACCTTCAGATCTCTGATGGGTCCACAGACCAGTCCTGCTTTTTAATTATTTTTCTTTCCCTGTACCCTCTCCTCCATCCACCAGTTAATTTCCCATTGTTTTTTTTAATAAAGGCATGTCAATGCTTTTCAGATGGTAATACCATCTCTGTTATTATAATACTTAGAGGTATTATCCCTGGTGTTGGTAACACAATAAGTGTTCTAGAAGGCTATGACTGTTTATGATAGAAAATACTAGCAAAGGAAGGAACGCTACCAAAGTAAAGGGCTTTTCACTTCATTTAATTTGCAGCAACTTTCTGAGATGGGGTCTGTTATGGGTCCCACTGATAGACTGAGGAATGGAGGTCCAGAGAGGTAACTGGGCAGGGGCATACAGCTGTCAGCAGTAGAGGCAGGATTTCAGTTTGCATCTAGAACCAGAGTTCGTACTCTGCCAAGATGACAGCCTCTGCCAAGAAATTGTTTTATTACATTACAGATGGTAACCTGCTGCTGTTGTTGGAGTAAGCACAATATTTTGAATTGTTATATAATTTTACACATTTTTTTGGTTCTGTTTCTCTCTATAGTCCATTCTTAACTGTCTTTGTAGTGTAAAAGCTGAAAATTGTAATTGTCTAGGAGATGATGTCACAATTCTGTAAGCTTTTGGCCTAAAAAAGACTCAACCCTTTAATTCATTTTGGTGCAGTGGAGACAGCTTCTTTTTCCTCTCCAAGAGGACTTTGACATTAAGCAGAGTGAGAACCTGCCTGAAAGTGTCTTTCAGCTTTTCTCCATAGGAGGGAGTCAGAGAGGGAGCAGTACTGGGGATTGTTGGGAGCCACTCTTGTACTTCAGGGTCACCTTGTGGATAGGCCTGTATCTTCCGTGGTGCCTCTTTGTTCTGAGATGCCTCTGGTAAAGATTTAAAACCTCTAAAGAGAGATTCTATCTCTGCATTTGAACTTAACCTGATCAGCTAGTGAAGCTGGTATAGTAAAAGAGAAATTGCTATTTATTGGGAGATGCACTGATGGTTTGGAAAAAACCGATCATTTTGGAACCTAAATAAAGTGTAGGATACATGGAGGAGGAAGCCAACACTTTTTTTTTTACTTTGTAGCCTATTGTGTGGTAGTCATTGGATAGATTATCTCCCTTAATCTTTACAAACACCCTTGGTATTATCCCTGGTTTAGAGATGATGAAATTGAGGCCCCAAGAGGTTGAAATCTTTTGTCCGTGACGATTACAGCTGGGAAGTGGCAGAACTGCAATTCATGTGTACATCCATCTGTCTGCCTGCAAAGCATTGGCACTTTTCACTTTCTCTGGAGAGTAAGCCCAAAGCGGAAAATGGTTTTCCAGTACAAATTCCCTTTGGCATAAAATGACTTCTCCAACCTTAACGTTTGCTAGTCTTGAACACTAAGTGCATTTTGTAGGACAGACCTTTAGAGTTACTGTTTCGGGAGACCTTATTCATTCTGACACCTGTCTGGTGACAGAGCACGGAGCTCTTTGTGCCCCAGCGTGGTACCTGAAAAACGTCCCCGTGTTAGTGTGCTAGAGCTGCCATAACAAAGTGCCACAGACTAGGTGGCTTAGAAGTTTATTTCTCTCAGTTTTGGAGGCTGCAAGTCCAAGATCAAGGTGTCGGCAGGTTTGGTTTCTTCCGAGGCCTCTTTCACTGGCTTGCATTTGGCTGCCTTTTCTCTGTGTCCGCACGCAGCTGTTCCTCTGTGCGTGCGCATCCTTGGCAGCTCTATCTGCGTCCAAATGAACTGTTGTAAGGACACCAGGCAGATGGATTAGGGCCTACTCTAAGGCTCTCATTTTAACTTTGTCAAAGTTAAGCCCTTTTTAACAGGTTCTATACAAATATGGTCACATTCTGAGGTACAGGGTGTGGCAAGGTGCTAGTTTAGGGTTTCAACATGTGAATTTTGGAGGGGACACAATTCAGCCCATCACAGCCACAAAATATCAATATTTTCCACGATATAAGCATGGAATAATTATCCTAGTCCATGGTAATTACCATTTATATAAAATATAAAATCATATACTTACAATAAAAAAAGTGAATTCCAAGATATCAAAGATTGATTATTTATAAAATTTTATTTTATTCATATCTTCAGTCTACTCACACATGATAATAGATTTTAAAGTGTAAAACCATGGAAATAAACCCTTCCCTCTGTTGAGAACGGGTGGGAGGTCCAAGTCTGGAGTTTGAGGACTGCTCTCCTCAATCAGCAAGGAAGAGAAAAGGATGCAACCAGATTAAGATTGAGTCTTATTATTATTTGTGACTTGCCACTTGACACCTGTAAGATTAGGCCTCTATTTATAGGCTGTTCTGTAAGTGTAAGTGGCATGTTCCTCTTTGGCTCTTTGGGATCTCATGCAGGGGTCCTGACACAGTGAGATCACGCCTTATTCCTTGACATTCATGTACATGTTTTAGGTCATTTATTTTGTATCAGTTATTTTCTTATTTATTTGAAAAAAAATTTTAACTTCTCTGTTTTAAGCCCTCTGACCAGAGGAATAACTGAGGTTTTTGTCTGACATATTTGATAAACTCTATCTTTTTGTCCTTTCAAGGGTGCTTAAGTCCTAGTCAAAATTATTACCATGCTTTTTACCTCTTAGTTTACACCTTCCCTCCCCTCCCTAAATCAGTGTATTTAGAATTGTTAGCTCCTGGAATTGCAGTCATCTAAATAATATTTTAATTTAATTGCTCCTTTTCTAAACTAGAAAACTAGCCATTGGGATTTCCTGGAATGCTGTCAACAAAGTTAACTTGCAGGTTTTGAACTATGATGTTAATAGTAGATAATTTTGGAAAGGCATAAAAAATGTATAAAAAGAAAATAAATAATATCCTGTATATTTCTTTATGCTCCTATGTACATTCAGAACAAGTGGGAGTTGATTTTTTCTTATTCTTAAATTCTCTTCAACCTGTGATTCCTCATAATCATAACACTTTCCCTGTGCATCTTATTAGAGGTAAGTGGCCAGATGGGCAAGTGAGCTCTACGGTTTGTGAATTCACTGATTTCTTTCCAGCTCTCCAAGTCTCACAATGCCTCTGTCTGCAAGCTAATTTCTGATGCACCCAATCAGTCCTCTTTGAGTGTGTTTTACCCCTGAATGGTTAATTTGTTATGAAAATTATAGTTACTCTCTGGGCCCAGTATTTATGTCTTTACATGTGTTAATCTCATGTCAGCATCATAGCAGCCCTATGGGATAGGATACATCACCCTCATTTTACAGATGAGGAAACTGAGGCCTAGAGGGATTAAGTAACTTTAAACCCAGACAGTGTTGATGTTGTAACCTGTGCTCTGGTTCGACATATTTCATGAACTTCTCAAGGAGTAATTTATTGGGGTACCAGGGGTGTGTGAGGGGTGTAAGTAAGCTAAACAAGATTTTTTTGTCATTTTATTAGGGTATTGTCAGGAAGTCATGTAAGAGTATACCTGGCAATACTGCTACAGAGGCTCACTGGGGTATCCCTTTAATTCAGAAAGTACTAGGGCTTAATGTTTAATTTCACTTCTGTATAAGCATGGTTTAAATATTTCATGTTGTGTCTGTAGAACAGTTTAAATTAATGCTTCTTATTTTTGAACAGTGGGCTACAATACGAATTGAAAAAGGAGTCTCAAAGGAGTCAGTTCTTAAAAACTCAGCTTCTGTTGGTAAGTCTTCCTTTTTATTATGATTTAAATATCGAAATTGGGTAAATTTATATCTAGCCAGTTTGGGCTTGAAATATGCAGAGAGCAGTGCATTCTGTAGGTTTTGGATTGTTCATAATTGTTTCCTTTATGCAAAATTGCAGCTGCCTTTGTTTTGAATGGGTTTTTACTGTAAAAGAGGCTTAGTGCTTATGTGTTCTTACAGGGTATTCCTAAAGGCATGCATTTAAAGGTGGGTACCCCTAGTTTTAAAGATGTTGCAAATGTTTCTTTTTGAAGACTAAGACTACTTTGGGGTTAAACCTGCTTTTGAGGTTTCATTAGCACCTTGTACCTTATTCTAATTTACGGTTCTCAAAAATGTTCTTCAGAATACTCTCTTCCTCCTTAAAGGTTGATTGGTAGTATGTGAAATAAATAACTCCCTCGTGAAATAAGCTTGGGTATCACCACAAATTACACCTTCCTTTGTGCTTTGCTTTTGTCCAATAAATCCTTTCACTTGGGCTAAGAATTTAGGAATTGTTTAAGGCACTGGGCTCATAAGGATGTAGTATTCTGTGCACTTGCTATGAAACTAGGAAGAAATAAATCATGCAGTTTAATTAAAAGATTAAACTTTATGTGTTTTTCAAAAATAATGTAGAAACAATTTTGTGTCCATTTAATTTAGGATTAAAGATGGCCAAAATGTCAAACACTGCACCAGAAGGAATTTGTCTTCTGGAGGCTTGTCTAAGAGGAATTGTAGAAATTATGTATTAAAGTATAATTCGTTTTGGAGATAAAATATTTGAGTGAAAAACACCTGCACATTTTGGTGTAATTAGATCATCACAGTCCAATGATTGGAGCGACTAGTAGATTGTTGTGGTGTGTACTTAAACTCCAAAGTATTACCACCAATAACATTTTTACCAATATTGGACATTTCTGGCTCTATATGATTCTCTCTTTACTGTCACATAAATTCTCTCAGATATAGCAGATCTATTAATTTTTTATTTTGGTGTACATTTTTTAATGTGTGTCCTTATGATTTAAGAAGAAAGCAAACTTTTTTCCTCCAATGGCAGAATTTTAGGTGATTTTATTTAATTAATTAATTTATTTTAAGTATTTTTCTTATTGAAGTATAGTTGATACACAATATTACATTGGTTTCAAGTATATAACACAGTGGTGCAACAGTTACCCATATTATTAAATCCTCACCCCTCCACTTGTGCAGTTACTATCTGTTAACATAGGAAGATGTCACAGAATCATTGGCTATATTCTCCATGGGGAGCAAATCTTATTGCTGGTTTTCTGTTGTATTTGGTAGACTTTGGGCTGTCACTGATCTTAAATGAAATTGTTTGGGCCTTATTGATTGGGATGGTGGTGGTACATGTCTTGGGCCATGAATTTAAAAGGGCACAAGGTGTTTCAATTTGATAGGTTAAGAGAATTAAAGTCACTAGGTGAGGGTGTCGAGCAGCACTGGTTTAGCTTTTCCTCCTATATGGAAGTGAATATTTTCACTTGTTGAATTTTTTTTTTGTCATATGTCTGTCTTTTCTATTTTTGGTCTTTGTCTCTTCCATGGTACCTCCAGGAAAGAGTGAAAGTGAACAGGAGGAGGAGATATACATCATAATGGCTTAGAGTGTGGCTGATGTCTACATAATTTGCTGTGTTTCATTCAGAGTAGCTGCCCTTCTTTGTCACCTGTGAGATGGGGACTTGACTATTGCAGTTGTGGAGCATTTGCTCCCTGTAAGCTTGACATGGGACCCAGAGATGGATAAGAGATGGTCTCTGTGGGGAGACCAGCATCCTACAGGCCACTGTGATAAATGCTAAATAGGTGCATAAGCAAAGGACCATGGGAGATCTGATTTAGGCTCTGATATGTGTTTTCCTCTGTTAATCCCGTACCTGTGGGTGGTGTGCACCTCCGCCCCCATCCTGACCTCTGTCCAGTTTGGAAAGCCCTGTCATAGGGTGTGTGCCCTGTTGAGACATGCTGGTGCTGGGAGTCAGCAGAGTGGTTTAGCATTGCAGTCTTAGGCATACTGGCAGAGGGTGATGAGACACAGCGAGCACCGAATGCCTGGCTGGTGTAATCTTCTGCCTGCAGAGCATCATGTCTCTTTGCTGAATCCAAAGTTAACAGAAGGCAGTGTTCAGCTGGTCAAGAGTTTAGACAAGGTAACAGGCAAGCCAAGGGCCCCAGAGGTGTGGGTGTGATTGTGAGATGTCTGAATGTTAAAGTGCTGATGATGGGTTTGGGGAACTGAGAGAGATTAGCTAAACAGGGAAAATAGTTATGTTTATTTTCTACACCAAAAATTCCTCTGCCTCTGTTTTACTTGGTGAAGCACATTTTTTGAAAGACTTTTTAAGTCTCCCTCTCTAGTTAAACCTCCTTTGTATTATATTTCTTCTGTGCTTTTATTGAATGAGCAAACTTTTTATTGAAAGCTGAACCTAGAGAAGCATTATCTTTATGGTTAAAGCATTCTCTTCTGCCTTTAGCATCTACTGTGTCTTCTATTAAAAAGCTATTGAGCTCCAGGCATGATCACGAGTAAGGTCTCTGTAAGAAGCTCTAATATTGTACCTTCTTCTAGGTTTAAGGACTTTTCCTCATTGTTAATACAATGATGAAGATAAATCTTCTCCCCCCTGCGAGTAAAATTGTTATACTGAACAATTTAAGTGGAGAATATACATTACCTCTGCCTTAGTTTTTTTTCTCTGAAAGTTGAAGGGCTGGAGGCAACAACTAGAGAAGAGGAGGGTGCTGGCTCGTTTTTCTTCTTTGCACGAGCTGTGCTTTTACCACCCCAGCCAGTGGCCCAATGCATCATCTCCTCAGACCCTGGGATGTGGTCTGACAGATATTTTAGCAACTTTTATATTACTCTCTTGTAAATAGTGCAAATGATCACTAGAGCTCCTTTGACTATTAAGAGCCACCAGCCTCACTCTTTGGGTACTAGACTGATTTCCAGGAACTATGATGCTATCAGACTTTAATAAGTCAGTAATTTGATTGTGCTTATAATGAAGGTAATTAATTATATCATTTTCATGACTCAAGATTAATTCCATTCTAATTGCATTATGAAACTAGGACATTTTGAATGATTACCAACTCAAAGTCGACAGGCAGGAATAAAAGCCCAAATTGGCCTTTGCCCTGGGAGTGAGCCACAAACAATACAAATGAATAGAGGCTCAGTCATTTTGCCATTGTCTCCTTGAGCAAGGTCGTTGATGGCCCCACTGAGTAGCATCTGCGGAGGGAATGCAGGCCGCCTCCCCAGGCTCCGTGTTGCCCTACCCAGCAGGCATGTGGCCTATTAATTATGTCCCTGTGCTAAACTTCTCTTCTGCTCTGTATCTCTTGTCCCCCAGCCCTCTTCTTCCCCCAACACCCCCCAACACAAAGGACAAAATGTGATTGTGAGGCCTCTGTTGTTACATCTATTTGGAGAGAATTGAGGCTGCCTGACATTTCTCTCTAATTTTAATTTTAGAATTCTTGCTGTCAGACTCGACTAACCATGTTTGAAAGCTGTGCCACATTGGTTACATCAACATTAATCGATTAGTTATTTTCTTGAATTCACAGAAAATGTGGGATAATATTTTGTGACAGGAATTTGAACGGTATCATTTTCCCATACTCATTTTGACATTTTTGGTAGTCTTTAAATCAGCTAAGTTGATTTAATACTATTGTCTCAGAGTTAACTCTCTAAATACAAATCTGTATTTGCTGTCCTCAAGTATATGGAGTGTAATGTATTTAATGGGGTTATCTTACTGATAAAATCCTGGCACTTGTCTGGGTACTTGCAGAGAGAAAAATAATCCAGTTATGGGATGTGGAAGGGTTATAGGTTGAGATTTTATCATGGCTGCGGGTCCCCCTGCTTTTATTAGTTTGTCTCTGTTGGTAAGTCTTGTGGCTGATGGTGACGATGAGGAAGATGACAATTTTCAATACACAGAAGTAGCAAAATAGCGTAATGAGCCCCACTTAGCCAACGTTTGTCAAGGTTTTGCCATATTTGACCTGTCTATCCTCATTTTTTGTTGAAGTATACAATACAGATAAAAGATTTCATGTTTTTCATACTTTTTAAAAAAAAGACTTTAAACAATAACCACAATGCTATTATCCTTTTAACAAACTTAAAAATTCATTAATATCATCCAATACATGGTCCATATATAAATTTCCCTAACAGTTTCAAATATCTTTTATAATTGATCTGTTTGAATTGTTCTTGGAACAAAAATTACTTAATAGGTGATTCTGAAAAAATTCGCTAGCATTTTTATCCTCACATCTTAATGTAGCTCTGTAGAAGGCAAAGGTTTGATTCTTTTGCTTGTTTATTTGTTTATGAACTCTAAGATTAGTCATCTGTATTTATAAGTGCAATATAATGAAAACTTAGTTCAGCACTTTTGGAGAGCAATTTGGCAATTTGTGGCAAAGTTGAAGGCCTATTATACTCAACCCCACAATTGCAGTTCTCTTATGATAAGGAGCCTACCCAAACTCTGCGTGATGTATTAGAGTATACAAGTTTATACAAATGGTGTATACAACAGTGTATACAAACAAGTATGTACAAATAGTGAAAATGTGGAGACAACACTCACTCATTGGGAGAAAAATTAATATGTAAGCTGGTTTATTTATCCTATTCAGTGTTCAAAATGAATGAACTAGATTTCCATGAAGATAACAAAGTAAACAAATCTCAATGTTGAGAGAAAAAATGTATAGTATAATAATACTTATATAAAATTTAGTGCTGTAAACAGATACTGTATATATATATATATATATGTAGATAGGTGTAGATAAGTAGAAAATATATGTGGAAATAATATATACTATGATGGTGGTTATTTTCTAGGAGGGAGGAGAAAAGGTAGGGAAGTTGGCTTTAACTGTATCTATAATTAAAAAAAAAATACTTGAAGCAAATATGATAGTGGGTATACTTTTTCCTTGTTGAACTCATGTTTTTTTTTGTTAAACTTATATTTTAAAAATAAAAATTGAGAAAAGCCAACCAAATAAGATGTCAGTAGTCATTTAGCTAGTCTTTAGTCTGACGAATGGAACTAGTTTTATATGAATAGAAAATAGACACCTGTCTTGGGGGTGTGATTGAATGTTTCCTGCTTCAAAACACATCTCCATTCAGCCTGACCAGTGCCTGGAAATTAAATTAAACCTATGGAACAAAGGTGTGTTCATCGCAGTATATCACCTCAGAGCTGGGTTTTTCAACTTCAGCCTTACCGACATTTGGGGGTTTGTCATGGGAAGCAGTATCTCGAGCTTCTATGTGACAGTAGCACACCCCTACTGTGACAGCCAACAGTGCCTCCAGATTTTCCGAATGTCCTGTCGGGTGGCAAAATCCTCTCCCCTCTCCCATCCATCCGTGCACTACTTTGTGAACCACTGTTAAAGAGTAACACATTAATCTATTGATACCCACAGTCATTGGCATAATTTATTTTAGTTTTCTAACAAACAGGCCCTTGAAGGAGCAGAACCTGATTTCTACAGTTTTTGGTGGCCAGTGTGGGAAAGGGTGGAATGTGAGGTAAGGCATATGAATGACAGGGTTAGGAGAGAACACTGGTTGGTGGGGGTGGAGGCACATTCCTTAAAGAAAGGTAGAGGTGAGACAAGGAGTCTCCCAACTTCTCAGAGCCTGAGGAAAACAGATGGTCTGTTTTGGAGGGAGCTTTACTTTTGCGTGGTTTAGAGACTGCATTTAACTATGTGCTCTCACCTCTGAAAGGAGATGACTTGGCATTTAATTCTGGTCAACAATGACTAAGCAGGATGGAGGGGTTCTGGCAGGAAAGAAGGTAAAAGTTCAGATCAGACTGCTGATCTTAACTGCATTGTGAAGTGACGTGTGGGAAGACAGTGATGTAAGCCCTAAATCACAGAAAGGAGGGCTCACAACCTAAGAAACCTGTTAGGAAGCTCATAAAACATTCTCTATTACTTTTCAGATTGTTCTTCCTTTCGTATGGCAGTAACAAAGTGGATGACATGTCCTGTGCCTTATCCCTATTTTCTGTGAAATTCTCTTTTTTTGATGTAATGAAAATAAGCAGATTTAAAATCTTTCTATCCCCAGCACCAACTCGCTGTGGGAGATCTTTCTGGTGATTTAGCTTTCCTACTTCCAAGCCCTTCAGCAGTTTAGAAGAGGGTACATGCATCTCAGAATTGTGTAGTTTGGAAAAAAAGTTGGACGAGATCTGAGGCTCAAGAATTCTTTGAGGGTGGGAAGATAATAGGATCAGATGAAAGGAGAGTCAGCTCAAGAATACCTTCCCTACTTATTTAGAGGAGTTCTCTTTACTGCTGGGGGGGCAGATAACTCATCAGGTGCCCATCAAATTCAAATTGCATCCCTTCTGGCTACCCTACATGCCAGAGAAAACCCCAATACAGACAAGAACCTATCAATAATAATAGTAATCACCACAATTTGTTAAACACTGACTCCACTGTGCAAAATTTACATGAGGAAGGTCGTGTTAATCGTCTTTTAAAGGTGAGGAATCACAGGTGAAGAGGCCAAGTAACTTGCTGCAGATGACACGGAATCCCAATTTGTCTTTCTGCTCAAAATCCCTTGCTACCTCCCCAAACTATCCCTTCTTTACCAGCTCCTCTGGTCAGGGCCTTCTAATTCTCCCTGGGAAGGTTGAGTTAACTCCTCCACAAATGGAAACTCCTCTGCTAAGTGTTGGCTTTGTCACACACTAAGAAACGCATACCATTTTGATCTCAAATCATCAACAAAATTTTAAAAGAAACGAATCTATTAAGAATGTTTAGCATTATGATCAGGGATACCACACACAAAAGCCAAACCGTAAGGCTGACATTTTAATTGAATTGATGACTCACTTGATGATGAAATTTTATGGATGCTTCTGTATTGTGGAACTTCTTGTTTAAATCAAATTAGTTATGTTCAAATGAACAAAGTTAATGTGGGCTGTCAGCCAAGATATGGGTCAACGGTATATGGAATGGGATGTTAAAATGTTAATTGTTTAAGTGAAACTGCCTGTTACTCCAAATGCCTGTTGGCTGCTCTGCAGGGTTGACTGACAACTGATTACAGCATCCATGCTCCACCCCATTTATACTTCAAAATAGTTATAAACACATGGTTAATGACATGATTAGTGTTTATATCTGGGTTTAAAATCTTCTCATTTTATAATCAGCATTGATTATTTTTTTATGATTATAAATTTCTAGAGAACTACTGGAGTTTATGATGGAACAGGAAGAAGATTTTCTCACCTACCTTTCTCCAGAGAACAAAAATACATCTCCAGTACTTCTAGCTTAGTATTTTTAGTCTTGATAACTGAGACACAATAACAGAAAATTACTCAAAATAACAAGGGCAAATTGTTGTATTACAGGTATATAAACCATGTAGAAAACAGGAAAATAGAAGCTACCTTTACTTCAGTGAAGCTCTTGGTTCTAGCCTGATCTCCAATCCTTCCTCCATGTTACCCCTCCCGTGACTCTGGCAGACATTACTAATTGATGATAAGTCTTTGTCAGTGAACCAAGATGTGGCCTCTTAAAAGTTCTCCTTAGCATGAACCTGCAGACAGCTTCTCACTACCAAGTGATTTGGAGTTGGCCTTCCTGATGAAACCTTGTTGCCACTTTTGATCTGAGAGCGAACCAGGCTTCTCACACTGTGAACTAGAAGATCACTAACTGAAAGGAGGGGAACCTGTTGAGTGATTGGGTTTGGGCACAGATTTGGTTGTATTGTTTGAGGTCATACTGATGACTTGGACATAGTTGAGAGCTCAGTAGTGTTGACTGCATGCTCTTAAAGTAGGTTTTAAAGAGCCTAGGAAACAGGAATAGAAAGTAATCTTGATGGTTTTGATGAATGAGCCATTAGAGAGAAAGATGACATTGAAGACCCTTTACCCATGCAGGGTGCTCTGAAATGACAGAAAAACTAGGCTTGATTAATGGTAGGAAAAGGCTTGCCACTTCTGAAGGCCAGAGGCAGAGTTTTGGGCAACCAGACAGTGGAAAGCAAGGCACAGTACAGAACCTCAGGTGGTGTGGCAGTGCATGACAGAACTAGCATGCTCAGCCACACAGTCACCAGCTGCTTTGAATCACTCTTCCTGGTCGCTGCATGAAAAATGCTTCCCGAGTGTCTTCTACGTCGTGGGTGAGAGGCTGAGCTATGCCGTCAAGCAACCCATAGCCTAGTTAAGGAGATATGGCCCATTTCCATATATCCATGAGTTGTTGTGAACCAGGTGGTGTTGAGATTGCTGATTCCACAAACATTAAATAGAATTAGTTTGAGGAAGAAAATTTGTAAGTGTCACCTGAAAGGAGATGATTTTGGATGGAGGACATCAGAGAGGGTTTTTTGTGGATGTGTTAGTGCTGAACTGGCCTTGTGGAGGTGAATCGGAATTAACCAAGCTGATGGGGCTTCTCAACTGGGGAAGAAGGGAATAGCCTAAATAGCAATGGGAGTGAACTAAGTTTATAGAAGGGACAAAACAGAAATAAACTTGGCTGAGATTACCTAAGAAGGACCTCATATGCAAAGGAGTTTAGATGTCCTACAGAGGCATAGTTAAACCCTGGTTTACTGTTTATATTAAGGGTGGTAAAGGGGAAGTTCTGAAGCCTGTAAAAAGGACTGATATAGTGGTAAATGAGATCTATGAAGGCTGATTATTGAATTTAAGAAAAAAATCAAGGGATGACTCATATTACAGTTGGTTAATTATTAGGAGAAGGAAGCCATCCTACTTTTCATCCATATCCATTAAAAGATAGGCCAAAAATATTGGCTTAAATTGAAGTAAAATAATTGTTATATGTAAGAAAGAACTTCTTGTTGGCAGAAATGATCCAAAACTGGACCAGGCTAATAGGTAGATTATAGAGAGATTTTTTTACAAATAGGGCAGGCGGCAGAGAATTTGGGGAGAGCTATGACCTATATAACAAAGCTCTTCTCATTTTTTTTTTAATCAAGAAAATTGTTAGTGAATGTCTCAGTTGTTAACACAGTACTACTACAAAACAAAACAAATTCAGTGGCATACAACAATAAACAAGCATCCTGCACTCTCCTGTGATCGTCTGGGTTAGTAAAATCCATCACCTTAAGGAAGAGGGCATATCAAAGCCATGCCCCCCATTAGTATTGTCTTATACTGGAAGGGCTACACTTTTTAAAAATTGTAAAATAATATTTTCTCATAGCAAAAACTTCAAAAAGAGCAAAAATACAAAAGATTAAAGTTGTACATCTCTCTTTCTTCCAATTTTCTGATCCTACTTGCAAAAGGTAAATCCATGTTAACTGTTTTTAATGTCTTCTTCTAGACTATTTTCTTTTTTTATGTATATATATATTTTTTATTAAGGTATTATTGATATACACTCTTATGAAGGTTTCACATGAAAAAGCAATGTGGTTACTACATTTACCCATATTATCAAGTCCCCATTCATACCCCAATTCAGTCACTGTCCATCCGTGTATTAAGATGACACAGATTCACTGTTTCCCTTCTCTGTGCTACACTGTCTTCCCCGTGATCCCCCACACCATGTGTACTAAACATAATACCCCACAATCCCCTACTCCCACCCTCCTAACCCACCCTCCCACACCCCTCGCCTTTCTTAACCACTAGTTCCTTCTTGGAGTCTCTGACTCTGCTACTGTTTCGTTCCTTCAGTTTTGCTTCGTTGTTATACTCCACAAATGAGGGAAATCATTTGGCACTTTTCGTTCTCCACCTGGCTTATTTCACTGAGCATAATCCCCTCTAGCTCCATCCATGTTGTTGCAAATGGCAGGATTTGTTTCCTTCTTATGGCTGAATAGTATTCCGTTGTGTATATGTTCCACATCTTCTTTATCCATTCATCTACTGATGGACACTTAGGTTGCTTCCATTTCTTGGCTATTGTAAAAAGTGCTGCAATAAACATAAGGGTGCATATGTCTTTTTAAAAAATAATTTATTTTGGTACCATTAATCTACAATTACATGTGCAATATTATGGTTATTAAACTATCCCCTTCATCAGGTCCCCCCTACCAACCCCATTATAGTCACTGTCCATCAGCGTACTGAGATGCTATAGAATCACTACTTGTCTTCTCTGAGTTGTACAGCCCTCCCCATGCCCCCCCAATGTTACATCTGCTAATTGTAATGCCCCTTTTTCCCTCTTATACCTCCCTTCCCACCCTTCTTCCCCAGCCCCTTTCCCTTTGGTAACTATTAGTCCGCTCTTGGGTTCTGTGAGTCTGCTGCTGTTTTGTTCCTTCAGTTTTTTTCTTTGTTCTTATACTCCACATATGAGTGAAATCATTTGATACTTGTCTTTTTTGGCTTGGCTTATTTCACCGAGCATAATACCGTCTAGCTCCATCCATGTTGTTGCAAATGGTAGGATATGTTTTCTTCTTATGGCTGAATAATACTCCATTGTGTATATGTACCACATCTTCTTAATCCATTCATCTACTGATGGACACTTAGGTTGCTTCCATTTCTTGGCTATTGTAAATAGTGCTGCAATAAACATAGGGGTGCATCTGTCTTTTTGAAACTGGGCTGCTGCGTTCTTAGGGTAAATTCCTAGGAGTGGAATTCCTGGGTCAAATGGTATTTCTATTTTGAGTTTTTTGAGGAACCTCCATACTGCTTTCCACAATGGTTGAACTAATTTGCATTCCCATCAGCAGTGTAGGAGGGTTCCCTTTTCTCCACATCCTTGCCAACATTTGTTGTTGTTTGTGTTTTGGATGTTGGCCATCCTCACTGGTGTGAGGTGATAACTCATTGTGGTTTTAATCTGCATTTCTCTGATGATTAGCAATGTGGAGCATCTTTTCATTAGCCTGTTGGCCATCTGAATTTCTTCTTTAGAGAAGTGTCTATTCATGTCCTCTGCCCATTTCTTAATTGGATTATTTGCTTTTTGTTTGTTAAGGTGCGTGAGTTCTTTATATATTTTGGATGTCAACCCCTTATTGGATATGTCATTTATGAATATATTCTCCCATACTATAGGATGTCTTTTTGTTCTACTGATGGTGTCCTTTGCTGTACAGAAGCTTTTCAGCTTGATATAGTCCCACTTGTTCATTTTTGCTTTTGTTTCCCTTGCCCGGGGAGATATGTTCATGAAGAAGTCACTCATGTTTATGTCCAAGAGATTTTTGCCTATGTTTTTTTCTAAGAGTTTTATGGTTTCATGACTTACATTCAGGTCTTTGATCCACCTTGAGTTTACCTTTGTGTATGGGGTTAGACAGTAGTCCAGTTTCATTCTCTTACATGTAGCTGTCCAGTTTTTCCAACACCAGCTGCTGAAAAGGCTGTCATCTCCCCATTGTATATCCAAGGCACCTTTATCAAATATTAATTGACTGTATCTGTTTGGGTTAATGTTTGGATTTTCTATTCTGTTCCACTGGTCTGTGGGTTTGTTTTAGTGCCATTACCAAATTGTCTTGATTACTGTGGCTTTGTAGTAGAGCTTGAAGTCAGGGAGCATAATTCCCCCTGTTTGATTCCTCCTTCTCAGGATTGCTTTGGCTATTTGGGGTCTTTTGTGGTTCCATATGAATTTTAGAATTATTTGTTCCAGTTCATTGAAGAAAGCTGTTGGTAGTTTGATAGGGATTGCGTTGAATCTGTAGATTGCTTTAGGTTGTATAGCCATATTCTTCCTAGCCAAGAGCATGGGATGAGTTTCCATTTGTTAGTGTCCTCTTTAATTTCTCCTAGGAGTGTCTTGTAGTTTTCAGAGTACAGGTCTTTCACTTCCTTGGTTAGGTTTATTCCTAGATATTTTATTCTTTTTGATGCAATTGTGAATGGAATTATTTTTCTGATTTCTCTTTCTGTTAGTTCATCGTTAATGTATAGGAAAGCAACAGATTTATGTGTGTTAATTTTATATCCTGCAACTTTGCTGAATTCAGATATTAGTTCTAGTAGTTTTGGAGTGGAGTCTTTAGGGTTTTTTATGTACAGTATCATGTCATCTGCAAATAGTGACAATTTGACTTCTTCTTTTCCAATCTGGATGCCTTGTATTTCATTGTTTTGTCTGATTGCCGTGGCTAGGACCTCCAGTACTATGTTGAATAACAGTGGAGAGAGTGGGCATCCCTGTCTTGTTCCCGATCTTAGATGAAAAGCTTTCAGCTTCTCGCTGTTAAGTATGATGTTTGCTGTGGGTTTGTCATATATAGCCTTTATGATGTCGAGGTACTTGCCGTCTATACCCATTTTGTCGAGAATTTAATCATGAATGGATGTTGAATTTTGTGAAATGCTTTTTCAGCATCTATGGAGATGATCATGTGGTTTTTGTTGTTCGTTTTGTTGATGTGGTGGATGATGTTGATGGATTTTTGAATGTTGTACCATCTTTGCATCCCTGGGATGAATCCCACTTGATCATGGTGTGTGATCCTCTTGATGTATTTTTGAATTCGGTTTGCTAATATTTTGTTGAATATTTTTGTATCTACGTTCATCAGGGATATTGGTCTGTAATTTTCTTTTCTGGTGAGGTCTTTGCCCGGTTTTGGTATTAAAGTGATGCTGGCTTCATAGAATGAATTTGGAAGTATTCCCCCCTCTTTTATTTTTTGAAAAACTTTAAGGAGAATGGGTGTTATTTCTTCTCTATATGTCTGGTAGAATTCAGAGGTGAATCCATCTTGTCCGGGGGTTTTTTTCTTAGGTAGTTTTTTGATTACCGATTCAATTTCGTTGCTTGTGATTGGTCTGTTTAGTTTTTCTGTTTCTTGTTTGGTCAGTCTTGGAAGGTTGTGTTTTTCTAAGAAGTTGTCCATTTCTTCTATGTTTTCCAGCTTGTTAGCATATAGGTTCTCATAATATTCTCTTATAATTCTTTGAGTTTCTGCGGGGTCCGTCGTTATTTTTCCTTTCTCATTTCTGATTCTGTTTATGTGTGTAGATTCTCTTTTTTCTCTTAATGAGTCTGGCTAGAGATTTATCTATTTTGTTTATTTTTTCAAATAACCTGCTCTTTGTTTTATTGATTTTTTTCTATTGTTTTATTCTTCTCAATTTTATTTATTTCTTCTCTGATCTTTATTATGTCCCTCCTTCTGGTGACTTTGGGCCTCATTTGTTCTTCTTTTTCCAATTTCAGTAACTGTGTCTTTAGACTATTCATTTGGGAATGTTCTTCCTTCCTTAAATAGGCCTGGATTGCAATATATTTTCCTCTTAGAACTGCCTTTGCTGCATCCCACAGAAGTTGTGGCTTTGTGTTGTTGTTGTCATTAGTCTCCATATATTCTTTGATTTGTGTTTTGATTTGGTTGTTAACCCATTGATTAATTAGGAGAATGTTGTTAAGTCTCCATGTATTTGTGAGCCTTTTTGATTTCTTTCTAAAATTTATTTCTAGTTTTATACCTTTGTGATCTGAGAAGTTGGTTGGTAGGATTTCAGTATTTTTGAATTTACTGAGGTTCTTTTTGTGGCCTAGTATGTGGTCTATTCTGGAAAAAGTTCCATGTGCACTTGAGAAGAATGTGTATCCTGCTGTTTTTGGTGCAGAGTTCTGTAGATGCCTGTTAGGTCCATCTGTTCTAGTGTGTTGTAGAGTGCCTCTGTGTCTTTACTTATTCTCTGTCTGGTTGATCTGTCCGTTGTAGTGAGTGATGTGTTGACGTCTCCTAAAATGAACGCATTGCTGTCTATTTCCTCCTTCAATTCTGTTAGTATTTGTTTCACATATGCTGGCACTCCTGTGTTGGGTGCATATATATTTATAATGGTTATATCTTCTTGTTGGACTGACCCCTTTATCATTATGTAATGTCCTTCTTTATCTCTTGCTACTTACTTCGTTTTGAAGTCTATTTTGTCTGATACAAGTACTGCAACACCTGCTTTTTTTTCCTTGTTGTTTACATGAAATATCTTTTTCCATCCCTTCACTTTTAGTCTGTGTATATGTTTGGGTTTGAGGTGAGTCTCTTGTAAGCAGCGTATAGATAGGTCTTGCTTTTTTATCCATTTTTTTATTCTGTGTCTTTTGATTGGTGCATTCAGTCTATTTACATTTAGGGTGATTATTGATAGATATGTACTTATTGCCATTGCTGGCTTTAGATTCGTGGTTACCAAATGTTCAAGGGTTGCTTCTTTGCTATCTAACAATCTAACTTAACTTTATTGTTAGATTATTGTAAACACAGTCTGATGTTTCTTTATTTCTCTCCCTTTTTATTCTTCCTCCTCCATTCTTTATATACTAGGTGTTTTATTCTTTGCCTTTATTTAGTATTTGGATGGTCTGCTTTATTTGCTATGATTTTATTTTCTCTGGTGACATGTTTTTCGCCTTAGGGGTGCTTCCCTCTAGAGCAGTCCGTTTAAGATATCCTGTAGTGGTGGTTTATGAGAGGCAAACTCTTTCAACTTTCATTTGTCTGCAAATTGTTTAGTCCCTCCATCATATTTAAATGATAATCGTGCTGGATTCAATATTCTTGGTTTGAGGCCCTTATGTTTCATTACGTTAAATATATCATGCCATTCTCTTCTGGCCTGTAAGGTTTCTGTTGAGAAGTCTCATGATAGTCTGATGGGTTTTCCTTTGTAGGTGATCTTTTTTCTCTCTCTATTTGCCTTTAATACTCTGTGTTTATCTTTGATCTTTGCCATTTTAATTATTATTTGTCTTGGTGTTGTCTTCGTTGGGTCCCTTGTGTTGGGAGATCTGTGGGCTTCTGTGGACTGTGAGACTATTTCTTTCCCCAGCATGGGAAATTTTTCAGCAATTATTTCTTCAAAGACACTTTCTATCCCTTTTTCTCTCTCTTCTTCCTCTGGTACTCCAATAATGCGAATATTGTTCCGTTCGGATTGGTCACACAGTTCTCTGAATATTCTTTCGTTCCTAGAGATCGTTTTATCTCTCTCTGCCTCAGCTTCTCTGTATTCCTGTTCTCTGATTTCTATTCCATTAACAGTCTCTGGCATCTCATCCAGTCTGCTGTTAAGCCTGTCGCTCGCTTGTCTGATTTCTGCATTGTCTTTCCTCACTTCTTTACTTCCTCCCTCAGCTCTTGCACATTTCTCTGTAGGTCCATCAGCATGGTTATGACTTTTATTCTGAATTTTTTTTCAGGGAGATTGTGCATTTCCATCCCTTCAGGCTCCCTCTCTGGGGTTGTCTGGTTGATCTTAGTCTGGACCATATTCCTCTGTCTTTTCATGGTGATAGAAGTTGTCGCTAGTTGTTGCCATGTATGTCAGCTGGGCTCTTTAAGACTTTAAAAAGGAAAACAAAAAAAAATAGAAAGAAAGAACAAAAAAAAGAAAGAAAAGAAAAGAAAAAGGAAAGAGAAGAAAAAACAAAAAACTAAAAACAATACAACAAAAAAAACCAAAAAAAAAGTCCACCCACCGGGAGTAGATTCTGTGGGGATGCTGTAGGTGGCGCTGTTGCTCCACTATTTGCAGCTGTGGCCGCGCCGCTCCACAGGGCCCTTTATAGCTCTGGCTGGGGTGGGAACGAATGGGAGGCTGTTGATCTCTGTGGGATGTCTAAGTGCAGCCACTCTTTCCCAGTTGTCAGCTAAGGGATCCGAAACTCCCCAAGACTCCCAGCCTGCTGGGCTGTGTGTGCCGGGGTGATCTGGCTCCTCTGCTGGGCTCCTGTCTTTTTAAGACTGCTGAAAAAAGTGTGCACTTTTTTTTTTTCCTTCCCGGGAGCCGGCTGCAAACACCCTGGCATGTTCCCTGCTCCGATCCTGCACCCTCTGTCTCTACAATTTCTGCTACACTGCGCGATGTGTGTCAGCACTCCCCGTGCAGATCACTGGGTCTGGTTATTTCGCGGGGTGTACTTCCACTCCCTCCCGCCGGTGTGCTGGGGTCGGGGAGTGCTCGGATCCCGCCAGGTCGCGGCTCTGTATCTTACCTGCCTCGTGGGGTGCCATGTCCTCTCCTCTCAGGTGTAGCTGCACGCTGTGCACTTTCCTGTGTATTCTGGTCTCTCTTTTAGGAATAGTTGTATTTGCTGTATTTTCATAGATATATATAGTTTTGGGAGGAGAGTTCTGCCACCCTTCTCATGCCGCCATCTTCCCGGAAGTCCTCCTGTTGCATATGTCTTTTTGAATCTGATAACTTGTATTCTTTGGGTAAATTCCAAGGAGTGGGATTCCTGGGTCACATGGTATTTCTATTTTTAGTTTTCTGAGGAACCTCCATATTGCTTTCCATAGTGGTTGAACTAGCTTACATTCCCACCAGCAGTGTAGGAGGGTTCCCCTTTCTCTGCATCCTTGCCAGCATTTGTTGTTCTTAGTCTTTTGATAGTGGCCATCTTTACTGGTGTGAGGTGATATCTCATTGTGGTTTTAATTTGCATTTCCCTGATGATTAGTGACGTGGAGCATCTTTTCATGTGTCTGCTGGCCATCTGGATTTCTTCTTTGGAGAAGTGTCTGTTCATATCCTCTGCCCATTTTTTAATTGGTTCTTTGTTTTTTGGGTGTGGGGGTGTGTGAATTCTTAATATATTTTGGATGTTAACCTCTTGTCAGATACATCATTTACAAATATATCCTCCCATACTGTAGGATGCCTTTTTGTTCTGTTGATGGTGTCCTTTGCTGTACAGAAACTTTTTAGTTTGATGTAGTCCCATGAGTTCATTTTTGCTTTTATTTCCCTTGCTTGAGGAGATGCGTTCAGGAAGAAGTTGCTCATGCTTATATTTAGGAGATTTTTGCCTATGTTGTCTTCTAAGAGTTTTATGGTTTCATTACTTACATTCAGGTCCTTGATCCATTATGAGTTTACTTTTGTGTGTGAGGTTAAACAATAATCCAGTTTCGTTCTCTTGCATGTATCTGTCCAGTTTTGTCAACACCAGCTGTTGAAGAGGCTATCATTTCCCCATTGTATGTCCATTGCTACTTTATCATATATGAATTGACCATATATGGTTGGTTTATATCAGTGTTCTCTAGCCAGTTCCATTGGTCTATGGGTCTGTTCTTGTGCCAGTACCAAATTGTCTTGAGTACTGTGGTGTTGTAGTAAAGGTTGACGTTGGGAAGTATAATCCTCCCAGGTTTATTCTTCCTTGTCAGGATTGCTTTGGCTATTCGGGGTCTTTCGTAGTTCCATATGAATTTTAGAATGATTTTCTCTAGTTCATTGAATAATGCTGTTGGAATTTTGATAGGAATTGCATTGAATGTGTAGATTGCTTTAGGAAGGATGAACATTTTGACAATATTAATTCTTCCTATCAATGAGCATGGGATGTGTTTCCATTTATTGGTATCTTCTTTCATTTCTCTCATGAGTGTCTTGTAGTTTTCAGAGTATAGGTCTTTCATTTCCTTGGTTAGGTTTACTCCTAGGTATTTTATTCTTTATGATGCAAGTTTGAATGGAATTGTTTTCCTGATTTCTATCTCTGCTAGGTCATTGTTAGTGTATAGGAATGCCATAGATTTCTGCCCATTAATTCTGTATCCCGCAACTTTGCTGAATTCAGATATTAGATCTAGTAGTTTTGGAGTAGATTCTTTATAGTTTTTTATGTACAATATCATGTCATCTGCAAACAGGGACAGTTTCACTTCTTCCCTGCCAATCTGGATGCCTTTTATTTCTTTATGTTGTCTGATTGCCATGGCTAGGACCTCCAGTGCTATGTTGAATAGTAGTGGGGAGAGTGGGCATCCTTGTCTTGTTCCCTATCTTTAAGGAAAAGCTTTCTGCTTCTCGCTGTTAAGTATAATGTTGGCTGTGGGTTTGTCATATATAGCCTTTATTATGTTGAGGTACTTGCCCTGTATACCCATTTTGTTGAGAGCTTTTATCATGAATGGATGTTGACTTTTGTCAAATGCTTTTTCAGCATCTATGGAGATGATCATGTGGTTTTTGTCCTTTTTGTTAATGTGGTGGATGATATTGATGGATTTTCAGAAGTTGAACCATCCTTGCACCCCTGGAATAAATCCTACTTGATCATAATGGATTATCCTTTTGATGTACTTTTGAATTCGGTTTGCTAATATTTTGTTGAATATTTTTACATCTATGTTCATTAGGGATATTAGTCTGTAGTTTTCTTTTTTTGTGGTATCTTTGCCCAGTTTTGGTATTAGAGTTATGCTGGCCTCATAGAATGAGTTTGGAAGTAATCCCTCTTCTTCTACTCCTTGGAAAACTTTGAGGAGGTTGGGTCTTCACTAAATGTTTGATAAAATTCAGGGGTGAAGCCATCTGGTACAGGAGTTTTGTTCTTAGGTAGGTTTTTGATTACCAGTTCAATTTCGTTGCTGGTAATTGGTCTGTTGAGATTGTCTGTTTCTTTCTGGGTCAGTCTTTGAAGGTTGTATTTTTCTAGAAAGTTGTCCATTTTTTCTAGGTTATCCAGTTTGTTAGCATATAATTTTTCATAGTATTCTCTAAAAGTTCTTTGTATTTCTGTGGTGTCCATAGTGAATTTTCCTTTCTCATTTCTGATTCTGTTTATGTGAGTAGACTCTCTTTTTTTCTTGATAAGTCTCGCTAGGGGTTTATCTACTTTGTTTATTTTCTCGAAGAACCAGCTCTTCGTTTTGTTGGTACTTTCTATTGTTTTATTCTTCTCGATTTTATTTATTTCTGCTCTAATCTTTATTATGTCCCTCCTTCTACTGACTTTGGGTCTCATTTGTTCTTCTTTTTCTATTTTTGTTAATTGTGAGTTTAGACTGCTCATACAGGAATGTTCTTCTTTCCTGAGGTAGGCCTGTATTGCAATATACTTTCCTCTTAGCAAGGCCTTCGCTGCATCCCACACATTTTGCGGCATTGAATTATTGTTGTCATTTGTCTCCATATATTGCTTGATCTCTGTTTTTATTTGGTATTGATCCATTGATTATTTAGGAGCATGTTATTAAGCCTCCATATGTTTGTGGGATTTTTCATTTTTTTTGCGTAATTCATTTTCAGTTTCATACCTTTGTGGTCTGAGAAACTGGTTGGTACAATTTCAGTCTTTTAAAATTTACTGAGGCTCTTTTTGTGGCCTAGTGTATGATCTATTCCTGAAAATGTTCCACGTGCACTTGAGAAGAATGTGTATTTTGCTGCTTTTGGGTGTAGAGTTCTGTAGATGTCTGTTAGGTCCATCTGTTCTATTGTGTTGTTCAGTGCCTCTGTCTCCTTACTTATTTTCTGTCTGGTTGATCTGTCCTTCAGAGTGAGTGGAGTGTTGAAGTCTCCTAGAATGAATGCATTGCATTCTATTTCTCCTTTTAATTCTGTTAGTATTTGTTTCACATATGTAGGTGCTCCTGTGTTGGGGACATAGATATTTATAATGGTTATATCTTCTTGTTGGATTGACCCCTTTATCATTATGTTATGTCCTTCTTTTTCTCTTGTGACTTTCTTTGTTTTGAAGTCTGTTTTGTCTGATATGAGTATTGCAACTCCTGCTTTTTTCTCCCTATTAGTTGCATGAAATGTCTTTCTCCATCCCTTCACTTTTAATCTGTGTATGTCTTTGGGTTTAAAGTGAGTCTCTTGTTGGTAGCATATAGATGGGTCTTGTTTTTTTATCCATTCAGTGACTCTTTGTCTTTTTATTGGTGCATTCAGTCCATTTACATTTGGTGATTATGGATAGGTATATACTTATTGGCACTGCAGGCTTTAGATTTGTGGTTACCAAAGGTTCAAGGTTAACTTCCTACTATCTAACAACTCACTTAATATGCTATTACAAACACAATCTAAAGGTTCTTTTTTTTTGTTTTTTTGTTTTTTCCTTCCTCCTTTTTCTTCCTCCTCCATTCTTTATATATTAGGTATCATATTCTGTACTGTTTGTCTATCCCTTGATTGACTTTGGGGATAATTTAATTTTGCATTTTCTTAGTAATTAGGTGTTCTATTTTCTTTACTGTGGTTTTTTTACCTCTGGTGACAGCTATTAAACTGTAGGAACACTTCCATCTATAGCAGTCCCTCAAAAATACACTGTAGAGATCGTTTGTGGGAGGTAAATTCTCCCAGCTTTTGCTTATCTAGGAATTGTTTAATCCCTCCTTCAAATTTAAATGATAATCTTGCCAGATAAAGTAATCTTGGTTCAAGGCCCTTCTGCTTCATTGCATTAAATACATCATGCCACTCCCTTCTGGCCTGTTAGGTTTCTGTTGAGAAGTCTGATGATAGCCTAATGGATTTTCCTTTGTATGTGATCTTATTTCTCTCTCTAGCTGCTTTTTAATAGTCTGTCCTTATCCTTGATCTTTGCCAAAATTACTATATGTCTTGATCTTGTCTTCTTGGGTCCCTTGTGTTGGGAGATCTGCGCACCTCCATGGCCTGACAGACTATCTCCTTCCCCAGATTGGGAAAGTTTTCAGCAACCTCCTCCTCAAAGACACTTTGTATCTCTTTTTCTCTCTCTTCTTCTTCTGTCCCTATAATGCGAATATTGTTTCGTCTGGAATGGTCACACAGTTCTCTCAGTATTCTTCCATTCTTAGAGATCTTTTTTTCTCTCTGTGCCTCAGCTTCTTTGTATTCCTCTTCTCTAGTTTCTATTTCATTTATCGTCTCCTCCACCATATCCAATCTGCTTTTAATACCATCCATTGTGCTCTTAAATGATTGGATCTTTGACCGTAATTCATTCCTGCGTTCTTGAATATCTTTCTGTACCTCCATGAGCATGTTAGTGATTTTTATTTTGAACTCCCTTTCAGGGAGAGTCATGAGGTTCATATCATTTAAATCTTTCTCAGGAGTTGTATTCATAATTTTACTCTGGATCAGGTTCCTTTGGTGTTTCATATTTGTGTATGGCGCCCTCTAGTGCCCATAAGCTCTACTCTGTGGATCTGCTCAGCCCCTGAAGCAATGTCTGGGATTGTTGGGGAGTGGTATTGGTGCCTCGGGGGAGGGAAAGAGCTGTTTCCTGGTCCTGGCTGCTATGCCTGTCTCCACTGCCTAACCAGTGGGCCAAGCACACAGTTATAAGCCTCTGTGCTTTGCGTTTTTAGTTACTGTAGACATATCTTCCCTCTGGCTGGCCCAACGCCAGGGTAGGGTTTCCCTGTTTGCAAGTCTGGTGGGGCTGGCCAGGAGAAAGGTGCACTAGTCTGCCTGTCACAGAAGGGATTCTTGGAGCTGTGTAGCCTGCCAGGGAGCTGGAGCACCTGAAAATCATGAAAGCTCCCAACCTGCTGGGCAGAGTGTACCCAGACAATTTTGTCTACGTGTCCTTTCTCCTGGGCAGTAAGCTCTGTGCAATCCTTTTAGCAGCCCTCTTGCTTAGGGCTTCTTTGTTAGGAAGTCTCTCAGACTGCCCACCTTTCTTTTGTCCCAGGGCAGCTGGATATTGATCCCTGATTTCACAAGCAGCTGAATCTTAGTCTTTCCATGAATTCTGCCTGCCTTAGCTTTCCAACCCCCTAATTACAAGAGTATCATGCAAGCACCATGAAATGTAGGTTTGTGCTCCCAGAACAGATCTCCAGAGTTAGGTATTCAGCAGTCCCAGATCTCCACTCCCTCCCTGCTCGGTTCCTCTTTCTCCTGCAGGTGAGCTGGGGTGGGGGAAGGGCTTGGATCCCACAGGACCACAGCTTTAGTATGTTACCCTTTTCCATGAGGGCTGCTCTTGTCTCCAGGTATATGCAGTTTGGTGCAGTCCTCTTTCCTGTTGCTCTTTTAAGAGTAGTTGTATTAGTTATATTTTCATATTATATGTGGTTTTAGGAGGAAGCCTCTGTCTCACCTCTCACGGCCCCATCTTCAATCCGGCTATCAGCTCTTCTCATTTTTAATGGTACCTTGCTTTAGTTATAACAAATTCCCTATGAAAATCCAAAGTATTTCAGTTTTTAATCTGTCTTTTTGTAGGGTTTGTAACATTGCTATCTGCTTGCAGGTCACTGGCTCTATAAGCAGAGAAAGCAAGAAAGCTCTTCATCAGTTTTTATTCTGCTAGCACGGAGCAACAACCCTTCAAGCTCTCTTCACCTTTTCTTCTCTGAGAGGCTTTGAAATACAATTTCACTATTTTCTGTTTTCTTGCTGAAGCTCCCTGGGAAACATAAGTTCTCAAATGAGCAAGAAGGTGAGGGGCTGGGGTACCAAAGCATGCTTGGCACACAGAAGGCTGGGGAGATGGGGAACAGGCAGTGGTGGTTCTGTGTTTCTTGAGAATAGGCTCTTGTGGTTCAGGGAGAAGAGAGAGCTATTTAGATTTGTGATTAGATGGAGTTATTTTCTTGGGTTGTGATAGGAAGAAACCAATGATACCTTGATGCCCTGAGCATCAGCAAAACTCATAGGCAGAACCTTCTCTTTTGTGTGCCAACCTTAGAACGGTTTGACGAAAGCTCTACTCTGTACCCCCTTCACTAATTTTTCTAGATCAGGTGCTTGGGTTTCCTGCTTCTCTTCCTCAAAGCTCTGTTTCCCCCAAAGCTTGGGCTGGCTAGAGAAGGACTTTAATTCCCTGGAGTCCTATTCCATATTCTGAAGGTTCCTCAGGGAGTAGAACCAGTAGACCCCTTGTGTCTTCGGTGACTTCTGGGGCCACCTGGTGAACTAGAGGAAAGAATTGGACATGTTCTGCTATCCTGTTAGGGTCTTAGAGCCTTCATCCTCTCTAGCCTTGGCATTTCTGTCTGGAAGTGACCATCCTTGTCCCGTGTGCCTCTGGTGTTGAGTGATGGGCAGCTCACACCTGCTCATTTCACCTGGGGAAGAGGGGTAGACCCTGAAGCCCAAGGATGCAGAGTTTGTGGGTGTGGTAAGTTGGCCCTTTTAACTTTGAATATTTGGAAAAATGCACTGTATGCAGGGGACAGAGGTCTGGAGGAACATTGGTTCAACTCTTTACAAAAACTTAAAAACTTTGGAGACTGGATATACATTGCAAGTCACACCCTTCTCCAAGCTGTAAGAGAAAACCAGCCTGATTTCTGGTATTCCTTTGTAACCAGTGGAATTCTCTTGGTTTAAGCAGGGGAGAAAGTAATAATGAATTCAGAAACTATAAAAAATAAAAAGGATAAAGGGAGATTAAGACCAGACAGAGTTTAGACTTTGGCTATGTATAATTAATAAAATTCCCTGCAAGGAGGAGGAAAAAATGGCAGAGTAGGAAGCCAAGGTGGTTACATTCTTCCACACACACACCAAGGAAGCAACTACAGTAAATATGACTAAACCTGAAAATGACCTGAAGACTGCAGAACAGACCACCTACACCTGGAGAAAAAGAGAGGACCACATGGAGAAGGGTAAAGTTGGCAGAGCCACAACTGAGTGGGACCCAAGCCCTTCCCTCATCCCAGCCCACAGGAGAGAGGAATAGGAACAGAGCCAGGACTGGATAAGCACTTAGAAATGCTGCACACCTGGCCATGGAGATCTGCTCCAGGAACACGAGTCTCCATTGCATTGGGCTCTGGTGATTAGCGGAGCTGGACCCCAGGGACAGTTGGAACATGCAGGAAGACTGAGACTCTAGCTGTTTGTGGAGGACAGGCATGCTCCTCTGATCCTGCCGAGACCCAAAGCAGAGGCAGCAGTTTGAAAATTCCGTGAAAGATCACTCCCAGCAGTGGGAAGGATGCCTGAGGGGTGAGGATTGGATGGATTTCTCTCCACAGGATAAAGGACAGGTAGATGATACTTCCCCAGTCCCTGGACACTCTCAGGAGCTCCATACACTCCATCTACCTTGCTGGTGGCTCAGCCCTGAGGTCCTTGCACACCACAGGTGCTCCAGCCTGGCTGACCCAGCAGCTCAGGCTTTGCTGCCTGGCAGGCAGAGGGAGTCTTTTCCAGCTTTCTTGACCCTTTATCAGCCCAATTAGAGAGGCACCTGCAGGAGCCAGCTCCAAGCCTTCTTCCTTCTCACCCCTGAGCCACACCACTGCTCCACCCTGTTAACACTGCAGCCCCACCACCAGCACAGGGCAGGCATAGGGCAGCCCTGCAGAAGACATTGCTATAATCACAAAGGACCAGCTGAGGCAAACTACCAGCCACAGGAGACTGACAGCCAGCAGACAGACAGAAAGGCGGCCCCACCCATTGCTCACCAACAGCAACTGGGGCTCCACGACAGAGGAGAACCAGGCACTGCAGAGTAAGGAATCTTGAGCTTCTGGGCACCACAGGACACCTTCTTTACTCTCTAGAACAGGAAGCACAATAGATCCATCTATACAAAGGAAGAAACACAGAAACCCTGACAAAATGAGGCAAAGGAATATGTTCCAAACAATACTACAGGATAAGACACCAGAAAGAGGACTAAATGAAATGGAGCTCACCAATCTTCTTGATAAAGATTTCAAAGTCATAAATATGTTCACTGATCTGTGGAAAAGTATTGAAGATCTCAGGGAGGACATCAACAAAGAGATAGAAGAGTTGAAAAAGAGCCTTTCAGACCTGAAGAATGCAGTAACTGAAATGAAACATGCAATGGAGGGAATAAATAATAGATTGCTGCAAATAAAGGGGACAATCAATGAGATGGAAATTAGAGAACAGGAAAACAATGCAGCTGAGGAACAGAGAGCAAAATGAATCTCTAGGAATGAAAGAATGTTAAGAGAGCTGTGTGACAACTCTAAATAAAACAATATTTGCATAATAGGTGTACAAGAAGGAGAAGAGAGAGACAAAGGGATAGAAAGTCTATTTGAGGAAATAATTATTGAAAACTTCCCCAATCTGGGAAGGAAATAGACACTCAGGTCATGGAAATACAGAGAACCCCTAACAAAAGGAACCCCAGGAAGACAATGCCAAGGCATATAATAATTAACATAACAAAGATTAAGGATAAGGAAAGAGTATTGAAAGCAGCGAGAGAAAAAAATTACTTATAAAGGAAACCTAATCAGGCTATCAACAGACTTCTCAGCAGAAACTTTACAAGCCAGAAAGGAGTGGAATGAAATATTTAATGTACTGAAACAGAAAGACCTTCAACCAAGAATCCTCCATCCACCAAGATTATCATTCAAATTTGAAGGAAAGATTAAACACTTCCCAGATAAATGAAGGCTGATGGAAATTAAAATCACTAAACTGGCATTACAGGATATGTTAAAGGAACTTCTGTAGGTGGAAATTTTTGTAAGCCTAAATAGTTTTCAGAGGTAAAAATAAACCCACAGTAAAGGTAGTAGACCATTTATTTACCAAGCAAATATGAAGTTAAAACAAAACAAATCAAAACAAAGTTAGTAAAACCAACCATACATGAAATCAATCGAGGAATACACAAAAAAATACAGATTATGACATCTAATAAATAAAATCTGGAGGAGGAAGAAGAAGAAAAAAGTACTTTTAGATTGTGTTTGAAATAGAGCACCATCAACTTAATAAATACTGTTATATAGTTAGGAAGCTATCCTTGAACCTTATGGTAACCACAAACCTAAAGCCTATAATAGATAGAAAAAAAATTAAAAAAGAGAAATCCAATCATGACACCAAAGAACCCGTCAAATAACGAGAGAAGAGTATAAGAGAGGAAGAAAGGAACAGAGAGAAACTATAAAAACAACCAGAAAATGGTATCAATAATTAACTATCAGCAGTTACCTTAAATGTAAATGGGCTGAATGCACCAATCCAAAGACATGGAGTGGCAGAATGGATAAAAAACAAGACTCATCTATATGCTGCCTTCAAGAAACTCATTTCAGACCCAAAGGCATACACAGACTGAAAGTGAAGGGATGGAAAAAGATATTTCATGTAAATAATAGGGAGAAAAAAGCAGGAGTGGCAGTACTTAGACAAAATAGACTTCAAAACAAAGAAAGTAACAAGAGACAGGGAAAGACAATGATAAAAGGGTCAGCCCAACAAGAGGGTATAACCATTATAAGTTATCTATGCAACCAACAGGGAAAGACAATGATAAAAGGGTCAGCCCAACAAGAGGGTATAACCATTATAAATTATCTATGCAACCAACATAGGAGCACCTAAATACATAAAACAAATACTAATAGAATTAAGGGGGTAGTAGATTGCAGCTCATTTATTTTAGGAGACTTGAACACAGCACTCATATCTGTAACATCTTCCTGTGTTGACAGATAGTAACCATATTAGTGGTTTAATTAGTGGTTAATCCTAACAGCATTAGGTTTAAATAATATGGGTGACTATTGAACCACTGTGTTGTATACTTGAAACCAATATAAGACTATATCAATGATACTTCAATAAAAAAGAAATAGCATTCCCTACTTGGTAGATTGCCGGAGTCCAGCTCCAGCTAGTCCAGGGGTCCCTGAAGGATGGATGGTGTCGGCGGCTGAGTGAATGAGGACACAGACACTAGCAAAAGCTGAGCCTGGCCTTTAATTAAAAGTAGCAGATTGTTTATATACTCTTTGATTACACAAAGTAAAGTACAGTCATTAATCATTTAATTGACGCATAGCAGGGTTACATGAGTTTAGAAAATGAGATTAAATCACTTTGACATATCTTAGTGGTCTACTAGTTTCTAAGTAAAGTTTGTTCCTAGTCACTGTGGTTAGAAAATCTCACAAAGGTTAGGTAGGTGCCAGATTCTTGGTTTTTTTTACAGATGACTATTTAAAGTTTACTTTTCTATTGTTTTTATGTAGGGTTCTTATTCTTTCATAGCTATACTCCCATTCTCCATCTCCGGTAGGAAAGAAAGAGGCTGTCTCCAAGAGGACATGATGACCTTTTGGCAGGCAGGGATAAATTTCATGGAGTGTGCCTCGGACCCATTTTTAGTAAGGCTTACAATGGAGATTTTTCTAATCTGAAGTTAGGCAATGCCCTGTTCTTATTACTTTTATAATTTATCAAGCTGTTCTCTGGTGGGTTAGCCAGAGGGAACCACCTGTTCTTTGAACCCACCTATTTCCACATTCATCAAATATGCCATCTAGAGGCCACGTAGGGGTGGGGAGGGGGAACTGGAACCCACTCAAACAATCTCCATTTATTATAACTCAATACTTGTTTCCAATATCTTTTTTGCATCCCCCTCCTATTATTCTTTAATAAAATGTTAAAGTAGTAAGTGAAAGTAATAAAGATTACAGTTTCTAATAGAAAGCTGTTTAAATCTTGATATAAGATAAAGATGAAAAGTAGAGTTTAATGCAGTAGGAAAGCAAGTGTAGACAGTCAGATTCATGCCTATAAACTGGGTATTGATCTGAGCGAGACAAGGGCAACAAAACAGCCATGAGCGCAGAAGATTTCTCTCAAAACTGGGGGGTGAGGTTCTGAGCCTCACCTCTGTTGACCCCCTGTTGTTCACCTGATGGCCCCCCTGCGACTGTGCCTGTCTTAGGTTGTTCCTCCCTTGAGGAATCTTACCCGTCTCTGGCTAACCAGCCATCTTCCAGGGCCATACAGGGAGATGTGCAGTTGGTAAGTGAGAGAGATGCAATGTTCTTTGAAAAGGTCAGCTCTTCTTACTCCTTTGCAGATTTATGCCCCGTGGCTTTTATGCCCAGCGGTTGTCTCGAGGTATCTTTACCACCTGGAAGAATTAGGGGGTCTTGCCTCTGGCATTTCTCCCAAGGTATATTAAATTTGGTTTTCCAATTAAGGTGAAAGTGACCAATAACAACATTTCCAAACACCATAATAATGAGAGATAGCAGGGATGTTCCTTTCAGAGGTCTGCACTGCGGTTCCTTCTTTCTGGGCGTCTGGGCAGCGCCATCAGACGGATGGTTCAAACTGGCTCCCAACAGTAGATCGTGTAAAGTGTTTAAAGTTTTTGCAAAGGGGTGGCAAGCTTTTTGTTTATTAATTTGGCATCTGTTAGTATATCATGAATATGTATATCCCTTCTTCTTCCTTTCTCTGCAGTGATATTTGCACAAATTTTCTTAAATGAACATCCTCATTTTCAATGACTCATATGTTCAGAGCAGTGAGTTTTTCTTGCCAGTGGCCAACCCACATGACCTTCCACAACAGACTCCAAGTGTGTGATGCCAGCAGACATTGCAAAATCCCAGCATGTGATAGTGTTTAGCCTCTGATGCTCAGCTGTCATTCTGTACAATGAGCGTGTGCCCAAGATTGCTAGTCAATAGACAGGCATGTGTAATCAACAGGCATTTTGTAATCAACAAAAACTGACATCCTTTTCTTAAGGGAGGGAATTGCCTTGCCATTCCACTCTTACCCACTGAGGGCAAACCATCCATTGTGCCCTTTAGTATAAACCTGATTTAATTTAGAAACTTAGAGATGATATTCCGTAAGTTTGAAGTAACTTGGTCTTTTTTGTCTTTACTTATAATCCATTAAGACAACCTTATATCATATAATGAGAGTTGGTGTTTCATGGGCTCAAGGAAAACAAAAAAGGGAAAATGGAGTTCTACTTATGTCAAAAAATTTTACTGATTTTAGGAAAAGGGGTATCAGATGGAAGAAACTGAGGAAAAGCAGGAGGGTAGGAGAACACAGGACATATTAGAAGATCCAAGAACTTATTTAGGTTGGTTGGAGCTCGGATGAGTGAAGATGAGGTGGAGGTAGAAGGAGTTGAGATTGGATACTTAGGTTTATGTCAAATCCTAAAAGGCGAATGACAGGCTAAGAAATTACTTTAGATGAAGGCATCTCAGTTTTGGGAAGACAAATGTGGTAGATTTGTGGAAGTGGGGTTAGACAGGAAGAGGGTGGAGGAAGTGGAGAAAGGAGGGATGGTAGATGGGAAGCCATTTGGGGAGGTAATCGGGCCTTGAACTAGAGTGATGGGATTGGTGGAGAGGTGAAGTGTCTAGGCAGCTATATAAAAATGTGAGCCTTGGGGAAGAAGTCAGGACTACACATGCACATTTGAGAGTTATTTGCAGAGGGTGGGAGTTGAAATGGTAGATTTAATGAACTCACAGAGAGTGAAAGACATTTACAAAGGCTAGGGAAAAAAGTCATAGGAAAGGGGCGGGAAGAGATAAATGAGCCCCACAAGGACCGACCAGGGAAGAGAATGAGAGCCGAAGGAGTGGGAATGAAGAGAAGGGAGTTCTGATTATATTTCCTTTGTCCTCATCCCACTGCTACTCTTTTGTGCTACATTTTTCTCCCAAGGATAATAGATGTCTATTATCTAAATAGACTGTATAAACCTGTGAGGTTGGTGGATTATTAGCTTTGAAAGCTAACCCAGAAATTAAGTATTTTTGAGTAAGATTTGAAAGGCAACATTGGTTATGTGGAAAGTGATCAAAATACGGTTTCATTTTGTTCCATTTTCACAATTCCGAGAACACGCAGAGCCTTCAGAATGATGTGATTCTGAGAAGCAAGCTGATGAACAAAGGATGTGTATGTAAATATTTGAAATTTGGGTTTATACGTCTTTTAAAAATATTTTTATTTTTTGCATAAATAGTACATTTACATGGTACAAAAATTATAGCAACTTGGAAACATATGCTTTGGTAAGTGTAGTTTCCACTTGTTACTGTCTACTCCTGTGCCATGTTAGTTTCTTAGGGATCATTACAGTGTTTATGCTATTACAAACGTGCTGTTATAATGCAAATGCTTATTATCTTCTTGTCTCATGAACCCCAAAGGTGGTGTACAATAAACACTATTCTGAACTTTGTTTTTCACTTATATCCTCTAGTTCTTAACATATTGCTACTTAGAAAATTTCTTCTTTTTTAACAAGAAATTACATTCTATGCATGCAGATGGTACTTTTTACCTGTAGTTCTCAACTGTTTGCTGTTAAAAAATGCTGCGATACATATATCTATAACATGAATTACAGGTAACATGAATTTGTGGCCGGAGTGGAATTGCTCCATCAAAGAGTATTTGTAATTTTATCTATTCTTCATTAATGGTTGTACTATTTGTACTTCCACATGGCATGTATGCAAATGCCTGTTTCTCCAGAGCTTCACCAGTGGTATAAATACATGTCAAACTTTTGGATTTGTGTCAACCTGATAGGTGAGAAGTGGAAACTCAGTTTAGTCTTAATTTGCATTTCTGTTAAAAAGAGTATGATTTTGTACACATTTCAGGGTCCATTTGTATTTCTTTTTCTGGGAATTACCTACTTACATCTTTTAGCCATTTTTCTATTTCTATTTGTTTTCTGTTTTGCTTTGTTTTCTAGGACTTTCTCATATATTAAGGTGATTAGCTTTTGTCTGTGCTAAGATACAAATGCCTTCAGTTTGCTGTTTGTTTTTTTCCTTTGCTTATCGCACTTCATGGTATGCAGGTGTTTTTCACTTTTTTGTAGTGATACTTATCAATGTTTTCTTTTTATAGCTTCTGGATTTTGAGTTTCTAGTAGAAAGATTTTTCCTCTGCCAGGTTCAAAGGAAATGCTCTGATGTTTTCTTTGATTACTTGTATGGTTTTATTTTTGTATATTTAAATCTTTGATTCATTTATGCTGGTGTATTTGTCCAAATGACTATCCAGTTGTCGCAACACTTTTTATTAAAAAGTCCATCTCTACCCTACTGATTTGCAAAGCATTCTTAATGATTTCCTGAAATCCAGTATGTGATTGGATGTATTTCTGGACTTTCTCTTCTGTTCCATTTGTTTACCTGTCTTATGAATTGTTTATCATGTTTAGATTGCTGACATTTTCATAGACTGTTTTAATTTCTGATAGGGATCATTGTTCCCACTCCTTTTCCTTAATAGAGTTTTCCTGTTTACTCTTACTTGCTTATTTTTCCATCTGATCTTGTGATTAAGCTTGTCTATGATCCAGACAAAATGCAACTATATATTTTTTCATTCTCTTTCTTTTTTTATTTTGCTATTATTAATATACAATTACATGAGCAACATTATGGTTACTAGACTCCTCCTATTATCAAGTCCCCACCACATACCCCATTACAGTCACTGTCCATCAGCGTAGTAAGATGCTATAGAATCAGTACTTGTCTTCTCTGTGTTATACTGCCTTCCCCGTATCCCCCCACCCCAACCCCACCGCCGCTACATTCTGTGTGCTAATTGTAATAGCCCTTTTCCCCCCTTATCCCTCCCTTCCCACACATCCTCTCAGTCCCTTTCCCTTTGGTAACTCTTTTTTTTTTTTTTACAATTTATTTTGAATCATTAACCTACAATTACATGTGCAATATTATGGTTATTAAACTACCCCCTTCATCAGGTCCCCCCCCACCAACCCCATTACAGTCACTGTCCATCAGCGTAGTGAGATGCTATAGAGTCACTACTTCTCTTCTCTGAGTTGTACAGCCCTCCCCGTGCCCCCCTACCTTACGTCTGCTAATCGTAATACCCCTTTTACCCTCTTATCCCTCCCTTCCAATCCATCTTCCCGAGTCTCTTTCCCGTTGGTAACTATTAGTCCGTTCTTGGGTTCTGTGAGTCTGCTGCTGTTTTGTTCCTTTAGTATTTTTTATTTGTTTTTATACTCCACAGATGAGTGAAATCATTTGATACTTGTCTTTCTCCACCTGGCTTATTTCACTGAGCATAATACCCTCTAACTCCATCCATGTTGTTGCAAATGGTAGGATTTGTTTTCTTCTTATGGCTGAATAATATTCCATTGTGTATATGTACCACATCTTCTTTATCCATTCATCTACTGATGGACACTTAGGTTGCTTCCATTTTTTGGCTATTGTAAATAGTGCTGCAATAAACATAGGGGTGCACGTGTCTTTTTGAAATGGGCTGCTGCATTCTTAGGATAAATTCCTAGGAGTGGGATTCCTGGGTCGAATGGTATTTCTATTTTGAGTTTTTTGAGGAACCTCCATACTGCTTTCCACAATGGTTGAACTAATCTGCATTCCCACCAGCAGTGTAGGAGGGTTCCCTTTTCTCCACATCCTCGCCAACATTTTTTGTTGTTTGTGTTTTGGATGTTGGCCATCCTCATTGGTGTGAGGTGATATCTCATTGTGGTTTTAATCTGCATTTCTCTGATGACCAGCGATGTGGAGCATCTTTTCATGTGCTGTTGGCCATCTAAATTTCTTCTTTAGAGAAGTGTCTATTCATGTCCTCTGCCCATTTCTTAATTGGATTATTTGCTTTTTGTTTGTTAAGGTGCTTGAGTTCTTTATATATTTTGGATGTCAACCCCTTATCAGTGCATCATTTATGAATATATTCTCCCATATTCTACTGATGGTGTCCTTTGCTGTACAGAAGCTTTTCAGCTTGATATAGTCCCACTTGTTCATTTTTGCTTTTGTTTCCCTTGCCCGGGGAGATATGTTCATGAAGAAGTCACTCATGTTTATGTCCAAGAGATTTTTGCCTATGTTTTTTTCTAAGAGTTTTATGGTTTCATGACTTACATTCAGGTCTTTGATCCACCTTGAGTTTACCTTTGTGTATGGGGCTAGACAGTAGTCCAGTTTCATTCTCTTACATGTAGCTGTCCACTTTTTCCAACACCAGCTGCTGAAGAGGCTGTCATCTCCCCATTGTATGTCCAAGGCTCCTTTATCAAATATTAATTGACTGTAAATGTTTGGGTTAGTGTTTGGATTTTCTATTCTGTTCCACTGGTCTGTGGGTCTGTTTTTGTGCCAATACCAAATTGTCTTGATTACTGTGGCTTTGTAGTAGAGTTTGAAGTCAGGGAGCGTAATTCCCCCTGTTTGATTCCTCCTTCTCAGAATTGCCTTGGCTATTCGGGGTCTTTTCTGGTTCCATATGAATTTTAGAATTATTTGTTCCAGTTCATTGAAGAAGGCTGTTGGTAGTTTAATAGGGACTGTGTTGAATCTGTAGATTGCTTTAGGTAGTATAGCCATTTTGACACTATTTATTCTTCCTAGCCAAGAGCATGGGATGAGTTTCCATTTGTTAATGTCCTCTTTAATTACTCCTAGGAGTGTCTTGTAGTTTTCAGAGTACAGGTCTTTCACTTCCTTGGTTAAGTTTATTCCTAGGTATTTTATTCTTTTTGATGCAATTGTGAATGGAATTGTTTTTCTGATTTCTCTTTCTGTTAGTTCGTCATTAGTGTATAGGAAAGTAACAGATTTCTGTGTGTTAATTTTGTATCCTGCAACTTTGCTGAATTCAGATATTAGTTCTAGTAGTTTTGGAGTGGAATCTTTAGGTTTTTTTATGTACAGTATCATGTCATCTGCAAATAGTGACAATTTGACTTCTTCTTTACCAATCTGGATGCCTTGTATATCTTTGTTTTGCCTGATTGCCGTGGCTAGGACCTCCAGTACTATGTTGAATAACAGTAGAGAGAGTGGCATTCCTGTCTTGTTCCCGATCTTAGATGAAAAGCTTTCAGCTTCTTGCTGTTAAGTATGATGTTAGCTGTGGGTTTGTCATATATAGCCTTTATGGTGTTGAGGTACTTGCCATCTATACCCATTTTGTTGACAGTTTTAATCATGAATGGATGCTGAATTTTGTCAAATGCTTTTTCAGCATCTATGGAGATGATCATGTGCTTTTTGCTGTTCGTTTTGTTGATGTGGTGGATGATGTTGATGGATTTTCAAATGTTGTACCATCCTTGCATCCCTGGGATGAATCCCACTTGATCATGGTGTATGATCCTCTTGATATATTTTTGAATTCGGTTTGCTAATATTTTGTTGAGTACTTTTGCATCTACATTCATCAGGGATATAGGTCTGTAATTTTCTTTTTTGGTGAGGTCTTTGCCCGATTTTGGTATTAGAGTGATGCTGGCTACATAGAATGAGTTTGGAAGTATTCCCTCCTCTTCTATTTTTTGAAAAACTTTAAGGAGAATGGGTGTTATTTCTTCTCTATATGTCTGGTAGAATTCAGAGGTGAATCCATCAGATCCAGGGGTTTTGTTTTTGGGTAGTTTTTTGATTACCGATACAATTTCGTTGCTGGTGATTGGTCTGTTTAGTTTTTCTGTTTCTTGCTTGGTCAGTCTTGGAAGGTTGATTTTTCTCAGAAGTTGTCCATTTCTTCTAGGTTTTGCAGCTTGTTAGCATACAGATGCTCATAATATTCTCTTATAATTCTTTGTGTTTCTGTGGGGTCCGTCGTTATTTTTCTTTCTCATTTGTGATTCTGTTTATGTGTGTAGATTCTCTTTTTCTCTTAATGAGTCTGGCTAGGGGTTTATTTTGTTTATTTTTTCAAAGAACCAGCTCTTCGTTTCATTGATTTTTTCTTTTGTTTTATTCTTCTCAATTTAATTTATTTCTTCTCTGATCTTTATTATGTCTCTCCTTCTGGTGACTTTGGGCCTCCTTTTTGGTTTTTTTTCCAATTTCAATAATTGTGTCTTTAGACTGTTCATTTGGGAATGCTCTTCCTTCTTTAAATAGGCCTGGACTGCAATATACTTTCCTTTTAGAACTGCCTTTGCTGCGTCCCACAGAAGTTGTGACTTTGTGTTGTTGTTGTCATTAGTGTCCATATGTTCTTTGATTTCTGTTTTGATTTGGTCGTTAACCCATTGATTAATTAGGAGAATGTTGTTAAGTCTCCATGTATTTGTGAGCGTTTTTGATTTCTTTCTAAAATTTATTTCTAGTTTTATAGCTTTGTGATCTGAGAAGTTGGTTGGTAGGATTTCAGTATTTTTGAAATTACTGAGGTTCTTTTTGTGGCCTAGTATGTGGTCTATTCTGGAAAATATTCCATGTGCACTTGAGATTAATGTGTATCCTGTTGCTTTTGGGTGCAGAGTTCTATAGATATCTGTTAGGTCAATCTGTCTAGTGTGTTGTTCAGTGCCTCTGTGTCTTTACTTATTCTCTGTCTGGTCGATCTATCCGTTGGATTGAGTGGTGTGTTGAAGTCTCCTAAAATGAATGCCTTGCTGTCTATTTCCTCCTTCAATTCTGTTAGTATTTGTTTAACATATGTTGGCGCTCCTATGTTGGGTGCATATATGTTTATAATGGTTATATCTTCTTGTAGGACTGACCCCTTTATCATTGTGTAATGTCCCTCTTTATCTCTTGCTACTTTCTTCGTTTTGAAGTCTAATTTGTCTGATACAAGTACTGCAACACCTGCTTTTTTCTCTTTGTTGTTTGCATGAAATATCTTTTTCCATCCCTTCACTTTTAGTCTGTGTATATCTTTGGGTTTGAGGTGAGTCTCTTGTAAGCAGCATATAGATAGGTCTTGCTTTTTTATCCACTCTGTTACTCTGTGTCTTTTGATTGGTGCATTCAGTCCATTTACATTTAGGGTGATTATTGATAAATATGTACTTATTGCCATTGCTGGCTTTAGATTCGTGGTTACCAAAGGTTCAAGGGTTGCTTCTTTACTATCTAAGAATCTAACTTAACTTTCTTGTTAAGTTATTGTGAATGCCATCTGATGTTCCTTTATTTCTCCCTTCCTATTCTTCCTCCTCCATTTTTTATATATTGGGTGTTTTATTCTTTGCCTTTAGTTAGTATTTGGATCGTCTGCTTTCTTTGCTATGATTTTATTTTCTCTGGTGACATCTTTTCAGCCTTAGGGGTGCTTCCCTCTAGAGCAGTTCCTTTAAGATATCCTGTAGTGGTGGTTTATTAGAGGCAAACTCTTTCAACTTTCGTTTGTCTGCAAATTGTTTAATACCTCCATCATATTTAAATGATAATCGTGCTGGATACAGTATTCTTGGTTCGAGGCCCTTCTGTTTCATTACATTAAATATATCATGCCATTCTCCTCTGGCCTGTAAGGTTTCTGTTGAGAAGTCTGATGACAGTCTAATGGGTTTTCCTTTGTAGGTGATCTTTTTTCTCTCTCTAGCTGCCTTTAATACTCTGTCTTTATCTTTGACCTTTGCCATTTTAATTATTATGTGTCTTGGTGTTGTCTTCCTTGGGTTCCTTGTGTTGGGAGATCTGTGGGCTTCCATGGACTGCAAGACTATTTCCTTCCCCAGTGTGGGAAAGTTTTCAGCAATTATTTCTTCAAAGACACTTTCTATCCCTTTTTCTCTCTTTTCTTCCTCTGGTAGTTCTATAGTGCGAATATTGTTCCGTTTGGATTGGTCACACAGTTCTCTTAATATTCTTTCATTCCTAGAGATCCTTTTATCTCTCTCTGCCTCAGCTTCTCTGTATTCCTTTTCTCTATTTTCTAATCCATTAACAGTCTCTTAGACCTCATCCAGTCTGCTGTTAAGCCCGTCGATGGCTTGTCTCATTTCTGCATATTCTTTCCTCACTTCCCTCACTTCCTCCCTGAGCTCTTGCACATTTCTCTGTCGCTCCGTCAGCATGGCTATGACTTTTATTCTGAATTCTTTTTCAGGAAGACTGTGCATGTCCATCCCTTCAGGTTCCCTCTCTGGGGTTGTCTGGGTCTATAGCTTTGTCTGTACCATATTCCTCTGTCTTTTCATGGCTATAGAAGTGGTTGCTGGTAGTTGCCACGTATGCAAGCTGGTCTGTTTATGACTTTAAAAAGGAAAAAGGAGAAAAAAAAAGAAGAAGAAGAAAAGAAAAAAAGAAGAAAATAATAATAATAGAAAAAAAAGGGAAAGAAAAAAAGAAAAGAAAGGGAAGAAAAAAGAACAACTAAAAAAAAATGCCACTGAGAGTGGGTTCTGTGTGAATGCTGTAGGTGGCGCTGTTGCTCCACTATTCCAGAGCCATGGCCGCGCCGCTATGCAAGGCCCTTTATAGCTGTGGCCGTGTTGGGAACGAATGGGAAGCTGTTTATCTCTGTGGGGGTCTTAAGTCCAGCCACCATTTCCCAGTCACCAGCTAAGGGGTCCAAAGATCCCCAAGACTCCCAGCCTGCTGGGCTCAGTGTGCCGTGGTGATCTGGCCCCTCTGCTGGGCTCCTGTCTCTTTAAGACTGCTGAGAAAGAGCGCACGCTTTTCTTCTCTTCTTTTTTCCTTTCTTTTTCCTTCCCGGAGCCTGCCACAGGCAACTGGCGCATTCCCCACTGAGACCCTGCGCCCTCTGTCTCTCCTATCTCCGCTACACCGCATGCTGTGTGTCGGCGCTCCCGGCCCAGACTTCCACTCCCTCCTGGCTCTGAATCCTCTCCTCCTGCTGGAGCGCTGGGGGGGGAGGAGTGCTCGGGTCTCGCCAGGTCGCGGCTCCGTATCTTACCCGCCTCGCCTGGTGCTGAGACCTCTCTCAGGTGTAGCTGCCCACCGGAGTGCTGGGGGGGAGGAGCCCGCGGGTCTTGCCGCGTTGTGGCTCCATATCTTACCCGCCTCGCCTGGTGCTGAGTCCTCCCAGGTGTACCTGCACACTGTGCGCTTTCCTGTGTATTCTGGTCTCTCTTTTAGGAATAGTTGTATTTGCTGTGTTTTTGTGAATAAATAAAATGTTGGGAGGAATTTTTCTGCCAGTCTGTTCACGTCGCCGTCATCCCGGAAGCATCCTATATTTTTATTGGAGTTGTATTAAATCTATGAAGTTATTGAGGTCAGCTTGCCATTATTGATTGGAGTCTTCCTTACTTTCAAAGACATACCTTTCTGTTTGTTTAGGTGTTCTTTTGTATCTTCCAGAGGTGTTTTAAAGTTTTCCTCAGGTCGGTTTTGTACATTTCCTCTTAAGTTTATATTTCTGATTGCTATTATAAATTGAGTCCATCACATCTTCTGATTGTTCTTTGTGTATTAGAGAGCTTTTGATTTTAGTAAGGTAGAAGATATTAAAGTAAGGATTCTCATACTATGTTTTCAGATTTCTTTTTTTTTTAGGTGTGCAATTGTTTTATCTTCAAATAGTGATACCTTTACTACTTCTTATTCAACTTTAGTTTGTATTTTAATTTTTTTCCAGTTCATGCTTCATTTCTTTCACTTGTCTAAATGTGCTGCATGCTCTTCCAGTACAGTGTTGAGTGACCGTGATGCCAGCTGCCGTTGCTGCTGGGGATGGGCTGTCGGGCTTTCAGTGTCTTCCCAGTGTCTTGTTGGCCCTGACCTACCTCTCCATCTTATGTTAAGTACTTGGTGATTCTTGTTTTATTGTTTTAAATCAAGATGAATGTTGGATTTTTCTTGCTTTTCAGCATCTTTGGTGATGAATGTTTCCTCCCTTAGGTGTATTATGGTACACTAAAGAAAAAATGAAAGTGTTTATTTAAAAAAACACCAAATAAACAATGAATGTAACTCTTCAGTGTGCCAAGTGGGGAAACATCAGTGGGGGACACATGAGTAGTTTCATACTCTCGTGCTTTTGAAAAAACTAGGCAATCATGATTGAGTAGCTCTTAGGAAACCAAAGGAGATGAGAAGCCAGCATTTATTTTGAGCATAGTTCATGTATATGACATGTTAGATAGTTGCGCTGATTTTGTCCCCTTTCTGTCTATGGTGTATAATCATCTAGTTCTTCTAAAGCAGCTTTGCTGCAAAAGGGACACTTGTGAGTTTTTCTCATTTTGTATTATACTCAGATTTTTTTATCTGCTCCAGTCTCTCTACTTCCAAAAACAGAGAAACTTCAAACCTTGAAACAACCAAAAAGCAACCAAGCCAACAGCAGCCCCTCAGGGTATACAGCTAATTTGACTATCAGATGAAATACTATCAATCGTAGATGGAATTATGCATAAAGATGTTAATGCGTGTCTGTGAACTTCCCAATGTTTAATACTTATTGGTAACAACTTGGTTCTTTCATCCTAAGTATTTCTCCTTCCAAATCAGTTTAATCTGTAAAGTGAATAGTTTAACATAGATCTGTTGCTTGTAGCAACAAAATGATAATGCGATTCAGAGGAATGGCAAATCCAATTTTGTGGGGGCCTGAAGCTAATACAATCTGGTCACCCTCTTTAAGAAAGAATACACAAAATTTGGTGTTGGACCTTGGTAGGGGCTGTGCAGTGAGGAGACTGAAGCTTAACCATATTAGGGTCACGGTCAGTCTGTCTTGGGCTCAGAGACCTTCAACACAAACTTAGGGTGATGGCTGAGGGTACAGCAGGCTGTTGGGACTAAAAGAGGTAGAGGCTGTTTTCTACAAACCTTGGCTAGGTAATGGTCCAGGTTAATGAGGTTGTAAGAGATGTAGAAGGTTTTAGGACATATCTAACAGCAACAATGAAACATCAGAGTGATTGTCCTTTCTAAACCTTGATTAACCTGCAAGATGCATGGGGCAGCTGCTTCTGCCTCAAAGGGACGTGAAGAGTTAAAATGCTGGCAGGATATCTGTGTGGTGAAGTTACAGTCATAGGTTGGACAGAACAGCCTTCTGGGAGAGCTAAACTACAGAACAGGGGAGCCTTGAGTGGGTCACTGCCTGTGGGCTATTTTTTGTTGGGTTTATCTTGGGAAGGCTCAGAGACGTAATCGGATATATTCCAGACTGTAAAAGATTTCTGCCACAGTTGCCAAAAAAATAGAATTTTCTGGGAGGGACGATTAAGTCAAGTCAATTGGTGACAAGTGCATATCCAGATTAATGCTAGATGGAAGCACATAGAGGTTTTCCTGTGTCAAAGTTCCATTTTTTCTCTCAAAGTTAGGACAGATAGTAGGAGGAACTGCTAGTCAGGACTTTCTACTCAGCGAGGAAGAACTGGGGCTGATGTGGAGTTGCTGGGAAAGATCTTACCTATTTGGGGCTTGTCAGAGGGCAAGTGTTGGACCGAGAGACATAGAATTTGAAGTTTAGGATATGAGGAAGCATTTGATTTTGGAGTCACACACTTGGTTTCAAATCCTGGCTCTGTTCCTTATTCTCTTTGTGACCCTGGGCAAGTCACTCAACCCTTCTGAGCCTTAGTCTCCTCGTATGGAAAATAGGGATAATAGACAATACCTCATAGGATTATGGGGTTGTACAGGTGGGTGTGTCAAGGATTTAGCACACAGTCCGGTATCAGGAGACATTCAGTAAATGTCAGTTGTCTTCTAGTTTGGGAAGGAAGATTTAAAAATATTGATGGGAAGGATGGGTATGATTGCCTGGAGCCTCTAATTGGGTTTGGAAATTGTGGAGACTCTGAAATGCAACATTTTTCTGATTTTTAAAAAAGTGAGGCATAATTAACATACATTAAAATGCACAAATGTAAAGAGTTCAGCCAGATTATTTTTATGTATTTATAGAGCTGAGTGATTACCACCCAAATCTAGCTGAAGAACAAATGCAAGATCCCAAAGTTCTTTTAAGCCCCTTCCTAGCATGTGTCACTCATCCCTTGGTCCCCATTATAAACTCTCTTCTGATTTCCATCATCATTAATTGGTTTTCCCTAATTTTGCAATTCATATAAATGGAATCCTTTAGTAGGCACTCTTTGTATCTGTTTCTTTTTCACTCAGTATAACATTTATGAGATGTCTCCATGTTGTATGAATCAGCGTATTATTTTTTTAATTGCTGAGTAGTATTCCTTTATACAAATACATAGTAATTTGTTTACCTATTATTATTTTGATTGACATTTGGGTTGTTTCCTGTTTTAGCTGCCATGAGCATTGTTGTGAACATATTTGCTTAGTTTTCTTGAAGTGGAATTACTAGGTCATAGGGTAAGTGAGTTTATGTTTAACTTTATTAGAAACTGCTGAGTGTATTCCAGAATGGTTGTACATTCTCAGAATAATGTTTGAGTTCCAGTCAGCTGCTACAGAGTCTCTTCAATGCGTGGTATTTTGGGCCTTTTTAATTATAGCCATTCTGGTGGGTATGCAGTAATATCTCATTCTGGTTTTAGAAAAGAGCATTTTAAGTACTTTTTCCCATTATGTTAGATAATACATATACTTGAGAAATTAAACATTGCAGATGTACTACTAAGAAAATTAAAAATCACCCATATGAAATCCTGTTACTCAGAAAAGACCTAATATTTTGATGTATTTCTTTATAGTTTTTTTCTATTTATATACATATTTTAAAAAGTAGTTGACATTTGAGTTCATTAGATCTGGGCTTGGACCCTGACATTGTATTTTTATAGATTCTAAAGATATTCTGATGTGCGGCCGTACTTGAGAACTACTGAGTTAGCTTAACTACTTTTTTTCCCTCTCTCTTAAATTTCAGTGCCTAGCCTGGTACCTGGCTCTGTCTCATAGTGGCTGAATGACAAGCTGCCTGAATGATGGAATGCTTTTGATTTAAGTGAGGAAATTGAGTCCCAGCTAAATTGACTTTTCAAATGAGTTTCTTAAATAGATTTTTAAAAATATAGCCTGCATTTTTAAAAAGTAAAGAGAATAGTACAATCAATTCCCCGGGACCCATCACAGAAACTCAGCAAGAATGTGCTTATCTGTCTTTTTTTTTTCAGTTTCTTTTTTGTGGAAGTACTTTTTTAGTTAAAATTTTAATTATGAATGTAGTATATGAGCAATGTAGAAAATTAGAAAATACAGATAATCAATCAGAAATGCCATATTTTCACCTTAATGTATGTTCTTTTATGGAAATATTTTAAAACTAATCCTAGAGATTATGTCATTTTGCCTTTACCTCAGTATGCCTCTCAAAAAATTGACTTTTTTAAAAACATAACCCTAATACCATTTTACACTTAACTAAGTTAATAACAATAAATTGGATTTTTAAAAAGTACTTAGGAAGGAAAGCCGTGGCAATCAGGAACACAGAGGAGACGATGTGAAATTGCTTAATTTATGTGCTGTAAATTGCAACTTGACTAATGGCCCAGGACATTATTTTGGACGTGGTATCCAGAGCCTAGCCTTGCAGAGTTACAGCTGAATTATTGGCCAAAAAAGTGGCAGAAAGTGGACTAGAAACTTGGGCGGTTAGGTGGCTATGTATTTGTGCATGTTAATGTCTTAGTATGTGTGACAATTAATGAATTGAAAAGAATGAGGACAGAGATTGGCGATCAGGGATCCTTTCTTGGCTCTTGCCTGTTAGAATTGTATAAAGACTTTTCAATCTTTAACTGCACCTGAGCGATTGCTTGAATATTTCCTCTCCGGAGCGAGACTTTGAGTACTTCTGGTCTTTACACCCAGCAGCACAGGTATACTCCCCGCTCAGCCCCACCCACATACAATTATCTTTACAACTACTTCACCTTGGTCTCCTCTTTAATCAGGCCAATCGCTTTTATGAATCAGGAAGGATATGGGGGCACGGGAGGGAAGAAAGTTGGCCTGGCTTTCTTGCCAAGGGCCAGAGGCCCTCAGAGGAGCTCCTCATCCCAGGAAAGGGGCCTCCCTGCTGGGTGTTGGTGCTAGGGCCTCTAAACTCTCCGCGGAATTGCTTAAAGGAATATAAACTTTTTTCTTTAAAGGAGGCCGCATTTATTTAATCCCATAGTGGATAAATTACTGAAATAGGGGACTCACAGATATTGCCTCCTTTTTTTAAAAAATTGTGGTAAGAACATTTAACAAGAGATCTACCCTCTTAACAAAATTTTAAGTGTACAATATCATATCATTACTATAGGCAATATTGTACAGTGGATCTCAAGTAAAATTTTTTTGATGGAAGCACAGCATACATAGACAAGAATGTAAAATTATAAATGTAAAACTTGATGAAGTTTACAGAGTGAAATTACTCATGTACTTCTCATCCAGATAAAGAATAGAGCATTACCAGGACTCCAGAAAGTTTAGCTAACACACCCTCTCGGTCACTGCAGGACGAGGAAGGATATTTTTGTTAGTTCCAAACCAGATTTAACTAAAATTTTCCTATAGAAATAGTGCTGAAAGACATTTCTATTACATGGTACTGCTACAATATGATCATCTATGTTTGAGGGTTAGTTAGGTTTATGATTGGATAGAATTCTAGCTCAAACGGATTTATTCAAAGTTTCCATGAGAAAGTGTTTTGGACTCTGAGCTTCTTCTGACTTTTGGAATATAGCCTGTTGGTAGGTTAAGGATCACCTTATATATATAAGGCTATCACCCCACTTTTAGTCTGTAGTGGATCCCGTTCCCTAATGGGTGACCTACAAAGTATGCTTTACAGCTGGAGGATGGAAGAACTAGTGTGATTTATAAATGGGCAGTTATTCCAAGAGTTCGCTCAGCTCATTTAAAGTTAATTATATTTGAGCTGTTTTAACTTCAGCCTGCATTTCTTTTAACAGGCTTTCCATAGCTGGTGTTATTTATGTACCAGTGACTTGCTAAAGGCACAGGGGCATAGGGCACCTTGTGCAATTAATCTCTTGCATTAGATAGATAACAGTTCACATCTTATTTTCACCCAAGCATGAACCTTGTTGGTAGAAGGACACAGTTCAAATGTTTATGGCTTTACTTTTTGGAAGCTGACTTGTGTAACCAAAGAAAATATTTTCTAGAATCAGGGTTTTACCGATTTCAGAACTGATGGATTACTCTGAAGGATCAGGATTAATTTACTAAGAATTTGGGATTCCTTAATGGCAATAAAAGCCATTATCCAAATTGTGTCTGTGTTGTTTAAATCTGATGTGTATTTCTATCTGTACTTTCAAAAATTTTTGAAGTCTACTTATGAATCTTTCTTGGTGCTGTAAGAAATCTTTCCTCTTTTCTTTCTAGCCTGTACTTTGTTGCCTGATACATCATGAGTGTCCCCTATATGCTGATTGAGTTGAACACATTTTCTATCAGAAGTTTATACTTAGGGTGAATTGAATCAGTAATTCTGACATCAATAGTCGGGGTGTTTCAGGAAGGAAGTAACATTACATATTCAGCAGTACTTCTTTTGACATTTGATCTTGTAATTCCCATTTCCAGATTTTTTATGCCTTGGTGAACTCTAAAGCTGGTATTTCCTCATTTAAAATATAGATCTTCATCCTGAGAACAACGGTCAGTTCCATGTATCTTTCTTTTTTTGGATTATAGCACATATGTAGCCATTACCTAGTTTAATAAATACAGCTTTACAGATACAATCTATTTCTCCCCATATCCCTCCCTAATTCTTACCCTGCCAAGCCCTGAAACTACACCCTGATTTTGATGTTTATTATTTTTATGCATATTTTCATGCTGTTCCTGTGCATGTGTGTATTCTTAAATAATACATAGTATATATTGTTTTGCATTATTCAAAGTCTATAAAAATATCACCTTCCACATATTATTCTGAGTTGTTTGTTCATTCTGTTTGCCAGTTATCTATGTTAGTAAATGTTCTAGTTAACTTTTTTAAAACTCCTATGCAGTATACACTGTATATATCCATCTTTTAAAAATAATACGAGCTGCCTTTTATTATTTATTTATTCACTAATTTTTAAATTGAGGTATAATGGCATGTAGCATATTAACATATTAGTTTCGGTTGCCCAACATGATTATTTGATATTTGTATATATTGCTATATATACGTGTACTTAATGGACCTGTAGATTGATCCCAGTATATCTATTGCCAGCAATGTGGCAAAATGTCCTTATATGGCTACTTATGCACAGTTTTATAAGATTCTCTCTAGGATGTAAGGGAAAAGCTATTCCTTAAGGTGGAATGCCAATTAATAAATGTGAAAGGAATGAAGGAGTGAAAAAATGCTACTTTAAAAGACACATAGTACCAATTTATCCAAGCAAGAATCATAAATATCTGTTAATAACATTGGGTGAAAAGTTTGAGGAGTAGGGTATTTCTGTAGACTCGCTTTTATAGATACTTTTAGATAATAATTATCTACTAATTAATCAAAAAGAGAAAAACAGTAACTTTACAGTGGAGAAACCTGGTAAGCTTTAACATCAAACCAAGTCATTAGAGTTAAATGTCATCTATCATGGGACAAACTGACATCACATGTGATGTACGGAGAAGGATACAGCATCACTTACATAGGATTCTGCAAAAGTGTACAACCTCCACCTAATCATGAAGAGACATCAGATTAACCCAAGAGAAATTTGGCAAAATAAATATTTTGTACTAAAAAATATGCCAATATCTTGAAAGAAAGGCTGAGGAACCTTTTCATATAATGGGAGACTAAAGAGATGGCATGTATAGATAATGTATAATCCTGGGTTGAATCCTGGACCAGGAAAAAATGCCCTGAAGGATATTACTGGGACCATTGTCAAACTTTGAATAAAGTCTGTAGATTCGATACTAGTATTTACAGTAATGTCAAGTTTTTTATGTTCATAATTGTATTGTGGTTTAAATAAGTGAAGCCCCATGTCCTAAGGAAATCTGTGCTGAAATATTTGTAGGTATAAAGGGCATGATGTTTGCAATTTATTTTCAAGTGGTTTAGAAAAAATGATTCTATATATATCGTTTTATACATATATAGAGAGAACAATAAAGCAAATCTAACAAAGTGTTGGCAATTCGTGAATTTGGGTAAAGTGAACTATCATTGCAACTGTTCTGCATATTTGAAGTTATTAAACCTTTTTGAGTATACACTTGGGAGTAGAATCGCTGGGTCTTGGGCCATGAATATCTTTAAATTTATTAGATTGTGCCAAGTTGTTTTCTAGTGTGGTTGTACTAATTACATTCCCATTGGTCCAAATCTTCATCAACAGTATTCAATTTAAAATCCTTACCAGGCTTCAAGGGTATGAAATAGTATCTCACTATGGTTTTAGCTTGCCTTTCTCTGATTATGGTAAAGATGAACATCTTTTTAAAAATGTTTAGTCATTAAGGCTTAGCCTTTTTGTGAATTGCTTGCCATACTCAGAGCCAGACTTTTTAGTGGTTTCTTTGACTTTTCCTTATTAATTATTTTATATTTCTTAATCCATTCTGGAAATTAACTTTTCATCAGTTAGATGCATTGCCAGACACTCACATACTTTTGAAAGAGGCTTAATGAAAATATAAAACCGAGTTATATTTTATTTGACTTAACACAGAATAAAGTAAGTCATGTCAGAGAAGACGTTGCACATCAAGTGTGTAGAGGCTGGGGGATGGCCTCTGTTTACAGATTTCTTCTCTCCTGGCTCAGCTAGTAGGAGGCAATTTGAACTTGTGTTTGTACCTCTGGGCCCCTCTGAAAAAGGTCATTGTTAGAAGGGCTGTCCACTGTCTCCAGTGTGTTTCATTCAGAGATTTGCTGCATAACTTGTTCTACCCTCCTCCTCTAGACTTAAAATAAAAATCTGTATATCGCTAAATAATGGACCTAATGCACTGCTTAATACCGGCCAGTATTTGGATAGAGTGACCTCTAGAAAGCAAGATGATAATTCAGTAGCGACACTGTCTTGGTTCGTCTGGTAACACTAAGTAAACCCTTTTCATAGATTGTGAAGAAAGATTTAGTGACTTAGACTTGAATACTGAAAAAGATAATCTAATGATCATTCAAGAACTTACTTTACTTTCTACCCCAGTGCATTATGCTGCTGTTCCTTAAAAAAACTGATAGATTATAGCTCCTTTCACCAGAATAGATATTATAGCATTCTCCACATTCCTCATTATTTCCTTGTAAACTGTGAGAAAATCAAAAGGGATCTTCTTTCAGGGAATCAACATCTTAATTTCCACCTCCAAAGAAAAGACTTTTCTAACTTTGGAAGTAAATTGCTGCACACCCCAGGGGGTGGATAGTCACATCGCTGATATAGCCACTCTTTACTCCTCAGAGATCTCATCTAGCATTCTTAGTTGATAGTTAGAAATGAGTGGCCGTAGTCACTTTTCAATTTAAAAAATTTATGACACTTTAAAAATCTTTGAATTATTTTCTTTATGGAAAATACAATAACAGTATAAAAAGGAAAATCTAACCCTGTTGCTCCAAGATAAGTACTTAATATTTCTTTCTTGGCATTTTTTTCTATGTATATATATTTCATGGAGTTAGATTAAAATAATAGTGTTTTAAATTGAAGTATAGTTGATATAAAATCTTATATTGGTTTCAAGTATACAACACAACAGTTCAACAGTTACCCATATTATTAAGTCCTCACCCCAATGAATGCAATTAACTGTCAACACAGAAAGATGTTACAGAATCATTGGCTATATTTTCCGTGCTGTGCTACCATCCCTGTGACTGACTTACATTATGATTGAGAATTTTTGTGCCCCTTTATCCCCTTCACCCTGTTCGCCCACCCCAACTACTATGCCATGGTAACCACCAGTCACTTCTTAGTGTCTATGAATCTACTGCTGTTTTGTTCCTTCTGTTTTGTTTTGTTTTTATATTCCACAAATAAGTGAAATTGTATGGTATTTGTCTTTCTATGCTTATTTCACTTAGCATAATACACTCTAGGTCCATCCATGTTGTCTCAAATGGCAGGATTTCTTTTTTTTTTTAAATGGCTGAATAGTATTCCATTATGTGTATGTACCACCTCTTCTTTATCCATTCATCTATTGACGGACATATAGGTTGCTTCCGTATCTTGTCATTGTATATAATGTGGCAATAAACATAGGAGTGCATTATCTTTTCAAATCAGGGGTTTTGTATGGTATTTCTATCATAGAAGTAGAATTAATAATTTGTATGGTATTTCTATCTTTAGTTTTTTTGGGCACCTCCATACTGCTTTCCACAGCAGATGCAACAATTTACATTCATTCCCACCAACAGTGTAGGAGGGGTCCCTTAAAATACAGTTTTAGATCCTGCCTTTTTTCACTTGACATTCGAGTACTTACTAATGGATGCATTATATCTCATTGGCTAGATCAACTGAAGGCAAAACGCTACAGTGAATACTCTTGCCTACATTTCGTATTATTTTCTTATGACAGATTTCTAGAATTGGAATTACTGAATCAGCAGCAAAACTATTTTGACATAGTTGCTACTAGTTCCACATCATACAAATTGAGTATAAGCGTACTTGAATCGTTTTTGTAACTGAAGTTTATTAAATAAAAATGTTGCTGATTTGATCATGTAAATAGGCCAGTCTTTGTCTCATTCACATTTCTTTATTTACTAGGAAAAAGGTTTTGCTGCAATTATTACCTATTTCTATTGTTTTTGTGAATTCAGTTCATGAACTTTGCTTACTTTTCTGAAGGAGTCAGTGTTTTTCTTATTAAATAATTTTTACATATTAAAAATTTCAGCCTTTTGCCCTCTATGGTAAACACTTTTTGCCATTTTGCTTTGTTTTTTGGCTTTGTGGTTTTTATCAGGGGAAAGCAGAAATCTTCGTTTTTACACAGTCAGTCTAGATCTATAGATCTAGGGAGAGTTTGGGGAGAGTTTGCTTCTGTGAGTTCCTTTGCTAATGGAGTATATGAAGGAAATGCAGGCAAGGTCACTGGGGCTCAGATTTCTCTGTAACTGAGTTCACTGAGTGGAGGCCATGTTATGCAGACTCAGTAGTTTTGCCTCTTTTCCCACCTCACTTGCTCATCTTTTATTTCTGAAATCTGCTTCAGATTTTACCTGTTACGCATTAAATTTATTTGTCTGCTACACAGTTAAAGTTGCCCCTTTGCTCGGTTGTTCTGTCCTATGGCATTTTCTCATGTTCTGATGCTTTCTTTTAAGGTATTATCCAAAGAGATGAGTCACCCATGGAAAAAGGGCTCTCTGGTCTGCGAGGAAGGGACTTTGAGCTGTCTGATGTGTTTTATTTCTCCAAGAAGGGACTGGAAGCCATTGTGGAAGATGAAGTGACCCAGAGATTCTCCTCAGAGGAGCTAGTGTCATGGAATCTCCTCACAAGGACCAATGTAAACTTCCAGTACATCAGTCTACGGCTCACCATGGTGTGGGTGCTGGGCGTCATAGTGCGCTACTGTGTTCTGCTACCTCTGAGGTACGTCTCCTGTCCAGCAGTTGGATGGCATAATTGGTTCAGCCTTCCTTTTAAATTATGTAAGTAATGGCCACATGAGAGTATTATGGTGCTCTTCCCACTGAGAAAACACCACCTAATGTGACCCCAGGGGAATGTTATTATCTGTTCTCCTTTCACATTTTTTCCCAAATGATGGTGTGTATTCAGACCCCAGTGTAGCAATCTGGATCCACATTGTTCTATAAGTCATAGCTAATTTGAGGATAGAGAGGAAAGGGAAGTTAGAAAAAAAGACAAGAGAGGATTTACAGTTTCACTTTCACTTGAGTGTCAGCCAAGCTCTAACTGCCTCTCTTTGCTGGTCTATAGTGGTTCATAGCTGCACAGGAGAGAAGAAATTCCTGAATGAGGTTACCTCAGGGGAGAGCCATTTGGAAGGGTGGATTTGTTTTATCCAACTCCATACGATCACTCACTTTTCTTATTAAACGTTCCCCATCTGGGTACCCGTTGGTTCTAGGTTTGAGTGCTGCCTGACAAGGAGTTGCTGTCAAGCCTGGTTTACTGGAACCACGGTGTGGAACATAAGAGTACAAGAGGTGACATTGGGCATTAGGATGAAGTACAGTGACCGAGGTGTGCTTAGCATGTGATGGCGGGGAGTAGGCATGTGTACCGGTCACAATATTGTTGATTGTCTTGCTTCATTTCCCTGGGACACAGCATCCTCTCAAGAGGGCTCTCCAGGCTGTTGTTACCAGCCAATTAAAATTGGCACATGAGTTGAAACCTCTTTCTCATCCCTTGGGTGACCTGTACTTGCCTCATTCGATTTATTACAGGGGAAGAGATTGCGTAAGTATAGCAAAGGCTCATGTGTAAGAGCCTCATAGGGGGCATGGTATGTGCCTTTTGGGAATCACTTCAGCTGTGATATCAAAGTGAAGTTCAGGGTTTTACATACACTTTTGCTTGAACCTTAAGCCAGTGTTCCCAAAGTGGGGTTCATGTACTCTGGGGATGCATAAAACTATCCTTTGGTGTGCAGGAAAGAAATATTCGAGTTTTTATTTATTAGAAGTTTCTAGATTATTTACAATTAAGCTTCCTTTAGTTCTATTTCTATTTCTATTCTTAAAAAGAAATGAAACTCCAGTGAAGTTGAATATATGGATTCATTCTTATGTCTTGGCTTGGTCTGTGGAGCAGGCACCATACCCAAGACAACCTGAAGGAAGAGTGAGGATTTCACAGCACAGAGTACTTGAGAAACCCTCATTTGTTGGTTAGCTTTCACCTGCTGTGGGTGCCCAGCAAACTGTGTATTGATTCTATTATTTAATTTAAACCAGCATTCACAAAATAGGCAAGGGACATGAAAGATGCTTGCAAAAACCCCACAGATTTAGGTAATCCAGGAATGTAAGCACCCAAGAAGAATAAAGAAACGGCAGAATTGAGATTCCTAATCTTGGTACATGCTCTTCAGTCTGAAGGAACTGTTTTGTAAGTGCTTTTTAAAAGTAGTTGCTACAAAGTGAGCATTTAAAAAACAGATTGTGCTAAAATTAATTGTACTGATGGTTGCACAATTTTGTGAATATGCCCCAAACTGTTGAATTGTACACTTTAAATGGGTGAATTGTGTGAGATATGAATTGGATTTAGTAAATAAAGCTCTTAAAAACACAGATATGGCTCAAAACTTCTGTCATCTATGAGAATCCCACATTTGGCTCATATAAACTAGAAAACAGAATTTTCTGGCCTGTTAATCTAGCAAATAAAAAATTTCAGTAGTTTTGAACCCGATAGTTAGGCATGTTAAAATGTAACCCCTTCTAATTTAATGTGTAGGAACAAGTGGTTCTCATTAGGGCAAGATAGCAAAACATTATTTTTAAACTCTTGCATAATGGACAGTGATTTGAGATTAAATAGTGATTGGCGTGAAAATACGGCATCTAAAGAAAACTGAATCTGACCTTCAAAGTGCTGTATAAAAGGTTTTAAACCAAGACTTTAATAAGACTTACCCCTAAATAAGGTATTTATAAGGAAGCCCCATTTATTTTAAAAGATTTTAAATCTGAAACTTTTCCTTTTGAGTAATTCTACTTACTTTTCTAAAAATAACTATTTTTCTTTTGAAGTGACTGGAATATATATTAAAAGCACTTTTCAAAAATGTGGAGATTAGAGGTATTGTCAGCCACCTTGTTTACTAACTTCTGAGTTATCTTGAACCATACAAAGGGACAACAGATTTACTTTAAAGATTCCTACGGGATGACATAATTTGCTGTTCTTACAGTGAAAAAGCCTTTAAATATAACTTTCTTGACATTTTCTATAATTTTAAAGTCCTTTGAGAAAAATTTGTATTATACCCTTTGCCCCCATTAGAAAACAGAAAAACAAGTTATTTTCAGATCTTTGAAAGATATTTCCTTTTACAACCGTACCATGCCACACCAAGGTGTCCTGAACAAAATAACTAGTTCCAACCTGAAGTGACTCCTTTATACAAACTAAAAAAATTTTTTTTAATTATACAAGAAGATAACATGTGTGTATTTAAAAAAAAATTAAAATAATTTAGAAAAGCAGAAGGCTAAGACTTTATTCCCTTCCTACCTGCTTAACCCTTTGATGATTGAACTTGGCAGTTTTGGGAACAAATTTCCAGGCCTTCTCTCTGCATCTGTGTACGAGACACATGCTTGCTGTTATTTTGAAAATGATTCATACCCTATGTATTATTTTGAGGTTTACTTTGCTTATTTCTTCCTTCTCATAGTGTGCCAAGGACCATTCTTCCATGTCAGAACCTATAAATATACCCAATTCTTTTAATGGCTGCATCATGTTTCATAGTGTGGATGCACCACAGCTTATTTCCGGTTTTGTTATTTATGCACTTTTGGGTTATTTCCCTTCACCCCTGCTCCTCAGCTCATTTGTGCTTTGCCTTTTCTTTTCCTTTTTAGGGTTACCCTGGCTTTCATAGGGATCAGTTTGCTGGTCCTGGGAACCACCCTTGTTGGACAGCTGCCAGACAGCAGGTAAAATGTTTGCTTCCGTCCAGTCATATATAGGATTGTGCCTTTTCTTAGCTGTGTCCACAAAGAGGATATTTGATTCCTATGTATTACATCAAGTTTATGGCCTCAACACACTTATTAAAATCCTGTTTACTTCTTATTTATAGTCTTTGTTTGGTTTCCCATCCTATTTTCCTACACATTGTGAGAAGCTGTTTCTTCCAAGGGGATAGGAAGAGAGCTCACCAAGGAACTCAAGGGGCGCAGGAGAGTATCGTCAGGCTCACAAGGCCGAGACCAGAGAAGCTTCAGCTTCTCTTGGCCAGGGGTTCATCGTGCTAGTCTAGCCGGGTGGGAGCTAGTTTCCTTGAGAGTTTTGTCATGAGTGAGGCCCTAAGAGCTGACTGTGTTGGTGTGTGAGAACACAGTATGCTGTTGGGAAGGCCCACACTGAAGCTGTTACCGGGTGGGTCTCAGGCATGCCCACAACTGCGCAGTAAAGTGTTTTCTCTTCCTTCAGCTTGAAGGCTGGGCTGAGTGAGCTGGTGCATCTGACTTGCTGTAGGATCTGCGTGCGAGCCCTCTCCGGCAGCATTCATTACCACAACAGGTGAGTGTCGGCTGGCTCCTCCGTTAACCCGGTGTTGATTGACAGAAGGGTAGGAGGCAGCCTGGGATATAAGGGAGCGTCCAGTGTGTCCATCCCTGCTGCTTAGATGGTCACAGACATAACAATGCACAAAAACGCTTTTAAAAAACCATCTATCTGCAGAAGGAACATAATAATAAACATGTAATGACAGTAACTGGGTATTTACGGTGTGCAGGCCAGGCTGTTTTACAGGTGAAGAGATGCAAGCTCTGGGAGTGGTTGTCTGGGGTCACATAACTGGTAAGTGACTGTGGGTATGAGTCAGATTTTCAGCTGGGTCTGTCTGACATAAACAATGATGAGCTTGACAGGCTTGTAGTGTGGTGGAAGGAGGACCACACTTGGAGTCTTTAGGCCTGGTTTCCAGTCTCAGTCCTGTGCTTCTAAAATTCCATAACTGAGCTTTATAACAGAACACTGTATTCTGCTTCCCTCCCCCCTAACCATAGGGGTATCAGTAGCTAAGTGAAATTCTTAGCTAAGTGAAAGGGATTTTGATTGTTTTACTTTTCTGTTAACTCAATTTAATTTTTTTACGTTTAACATCATTTTTAAAAAAGTTCTAGGACAAGCCTCTCTTTTTTACTGACTGTATCTTTCTGTCTCATTTGCAGAAGAGAAACGTTTTATCATATGGCTTTATCATGTATTCCCAATGTTAAAGGGCCCATAAATTTCTAAAATTAGATGATTTTGTGATTGGGCTCTGTGTTTTGGGGTGAGGAAATGCTTTGGTAAAAGTGTGATCAGAAAAGATACCTTCTACAGAAATGGTGCTTTAATTACAGGGAGAGAACTTCATAACTTGCTAGAGAACTGCTTTTAACTTTAAGGAAAACATGATAAAGTTATTATGCATTGGGTTCCCTATTTCCTTTCTTCTCTGTACAGGCCCAAAGAAAACTGTTTTGCTTCATTAGTGTCATTTGTTTCAGTACTGGTTGAATTCTAGGACAGAGTTTGGGAAACTAAACTATGGGCCCATAGACTAAATGTGGCCCCCAATCTGGTATTTCTTTGTAAATAAAGCTTTACTGGAACACAGCCATGCTCATTTATTTACAAATTGTCTGTGGCTGTCTTTGTGCCAAAACAGCAGAGTCCTGTAGTTGTTACAAGGACTGGCTGCCTTGCAGAGTGTAAAGTGTTTACTCCCTGGCCCATGAGAGGGAAAGTTTGCCAATCTCTGCTTTAAGGGGATGGAAGGGAGGAAACCACAGTAAATTTGCTCTGTGGATCACCAAGGAGCAACTAAAAGTGAGTCTCATGAAGATTGGAATAATATAAAAAACCTTATGTTAAAGTAAGTGAAACTTACGTATCACAACATTTATTAAGGTTATGGAATCTTCGTACACTCCAATATTTTAAAATTGTTTTTTCATCATAAAAGGAAAATTCAATCATTAGGAAAAAACCAACATAAATGTATGTAAAGGGAAAGCCATGGTTCCCTTCTATACTCTTACCCGACTCCTATCATACTGCCTGGAGATAGCCTCTTTAAGATGGGCCCACATACTTAGAAACTTAAATTTAATAAAATACTCTTTTTAAAACAAAGTAAGATGAATCTCTACATGCTGTTCTGCAAAATAGTGGCCATTTTTCAAGGTTTAGTATTTACCATTGTTTGTGATTGCAGGCAGTACAGACCCCAGAAGGGCGGCATTTGTGTTGCCAACCATACCTCCCCAATAGATGTTTTGATCTTGACAACGGATGGATGCTATGCTATGGTAAGAGTGGCTCATTGATGTTTCAAGTACTAGTTGCCTATTTTGTGGATTGCTCAAGTTTTTCATTTATTTTGGCACAAATAAGAAAGTCATTTGCATATTAGAAAGTGACTGAATTGTACTACTGTAGCTATATGTTATGTAGTATATTTACATAATATATAGCACAAGAGGAAGAACGAAAGTGGCCATTACATTTAAGGTAGTAAAAAATTACTGAAATGTAGATGTGCTTGAGCTTGATAGGATTTTAGGAAGTTGATTCCATCTTGCTTCTAAAATCTTTGCAATGTTTAGTAACACTTTGAGACATGAAAGTCTTCCTCCTTAGAGCTGTACAAACCCTGTCTTCCTTCAGGGAGTCATATACAATTAAAAAAATATCTGGCTCTTTAATGAAGATCAAGCAAGAAAGACAATGTTTTTACCAGATTGCCTTTCTCAGTTCTTGCTTATAACCCCAAAAGAAAAGTAGAGAAGAAAAGAAAACCTCAAACAAAACAGAACCCAACAAGAAACAACAAAGCCCACAGTAAAATCGCTTCAAAAGACCTTTTCGTGGGATGAACCACAGTTGGGCACTTTTTTTCCTCCAAATCTGTTTTCTATCACCCTTGAAACTTGTTAAGTTTTCCTTTATCTTCTTTATGTGTGTGCCAGGTAAGTTTTGGAGGATAACTATAACGAAAGATGCTTTTTCCTAAGTGGTGGTAAATATGCCTTAAGCTGGTGTGTGGAATAGAATCCTGGGGAACCTTCTTTTCATTTCTCATGTGGAGGACTGTGCTACAGGGAGAGCAGATGGAGTTTATTTCACTGGTTAGCTCCAGTAATGCATAGAAATGGGCTGGTGTGCTTTCTGGGAAGACATTTGTAAGGAGCCATTATTACCAGTCGCTGCAGGTAGGAGAACAAACACATGGGCCAGTGTTTGTCCATGGGTTATACATTCATTGAGGGGGTTTTGGAGGCCTTTGTGTAAACTCCTAACTTATTGCAAAATATTTATCTGTCTAAAATATAAGTTTGGATACTAACTCTTGGGCAATTAAATTTTAACACCTTAGTAAGTTTCTGTCATGCACAATTAAAAAGATATCTGGAGACTTCCGGGAAGATGGCGACGTGAACAGACCGGCAGAAAAATTCCTCCCAACATTATATTTATTCACGAAAACACAGCAAATACAACTATTCCTAAAAGAGAGAACAGAATACACAGGAAAGCACACAGCGTGCAGCTACACCTGAGAGAGGACTCGGCACCAGGCGAGGCGGGTAAGATACGGAGCCACGACCCGGCAGGACCCCAGCGCTCCCTCACCGCAGCACACCGGGAGGAGAGGATTCAGAGCCGGGAGGGAGTGGAAGTCTGCACCGGGAGCGCCGACACAGCATGCGGTGTAGCGGAGATTGGAGAGACAGAGGGCGCAGGGTCTCAGTGGGGAACGCGCCAGTTCCCTGCAGCAGGCTCCGGGAAGGAAAAAGAAAGGAAAAAAGAAGGGAAGACAAGCGCGTGCTTTTTCTCAGCGGTCTAAAAGAGACAGGAGCCCAGTGCAGGGGCCGGATCGCCCTGGCACACTGAGCCCAGCAGGCTGGGAGTCCTGGGGAGCTTTGGACCCCTTAGCTGGCGACTGGGAGAGGGTGGCCACACTTAAGACCCCCACAGAGATCAACAGCCTCCCATTTGTTCCCACCCTGGCCAGAGCTATAAAGGGCCTTGCGGAGCGGCGTGGCCACGGCTCTGGAATAGTGAGCAACAGCGCCACCTACAGCATTCACACAGACCCCACACCCGGTGTGTGTGTGTTTTTTTTTTTAGTTGTTTTTCTTCCCTTTCTTTTCTTTTTTTCTTTCCCTTTTTATTATTATTATTTTCTTTTTTTTCTTTTCCTTTTTAAAGTCATAAAGAGCCCAGCTGACATACGTGGCAACTACCAGCAACCAATTCTATAGCCATGAAAAGACAGAGGAATATGGTACAGACAAAGCTTCAGACCCAGACAACCCCAGAGAGGGAACCTGAAGGGATGGACATGCACAGTCTTCCTGAAAAAGAATTCAGAATAAAAGTCATAGCCATGCTGACGGAGGTACAGAGAAATGTGTAAGAGCTCAGGGAGGAAGTGACGGAAGTGAGAAAGAATATGCAGAAATGAGACAAACCATCGACGGGCTTAACAGCAGACTGGATGAGGTCTCAGATACTGTTAATGGATTAGAAAATAGAGAACAGAAATACAGAGAAGCTGAGGCAGAGAGAGATAAAAGGATCTCTAGGAATGAAAGAATATTAAGAGAACTGTGTGACCAATCCAAACGGAACAATATTCACATTATAGAACTACCAGAGGAAGAAGAGAGAGAAAACGGGATAGAAAGTGTCTTTGAAGAAATAATTGCTGAAAACTTTCCCACGCTGGGGAAGGAAATAGTCTCGCAGTCCACGGAAGCCCACAGATCTCCCAACACAAGGGACCCAAGGAAAACAACACCAAGACACATAATAATTAAAATGGCAAAGGTCAAAGATAAAGACAGAGTATTAAAGGCAGCTAGAGACAGAAAAAAGATCACCTACAAAAGAAAACCCATCAGACTGTCATCAGACTTCTCAACAGAAACCTTACAGGCCAGAAGAGAATGGCATGATATATTTAACGTAATGAAACAGAAAGGCCTCAAACCAAGAATACTGTATCCAGCACGATTATCATTTAAATATGATGGAGGGATTAAACAATTTGCAGACACACGAAAGCTGAGAGAGTTTGCCGCCCATAAACCACCACTACAGGATATCTTAAAAGGACTGCTCTAGACAGAAGCACCCCTAAGGCTAAAAAGATGTCACCAGAGAAAATAAAATCATAGCAAAGAAAGCAGACGATCCAAATACTAACTAAAGGCAAAGAATAAAACACCCAATATATAAAAAATGGAGGAGGAAGAATAGGAAGGGAGAAATAAAGAAACATCAGATGGCATCCACAATAACTTAACAAGAAAGTTAAGTTAGATTCTTAGATAGTAAAGAAGCAACCCTTGAACCTTTGGTAACCATGAATATAAAGTCAGCAGTGGCAATAAGTACATGTCTATCATTAATCACCCTAAATGTAAATAGACTGAATGCACGAATCAAAAGACACAGAGTAACAGAGTGGATAAAAAAGCAAGACCTATCTATATGCTGCTTACAAGAGACTCACCTCAAACCCAAAGATATACACAGACTAAAAGTGAAGGGATGGAAAAAGATATTTCATGCGAACAACAAAGAGAAAAAAGCAGGTGTTGCAGTACTTGTATCAGACAAAATAGACTTCAAAACGAAGAAAGTAGCAAGAGATAAAGAAGGACATTACATAATGATAAAGGGGTAAGTCCAACAAGAAGATATAACCATTATAAATATGTATGCACCCAACACAGGAGCACCAACATATGTGAAACAAATACTAACAGAATTGAAGGAGGAAATAGACAGCAATGCATTCATTTTAGGAGACTTCAACACACCACTCACTCCAAAGGACAGATCGACCAGACAGAGAATAAGTAAAGACACAGAGGCACTGAACAACACACTAGAACAGATGGACCCAACAGATATCTACAGAACTCTGCACCCAAAGGCAACAGGATACACATTCTTCTCAAGTGCACATGGAACATTTTCCAGAATAGACCACATACTAGGCCACAAAAAGAACCTCAGTAATTTCAAAAATATTGAAATCCTATCAACCAACTTCTCAGATCCAAAAGGTATAAAACTAGAAATAAATTTTAGAAAGAAAACAAAAAGGCTCACAAATACATGGAAACTTAACAACATTCTCCTAATTAATCAATGGGTTAACGACCAAATCAAAACAGAAATCAAAGAATATAAGGACACTAATGACAACAACAACACAAAGCCACAACTTCTGTGGGACGCAGCAAAGGCAGTTCTAAGAGGAAAATATATTGCAATCCAGGCCTATTTAAAGAAGGAAGAACATTCCCAAATGAACAGTCTAAAGACACAATTATTGAAACTGGGAAAAGAAGAACAAATGAGGCCCAAACTCACCAGAAGGAGGAACATAATAAAGATCAGAGAAGAAATAAATAAAATTGAGAAGAATAAAATAATAGAAAAAATCAATGAAACCAAACTGGTTCTTTGAAAAAATAAACAAAATAGACAAACCCTGTTAATGAGCCAGACTCATTAAGAGAAAAAGAGAATCTACACACATAAACAGAATCAGAAATGAGAAAGGAAAAATAACGATGGACCCCACAGAAATACAAAGAATTATAAGAGAATATTATGAGCATCTGTATGCTAACAAGCTGCAAAACATACAAGAAATGGACAACTTCTGAGAAAAATACAACCTTCCAAGACTGACCAAGCAAGAAACAGAAAAACTAAACAGACCAATCACCAGCAACGAAATTGAATCGGTAATCAAACAACTACCCAAGAACAAAACCCCCGGACCTGATGGATTCACCTCTGAATTCTACCAGACATATAGAGAAGAAATAACACCCATTCTCCTTAAAGTTTTCCAAAAAATAGAAGAGGAGGGAATACTTCCAAACTCTTTCTATGAAGCCAGCATCACTCTAATACCAAACCTGGGCAAAGACCTCACCAAAAAAGAAAATTACAGACCTATATCCCTGATGAACATAGATGCAAAAATACTCAACAAAATATTAGCAAACTGAATTCAAAAATACATCAAGAGGATCATACACCATGATCAAGTGGGATTCATCCCAGGGATGCAAGGATGGTACAACATTCGAAAATCCATCAACGTCATCCATCACATCAACAAAAAAAGAACAAAAACCACATGATCATCTCCATAGATGCTGAAAAAGCATTTGACAAAATTCAGCATCCATTCATGATTAAAACTGTCAACAAAATGGGTATAGATGGCAAGTACCTCAACATCATAAAGGCTATATATGACAAACCCACAGCTAACATCATACTTAATAGCGAGAAGCTGAAAGCTTTTCATCTAAGATCGGGAACAAGACAGGAATGCCACTCTCTCCACTGTTATTCAACATAGTAATGGAGGTCCTAGCCACAGCAATTAGACAAAACAAAGATATACAAGGCATCCAGATTGGCAAAGAAGAAGTCAAATTGTCACTATTTGCAGATGACATGATACTGTACATAAAAAGCCCTAAAGACTCCACTCCAAAACTATGAGAACTAATATCTGAATTCAGCAAAATTGCAGGATACAAAATTAACACACAGAAATCTGTTGCTTTCCTACACACTAATGATAAACTAACAGAAAGAGAAATCAGAAAAACAATTCCATTCACAATTGCATCAAAAAGAATAAAATACCTAGGAATAAACTTAACCAAGGAAGTGAAAGACCTGTACTCTGAAAACTACAAGACACTCCTAGGAGAAATTAAGGAAGACACTAACAAATGGAAACTCATCCCATGCTCTTGGCTAGGAAGAATAAATAGTGTCAAAATGGCAATACTACCTAAAGCAATCTACAGATTCAACACAGTCTCTATCAAACTACCAACAGCCTTCTTCAATGAACTGGAACAAATGACTCTAAAATTCATATGGAACCAGAAAAGACCTCGAATAGCCAAAGCAATTCTGAGAAGGAGGAATGAAACAGGGGGAATTACGCTCCCTGACTTCAAGCTCTACTACAAAGCCACAGTAATCAAGACAATTTGGTACTGGCACAAAAACAGACCCACAGACCAGTGGAACAGAATAGAAAATCCAAACATTAACCCATACATTTGCAATCAATTAATATTTGATAAAGGAGCCTAGGAAATACAATGGGGAGATGACAGCCTCTTCAGCAGCTGGTGTTGGAAAAACTGGATAGCTACATGTAAGAGAATGAAACTGGACTACTGTTTATCCCCATACACAAAGGTAAACTCAAGGTGGATCAAAGACGTGAATATAAGTCATGAAACCATAAAACTCTTAGAAAAAAACATAGGCAAAAATCTCTTGGACATAAACATGAGCGACTTCTTCATGAACATATCCCCCTGGGCAAGGGAAACAAAAGCAAAAATGAACAAGTGGGACTATATCAAGATGAAAACTTCTGTACAGCAAAGGACACCATCAGCAGTACAAAAAGACATCCTACAGTATGGGAAAATATATTCATAAATGATGCATCTGAGAAGGGGTTGACATCCAAAATATATAAAGAACTCACGCACCTTAACAAACAAAAAGCAAATAATCCAATTAAGAAATGGGCAGAGGACATGAATAGACACTTCTCTAAAGAAGAAATTCAGATGGCCAACAGGCACATGAAAAGATGCTCCTCATCGCTCATCATCAGAGAAATGCAAATTAAAACCACAATGAGATATCACCTCAC
>JAQQAC010002594.1:23428620-23517317 GCA_029783875.1 Phataginus tricuspis | reverse complement strand
TCATGTAATTGTAGGTTAATGATACCAAAATAAATTGTAAAAAAAAATAAATGTTACATAAAGTTTCCATATACCCTTTATTTTATTCATATTCTCATTCCTATAATACATCTAAAATTGTTCAGAATTGCTTCGCCTGTTTTACTACAGAAAACAAATACTGGAAATGAAAAGAATTCAGGATACTTTGCACATCTTGGTACCCCATCTGAGATGGAGGGTGTGTGGTCAAATACTGTCTCTGTACATTTCTTGGATTCTTTCCCCCTTCCTTCAGTGTTGTTATTTTATTCATTTGAAATACAATTGGGTTTGTTTCTTTCAGTTTGCTAGTCCCATCCTGTTGACTTATAGTTTTGAATATGTTGGGCATTAATAGGCTTCCAAATGTCAAAACTAAACAAAAAAAGGTATTACTCAGAGACTTGTCCCTCTCTCCCATGTCCATTCCACCCATTCCCTCTTACCCTGTGGGTTTTCAACTTCACCGATTTGGTTATTCTTTCTTTTTGTAGAGATGAACAAATATACGCATATATTTATCTTCTGTCTTACACAAAAGGTGGTATACTATATTTATTCTTCTGCAATTTGCTTTTTCACTTAACAGTATCTCCTGTAAACCACTCTTAAAGAGTTACAGAGCATGATCGTGTTCTTTTCACAGCGGCATGGAATTTTGTGTGTGTGTTTGTGTGTGTGTGTGTGTGTGTGTGTGTGTGTGTGTGTGTGTGTGTGTACCATCGTTTGTTCATCTAATTGTCTATGGCTGGACATTCAGATAGTTTCCAGTATCTCACAATTATGAATAATGCTGTGGTTAAAGCCTTTTGTATATGTATTTTCATTTTTTTGGAGGTATTTCTTCAGGGTAAATTCCTGCAACTGTAATTATTGAGTTGAAGGGTCCATGTACATATAGTTTAAAAAAATTTTTTATTTTGGTATCATTTATCTACAATTACATGTGCAACATTATGGTTACTAGACTCCCCACTTCATCAAGTCCCCACCACATACCCCAATACAGTCACGGTCCATCAGCATAGTGAGATGCTATAAAATCACTACTTGTCTTCTCTTAGTTGTACAGCCCTCCCTGTGCCCCCTCTACATTATGTCTGCTAATGGTAATGGCCCTTTTTCCCCTTTGGCCCTCCCTTCCCACCCATCCTCCCCAGTCCCTTTCCCTTTGGTAACTGTTAGTCCATTCTTGGGTTCTGTAAGTCTGCTGCTGTTTTGTTCCTTCAGTTTTTTACTTTGTTCTTATATTCTACATATGAGTGAAATCATTTGACACTTGTCTTTTTCCACCTGGCTTATTTCACTGAGCATAATACCTTCTAACTCCATCCATGTTGTTCCAAATGGTAAGATTTGTTTTCTTCTTATGGCTGAATAATATTCCATTGTGTATATGTACCACATCTTCCTTATCCATTCATCTACTGATGGACACTTAGGTTGCTTCCATTTCTAGGCTATTGTAAATAGTGCTGCAATAAACATAGGGGTGCATATGTCTTTTTCAAACTGGACACCTGCATTCTTAGGGTAAATTCCTAGGAGTGGAATTCCTGGATCAAATGGTATTTCTATTTTGAGTTTTTTGAGGAACCTCCATACTGATTTCCACAATGGTTGAACTAATTTGCATTCCCACCAGCAGTGTAGGAGGGTTCCCCTTTCTCCACATCCTCATCAACATTTGTTGTTGTTTGTCTTTTGGATGTTGGCCATCCTTACTGATGTGAGGTGATATTTCATTGTGGTTTTAATTTGCATTTCTCTGATGATTAGTGATGTGGAGCATCTTTACATGTCCCTGTTGGCCATCTGAATTTCTTCTTTGGAGAAGTGTCTGTTTAGCTCCTTTGCCCATTTTTCAATTGGATTATTTGCTTTTTGTTTGTTAAAGTGCGTGAGTTCTTTATATTTTTTGGATGTCAACCCCTTATCGGATATGTCATTTATGAATATATTCTCCCATACTGTAGGATGTCTTTTTGTTGTAGTGATGGTGTCCTTTGCTGTACAGAAGCTTTTCATCTTGATATAGTCCCACTTGCTCATTTTTGCTTTTGTTTCCCTTGCCCGGAGAGATATGTTCATGAAGAAGTCGCTCATGTTTATGTCCAAGAGATTTTTGCCTATGTTTTTTTCTAAGAGTTTTATGGTTTCATGACTTACATTCTGGTCTTTGATCCATTTTGAGTTTACTTTTGTGTATGGGGTTGGACAATGACCCAGTTTCGTTGTCTTACATGTAGCTGTCCAGTTTTACCAACACCAGCTGTTAAAGAGGCTGTCATTTCCCCATTGTATATCCATGGCTCCTTTATCGTATATTAATTGACTGTATATGTTTGGGTTAATGTCTGGGCTCTCTATTCTGTTCCACTGGTCTATGGGTCTGTTCTTGTACCAGTACCAAATTGTCTTGATTACTGTGGCTTTGTAGTAGAGCTTGAAGTCAGAGAGCGTAATTTCCCCTGTTTTATTCTTCCTTCTCAGGATTGCTTTGGCTATTTCAGGATCTTTTGTTGTTCCATATGAATTTAGAACTATTTGTTGTGGTTCGTTGAAGAATGCTGTCGGTATTTTGTTAGGAATTGCATTGAATCTGTAGATTGCTTTAAGTAGTATAGCCATTTTGACAATATTTATTCTTCCTAGCCAAGAGCATGGGATGAATTTCCATTTGTTAGTGTCCTCTTTAATTTCTCTTAGGAGTGTCTTGTAGTTTTCAGGGTATAGGATAGGTCTTTCACTTACTTCGTTAGGTTTATTCCTAGGTATTTTATTCTTTTTGATGCAATCGTGAATAGAATTGTTTTTCTGATTTCTCTTTCTGTTAGCTCATCCTTAGTGTATAGGAAAGCAACAGATTTCTGTGTATTAATTTTGTATCCTGCAACTTTGCTGAATTCAGATATTACTTCTAGTATCCACTCTAGTTTTGGAGTGGAGTCTTTAGGGTTTTTTATGTACAATATTATGCCATCTGCAAATAGTGACAGTTTGACTTCTTCTTTACCAATCTGGATGCCTTGTATTTTTCTTTTTTGTCTGATTGCCGTGGCTAGGACTTCCAGTACTATGTTGAATAAGAATGGAGAGAATGAGCATCCCTGTCTTGTTCCCAATCTTAGATGAAAAGCTTTCAGCTTCTCGCTGTTAAGTATGATGTTCTCTGTGGATTTGTCATATATGGCCTTTATGATGTTGAGGTACTTGCCCTCTATACCCATTTTGTTAAGAGTTTTAATCATGAATGGATGTTGAATTTTGTCAAATGCTTTTTCAGCATCTATGGAGATGATCATGTGGTTTTTGTTCTTCTTTTTGTTGATGTGGTGGATGTTGTTGGTGGATTTTCGCATGATGTACCATCCTTGCATCCCTGAGATGAATCCCACTTGATCATGGTATATGGTCCTCTTGATGTATTTTTAAATTTGGTTTGCTAATATTTTGTTGAGTATTTTTGCGTCTATGTTCATCAGAGATATTGGTCTGTAATTTTCTTTTTTGATGGCATCTTTGCCTGGTTTTGGTGTTAGAGCGATGCTGGCTTCAATGAATGAGTTTGGAAGTATTCCCTCCTCTTCTATTTTTTGGAAAACCATAAAGAGAATGGGTATTATGTCTGATAAAATTCAGCGGTGAATCAATCCGGCCTGGGGTTTTGTTCTTGGGTAATTTTTTGATTACCGATTGAATTTCATTGCTGGTAATTGGTCTGTTTAGATTTTCTCTTTCTTTCTTGGTCAGTCTTAAAAGGTTGTATTTTTCTCAGAAGTTGTCCATTTCTTCTAGGTTTTCCAGCTTGTTAGCATATAGATTTTCATAGTATTCTCTAATAATTCTTTGTATTTCTGTGGAGTCCATTGTGATTTTCCCTTTCTCATTTCTGTTTCTGTTTATGTGTGTAGATTCTCTTTTTCTCTTAATAAGTCTGGCTAGGGGTTTATCTATTTTGTTTATTTTTTTCAACAAACCAGCTCTTCGTTTCATTGATTTTTTCTATTGTTTTATTCTTGTCAATTTTATTTATTTCTTCTCTGATCTTTATTATGTCCCTCCTTCTGGTGACTTTGAGCCTCATATGTTCTTATTTTTCCAATTTCAATAATTGTGACTTTAGACTATTTATTTGGGATTGTTCTTCCTTCTTTAAATAGACCTGGATTGCAATATACTTTCCTCTTAGAACTGTCTTTGCTGTGTCCCACAGAAGTTTTGGCTTTGTGCTGTTGTTGTTATTTGTCTCCATATATTGCTTGATCTCTGTTTTAATTTGGTCATTGATCCATTGATTATTTAGGAGCATGTTGTTAGCCTCCATGTGTTTGTGAGCCTTTTTGTTCTCTTTCTAAAATTTATTTCTATTTTTATACCTTTGTGATCTGAGAAGTTGGTTGGTAGAATTTCAATATTTTTGAATTTACTGAGGTTCTTTTTGTGGCCTAGTATGTGGTCTATTCTGGAAAATGTTCTATGTGCACTTTAGAAGAATGTGTTTCCTTCTGCTTTTGGGTGTAGGGTTCTGTAGATGTCTGTTAGGTCCATCTGTTCTAGTGTGTTGTTCAGTGCCTCTGTGTCTTTACTTATTTACTCTCTGATTGATCTGTCCTTTGGAATGAATAGTGTTTTGAAGTCTCCTAAAATGAATGCATTGGTTTCTATTTCCTCCTTTAATTCTGTTAGTATTTGTTTCACATATGTTGGTATGCCTAAGTTGGGTGCGTATATATTTATAATGGTTATATCCTGTTGTTGGACTGACCCCTTTGTCATTATGTAATGTCCTTCTTTATCCCTTGCTACTTTCTTTCTTCTGAAGTCTATTTTGTCTGATACAAGTACTGCAACACCTGCTTTTTTCTCTCTGTTGGTTGCATGAAATATTTTTTCCATCCCTTCATTTTTAGTCTGTGTATATCTTTGGGCTTGAGGTGAGTCTCTTGTAAGCAGCATATAGATAGGTCTTGCTTTTTTATCCATTCTATTACTCTGTGTCTTTTGATTGGTGCATTCAGTCCATTTACATTTAGGGTGATTATCGGTAGATATGTATTTATAGCCATTGCCGGGCTTAGATTCATGGTTACCAAAGGTTCAAGGGTAGCTTCTTTACTATCTAACAGTCTAACTTAACTCTCTTATTAAGCTATTATAAATATTGTCTGATGATTCTTTATTTCTCTCCCTTATTCTTCCTCCTCCATTCTTTTTATTGTAGGTGTTTTATTCTGTACTCTTTTGTGTTTCCTTTGACTATTTTTGTGGACAGTTGAGTTTATTTATTGCCTTTAGTTGGTATTTCGATGGTCTGCTTTCTTTACTGTGATTTTATTTTCTCTAGTGGCATCTATTTAGCCTTAGGGGTGCTTCCATCTAGAGCAGTCCCTTTAAAATATCCTGTAGAGATGGTTTGTGAGAGGCAAATTCCCTCAACTTTTGCTTCTCTGTGAATTGTTTAACCCCTCCCTCAAATTTAAATGATAATTGTGCTGGATATAGTATTCTTGGTTCAAGGCCCTTCTGTTTCATTGCGTTAAATATATCATACTATTCTCTTCTTTCTGTTGGGATGTCTGATGATAGCCTAATGGGTTTTCTTTTGTAGGTGATCTTTTTTCTCTCTCTGGCTACCTTTAATACTCTGTCCTTGTCTTTGATCTTTGCCATTTTAATTATTATATATCTTGGTGTTGTCCTCCTTGGTTCCTTTGTGTTAGGAGATCTGTGGGTTTCCATGGTCTGAGAAACTATTTCTTTCCCCAGCTTGGGGAAGTTTTCGTCAATTATTTCTTCAAGGACACTTTCTATCCCTTTTTCTCTGTCTTCTTCTTCTGGTACCCCTACAATGTGAATATTTTTCTGTTTGGATTGGTCACACATTTCTCTTAATATTCTTTCATTCCTAGAGATCCTTTTATCTCTCTCTGCCTCAGCTTCTCTGTGCTCTTATTCTCTGATTTCTATTCCATTAACAGTCTCTTGCACCTCATCCAGTCTGCTCTTAAGCCTGTCAATCAATTGTTTCATTTTTGTAATCTCCCTCCTGACTATGTCCCTTAGCTCTTGCATATTTCTCTGTAGGTCTATCAGCATGGTTATGACTTTTATTTTGAATTCTTTTTCAGGAGGATTGTTTAAATCTATCCCATCAGGCCCTCTGTCTGGAATTGTCTGAGTGATTTTTGACTGGACCAGTTTCTTCTGTCTTTTCATGGTGATAGAAGTGGTTGCAGGCAGGTGACACATGTGTCAGCTGGGAGAATAAAGTCCCTTCCTGCTTGTTGTTCGCTTTGCCCTTCTCTGCAGCCTGTGCCGGTTACCCCCACACCAGGAGGCAGTCTCTGGGATAATCCCCTGATCTGCTGTGGGAAGGGCCACCCTCAGGCTAGCCTAGAGCACTGCGGGGACATGGCAACAATGCCGCGTGTGTTCTACTGCAAGGACAGGCCCCTTTGCACCTACCAGACCTTGCTCTGGCTTCCACAGCCTGTGCTGGTTACCCACAGACCAGGAGGCAGTCTCTGGGATAATCCCCTGAGTTGCTGTGGGCAGGGCTGCCCTCAGGCTAGCCTAGAGCACTGCGGGGGCGTGGCAGCCACACTGGGTGCATTCTACTGCAAGGATGGCCCCCTTCACACCTTCCAGACCTTACTCTCGCTTCTGCAGCCTGTGCCAGTTACCTGCACACCAGGAGACAGTCTCTGGGATAATCCCCTGAGCTGCCATGTGCAGGGCTGCCCTCAGGCTAGCTTAGAGCACTGCGGGGTGTTGCAGCCACGCCGGGTGTGTTCTACTGCCAGGACTGGCCCCTTCGCATCTTCTGGACCTTGCTCCAGCTTCAGCTGCCTGTCCCGGTTAGATGTGTACTGGGAAACTCTGTGTGGTTGCCGTGGGCGGGTCCGCTTTCCGTCTGCTCCGCAGCTGTGCCGGGCCAGCTGGTCCATTTGCAGCACCGGCCAGGGGGAATGAATGGCGGACTGCTTATGGCCGTGAGGGGCTTCAGGGTTGCTTTACCCGGCTGGGGGTTAGGAGGCCCAAAGTTCCTCAAGATTCCCAGGCTGTTGGGCTGAGTGTGCTGGGACGATTTTGTTCAGCTCTTGGGCCCTTGTCCCTTTAAGACTTTTAAAAAGCGCCCACTTTTCTTTTGTCCCAGGGGAGCCGGCTGTGGGGACCCGTTCACAGTCTTGTCTTGGATCCTGCCCTTCCATTTCTCTAAACTCCAGTACACCACGCGATGTGTGTCTGAGCTCCTGGTGCAGATCACCAGGGCTGGTTATTTAGCAGTCCTGTGCTTCCACTCCCTCCCCACTCTGATTCTTTTTCTCCCGCCAGTGCACTGGGGTGGGGGAGTGCTTGGGTCCCGCTGGGTCCCAGCTTTGTATCTTACCCCCTTCATGAAATGCTGAGTTCTCGCAGATGTAGATGTAGCGTGGCTGTTGTCCTGTATCTTCTGGTCTCTCTTGTAGGAATAGTTGTATTTGTTGTATTTTCAAAAATATACATGGTTTGGGGAGGAGATTTTCACTGCCCTGTTCATGCTGCCATCTTGAGCCCCTTCCCATGTACATGTAGTTTTGATAGATACTACAAAATTTCCTTCCATGGATGTTATAATTTCCCCTGTCCCAAGCAATGTATGAGAGTGCCTGCTTCCCGTAGCCCTGGCTCAGAGTGCATTATCAAGCTTTTGAATCTTTTTCAATCTGAGGGTGAGAAATGTCATTTCAGTGCAGTTTTAATTTGCATCTCTGTTATCTTGACTAAGTTGAAAGACCTTTACTTTCTAAAGCTAGAGTATTGCTAGGTGTAGCAACATAGCTTAAAATTCAAAGGCGCTGCTGAAGAACACGTTTTTTTATATTTGGCCATTCATGTCATGAAGAACTTCAGTCAGTAGAGAAGGCCTGTCTTCTTTCTGAGTGAGGAATAAGAACTTATTGGTACTAAAAGTAAAAAGCCTTCTTTGGACAATTGTACCTTCACATTTTTCTCTTTCTCTCATGTTATGTCTAGGTTGGCCAGGTTCATGGTGGATTGATGGGAATTATTCAGAGAGCTATGGTCAAGGCTTGTCCACATGTCTGGTTTGAACGCTCAGAAATGAAGGATCGACACCTGGTAACTAAGAGGTAAGCAGTGACATAACTCAGAATCCTTTTGGGGAGCATAAAATCCGATACTGTTGGCTTTCCTGCCGAAGAGGGCAGAGCAGTACTAAGGATTAAAACAAAAATATATGGAGCTCTATTTATGGTTGTTTTTTTCTGGTGAATCACCTGTCTTAGCTTGATTTAAAAAATTTTTAATTCTGTAATCATAGTGGGATATATGATGAGATTAGAAGTCCTGTAAATGTATATTGCTGTGATTTAGGTATAGTCCAGACACTGAATTTTCAGTTAAAAATTACTACCTTGAAGGTTAAATAATTGGTAACTATTTGCTTAATAAACAGTCAACTGTTCGCTGTTTGCTACATGATCGATTGGTTGCTGAATGACTACTAACACTTAAAGCCATCCAGAGACAGGCAGAGCTAGTGTTGTTTGTGGGAATGCGAAAAGGAGCCTCTGGGGCTTGGCGGGAGGTGAGCCACCAGAAACCTCTGCTGGGGAGCAGCTTTTGGCCTGAGGCCTTTAACCACTCTGGGTTGTTTCTAGAAACAAGAAGGTGGGCCATGTCCTTAAGAGTTAAATGAAAAGTACTGGTTGAAATTATGAAAGGTTAGAAAAGCTATTCCCCATTTTGAGATTCCTTAGCAATGGGACACTCTGGCGGCTGTGACTGCTCCGCCTCAGACGTACCAGTTTCTGGTGAGGAGTTGAGAATATAGAGCTGGCTGCAGGTCCATATTAATTTCAACTTTCATTTCTTTTATCTTGACTAATCCTCCTAATTAAGGAGTTTTCTTTTACTTACTGGCCATAAGGCAGGCAGGTCTGGCAATCAACATTCCCATTTTTCAGAGAGAAAATACAGGTACAGGGGCAAGGGTGCAAAGCTTTGAAACCGCTCATGTTACGTGTCTGCCTAGGATTCTTTATCGCATAGCAGAAACCACTTCAAATCCCTCCTTTGAGATGAGAGAAACTGCAGTAGTGCAGATATCCTTATACTTTTTAAGGGACCAACTTCAGTGCATTTCCTTGACTTTTATTTTATTTCTTTTCTCCTTATTGCTTTACAAGCAATACAGAGAGTAAATAATATCAAAGAGGATTCCTGCCTCTCTATTTTAAAGGTAGAATTTTGATCCTTTATTTTTTCCTGCAGACTCAGAGAACATATTGCTGATAAGAAAAAATTACCCATATTAATCTTTCCTGAAGGTAAGATGGTAAGACAGGGCACTGCCTATCAAGCTGTAGTTGATAACAACAAACACCAAAAGTGTGTGAGGAATCAGACTTTTCTAGAGTTGACATTCTTAGCCCAGATCTCTGCAGTCCTGTACGCACGGAGCTAGTAACTTGTTGCTTTCTTTTTAAATTTGTTGAAAGTCATAGTACCTTTTTGATCTTTATATATATATATATATATTTTAAATTAAGGTGTCATTGATATACAATCTTATAAAGGTTTCATATGAGCAACATTGTGTTTCAAGATTCATCCATATTATCAAGTTCCCTGCCTGACCCCATTGCAGTCACTGTCTATCAGCATAGTAAGATGCTGTAGAGTCATTACTTGGCTTCTCCATGCTGTACTGCTGTCCCTGTGACCTATGTATATTATGTGTGTTAATTATAATGCCCCTTAATCCTCTTATCCCTCCCTTCCTACACACCCTTCCCAACCCCTTCCCTTTGGTAACAGCTAGTCCCTTCTTGGAGTCTGTGAGTCTGCAGCTGTTTTTTTCCTCAGTTTTGCTTTGTTGTTATGCTCCACAAATCAGGGAAATCATTTGGTACTTGTCTTTCTCCACCTGGCTTATTTCACTGAGCATAATACCCTCCAGCTCCATCCATGTTGTTGCAAATGGTAAGATTTGTTTTCTTTTTATGGCTGAATAATATTCCATTGTGTATATGGTACTTTCTTGATCTTAAAAGTCATTTTGGGAAATGAACTTCAACAGGTATTATCTATAACTTTTTTAAAGTCCTTATTTTAAATGTATTGAAATTGTCACCTATTGTGAAGAAGTTGTATGTCTCTAGAGCATTCAGTCATAAGATTAAAGTTTGTTCTTAAATCTGCTTAGAACTGTTGAATTATTACTTAAGCAGGGATTGATTTGTGAAATGGAGTAAAAAGCCTGTAATTTTGATATGATTTGCATATTTGAAATCATTTTATATCAAAATAATTATCTTTTAAAATTTGTTTAAAAAATGGCAGCCTTTAAAAACACTCACCTCCCCTCAATCCTGTTCTCACTCCACTGCAGGAACTTGTGTCAATAACACTTCAGTCATGATGTTTAAAAAAGGAAGCTTTGAAATTGGAGGAACTATACATCCAGTCGCAATTAAGGTAAAACACGTCCCTCCTCCCCACAACAAATGGCAGTAAACTTGGTATTTATTTTCATATAATTCAGGCTTAAATTTGCAAGAATAAAGAGCACTTGTGGACCCCTTACTCAGATTCTCCAGTTGTTTACAGTTTGCTCTGTTTGCTTGATTATTCTCTCTCTCCCTGTGGGTATATGAGCAGATATGAAGGGGGAGAGTGTGGGGTGGGGTTGGACTGTGGGCCAGGCATCGTGTTAAGTACTGGGGACGCAGTAATAAGTAAAACAGATACTGTCCCTACTTTCAGCCACTTCCAGTTAAGTGGGGAGACAAACGTTAAGAGTCACGTGAATAAACCTCCTGTTGCAGTGCTCCGGGGCTGTTGTCTGAGGAGTTAGCTGGCCTGGTTTGCATTTTTGATGATTTCTATCAAGTGACGTAGCTTCTCTTTTCTTGGGGACAGAAAACAAAGCTGTTGGGCCTGCCACCTTGTGAACACTATGTGGATAAGAGAAGCCACCAACTCGTTTGTGACCGGGCTGGGTTTTTTCTTTTGTTTTTTTTCTCAGTATAATCCTCAGTTTGGTGATGCATTTTGGAACAGTAGCAAATACAACATGGTGAGCTACCTGCTTCGAATAATGACCAGCTGGGCCATCGTCTGTGATGTGTGGTACATGGCGCCCATGACCAGAGAGGTATTCCATAGATAGCAGCTAGGCTTTGGTGCTTTATCTAATCAGATAAAGGCAAGAAAAAGGAACAGACACTGTTCCTACTTTCAGCCACTTCCAGTTAAGTGGGGAGACAAACGTTAAGAGTCACGTGAATAAACCTCCTGTTGCAGTGCTCCGGGGCTGTTGTCAGAGGAGTGTCTCCCTCTCTTGCATCAGTTAGAGCTGACTTTCATTCTGCTTTCCTCAGAAAATGAGTCATTTAAAAAAAATGTATTTAGCTTTCTTCAAATCAGGCCATTTTTACATTCAGAGGTTCTTTTCCATAATAGTTTTTACAATTGCTATTGCCTTGTTGAGCCTACAGATATGATGGAATATTGTATCTGGATAAGACTAATGAAAAACTTAATAAATATATACACATGAACTAGTTCAGCCATTGTGGAAAGCAATATGGAAGTTCCTCAAAAAACTAAAAATAGAAATACCATTTGACCTGGGACTTCCACTCCTAGGAATTTACCCAAAGGAAACAAGTTCTCAGATTCAAAAAGATATATGCATCCCTATGTTTATTACAGCACTATTTACAATATATCCAAGAACTGGAAGCAACCTAAGTGTCCATCTGTAGATAAATGGATAAAGAAGAGGTGATACATATACACAGTGAAATACTATTCAGCCATAAGAAAGAAACAAATCCTACCATTTGCAACAACATGGATGGAACTGGAGAATATTATGCTCAGTGAAATAAGTCAGGCAGAGAAAGAAAAATACCAAATGATACCACTCATTTGTGGAGTATAACAACGAAGCAAAACTGAAGGAACAAAACAGCAGCAGACTTACAGACTCCAAGAAAGGACTAGCAGTTACCAAAGGGGAGGGATAGGGGAGGGCGAGTGGGGAGGGACATCGAAGGGGATTGAGGGGTATTATGATTAGTACACATGGTGTGGGGGGTCACGGGGAAGACAGTGTAGCAAAGAGAAGACAAGTAGTGACTCTGTGGCATCTTACTGCACTGATGGGCAGTGACTGCATTGGGGTATGAGGGGGACTTGATAATATGGGTGAATGTAGTAACCACATTATTTTTCATGTGAAACCTTCATAAGACTGTATATCAATGATACCTTAATAAAAAAATATATACGCATGATAAAACCAAACAATACAGAGCTGCATTTTCTTGAAAGAACAAATGATATCTACTATAGTTGAGAATGGAATGTATTTGAGCTAAAATGTGAGTCTTATATTCTAAAACAAATCTAAATTATAATGAGACATTTTAAGGTATTATTTGAAAACTCTATCCCTAGGATGTACTAGTAATTTTTTTCCCCCTAGGAAGGAGAAGATGCAGTCCAATTTGCTAATAGGGTTAAGTCTGCTATTGCTGTACAAGGAGGATTGACTGAGCTTCCCTGGTAAGAGAATTTTCAGAAGTGCTATCACATTTTTTTTAATTACAAAAAACACTTTTAATAATGTCATTTATTATGGTGGTTAGCTGGAGGTTTAGCTGGAAGTGGCAGTGGTTTATGCGGAATAACAATGGCTTTAAATATAGCAGTTTTTCCCTCTCACTGAAACATGGGCAGTCCTGCATGGTACATCAGCTCAAGCTATGTTGTTCAACCATCCTCAGTGGGCTTCTGCTTTAGTGTACAGGATGACTGCTCCAGGTCTAACCCAAAAATGGCTAGCAGGAAGGAGTTAAAATAAGGACACACCCCTTTCTTTAAGAGCATTGGCTGGAAGTTGGACATGCCACTTCCACTTGTATCCATTGGCTAGAACTTAAGTCATTTGATAAACCCTAGCTGCAAAGGAGGCTGGGAAATGTAGTCTTTGCTCCGGTGGCCATGTGTCTAGCTAGAATTTTGGTGTTCTACAGAAGAAGAAAGTGAGAATGCATTTGGGTGTGGGGAATGGACCCTGGGAGGCAAGGGGAAATGTGCAGGTTCATTCATATTTAACTCTAGCTGTAACTATATTAGAGAAAAATTTAAAACTTGTAATAAAGTGAAATATTTTTGTTATGGGTAACTATGGCTTTAGTTTTTAATTTGTTTGAGGAAGATTGAATGTAGGTGAGTATATTAGTGTTCTTGGGCTGCCATAGTAAACTACCATAGACTGGGTGCCTTAAACAACAGACGTTTATTTTCTTGTAGTTCTGAAGGCTGGAATTCTGAGATCAGGGTGCCAGTATAGTCAGTTTCTGGTGAAAGTCCCTTTGGCTTGCAAATGGCTGCCTTCTTTCCATGTATTATGTAATTTATGCTTTGTGCATGAGGAGAAAGGCTAAGGAGAGGGGGAGGGGTGGAGTGAGTCAGTATGCTGATGTCTCTTCTATAAGGGCACTAATCCCATCCTGAGGGCCCTAGCCTGATGACCTCATCTGAACCTACCTATCTCCCAAAGGCCCCATCTCTAAATACCATCATACTGGGGTTAGGGCTTCAATATATGAATTTCAGAGGGAAACAAACATTTTGTCTGTCTTGGTGAGAGTTAGCTATACCTAATTTTAAGGGGAGATAAATTCTTACACTTAAATTCTTATACACACAGACATTTGTACAAGCTGGCACCCAAGAGTTCATACTTCAAGTCGTATAAGTTTAATAAAGTCCCTGTATCTTTTTGGTGTTTCAAAAACACTTTACATGAAAAGTTCATTGGAGGCAATTGTAGCAATGTTCTAGAAGGAGGATTTGGCTGAGTTAGGCTGTCAGCCAGGCAACCAAGAACTTAGGAACCCAAGGAGGGCCCAGGACTCTCTAGAGATTAGCTTCTGGAAGAAGGGTAGCCTAGATTGTTATACTCCTTTATGGGAGGGTGGGGAATTCTAAACTATTTCATCCATTCACATACTTTGATACAACTAATTTCACCTAAGAAAGCCATTTCTGGCATCCATTATGCTAATGAGCAAGCCACTAACTTCTACAGATATGGTTTTTCTACAATGAAAACCCATTTCAAAAGTCATTATGTGAATAGCAAAGCTTGGGAAGTTGATGGGAGATAAAGATAGCTGAAACCTTAGAGGGGTGGCTCTGGAGGGAGACCTTCTGATTAAATGCCTGCTTGATCACGCCTGGAGTATGAGTTCCTAAGACAAATGTCTTCCTCTAAGGCCAAGATTAGGGTTCAGATAGGTTAAGGCTGATATTTATATTACACTCTCTAAACTGGAATATGTGAAACTAAATTGCAGACCTCATAACATCGAAATGACAGATTTACAAACATTGTAGTTTATAATATCTTAGTTTACAAATGACCTCGTAATCCATGTTTGTGTATGTAACTGGCTTCATCTTCCTCGTTCATTGTTTCCTATTCTTACCCCCTTCCTCTTACCTGACATTCCAGCCCAGCTCCTGCCCTGAAACCATTATGAAAAGCTCAGAGCTTTGGATCAGTGGCTTCAGATCAAGGAAAGGAAGAAAGCCCAGAGCAGTCAGCCACAGCATAGACTATTAATCAGATAGGCTTAAATGAAATCCATCAGAAATGATCCTCAGAGTTTTCCAATTTCCTTTTTTTAGGCCATATTCAGTTTTATAATAAATGATTGCTTTTAATCACCTAGGCTCATTAAAAAGAAAATTAACTCACTGCCTTTCCAGATGTATTTGTCATTCACTCATTGGGTTATGAATTAACATGTCTGGATTGTTTTTTTCTTGATTAAATGAGAACTTAATTCTATCATCTTAAACTGGCTTTTATATGTGGTTGCTACTGTCTTAATTAAGATCTGCTTCCATTGCAAAGGGGAGTTGGGTAAAACTTTGAATTCCCTAGGGGTGACAAGTCACAGTTGGGGTGCTTACAGCAGCCTGAGGCTTCCTGGGTGCTTGGGAAGGAGAATTGAGTAATGATATAGCATCAGGATGCTCAAGGGCAGGAATTACCTTTCAATTTTTGCCAGCTTTGCCCTGGCCCTCACAAAAGGAAGAAAGGCCTTTCTTTTCTCCCTCCCTTCCTTAATTCTTACTATACAGAATTCATGTAAATGCCATGAATGGTTAGAGGCAGTTCATTTGGTTAAAAGAGGCTTTTGGGGATAATTCTGGGGACCTAACAACAATTTATAACCTTGTTTCATGAAAATTCCCTACATCTGAAATCCTGGAAGATTTGCAGGTCGCAGTATATTTTTAAGTAGAGGACTTGCTAGTGGGGTGTGTCTTGGATTTGGCTCTAGAGGCCAGGGCATTGCAGTGGGCTCAGGCAGGCGTCTGTCTGTAGGTCAAGTTCGGCCTTCAGGGCATTGAGTTCACCAGCTAACCTGTGACCTATTCATCATTATCAGAGGGTACTTGGTAAATGTTCGTGCTTAACTGGGTTAAAATTAAACAGACACAGTATGAAGTAAGCAAGTTCTCAACCCACTCTCCTAAGAGGTAAAATCAAAAACCTTAGATTGGGAGAGAGAGAGTGGCCCCTGATAGTCCAGACTCCACCCAGCTCTTCCAGTTTGTTGTTTCTTTGTGTTGTCCAAAGAAGGAAAGACGTGCAGAGTCCATGTGACCCAGGCAAGTCTGTGTTTTCACCACGCTGGAGAGAGTTCAAAGACTCATCATGTCTGCATTAAGGAATGCTGCTTACGTAGGCACAGACTACTGGTTGAGTGGAGGTTATGATTTCATTGTTTGTTTTATTCTGAGTCCTGTACAGAATACAGAAGATGATAAATGCTTGAGGTACATAGTGCTCTGAATGAAAATACAACTGGTTAGAGATAGTATTAGATTTGAATAATGATTAATCCATTTATCTTTAAGGAATGTACCCACATATATACAGTACTCTCACCATTTCTTGTGTGTATATTTTAAATTTTCCACATGGTTTTCTAGTAAGACATAGGTCGATTAGACAAAAAGACCAGTACTTTGCTTTCCTTAGGGAAAAAGGTAGGTGAACAATCCTAGCTTTAATATAGAGCCCAAATATTGAATACAGCAGTCCTAACTTCTAAAAAGAAACTGAGTGGAGATACTATTCTTTATTTCAACCAAGCATCAGAGAGACTGTTCCTTCCCCAAAGTAACACACAGCTGCTAAGTGGTGGAGCAGAGACTGAACTCTGGGTCTTTTGCTCCCAAATCCCATGTACTTTGCCTCAGAGGTGCTCAGCCACTTAAGCATCATAGTACCACATGGTATGTATTTATAGGTAACCCTTTTAAACATTGCTGGGAGTATCTTTTATCTTTTTGTCTTTCTGTTCCCAGGGATGGAGGGCTGAAGAGAGCAAAGGTGAAGGACACCTATAAGGAAGAGCAGCAGAAGAATTACAGCAAGATGATTGTGGGCAATGGAGCTCTCTGAACTGGACTGAATGACTGAATGCCTCCCTGGAGATGAAACTTGGCTTTCCAGAACTAGCCCTGAGAAATGGAATGTGTGTGTGTGTGTGTGTGTGTGTTTTCTGGAGGGGGGGACTAGTTTTGTGTTATTGTTTTTGTTTTTTTATTGTTAATCTTTCCTACAGAATGATTGTCTCTACCTCTTTATGCCAGAGGCAAAACCCACCAGGGACGTTTTTGGCTTCTGCTGTTGTTAGAGCATTAGCCTCATGAACGGCAAGGTGGCTTACTGGATCTAAGCAGATTCCGCCTTTTATAAAATGATCATGTCATGGTTGATTGAATGAAATATTTGTTCAGGGAAAAGTGCTTCTAAAACACCTTGGTAACTCACTGTGTTTGGAACTTGTTGATATGGTAGTTCTCAAAAAATACCCTAATCTCTTTTTTTATAATTAGCTTTCTCAATCCCTTTCTTCCACCTTCCTTCAGTCATTTAAGCAGTTGGGATTCCTCATCAGGTCTGGGTTACCATCAGGGTTATGTTCTGCTTCAAGGATGGAAAGAAAAGTGGAGGCTAGTATTTAGGGGAAAGGACAAGTTTGTGGCCACCTGATTGAAAGTTGAAAGCAGCCAACGTAAATATTTTTTACTGGTGTGTTCAGAGAGAAATACTGTTTGCTAACTTTACCAAAGAAAAGTGAGTCCAGGTGACTGTGTGTGTGATTTATATGCAGGCGTGGTGGGATTCAACACATTTTAGCCACTAACTGGTGATAAAGTTTTCAGTTTTCCTCGTTTATGTGCTGAAGATCTATACCTGCTATCTCTCCCATCTACTGATTTGCTTGATTTTGTAAGAAAACACATTTTCAAATAGGAGGATCCTTTGATAGTGACAAAAAATCACACTGAGTAGTGTCCTCAGCGGCTGGACGCTTGAGTGAAGTGTGCTGCACCTCACCTTCCACCCCTTTGCAGGTTATGTCAGAATGTTCCCAGTTTCTTACGCTGAAAAATAAGTGGGAAAATTACCTTTTGGAAACTGAGCCTTAAATTTTTTAAAGGGGAAAATGAGTGTTTCCCAACTCACACAGCATAAGCAATGTTTGGTAGCAATATAATGCCATGTTAAACTCCAAGAGTGTTCTCTCTCTTCTGGTAACTGTGTACAAAATGTGAAACTATCTTATAGTGAATATAAATAAATTCTATATTTCTAAGTGTATGTTGCATTATTTCCCCTCACCTCTACCCTCTTTGAATTAAGTTCTTAGTATGAACAAGGATTGTTTATTTTTCATAGCATTGACAAAAGCAAATTTTATTTGATTAGAACATCTGGGAAATGAGAACATGAACCGCTGTTTTTGGTTTGTTTTTTATTTATCTTTTTAGCTTATTTATCTGGACTCTAACCCTGTGGACTCTTCACTGAGCAAAGTCACAGACTCCAGTTATTTTGTGGGGAGCTCAGGCACCAAAGACCTTTTTTTTTAAAAAAATTTACATTGGTATCATTAATCTACAATTACATGTGCAATATTATTGTTATTAAACTACCCCCTTCATCAGGTCCCCCCTGCCAACCCCATTACAGTCACTGTCCATCAGCGTAGTGAGGTGCTACAGAATCACTGCTTGTCTTCCCTGAGTTGTATAACCCTCCACATGCCCCTCCAACATACATCTGCTAATCGTAATGTCCCTTTTTCCCCCTTATCGCTCCCTTCCCACCCATCTTCCCCAGTCCCTTTCCCTTTGGTAACTATTAGTCCGTTCTTGGGTTCTGTGAGTCTGCTGCTGTTTTGTTCCTTCAGTTTTTTTCTTTGTTCTTATACTCCACATATGAGTGAAATCATTTGATACTTGTCTTTTTCGGCTTGGCTTATTTCACTGAGCATAATACCCTCTAGTTCCATTCATGTTGTTGCAAATGGTAGGATTTGTTTTCTTCTTATGGTTAAATAATATTCCATTCTGTATTTGTACCACATCTTCTTTATCCATTCATCTACTGATGGACACTTAGGTTGCTTCCTTTTCTAGGCTATTGTAAATAGTGCTGCGATAAACATAGGGGTGCATCTGTCTTTTTCAAATTGGGCTGCTGCATTCTTAGGATAAATTCCTAGGAGTGGAATTCCTGGGTCAAATGGTATTTCTATTTTGAGTTTTTTGAGGAACCTCCATACTGCTTTCCACAATGGTTGAACTAATTTGCATTCCCACCAGCAGTGTAGGAGGGTTCCCTTTTCTCCACATCCTCGCCAACATTTGTTGTTGTTTGTGTTTTGGATGTTGGCCATCCTCACTGGTGTGAGGTGATATCTCATTGTGGTTTTAATCTGCATTTCTCTGATGACCAGCGATGTGGAGCATCTTTTCATGTGCCTGTTGGCCATCTGAATTTCTTCTTTGGAGAAGTGTCTATTCATGTCCTCTGCTCATTTCTTAATTGGATTATTTGCTTTTTGTTTGTTGAGATGCGTGAGTTTTTATATATTTTGGATGTCAACCCCTTATCAGATACGTCATTTATGAATATATTTTCCCATATTGTAGGATGTCTTTTTGTTCTACTGATGGTGTCCTTTGCTGTACAGAAGGTTTTCAGCTTGATATAGTCCCACTTGTTCATTTTTGCTTTTGTTTTCCTTGCCTGGGGAGATATGTTCATGAAGAAGTCGTTCATGTTTATGTCCAAGAGATTTTTGTCTAAGTTTTTTTCTAAGAGTTTTATGGTTTCATGACTTACATTCAGGTCTTTGATCCATTTTGAGTTTACTTTTTGTATGGTGTTAGACAGTAGTGCAGTTTCATTCTCTTACATGTAGCTGTCCAGTTTTTACACCACCAGCTGCTGAAGAGGCTGTCATCTCCCCACTGTATATCCAAGGCTCCTTTATTAAATATTAATTGACTGTATATGGTTGGGTTAATGTTTGGATTTTTTATTCTGTTCCACTGGTCTGTGGGTCTGTTTTTGTGCCAAATTGTCTTGATTACTGTGGCTTTGTAGTAGAGCCTGAAGTCTGGGAGCGTAATTCTCCCTGTTTTATTCCTCCTTCTCAGGTTTGCTTTGGCTATTTGGGGTCTTTTGTGGTTCCATATGAATTTTAGAATTATTTGTTCCAGTTCATTGAAGAAAGCTGGTGGTATTTTGATAGGGATTATGTTGAATCTGTAGTTTGCTTTAGGTATTATAGCTATTTTGACAATATTTATTCTACCTAGCCAACAGCATGGGATGAATTTCCACTTGTTAATGTCCTCTTTAATTTCTCTTAGGAGTGTCTTGTAGTTTTCAGAGTACAGGTCTTTCACTTCCTTCGTTAGGTTTATTCCTAGGTATTTTATTCTTTTAGATGCAATTGTGAATGGAATTGTTTTTCTGATTTCTCTTTCTGTTAGTTCATCATTAGTGTATAGGAAAGCATCAGATTTCTGTGTGTTAATTTTGTATCCTGCAACTTTGCTGAATTCAGATATTAGTTCTCATAGTTTTGGAGTGGAGTCTTTAGGGTTTTTTATGTGCAATATCATGTCATCTGTAAATAGTGACAATTTGACTTCTTCTTTACCAATCTGGATACCTTGTATTTCATTGTTTTGTCTGATTGCCGTGGCTAGGACCTCCATTACTATGTTGAATAACAGTGGAGAGAGTGGGCACCCCTGTCTTGTTCCCGATCTTAGATGAAAAGCTTTCAGCTTCTCGCTATTAAGTATGATGTTGGCTGTGGGTTTGTCATATATAGCCTTTATGATGTTGAGGTACTTGCCCTCTATACCCATTTTGTTGAGAGTTTTAATCATGAATGGATGTTGAATTTTGTCAGATGCTTTTTCAGCATCTATGGAGATGATCATGTGGTTTTTGTTCTTCTTTTTGTTGATGTGGTGGATGATGTTGATGGATTTTCGAATGTTGTACCATCCTTGCATCCCTGGGATGAATCCCACTTGATCATGGTGTATGATCCTCTTGATGTATTTTTGAATTCTGTTTGCTAGTATTTTGTTGAGTATTTTTGCATCTACGTTCATCAGGGATATAGGTCTGTAATTTTCTTTTTTGGTGAGGTCTTTGCGCGGTTTTGGTATTAGAGTGATGCTGGCTTCATAGAAAGAGTTTGGAAGTATTCCCTCCTCTTCTATTTTTTGGAAAACTTTAAGGAGAATGGGTGTTATTTCTTCTCTATATGTCTGGTAGAATTCAGAGGTGATTGCATCTGGTCCGGGGGTTTTGTTCTTGGGTAGTTTTTTGATTACTGATTCAATTTCGATGCTTGTGATTGGTCTGTTTAGTTTTTCTGTTTCTTGTTTGGTCAGTCTTAGAAGGTTGTATTTTTCTAAGAAGTTGTCTATTTCTTGTATGTTTTCCAGCTTGTTAGCATATAGATTCTCATAATATTCTCTTATAATTGTTCGTATTTCTGTGGGGTCCATCGTTATTTTTCCTTTCTCATTTGTGATTCTGTTTATGTGTGTAGATTCTCTTTTTCTCTTAATGAGTCTGGCTAGGGGTTTATCTATTTTGTTTATTTTTTCAAAGAACCAGCTCTTGGTTTTATTGATTTTTTTCTATTGTTTTATTCTTCTCAATTTTATTTATTTCTTCTCTGATCTTTATTATGTCCCTCCTTCTGGTGACTTTGGGCCTCATTTGTTCTTCTTTTTCCAATTTCAATAATTGTGTATTAGACTATTCATTTGGTAATGTTATTCCTTCTTTAAATAGGCCTGGATTGCAATATACTTTCCTCTTAGAACTGCCTTTGCTGCGTCCCACAGAAGTTGTGGCTTTGTGTTGTTGTTGTCATTAGTCTCCACATATTCTTTGATTTCTGTTTTGATTTGGTCATTAACCCATTGATTCATTAGGAGAATGTTGTTAAGTCTCCATGTATTTGTGAGCCTTTTTGTTTTCTTTCTAAAATTTATCTCTAGTTTTATACCTTTGTAATCTGAGAAGTTGGTTGGTAGAATTTCAATATTTTTGAATTTACTGAGGTTCTTTTTGTGGCCTAGTATGCGGTCTATTCTGGAAAATGTTCCATGTGCACTTGAGAAGAATGTGTATCCTGTTGCTTTTGGGTGTAGAGTTCTGTAGATATCTGCTGGGTCCATCTGTTCTAGTGTGTTGTTCAGTGCCTCTGTGTCTTTACTTATTCTCTGTCTGGTTGATCTGTCCTTTGGAGTGAGTGGTGTGTTGAAGTCTCCTAAAATGAATGCATTGCTGTCTATTTCCTCCTTCAATTCTGTTAGTATTTGTTTCACATATGCCGGCGCTCCTGTATTGGGTGCATATATATTTATAATGGTTATATCCTTTTGTTGGACTGACCCCTTTATGATTATGTAATGTCCTTCTTTATGTCTTGCTACTTTCTTTGTTTTGACATCTATTTTGTCTGATACAGGTACTGCAATACCTGCTTTTTTCTCCTTGTTGTTTGCATGAAATCTTTTTCCATCTCTTCACTTTTAGTCTGTGTATATCTTTGGGTTTGAGGTGAGTCTCTTGTAAGCAGCATATAGATGGGTCTTGCTTTTTTATCCATTCTATTACTCTGTGTCTTTTGATTGGTGCATTCAGTCCATTTACATTTAGGGTGATTATTGATAGATATGTACTTATTGCCATTGCTGGCTTTAGATTCGTGGTTACCAAAGGTTCAAGGGTTGCTTCTTTACTATCTGACAATCTAACTTAACTTTCTTGTTAAGTTATTGTAACCACACAGTTTGATATTTCTTTATTTCTCTCCCTTCTTATTCTTCCTCCTCCATTCTTTATATACTAGGTGTTTTATTGTTTTCCTTTAGTCAGTATTTGGATGGTCTGCTTTCTTTGCTATGATTTTATTTTCTTTGGTGACATCTTTTTAGCCTTAGAAGTGCCTCCCTCTAGAGCAGTTCATTTAAAATATCCTGTAGAGGTAGTTTATGGGAGGCAAATTCTCTCAACTTTCGCTTGTCTGGAAATTGTTTAATCCCTCTGTCATATTTAAATGATAATCGTGCTGGATACAATATTCTTGGTTCGAGGCCCTTCTGTTTCATTACGTTAAATATATCATGCCATTCTCTTCCGTCCTGTATGGTTTCCGTTGAGAATTCTGATGATAGTCTGATGGGTTTTCCTTTGTAGGTGATCTTTTTTCTCTTTCTAGCTGCCTTTAATACTCTGTGTTTATCTTTGATCTTTGCCATTGTATTTATTATGTGTCTTGGTGTTGTCTTCCTTGGGTCCCTTGTGTTGGGAGATCTGTGGGCTTCCGTGGACTGTGAGACTATTTCCTTCCCCAGCATGGGAAAGTTTTCAGCAATTATTTCTTCAAAGACACTTTCTATCCCTTTTTCTCTCTCTTCTTCCTCTGGTACTCCTATAATGCAAATATTGTTCCGTTTGGATTGGTCACACAGTTCTCTTAATATTCTTTCATTCCTAGAGATCCTTTTGTCTCTGTCTGCCTCATCTTCTCTGTATTCCTGTTCTCTGATTTCTATTCCATTAACAGTCTCTTGCATCTCGTCCAGTCTGCTGTTAAGCCCGTCGATCACTTGTCTGATTTCTGCATTGTCTTTCCTCACTTCCCTCACTTCCTCCTTCAGCTCTTGCATATTCCTCTGTAGATCCATCAGTATGGTTATGACTTTTATTCTGAATTCTTTTTCAGGAAGATTGTGCATTTCCATCCCTTCAGACTTCCTCTGTGGTGTCTGGGTCTAGATAAGCTTTGTTTGTACCATATTCCTTTGTCTTTTCATGGTGAAAGAAGTGTTCGCTGGTTAGGTGCCACGTATGTCAGCTGGGCTCTTTAAGATTTAAAAAAAAAAGAAAGAAGAGAAAGAGAAGAAAGAAAGAAAAGAAAAGAAAAGAAAGAGAAAAAAAAAGAAACACCAACAAACAAACAAAAAGACATCCCCCGTGAGTAGATTCTGTGAGGATGGTGTAGGTGGCGCTGTTGCTCCCCTATTTCGCAGCCCCGGCCGTGCCGCTCTGCAGGGCCCTTTGTAGCTGTGGCTGGGGCGGGAACAAGTGGGAGGCTGCTGATTTCTGTGGGAAGTTTCAGTAGGGCTACTTTTTCACAGTCGCCAGCCAAGGGGTCCGAAATTCCCCTGGACTCCCAACCTGCTGGGCCGAGTGTGCTGGAACGATCCTGTTCCTCCTTTGGGCCCCTGTCTCTTTAAGACCGCTAAAAAAAAGTGCATGATTTTCTTTTGTCCTGGGGTGCCAGCTGCGAGGACCCAGTGCATTCCCAGGCTCAGATCCTGCACCCTCTGTCTCTAATCTCCGATACACTGTGCGATGTGTGTCAGTGCTCCCGGCGCAGATCACCAGGGCTGGTTATTTCGCAGGCCTGTACTTCCACTATCTCCCGGCTCTGAATCCTCTCCTCCCGCCAGTGCGCTGGGGTGGGCAAGTGCTTGGGTCCGGCCAGGTCGCAGCTCTGTATCTTACCCGCCTTGCAGGGTGCTGAGTCTTCTCAGGTGCAGATGCAGGCTGAGTGCTGTCCGTATCTTCTGGTCTTTTAAGAATAGTTCTATTTGTTGTATTTTCATAAATATGTATGGTTTTGGGAGGAGATTTCCACCGCCCTGCTCATGCTGCCATCTTCCCGGAACTCCCGACCTTTTCTTTTTTTTTTATAATTTATTTTACGATTATTAATATACAATTACATGAGCACCATTATGGTTACTAGACTCCCCCTATTATCAAGTCGCCACCACATACCCCATTGCAGTCACTTTCCATCAGCGTACTAGGATGTTATAGAATCACTATTTGTCTTCTCTGTGTTATACTGCCTTCCCCATATCCCCCTACCCCACCCCAATTCCCACTACATTATGTGTGCTAATTGTAATAGCCCTTTTTCCCCCTTATCCCTCCCTTCTCACCCATCTTCCCCAGTCCCTTTCCCTTTGGTAACTGTTAGTCCATTCTTGGGTTCTGTGAGTCTGCTTCTGTTTTGTTCCTTCAGTTTTTTCTTTGTTTTTATACTCCACAGATTAGTGAAATCATTTGATACTTGTCTTTCTCCGCCTGGCTTATTTCACTGAGCGTAATACCCTCTAGCTCCATCCATGTTGTTGCAAATGGCAGGATTTGTTTTCTTCTTATGGCTGAATAATATTCCATTGTGTATATATACCAGATCTTCTTTGTCCATTCATCTACTGATGGACACTTAGGTTGCTTTCATTTCTTGGCTATTGTAAATAGTGCTGCGAGAAACATAGGGGTGCATATGTCTTTTTCAAATTGGGCTGCTGCATTTTAGAATAAATTCCTAGGAGTGGAATTCCTGGATCAAATGGTATTTCTATTTTGAGTTTTTTGAGGAACCTCTATACTGCTTTCAACAATGGTTGTACTAATTTACATTCCCATGAGCAATGTAGGAGGGTTCCCCTTTCTCCACATCCTCACCAATATTTGCTGTTGTTTGTCTTTTGGATGGCAGTTGGTCATCCTAACTGGTGTGAGGTGATATCTCATTGTGGTTTTAATTTGCATTTCTCTTATGACTAGTGATGTGGAGCATCTTTTCATGTGCCTGTTGGCCATCTGAATTTCTTCTTTGGAGAAGTGTTTGTTCAGCTCCTGTGCCCATTTTTTAATTGGCTTATTTACTTTTTGTTTGTTGAGGTGCATGAGTTCTTTATATATTTTGGATGTCAACTTGTTATTGTGTATGTCATTTATGAATATATTCTCCCATACTGTAGGGTGTCTTTTTGTTCTACTTATGCTGTTCTTTGCTGTACAAAAGCTTTTTAGTTTGATATAGTCCCATTTGTTCATTTTTGCTTTTGTTTCCCTTGCCCAGGGAGATATGTTCATAAAGAAGTTGCTCATGTTTATGTTCAAGAGATTTTTGCCTATATTTTTTTCTAAGAGTTTTATGGTTTCATGACTTACATTCAGGTCTTTGATCCATTTTGAGTTTACTTTTGTGTATGGGGTTAGACAGTAATCCAGTTTCATTCTCTTACATGTAGCTGTCCAGTTTTGCCAACACCAGCTGTTGAAGAGGCTGTCATTTCCCCATTGTATATCCATGGCTCCTTTATCGTATATTCATTGACCATATATGCTTGGGTTTATATCTGGGCTCTCTACTCTGTTCCACTGGTCTGTGGGTCTGTTCTTGTGCCAGTACCAAATTGTCTTGATTACTGTAGCTTTGTAGTAAAGCTTGAAGTCAGGTAGTGTAAGTCCCCCTGCTTTATTCTTCCTTACGAATGACCTTTTAATGGGATATAGGCATGCATGCCACAGCACTGTGGGTGTCTATTCTTCTCCCTGAGCTGGGTGGGGTTGACCCAAAGGAAAATCTGCATATAGGTTACCCTTCTGGTCAGCTACTCTTTTGTTTTCACCTCCATCATCTTTCCTTTTGTTCTTGTTTAAGCTTTGCCTCCAAAGACTGTACTGGGGGTAATCTAGACTAGAAATCACTGTGTCCAAATATGTATGTTGACACGGCTCTTTGTCTTGCTTTTTTTTCCAGAAAGAAGAGTTCCTTTTTCTCTTTTGCTTTTCATATTCAATATAACTTGAAGTAATAAATCCATTCTGTTAATTAATCTGATTCTCAGAAAAGCTGATAAAACAACTAATGGCTCTTTTGCTTGGGACACCAAAAGCGTGTATCTTTCCAACGGCACTGTGCAAGTGATAATGCTGTTGTGTATCCACTAGAAAATCGAATGCTTTCTCAGTCAGAACTTTTGTAGGTCTTTGACTGACACAACTACTTTTCTAGTTGTTTGAGCAGTTGCCATGTTGCTGAAAACATGTTTTTAGAAAGCAAATATTGCTCAGATTTAGCTTATGCCCCCCAGAGGTAATTTTTTTAATTTGCCTTCCCTAATACTGTTTTATACCCACCTTAGAAATATTGTGTCCAGACTTTAGTCTTCTAAACTTATGAGTCTGTAATTGTAATGGGATATTAAGGGTAGGCAGGATTTGGTAGAAAAATCCCACTAGATAAGACCTTTCATCTAAACCTCGTACAGATTAATTCACTGAGCCTTGAGATTTCCTTTTTTATTTCAACTCTGAGCTGGTAATATTTACAGACATCAGGTTTGAGGAATGCCAAAGGTTTCTGAATATTCTGGCACAGCTTGGGATTAGGTGAGGAGCCATGAATGAAACAAATATACTCAGAGTACAGGGGAAGTAGTTTTGGCTAACGGGCTAGTGCAAGGATCGTCTTGAGGAAAGTCTTCCCGCATAAGCCGACCTCCTAAGGGGCCTTCAGCTCTGCTGTGGTGATTTGCTGTCATTCCTCCAGGGCCTGTGTTGCACCTGGGCATTCTGTTGGTGTCCTTCAATCTGTGTAAAGGCTGTTGGTTTCCCGTGACTACAGATAATGTACCATGGTCATGAGGACTGCCTCTCAGCCAGAGTTGCTCTCTCTTTGGCCTCTGAAACGGGACTTCCTGCCACGTCTGAGTAAGTTGTGGTGGGAGGGAGGGTGAAGCTGAGATCTGAGGTTGGTGTTGAAAAGTAGGGGCCCTAGGAATGGCCTTGACAAAAGCTGTGTGCTTGGTTTTGTTTTTTAACCACTGGTTTCTAGTGGATCGAGGGATTTATTACTTTCCTTCTTCCATTTTCTCTTCTTACATCGGAGCTTAATGGTCTTATTTCTGCTTGTTCTGTGGTTATCTTGTAAATTACAACTTGCAAACTTATCAAAGTCTAAACTTGATCACTATCCTTACACTCCTTGTGAATAATACAAGGGCTGTAGAACTTGAATTCCAGTCATTCGTCCCTTCCCATTTGCCAGTTTATATGACACTATGACTTTTAGTTACTTACATAATCCCACAAATTGTCATCCTCATGGTTAGTACTTTGTACAGTCAGTGATCACCCACACTTTTACTGTATTATTTCTTCTTCCTCACCTCTCCTTGCAGTTCTCCACCAGGGGCCACATTCCCTTAGGGAGAGTCTGCTCATGGCTAGCTCCCTGTTTTTGTTTTTATGAAAGTATATTCATTTTATACTCATTCCTGAAAGGTTTTGCTCTATGTGTAAGTTTATGTTCATACCGACAGTTAATTTTCTCTAAGTGCATTCAAAGTCATTCCATAGTTGGTATTGATAAGTCAGCTACCAGCGGCATAATTATTACTTCTTTGAAGGTAATACGTGTTTTTTTTTTTAAAGAGCACGTCTTCATGGTTTTTTTTGCTTTCTAAAAACATGTTTTCAGTGTTTTTTGAGTGTATTAAACGTGTTTTCATGTTTTCTGAGTGTATTTAAGAGCATTACTGTGTTTTGTTATTTTATCATTTCACTGTGATGTATCTAGGTGTGGGTTTCTTGTTATGTATCTTGCGCATGGCTTGCTGGGTTCTTGTCAGTAGATTGGTGATTTTTCATCAGGTCTCAAAAGTCCTCAGATATATATTAGTTCATTCCTTTTCATTGCCAAGTGCTTTTAAATCCTTAGGGGAAATTAATTTTTCTCTTTCACTTAGTGCTGAGGTTTGACAGACAATTGTCCTGGTTGCCCTCTGGGAAGTGGGCATGGGTGATTTCTACTTTCTTTTTATTTAACGGATGTAGTCCTTTGAGATTCTACCTGCAAGGGAAGTATTTCTAGTTAGATTTCCCAGCCTGGCCCAGCCTTCAACTTTGTCCATTAACCCTTAGGCCCTTGCTGCTCTGGAAATCACTGCTCCAGTTTGCTTGGTTCAGCAATAGTTGACCTCTCTGTCCTGCTTATCTCTCAGCAATAACCCCTCTTCTCTCAGTCTTTGGACTGAATGGTCATAACGTTCTTACTAGTTTATGGAAGCATTCAAAATAACTTTCTTTTATCATTTAGAAAGAGGGTATATACATGTTGGTAGAAATGAAGTTCTACGGCATGACCCTAAATTTTAAAAAAAGTTTCTCTGAGTCATTATTTTAGTATAAAGAGCCAAAACCCTCCTTTAGAATCTAACTGTTGATTTGCAAATTAAATACTCTGCTGAAGGTACACAGGGAGATCCAGACTGACACAGGGAAAGCTGTAAGATATTCAGCATCTGTAGAGATTGCAGTGTCCTAAGAGCCTGGAGGCAGCTGAAAGCAGCTGAAAGGTGAGTGGTGGTCTCTGCACTGTGGGTGAGTGGCAGGTTCTCTCCCTGCCCATTTGAGAGCCTGGGCTGAGGTCCCATTAGGGCTTTGATGGCTCTTCCTTGGACTCAAAAATCCCTGAGGATGGGTGCTCCTTTGCTGTTGTAGGAAGCATAGAGCGATCCTGGCTCCTTGGCTGGCCTCTTGGCTCTATGTCTGGAAAAGATGCCCAGGATAGCTTTGAAAATAGAATGTGTATGCTCTAGCTCGGTGAACGGAAATATTTTGGATCCCTTTGAGGTCCAAGCTATAATTAGGGAGTGGGATGCCTGGAAGAGCAGGAACAAAGAGTCAGTCTCCTCTCAAGGTGAAATATATATGTATTTCTTTTAAAAATAAGTAAATTTAATTTGTTTTGAAAAGCTTTGAAAATTGTATCCCTTGTCTTAATTAAGATACATCCTTGCCAATTATAAAAAGCATTGGGAATCACAGGTTAGAGTTAGGAAAGTTTTTAAATTACTATTTTTCTAGCTGTATAAAGTAAAACACATGTATTTGGTGCCTGCTATGTGTCCACCACAGCTCTGCATCTGAAAACATGGCAGTGTCAAAGGAAAAGTCACTGGGTTTGCAGAAGGCCCCTGAAGCAAGTGGAAAGTGAAAAAATAAAATGTTTGGATAAAGCCATCACAGAGGATTCAGAGTGGCCTTTAATTTTTTGTATAAACCTGGGATGGTAAATACCTAATCATTCTTTAGAAAGAGTTTACGGAGAAGTATAGCATCAATGGAATGGAGTTCTGCGACCGACCGGCATAAGGGAGTGAGTGCATCTAATCTCTGTGGAATGCACACCTGACTGCGCTTATTGCCCAGTCGGCTGGCGGCTTGACCTTGGTTAAGGCCCGTTTGCTATAGCAACCGTCTTTTGATACTGGCAGCCCTGATGTCTGGGTGTTGCTAAATCAGGCACAAGTGAGAGTTCCAAAGTTCCTCACTGGAAGGAATTCTCAGTGCTGGTTGTTTGTAAGGCAGGTTCTGAGATTGTTCCTGAGGACTCAGAATTGTGCTCAGGGTGGGGCAGAGGAATGACTGAAATCCTGTCCTATCCAGTCTGTTCTATGGTCATTTGGTAAACCAGTGGAGTGATGAACGAGATCCCATAGCTTCACGCACTAAATCCCTTGGTTTAATACCTGTCTTTCGAAAATGCTTCTATTAAACCGTGATTTTGTTAGACATTTAACACATGTTTTATGAAACGTGGGCTTGGGATGAGTCAGGCTCTGTTGGTTGCAAGGTACTCCGCTGCTCCGGAAATCTGCACAGCAGGAGCTCAGAATGTGGAAGTGGACACAAACTCACTAACCACCAGAGGAAGTTGGCAGGGTCCTTTTTATTGGCCCAGGAGCAAAGTGCTGTGGCCGTCCGGAGAAGTGATTAATAGTGGGGATGGCAGAGCGTGTGACTGAGTCAGTCTGGAAGCTGAGTCAGCGCTCCCTGCTGGGGTGGGGGTAAGGTAGGTGAATGGACGCCTTGTTCTGCACGTGCGCCGCACCATCCCACCCCCGCCAAACCAAACCAAACCAAACCAAAATCCTGAATAGGAGAGGGTGATGTGTAAGCGCGGAACTGTTTACCCGGAGGTCGTCCTTGCTCTCATTCTTGGAGCCGCGGACTCTTTTCCAGCATTACTACCTGAGCCTGAGCCATCATCAGCTCTCACCTGGGCTGCAGTGAGAATCTTCAACTCTTTCTCCCTGCCTCTGTTTGGTAAACAGCAGCTAGTGTGATCATTTGAGTTTATTTTTTTCTCTTATCTACCTTCTCTTTTTTCCCCCTGTTATCTACATTATTAGATGTTCGCCTCAACTAGTGTAGTTACCGTCAACACAGAAAGATGTCATGTAGTGAGATCACTTGAAGTCATAACTGATTCATGACTTCTGCCTTCATGACTCCAGTGGCTTCCCATCACCCTGAGAATAAAATCCAAAATCTTTACCCTGACCTCCGAGATCTTGCTGTGATCTGGCCTCTGGTCACCCCTTCAGCCTGACTCCTACCTTTCCTAACCCTGCTCAACCTCCCCCTAACGCTCTGGCATTTTTGTTCTTTTTTGAAACCAACAAGACCATTCCTGCTTCAGGATCTTGACACTTGTTACCTAAGCTTAGAATGATCTTCTCCTGGGTATGTGTGAGGCTCCCTTCCTGTCTCATCTGCCTGCTCGCACGCCTGCTCCTCCAAAGGCCTTCCCTGGCTGCCCGGCCCCCCAACACAGCAGCCCCCGCCCCTCCCGTCACTCCTCATCCCTCGCCTTGCCTCCCCCCCCCAACAGCACTTACTTCCAGACAGTGTTTGTTTTACATGTACCCACCACGCCAGCGAGGCTGATCAGTATTTGTCAAATGAATGGGCAAATTTGTGATCATTCCTCAATCCTTTTTTGACTTTTCCGACTTTGACAATCTTGAAGATTGCAGGCCAGCTATTTTTTAGCATGTCCTTTAATTGGGACGGGTCTGATGTTTTTTCCTGATTAGGTCCAGGTCGTGCATCTTGGGTGAGTAAGTGACGTGCTGTGCCCGTCTCGTGGCATCCATTCCAGCCGCGCCCAGCCGGATGGATCCTCATCGCCCCGCCCGGGCTTTGGCCGCTCACCCGGCTGGGGCTGCGGGGCTCTGCACGGGGCATCCTTCTGCCACGGACAGCTCACCTGCTCGTGTCCACCGCGGCCTCCTTGTTGCCCGTATGGAGGCCGCCTTACTGTGCTCCACCTATGGCTTTAGGACTGCATTGTCCAGGCATTTGAGGCCCTAATAGCTCTCACTGTTAAGCTATCCCTGATGTATCCTCTCTCGTCTGAGTGAAGTCCCGATCTTCAGCACTAAGCACGCACATTTGTTTTACGCTGCAGAGCAGTAAAATTTGGCATAGAACGCACCACTCTGACAGCTGGACATAAAAGGTATAATTTCACGGACTCTTAAAAGGGTTTCTTAATTCTGGGAGTTAGAGGTTCCACAATGCTGCATTTCACTTTTAGGGGGAGTGTACAAGGCAGGTAGCAGGATGTTTCCTCTGTAAACAGTCCTATTAGGAGAGAAAGCCTCTTTGCCGAAAAACACCTGTCAGAGTCTCGGAGTGTGTAAACCATGGCAGCCTGCAACAATATCATGTCAGGACTAACCCCTTTTCTTCCTGTGCCCTGGGAATCATAGCCTGTGTTAAACAAAATCAATTCTGGTTCTTTCTTTGATCTTCTTTTCTCTTGATCGTCTCTTCTATTTACAGTGTGACTCCTTCAACGCTTGTCTGACTTGGGTTGCCTATGCTCAGTTCATTTTTGGTTTGCTATTTTTAACACATTGTTGAGGTAGTTTTTGATCAAAGTTATTTATTTTAGCAGCACAAATCATTCAGCTAACAAAGATGTGATTGCTGAAGTGATGAGCGAATCAGATTAAAACAAAAGCGTTTGGCTTTTTTTTTTTTTTTAAAGCATTTCCAAGTGGGTATGTAAATTCTTATGAGGATTCCTTTGGAGCAAGAAGCATTTATTTCCTAGTGCTGATCTCATTTCCTTCCACATTGGTCTCATCAAATAATTGCTGACATCATTAGAAGAAAATTCATAGATGTAAGCCAAAGTCTGAGGCCAAAAGTTCATCTTCTACCAAGAAAGTAAATAATGTCATGGTAGCAGCTTTTTTTTTTTTTTAATAGTGGGAAATTGCTACATGGCCACAGGTTCTAAATTTCTCCCTTCTCTCTACTTCTCCTAGTAAATTTCACTTCAGGAGATTTTGTTTGCTATTGTCATGTCATATTAATGGATGAAATGAAGAAGGTGGATCTTCTGGTAATAGTTCAAAATAATTTGCAGATTAATCATCTCCTCTATAGCCCAACTTTCTGAACAAAACTTTAGGAACTTTCATTCATTCATTCACTCATTCATTCAGTGGTCACTGGAGCAGAACCCTTCCTGACAACCTCTGATTGGGCAGGAACAAATGTTTTTTTTCTGCATTGGTACCTCATCTGTCTGGTCACCCGTCTTGGGCAACATTAGGTTGTCTGTTGGTGTGGCTTCAGGACAGGAGCTAAGGCTGCCTGCAGCTCTCTCCCTGGGCTTGGCTAGATGTCCCCAGCCTCTTGAGGCGAGAGGGTCCATGATGGGTGAGTCAGGCTGCAGGTGCTCCTCGTGGAGGGGCCGCCTGTGGCCCCTGCCATGTTGGTAGATCTGTAGCTGGTCAATAATGGTTGTTGGCATTTCAAGAATCCTGATTTCAAATGAGGGAGATTGTGGTTGTCTGCTTATCGTCCAGTGTTGGGCTTTCCACACGTAATTGGATTTTCTTTAAAGCATCTCTGTTATTTTTTCTTCTCTGTCATCACCATTCAAGCAGCATTCAGACTTTAAAAATTTCTTGCTTAAAATCTCTTGCTACAGTCTTAGAACTAAAATTCTCCATGTCTAAAGCCACCATTAGATAAGCTTCTTATAATACACCTTTCATCGTGCCATAGTCCATTATTAGACACCCAATGAAGTCCACCTCCTTAGCTTGGAATTCTAGGCTCACCACAGTTTGGTTCCAAACTACTGAAACTTCTACTTACCCCTTTTCCTCTAGGCAGATGTGTATATTGGATGTTTCTAAAACATCCCATGGCAGAGACCACTTACTGTCCCTAAATTTATTCTCTTTCTCCATCTTAGTAACAGAACCCTGCTTTTATTCCAAATATCAGCATACCCAGATGAAAACTGAACCCCCAGGCTCTGCTGCAACCAAGTATATGTGTGGACTAGGTGCTTGTCAAAGGGACATGAATCCAAGTGTAGAATGGGACTTCTGGGAAGTATCTATAAAATTTTTTTTCTTTCTAGTTTCCTAGTGTGGGGGTGTGATGGCTGGAGCTCCAGTAGCCATCTTGGGCCTTGAGTACAAGAACCACACTCTAGGCAAAACAGATGAGAAATCTGGAAGAAGTCTGGGTCTCAGTGACTGTGAATCTAACATCAACTCTACCTTCAATGTTATTTGAGTAATTGTTTTGTTTTCTTATTATATGAAATGGAACCTAATGCCAGTTGATATATATGCTTCATGGTAACATTGAAATGGTCTTTGAGGGATTTAAAAGGATTCAGTAGGATTTAGAAGGGCAAGAAGAGTAAAGAAACTTCACAAGTAAGGGGATAAAAGAATTATAAATACCCATCAAATTTACACTGCATTTTATCGCTTGTAGAGTGCATTCACATCCACTATTTAATTTGTTCCTCCTAATAACCGGACATTTTATATGCAAATATTATCCCCATTTTATGGATAGAACTATGGAGTCCAAAGCTGGACAGATGATTAAATGGGAGGAACACTGGATGTGTACTCAGAAAATATCTGGGTTTGTGTTTCTCATTGTGAAGAACAAACTGTAAGGTGGCGCCATGTTCCCTCTTCTGGTATTCACGTTTCTGTGTAATCCCCTTCCCTGAAGTGTGTGTGGACCTGTGAGTTGCCTCTAGCCAGCAGAAGGCAGCAAAGTTGGTTCGATGTCATTCCCATGGTTACAGTACACTGCATTTCACGCTGCCTTGGTAACTTACTTGCTCTACGGTCTTCCTTTCGCCATTGCTGGCTTTGGGAAGGATGCCGCCGTGAATCTTGCAGCTGTAAGGAGCCAGTGCCGCCAAGAACCAGGTGAGTGGGAAAGTGGATCTTTTTCTAGTTGAGGCTCCAGATGAGACCTCAACTCAGGCCCAAATCTTGACTGCAGCCTCATGAAACTGAAGTGGAAACCAGATAATCCATGTTCAGACTCCTGACCCAGAGTAACAAACAAGCAAACGTGGGTTGTTTTGAAATACTGAGTTTGTGGTAGTGTGTCATGCAGAAATAGAAATAGATAGTTAATATACTTATCTACCAGTTATGTAGCCTTGACGTTATTACATAACTACTCTGTCATGAGAGGGATGATTAACTGTCCGCCATAAATTATGTTAACCTCTTCCACGGAATAACATTGTTACTGAGAAGTGGCTGACCTGCCAGGGGCTACATATTCCAGTCTCCCCTTGCATCGAGGTGGGGCTATTAGTTGGTTCTTACGTAGGAGATGTGAATGGGAGTCATCTGGGCTACTGCCAGGACGAGGTTGCTGAGAGGTAGGTGTGCTTTCTCCACTCTCTTCGCCCGCCCTCTACCTGGAGGCAGAGTGTCCTAAGGTCCTAGGGCCTGGGGGAGCCACAGGAAGGAGCCTGAGCTCTTTAGTCATCTCAGGTAGTAGAGTTAGTGACCAGGAACATCTGTTTACACTGTTACATGAATGTGAAATAAACCTTATTATGTTAAGCCACTGACTTTTTGGGGTTTATTTATTATAGCATTATTTTCCCCCAATACAGTATCAGTTTTCTTATCTATAAAATGGGGGTAAAGCCTTATGACTGAAAGAAACAATCTATTGGAAACACTACCCCGTCAAATACTATGCTAACATGGGGTGTTTAATGGTATCTTCACAAAAGTCCTAAGGGTGTAACCAGGGAAGAAATTATTTCTTCATTTCAGAGGGGATAAAACTAAAATGGAGAGGTGACAAGACTTGTCTGAGATCACTCTGTGAATTAGTGATGGGGAGCTTTGGATTTCCTGTCTGATACTTTTCCATGACTCACACGTCAAGTGTTCAGAGGAGGGGAAGGTGTGCAGGCAGGAGAGGATGCAGAGAGACATATTTATTTCAGTGTAAGTATATGAGTCCAGTACTTTCAAGACTCTCCCTGTGGAGCAGAACCCAAGGCATCTCTCTGCAGAGGCTATATGTGCATTTGGTTGTCAGTACACAGAAAAGAAACAGGCTACACCTTACATGTGTTGTACTTCAATTAAAAGATTGATGCGTATTTATTTTGAGGTGATTGTTGAAATACCTTCCTTGTGTGTAATGGAATGTTCTCCTTTTGGCAATGCTGAAGACAGTTAATTTAGCTGCATATGTGTCAGTGAAATTTCCCACGTGCTCGTATGAAACATTTGTCTTTTCCAGATGGTCTGTGTAAAGCCCGGTTGTTCTTTAAGTAAATTTGTAGTTACGACAAACATGTTATCTTTCTTCGCTAGATGAGAGTTCTTTCTTGGGAGAGGAAATGGTCTCCTACTGTTCAAAAGGGGAAAACAGGCATTACACTGTTCTAAGGTTGAGACTTTGTGGGATCTGAGTTTAAAGAAATCAGCAGGCTGGATGTATTGCTTTTATCCCCTCTCCGCCCACAGAATTGTGTGATCTGAAGTTCCTGCTGAAAAAGAATCCAAACACAAATGTTCCCCTGAAGAGACTTCACATATTTCTAATTTCTTGCTTTTCAGCTTTTTTCTAGTAATGCCTTACTTTCTTGTTAAACAGTCAAGCACTTATGATTCAATATTTAATATATAAAAAAGAATATCTGTGCTACATATGTTAAGAAGCTTCCTAATAATTGAACACCCGTGGAACCACCCATCGGCTTTAAGAGCCAGAACACGACCAATGCTATTGTATTGATCTGTAGTTCCGTTCTTTTCCCGTCCTTCTGCTCCCACTATGAACCTTACTACTTGAACTACTTGAACTACACCTTACCACTATGAACTACTGAGCCTTACTTTCTTAAATTTGCATGAACTGGTTATAATTATTTATAAAAAGGTTTGAAAACCTTTGCAGGAGACTATGCAATGTGACTTCAGATGGGTATTTACAATAATTCGAACCTTTTGCTGAGGGCTTTCAAGACTATGATCTTCTTCGAAATTAACAATAGTCCTGTGAGCTAACCAGGAAGGGCCTTCTATATTTTTGCAGATAGGGAACAGAGGTCTAACAGAACTCATAACTGTTAAGTAGGTAGCAGAGTTGAGCTTATAGCCAGTCTTCAGACCCTAAGTCCTGTGATCTTTGCACGAAATGATATTGCCTGTAAGCGAGTAGCTGCCATTGAGTAGATTTCAAAGGAGAAATCCTTGTTCCTCACCTGACAGAAACATCACTACAGGTTATCGCCCCAGACTAACAGTAGCTTGTATGGTTAGCAGACCTAGCAATTCAGGGCCAAATATTGTATCTTCTTTTTCCTTCCATTCTCAGACCTCAGCATGTTGCCTGACACATAGTAGGTCCAGGTTAGGAGCCTGGGCTCTGGCATCAAACATCATGGAAATGAAGATTGGCCCCCCATTTGTGGCAGCTCTATGGTGCTGGGCAAGTAAACTAACTTCTGGAAGCCCCTGTCACTCCTTTGTAAAGTAAGCCTAATCGCAGCAATGCTCAGGGGTGCTGGGAGGCAATGACTGTGTAGTGATGGCACAGTGCTTGGCGTACAATTAGCGCTGAATAGATGGTGGCTAAAAATAAAAAGGGGGTGTCAGTTTCTGCATCAAGGAGTCTTAAGCATTGAGTTTATTTTCTTACTGTGGTCTGGAGAAGGATGCACAATGGTATGTGAGCAATTCCCCATCCAACAGGCATTAAAGTCTAAGTTAACCTTGGTTTCAGTGAGAACATGACTGAGGCTCTGATGCGGGGAGTTGCCTGAGATGGGACTCCCACACTCGGCCATGTGGTGGAGGTAGAGGATGAGAAAAGAAATACTTTCAGTATGTTAGATGGTGTCGTAGCAGAGAGGACCTGCCCCTCATTTTCTAGGTGAAGTCTGAAGGCAGCAAACCTTGAAAAGTAGTTCTTCTGTCCCACCCACCCTAATGCTAATATAGCTTAGCTGAAGAAGAGCAAAAAAGGTGGTATGACACTTATGGACAAAATGTCCCCCTGCTCACCCACATACATGCATGAAGTCGCATGTAACATTTACCAACAGGGGCATGGAATTGACTGGGAGTCAGCTAGGGACTTAGGGCTGCCTTGGAGTGAGCAGTAAGAGGACTGGCAGACTATTCCTGCAGATGCTAGGACAATTGATGCCACCGCTTAGTCCGGGAGACAGTGAGACATGATTACTAGTAATGCCACGTGCTACATGTTGTGCTAGATTATACCCAAGGTGCTGTGGCTATGGCAATATGACAGAAGGTATCTCCAAAGGGGGTCATGTGAACTGGATTGTGAAGAATGTGTAGGTGCTCATCATATGGAAAAGAGGATGGCAGTCGTTCAGAGGAGACAAGACAGCAGGTTCAGAGTCCTAGAGAAATAAAGAATGTGAAACATTTGGGAGATAGTGAGAAGACCAGGTGTCCAGAAGGTAAGGTCCATGTGGGAGAAAGGAGGACAAGAGGCAGGGTGGGGGCATGAGTGCCAGATTGTAAAGGACTTTGTGTGACATGTTAATTTCCCCTAACCCTAGATCATTCTATAAAGGTTTTCAGAGTTTTCTTTATGAAGGACAAATATGTCATTGGGCTTAAAATCCTACATTGACTCTCCTTAGATAACAGGGATTCTTACCTTTTATCATGCCATATAATCATGTACGAGTTTGGGAAAGCTCAGAAAAAATATTTTTCAAAGCATAAAATAAATAGCATCACAAAGGAAACCAATTATGTAGAAATAAAATTATTAAAACAGTTGAAAATTTATATTATACAAACATCTCCAATAGGTCTGCAAGTACGTCTAATAACTACCGAAATTGGAAAGAAGTGATGAGTTCATAAAATAGTTCCTGGTATCTGCCACAATGTAAAGTGTGAAAATACTCGTGCTACTGATTGGTTGACAAGATCACAGGTACTGCTCATACCATGTGGTTTGTGCCTAACTTCTTAATTGAAAGAAACACTAAATTAAGTTAGAAGTTAGTGAAAATAAAAATGTCAAAAGTGTCTAACAGACACGCTTCTGGATTGGTGGAAACGAACTCACTGGAAGTCCTGAAAATGGGGGTTGCTCACCATGCCCTTTCCCGATGGGCAGTGATCTCAGCGTGTGAGTCAGCTTTCCCGCAGATGCAGCTCTGAGATCGAGACTTTGGTCTTAGGAAGGCTGGTGACTCTCACAGTAGGTCCTGTTCTCCACCCAGACTTTATGAGTAAAACTGGTATTTTGGTTCTCTGTCTGCTGACTCATTTATCTCAGTTCTGTCTTAGGCAGAGAAGGGGGGTGCTATTTATTGGCTCCCACCTCGAAGATTCAAGAATAGCAAGAGTTTTTGAGAAGCTAGTCTCCCAACAGCTGAGAAAAGTTAAACCCATTAAACTATTTTCAGTCTGTTAACTCCTCTCAGGAGGTGGGTTACCAGGCTCTTTGTTCTCCTATCCAAAATCCCTCAGAACCTGTTAGTCGTCAGGCGGCTGGACTTAAGGGACGGGTAGTGGAGAGAGGGCAGAAGAGCCCTGAAAGGGGGGAAACGGTTCAGAAATAATATATTAGCAATATACACACTATCTTACAGTTCTCTGCATGTAGCAACTTACTAAGCCCCTTTATATATTTATCTTAATTGATCTACGTGAGTTAGGCTGTTACAGATGAAAAAGAAAAGACTGATGTCCAGATTGAAGCTCTTTCCTACTATTTTAAATGAAAAGAGTGCCTAGAGATGTGTGCATGTGTGTGTGTGTTGGGGGGAGGAAGGGGATTTTTATACAGAGAAGTAGCAATTAAAAGCCAAAAGAAAAAAAAAAGCAGACCATAGTCCTGTTTAATAAAGACATTATTAATAAATGAAGTGACTTGCTTCTGTTCGCCTGGATCTGGCTCTGGATATTTAGATTATGGCCATTTTAATTTCCATTTTCCTTCTGACATCATGACTTAACTTATCATTGGTCAGAGTGTCCTGGGAGGAAAACTTCCACGGGCAGAGCTGAAGCCCATCGCTGCGGAGGCTTCTGGGAGGATGCTTCATTTGCCTCAGAGGTAGAGCACACGCTAGGACCCAACGGAATTTGGAGGCTCTGATGGACATCTGGACATGATCTATCTCCTTTCCTTTGAGTAACTGAAGTGTCCCCCATGACTGGGTTCTCAGGGGCCTGGCAGCCAAGGTGCTCCGTCTCTTGTCAAGGGTTGGTCACACGATCGCTCCAGGCCCGTCAGCTGTCCTCTCAGACACAGGAATCTGGAGGAAGTGTCCACAAGGACTGACCATGGACTGAACTCGTTCACTTTGAGGGCGCATCTTGAAGAGAATCTATTATTTCCTGCTATCCAGATCCTTAAAACTGCCCTGTTTCCTCCTGAGGTCTGGTTCTACATTTTTTCTTTTAATTTATGGGTTACCACATGTCCTTAGAATACACTGCTTTCTAGTTTAAGTCATCCAGAGATAGTTTCTATTGCTTAAAACTAAATATCCCTGGCAAGTACTTAGCAGTACAGCCCCCTTGTTGAGGGTAGCCTCCTCAAGTTCTATGTAAATACTTTCGTACATACGCTGATTTGTGAAGAAAAAGCTCTTTTTACCCAGGAGACAAGCTGGGGCCAGGGTAAAAAGTTAATAGAAAGTGTGGGAAATCTGATTGAGATCACCAGGAAACAGTGTCCGGAGAGAAAAAGCAGTGAAGACCGATTGCTTAGAAAGACGTTAATTTGTCAAGAGCACCGTGTCAGGCTGGGGACCAGGTAAGGGTGGTCCGACATGGCCGAGCATTTAGGGAGAGCTCTAGATGGGACAGGAATAGATCCAGGGCGGCTAAGTCAGCCCCTTCCTCAGGTGGAGGAGACTGTGTGCTGGAAATGGGTTGGATACCAGTGGCTGGTACAGATCCTGGGCTCTCTAAGTGACGCTTTTCTCCCAACCTGGATGGGACTGGACTCTGGAACTGTTCTGTGTACCTGCCATTGCTTATCAGGACATAAATCGTATCCTGATAAATAATTGCACCTGTTTTTATAGTAACTTTCTGTATTCAGGAAACTGACTTAGAATTGTGACAATCTCATTGCTTATTCATTCAATAAATATTTATTGAGCTTTAGTCACAGCTACAGGTGCTAAGTACATAGTGGTACAAAACAGAGGGTTCCTCTTTCATGGAGACTGTAACTGTAAAGAAGAAATACTAAGCAAATATTTAAGTAGAAATGTGTAATAATAAACTGTGCCAAGTACTAAAAAGGAAAAGTACAGTCTGTGTTCAGGATATAATATGGATAGTATTTTACTATCAAAGGAGGGGAAACGGAGGACTTTTTACCACAAGGAGGGTTCACACACTTTTATTCCTTCGGTAGGACTCTTGCACTTTATCCAAGAGGTTTTGTCCTTCCATTTTCATAAATGTACATTAAAACATAGTTCAAAATATAGAATTTGTTAGATGTAGTATTTTTTTTGTGTTGACCTTATGTGTAGTATGCTGTAATTGAAAACTGAAGGCAAGCTTGGACACTAAATTTGGCTTAGAGACAGGGACATAAACTTGTGAATCTAAATTGTGAACAGGGAAAACAATTAAAAAACATTTTTATTATTATGAAGAAAGGACATAATCAGGCATAACGGGGGCTTGGTGATCTCAGCTGTCACACAGCATGTTGATATGACTAAATTTTCTGGCCACTTGCAGGTAGATCTGTTACCTTGAAAGAAATGACCAAACCTCATTTTTTAAGTATTTGTTTAACATTTTGGTGATTTGATCATCAGCTGAAAACCGTTAAGTGTAAGATACTCTGCGAGTCGCACTGTGACTACCGGAATGCATGTGGAGTCACCTGGAACGGAACGACTGTGCACCCCAATAGGATCTATGTGGGGCATAATTAAGGCGTTCAGATTTGGCAAGCTAACCTGAGTGGTGGAGAATCTTTGAAAGAATGCTTTATCGCCATCTTGTGGCAAATATTAGGAATGTATTGAGTGTGGCTCATCCTCCACTTGGCAGAAAGATTGTGTTTAAAAAGTTTATGAGGGCTTTTGGGCTGTTTGGACTTGGAAATACCTCCCGTAGAATCAGTGTCATAAAGGGCGGTTACATTATCTGGCCGTGGCAAAGGCCTGGTTTGTTAATCAGGCCTCTTTCACATTCAGGCGACAGAAACCTATTTCAAACTCGCTTGAGCAAGAAAAGGGGTTAACCTCACGGAGAAGAAGGAGTTGGTGTAGGAGCCAAGCAAGGCCTTGGAGGCTACGTCTGGGACCCGGTGTCACCAGAACACGCCCCCTCTATTTCTCATTTCGATCCGTTTTTATTCCCTCTTGCTCCGGGGAAGATTGTTATCAGCAGTCAAGATTACAAATGGCTTCTGCCTGATGACTCAGGTGCAGATGGAAGGATGTCAGGGAAGGACTCTGGCCTGACTCGGGTCACATGCCAACCTTGCACCGACCGTATGAGGAGGGGGAGGAGGCCCTGTGCAGAGCAGCTGGAGTCTGGGGATCCTCGCCTGAGGTCGGGGCGGGGCAGTGACCTTGGAGCCATGGATCTGCAACCTTCGCAGCAGAGTATGTGGGAATGCTTGCTGGGCAAATGAGCGAACTGAAGGAGAAGCCACAACAGGCTACATTCCACTGCCTGGACGTCGGCTCACCCCATACCTGCTCCCTCTGCGCACAGTTGTGAAGGTGCAGAGTATTTTGTTTCCTGAGAACAATGCAACCACATAAACTTCTCTCCTCAAAAGAGACAACTCAAAGACACATTGCGTTGATGAATTCAATGCCAAACTTAGGATTTCTGGAAATTTGCATTCCTCTTTGGTGCAGACATAACGGCTACTCTTGGTCCAACAATCTTATTTCCATTAGAGGAAGGAAAAAACTTGACCTCAATGTCAGTTCACTTGAATTGGCTTATTTTGGGTTTAATTAACATACCTTTGAAAATTCCCAAAAGAGAAAAGTTCTGTGGCAAACTCATTTGAGTAAGTCAAACACTTTAGAGACATTCGTTCATTTATTTAAATAAACACTTATTTGACCCCCTAATATTTGTCAGGTATCATTTTAGGATCTAGGAATATGTCCTTGAGTTCTCTCAGCTTAAAGATAATGAAAAATAATTTCAGTACTACATAGTAAGGGGTTGCAATTTCAGTATGATTGGCATATTCGCATATATGGTCTATCTGTTACATTTTCCAGAATTGTATATATTTCACAAGTGGTGCTTATGGAAAATCAAGACTGCTGAAATAAAAGACTCTCACTGATGCAGAGAATAGAGATAAAAAGAACCTCAAAGAGTGAGTGATATTACTGGGATTAATTGCAGATTAGAAGATACTTCTTAATGGTTTCTCTAAAAAGATGGAACCATTTTCTTCCTGTTTCTTGTTTTTCTAGTCTTGTTCTAAGCAGAGTTTGATTTGTGCCCTTGATGGCTAATTAACCGTGAAACAATATTGGAATCAATTTACAGTATTCATGAATTAGTTTCAGAGCTCATTGTCGTGGTATTTCTAATTTAAAGCAAAGTGAGTGACTTACTTTCAGACAGGCATGTAACTTAATGATTACAGGGAAGAATAGTGTGGTGCTTGAGAGCATGGGTTTTGGCAAAAGACTGACCAAGGTTTGAACATGACTCCACTCTTAATAGGTGTGTGGCCTTCAGCAAGTTGTCTAACTTACCAAAGTCTCAGTTTCCCGATCTGAGTAGTGGGGATAACACCAGTTTTCAGAAAGGTTAACTAAACATGTAATTGTATTAGCACCCAGTAAGGGTGCAAAAAAATGCTAAAAGAAAAATCGGAAAAAACCAAAGCTTTTCTTAAGTGCCTTTTATAGGCAGGCATTACATGGCTAAAATACATTTGTCAATGTCTTAGAGACCATTGATTTAATGATCATTGTCTGTGCATGTAATTGATTACTGTGGTCTTAATTGAAGACTAATGTCACTTGGAAAGAGTATTGAGAATGTGGAAATGAAAAGATTTTGTTTTTCTTGTTATACTGAGTGGCATTGTGGGGGTATCACTGGACTAGCAAGACTAAGTTGAAGTGTTGTTGACGGGGTGGTGGTGGGGACACTTCTTCCCATTACTGATGTTTTATTTTATGTGAAGGGAGCTCCACTAGCCTAATACTTTTGGTCTTTTTTGCCCTTTCTTTGTTCCTTTCTGGGGGAGGAGTCACTTATCTGACTAGTGAATACAAAGGAGTAACTGTGACTGCACGGCCTGGGTGCACCTCTTAATCTTGGGAGTGAGCCTGCCTGCAGAAAGCTTGCATTCTACCTGGATCCTCCTTGCCATAAAAATATCAGGGACAGGCCTTGTCTCCCCAGTGCTTGCCCAGTTCCAGGGGTGCTTGTGGCTCAGAAGATAAGTAGTTTACTTCTCAGAATGAGCGTAATGGAATCCACTTGCCTAAAGATATGGACCACATTATCCAATATGAATGACATGATATCCACTCCGCATCTGCCTCATTCTTTAGTCTTATTTCTTAATCATATCACAACATTTGTGAGAAAGATGGATGCTCTTTATCAAGCTGACTGAAATCCAATAGTCATGTCAATATACTAGTTGCATACATTCCACTGGGGACCTCTTAAGATCCTGAGTGGAATGCACTTCAGAATTATCTAGTGAGGGGAAAGGAAGCTGAGGATTCAGCAAGAATTCCCATGTGCACTGCTTGAGTGGTGCTTTGGGGGTGTTAATTCCCTGGTGTTTTTAGATGGCCCATTTTATGCCTAGCAAAAGTTCTCAGGGAGGTGCTTGATGTAGGAAACCATCAGAATAACTAGAACTATCCAAGTTACAGGTGACTTTCTGTGTGGGTTGAGGGGATATAGCCAGGGTACCAATAGCCTGCTAGAATGTTGTCCCTGGGTAGAGGGACATGAACTATGTTAAATGCCCTTGCAATATGGTTCCAGAGCCCCCTGTTTCTTTTGTCATAAAACTTACAACATTGTATGAGTTGTCTATTGTTTCTCCTAGGCTATAAACTCTATGTGGGGAAGGGGCAAGATCCATGTTGTTTACTGTGGTAAACATAATGTTTACCAATCCTGAGGGATCAGTAAATAGCTGTTGAATGAATATTCCGACCAAGAATAAGTGTTCACAGAGAAAAAAAACCTAACTATATGATTATAATTAAAGCTAGTTTTGGTGTTTTGTAAGAAATAAATTTACTACATATGGAAGGGTACTGTTGAATTGAATTAAATGATTCATTAAAAGACATTAAATGCTTGTTTTGAATCCATACTGATACAGTCTTAAAGGAAACTTCAGTGTTTTACAAATGTATAGTACAAGAAAAAAAGGTAAAGATCAGATATTTTCCTTTTTTAAAGAAAATATTGTGATCATGGAGTAGCTTACATGGAAGTAAGAAAGTAATAAATTCATCATATTTTAAGTCTTTCTAAATTGGTTCTGTTTGTGAAGGTACTTGCCAAAGTTTTCCAAAGGGAGGGAGTTCAGCATTTTGGATGGATTTAAAGGCTGACAATATGAGGATGTAATGTGACAATTGTGCCAGTAGGTGGTGGTGTTTCACATAACAATATACTTTTTGGATTTGGACTCTGTAAACGGAGTTCACAGCATTAATCTTAGAATGAGTTAGTTTAGTTTCTGAACAGCTGATAAGACTTTTCTAGTTTCAGACAGGCAATAGGGGGGAAAAACCCAGTCACCTCCTTTTATAAGCAAAAAACTCAGAGGGAAATACAATCTGTAATTCATACAACTATAGTCAATAGTAAAGGGAAAAGAAATACACAGAACAACAGCTAATTCCAAGTTGTGTATATGGCCTGGTGTGGCCTGGATAATTCTAGTTTTAAAAGACTCTTCTGGATGTGCATGTATGCCAGGAAAATTTGGATATAATGGCTAGTTTTTGCTCCAGGGTCAAGACTTGCTTGAATATATAGCTTTAAAATGAACTGGGAAGTGCTGGACTTGGCTCTGTGAATTACCACATATCAAATACATTTATGCTTGCAAATTACTACACTTAAAAACAACTCACAGAGTGATTCTTAATACTCTGATACGTATAACTTGACAAACTGCTGAGCTGTCTTAATATTTCAATTGAATTTAATAAACACTTATTGGGGGTCTACTGTGTACCTGGCAGCCTGCCAAGCACTGGGAATCCACAAATTAATAAAACACAACCCTTCCTTCTATGTTAGCCTTTAGCCCACATGTTATCAGGCCTTATGGAGACCCTGCTTCTTCTCCATCACAGCTAAGGGTCTCGGTCCAAGGGCTGTGGTGCAAGGAAAGGAATCTATGGTCCCTAAATCTGTGGTCCTTTTTGTAGCAAGGTCCCTGATTCTCTCACATGGAGACCTTGTCTGCTAGTCTGGAGGCTACAGACAAGCAAGAATCCTACCCACTGATAATGCTTCCTATACTACTACCCTTCAGAGGGAAGAACTCTGGTCATTTTAGGTTTATTAAAACTCTAGTGATAGGTTTAAAAAATTGCTTGTCATACATGAATTTTCAAATCATACCCTTTTCTAGGATGCTTGCAGAAGATTCAAAGACAGTGAAATGTGACATGGTCAAAGCCATATTCCATGAAGGTTGCAAAATGACCCCTTTGGTGCCAAGACACTAAAGGATTGCCCCAGATTTACCCTCTCCTCATTATCCAGAAAGATTCAAGATGGTGAAAATTGCCCCATGCAGTAGCAGAAAGATGCCCAATTACCTTCTGCAAGATTAACTACTCTAAGTCTTGGGTTTCTCACTTAAAAACATGAATTATAATTCCTAGTTTCTAAGGTGTTGCAATGCTTGAATTAGGATAACATATGGGAAAGTAAACTACAATAATTCCTGACATATTAGGAATCTTAGAAAATGTTAGGATTGTCCCTTCCCTGTTTGGAGGGAGTATTGGTAGTCGGTCACACAGTCACTAAATCCCATGCAAGGAAATTTAGTACCGAAATTTTGTCATCAATATTGACCAATCGTCTCCTCTTGGCTTGCTCCTAATGCTCCTAGTTTTGATAGCAATGGCAATAGGGAATTTCATGGTAGAACCAATGAGCAGATGACCTCAAGGGCTAAGTCTGGAAGCATTCATAGGCAAATCCAGAGTAGAAAGAGGCTATTTATATTTCTCACATGTTTTCTTATAGCTGGTGCGCCAGAAAGCCGGCATTCTAAAAGAAACTGATTAAATGACGAATTGTGTTGCTGCATCCCAGAGCCTTCTCCTTGTCTGCTGTGTGACCCTCGGCCTGCTGGCATAAGTGAAGTGAGGAACGGTTTCTCTTCATATGCCATGGACAATATGGGAGCACGACTGCTTTTGTTGCTGATGAAAATATTATGGCCTCGGTTCCCTGTAATCAATTTACTGCTTTATGGACCCAAAGTCCTCCAGAGAATTTAATAAATTCACATAATGTTTCTAAGTGCTGCATTGTGCATTTGGAGCGCTGATTTAGCTGACAAATGTGAAAAATTCGTGTAGCTAGACAACTCCCTAGTGATTAGACATGTGTAGAAGCTAAAGAGAGCACGTTGTTCCAGAGAAGGTCAGCGTTAACATACAGCAGAGACTCTTCTCTTGTGATGGGCTTTGTGTCCCTCCAGCTCTGGCAGGTAATACCACCTAACCAAATACTTGTTGGTGGGGGGGAGTCACCCTTTTTCAGTGGGGCTGGACTTTCGGTTCTCCATTAACTTGCGACTTCTGATCTGGGCAAAGCAAAAACAACAAAAGTAAAGGAGATGGTGGGATGTTGAGGAAAGGGATGACACCCACTGGATTTAGATGATGAAATGGGCACTGAATTATGGACATTTGACCCAGAGGATGTCAGAGGTTTCTAAGGGACATTTTTTTATGGTCTAGGATCACAGGGTCACTTTTTTTTTTTTTTTACATTATAGCAATGTACTTGTTCTTTTTTAAAAAATTTTTATTAAGGTATTATTGATATACACTCTTATGAAGGTTTCACATGAAAAAACAATGTGGTTACTACATTTACCCATATTATCAAGTCCCCACCCATACCCCAATCCAGTCACTGTCCTTCAGTGTAGTAAGATGCCACAGATTCACTGTTTGCCTTCTCTGTGCTGCAGTGTTTTCTCCGTGACCCCCACACTATGTGTACTAAACATAATACTCCACAATCCCCCTCTCCCACCCTCCCACACCCCTCCCCTTTGGTAACCACTAGTTCCTTCTTGGAGTCTCTGAGTCTGCTACTATTTTGTTCCTTCAGTTTTGCTTCGTTGTTATACTCCACAAATGAGGGAAATCATTTGGCACTTGTCTTTCTCCTCCTGGCTTATTTCACTGGGTATAATATCCTCCAGCTCCATCCATATTGTTGCAAATGGTAGGATTCGTTTCTTTCTTATGGCTGAATAGTATTCCATTGTGTATATGTACCACCTCTTCTTTATTCATTCATCCTCTGATGAACACTTAGGTTGCGTCCATATCTTGGCTATTGTAAAAAGCGCTGCAATAAACATAGGGGTGCATATGTCTTTTTGAATCTGAGAAGTTGTATTTTTTGGGTAAATTCCAAGGAGTGGGATTCCCCAGTCAAATGGTATTTCCATTTTTAGTTTTTTGAGGAACCTCCATATTGCTTTCCACAACGGTTGAACTAGCTTACATTCCCACTAGCAGTGTAGGAGGGTTCCCCTTTCTCCGCATCCTTGCCAGCATTTGTCATTCTTAGTCTTTTCGATGCTGGCCATCCTTACTGCTGTGAGGTGATATCTCATTGTGGTTTTAATTTGCATTTCCCTGATGATTAGTGATGTGGAGCATCTTTTCATGTGTCTGTTGGCCATCTGAATTTCTTCTTTGGAGAACTGTCTCTTCATATCCTCTGCCCATTTTTTAATTGGGTTATTTGCTTTTTGGGTGTTGAGGCATGTAAGTTCTTTATATATTTTGGATGTTAACCCCTTGTCAGATATGTCATTTACAAATATATTTTTCCACACTGTAGGATGCCTTTTTATTCTGTTGATGGTGTCCTTTGCCATACAGAAACTTTTTAGTTTGATGTAGTCCTATGAGTTCATTTTTGCTTTTGTTTCCCTTGCTCAAGGAGGTGTGTTCAGGAAGAAGTTGTTCATGTTTATATTCAGGAGATTTTTGCCTATGTTGTTTTCTAAGAGTTTTATGGTTTCATGACTTACATTCAGGTCTTTGATCCATTATGAGTTTACTTTTGTGTATGGGGTTAAACAATAATCCAGTTTCATTCTCTTGCATGTAGCTGTCCAGTTTTGCCAACACCAGCAGTTGAAGAGGCTGTCTTTTCCCCATTGTATGTCCATGGCTCCTTTATGATATATTAATTGACCATATATGATTGGCTTTATATCAGGGTTCTCTAGTCTGTTCCATTGGTCTATGGGTCTGTTCTTGTGCCAGTACCAAATTGTCTTGATTACTGTGGCTTTGTAGTAGAGCTTGAAGTTGGGGAGCATAATTCCCCCAGCTTTATTCTTCCTTCCCAGGATTGTTTTGGTTATTTGGGGACTTTTGTGGTTCCATATGAATTTTAGAATGATTTTCTCTAGTTCGTTGAAGAATGCTGTTGGTATTTTGATAGGGATTGCATTGAATCTGTAGATTGCTTTAGGCAGGATGGCCATTTTGACAATATTAGTTCTTCCTATCCATGAGCATGGGATGTGTTTCCATTTATTGGTATCTTCTTTAATGAGTGTCTTGTAGTTTTCAGAGTATAGGTCTTTCACTTCCTTGGTTAGGTTTAATTCCTAGGTATTTTATTCTTTTTGATGCAACTGTGAATGAAATTGTTTTCCTGATTTCTCTCTCTGCTAGTTCATTATTAGTGTATAGAATGCCACAGATTTCTGTTTAATTTTGTATCCTGCAACTTTGCTGAATTCAGATATTAGACCTAGTAGTTTTGGAGTGGATTCTTTAGGGTTTTTTATGTACAGTATCATGTCATCTGCAAACAGGGACAGTTTAACTTCTTTCTTGCCAATCTGGATGCCTTTTATTTCTTTGTGTTGTCTGATTACTGTGGCTAGGACCTCCAGAACTATGTTGAATTGAAATGGGGAGAGTGGGAATCCTTGTCTTAAAGGAAAAGCTTTCAGCTTCTTGCTGTTAAGTATAATGTTGGCTGTGGGTTTGTCATATATGGCCTTTATGTTGAGGTACTTGCCCTGTATACCCATTTTGTTGAGAGCTTTTATCATGAATGGATGTTGAATTTTGTCAAATGCTTTTTCAGCATCTATGGAGATGATCATGTGGTTTTTGTCCTTCTTTTTCTTGATGTGGTGGATGATGATGATGGATTTTCAAATGTTGTACCATCCTTGCATCCATGGAATAAATCCTACTTGATCATGATGAATGATCTTTTTGATATATTTTTAAATTCTGTTTGCTAATATTTTGTTGAGTATATTTGCATCTATGTTCATCAAGGATATTGGTCTGTAATTTTCTTTTTTTTGTGGTGTCTTTGCCTGATTTTGGTATTAGGGTGATGCTGGCCTCATAGAATGAGTTTGGAAGTATTCCCTCTTCTACTCTTTGGAAAACTTTAAGGAGGATGGGTATTAGGTGTTCACTAAATATTTGATAAAATTCAGTGGTGAAGCCATTTGGCCCAGGGGTTTTGTTCTTAGGTAAGTTTTTCATTACCAATTCAATTTAGTTGCTGGTAATTGGTCTGTTCAGATTTTCTGTTTCTTCCTGGGTCAGCCTTGGAAAGTTGTATTTTTCTAGATAGTTGTCCATTTCTTCTAAGTTATCCAGTTGGTTACCATGTAATTTTTCATAGTATTCTCTAATAATTGTTTGTATTTCTGTGGTGTCCATAGTGATTTTTCCTTTCTCATTTCTGGTTCTGTTTATGTGAGTAGACTCTCTTTTTTTCTTGATAAGTCTGGCTAGGTGTTTATCTATTTTATTTATTTTCTCAAAGAACCAGCTCTTGCGTTCATTGATTCTTTCTATTGTTTTATTCTTCTCAATTTTATTTATTTCTGCTCTAATCTTTATTATGTCCCTCCTTCTACTGACTATGGGCTCATTTGTTCTTCTTTTTCTAGTTTCAGTAATTGTGAGTTTAGACTGCTCATATGGGATTGTTCTTTTTTCCTGAGGTAGGCCTGTACTGCAATACACTTTCCTCTTAGCATGGCTTTCACTGCATCCCACAGATTTTGCGGTGTTGAATTATTCACAGGGTCACTTTTTAAAACTGGTTCCATTTGACTTGTATTGTATCTTTCTGCACATCTCTTTCTTTCATTCTAATTTCCTTCAAAACTTAAAACAAATTTACCAAAAATAATAAATATTAAACCATTGTATTATTCAAAATAATCTATCTTTACTAATGTTTATATAAGCATTCTACATAGTTACAATCAATCACTCTACTACTTTGTCTTAAAAGTACCATTTTATATTCCATTTTTCCTCCTTAATGTTATTTCATAACAAACAATAATGTTATTTTATATCCATCAAGATGGACCATAGAGCTGTGGTTTCAGATAGTTTTTTAGTATTGAATTTCTGAAATTTATCTTTAAATTAAAGTAGACAAGTGCCATGTTGCTTCAAAGACCACCCTTGTTCAGAATTAGCTTGAATTTTGATTTTCAGCTCAAGCTAAGATTTAGGTTTAGCTTGAGTTCCTGAATTAGGGGAAATAAGTAAACAGGTATATAAGTATACGAGCCTGGAGATTTGTAATAGCTGGTATGTATAATAAGCCAACGCCTGTCCCATCTTCCCACTCTGGTGACATATGGCCCAGCCTTTTTCTCTGCTCCAGGAGGCTGGGAGTACTGAGAAACTGTTGACTCTCTCCTGATGGACCCATAAGGTTTGCAGCTGACTCCATGGCTCTGGTTCTGGGTGGTACAGACACCCCGATGGCTCACTGATTAAAAGGGAAAATCATTTAATGTATTTGGATGCAGTGAGCTCTCATTTGATAGGAAGTTTTCTGAAGAGTTAGAGAACCACCATGTGGTCAAGGACTGACAACCAGGGATAGTCCTGGAATGAATAATCCTGATCAATGAATTTGAGCTTCATAATTATGATCACAGGTGGATTTCGTACTTAACTCAACAATGAATATTGCTAATTTGATCTCAGAGGTACTGGTTACTGGCAATGGGACAGGAAGCTGAATAATCTGTAACCATTTCCTTTGAAGGGTATTTTTAAACTTCACGGTGAGCTTTCCCTACACCTATCCTCGTTTATCTGATGTGGAGATAGAGGCATAGAGAAGACAAATGACTTCCTTAGGCTCCAAAGGCCAGTTACTCCCTAAGATAGGATAGAAACACAGCTTCTATGCTTCCCACTGATATTTTTCCCACTAGACTGGTTGTTCCCAACCTTTTTGAGTATGAAGACTCTGGTTTTTCTGGTGAAAAGTTAGTAATCTTATATGATAGTAGCTATGTATATTTTTTTCCAATTTTTAAATTTTGGTGAAATACACAAAGCATGAAAGTTTACCATTGTAACCATGTTTAAGTATACGGTCTAGTGGCATTAAATGCATTCATGCTGTTATGCAACCATAACCATCACCCATCTCCAGAACTTGTTTCACCTTGTAGAACTGAAATTTTATACCCATTAAACAGTAACTTTCTGTTCCCCCACCCCTGCCAGCCCCTGGTGATTCTACTTGTCTCTAGCAATTCCACTGCTCTAAGTACCTCATGTCAGTGAGATACAGTATTTGTCTTCTGTGACTGGCTTATTTCACCTGGCTTAATGTCTTCAAGGTTCATCCATGTTGAGCATATGTCAGAATTTCCTTCCTTTTTAACACTGAATAACAATACACTGAATGTATTTACCACATTTTGCTTCTTTTCCTTTTATCCGATGATGGATACCTGGGTTGTTTCCAGTAGATATATTCTTTGTGTCTGTTGATTGGGAAAATTCAAAATAGAGTCATAGACCCTTCATAGTACTCTGTGGCCCCTCGGGGGGCACACGTTGGAAAATCATTGTCTAAGAGATTTTAATTTTTAAAGACTTTTTAGTGAACTCTGACATGGATGGCAACACAAAGCAATGATATTAAAAGCAAGATGTTTAATTGTAACACTCTCAACCATCCAGGAATTAACAATGGAGGATGAGAAATGGAAAGGCTGGGGGTGTAGTGCAGGAGAGGACTTGATAATGAACATGCTTTGACTTTCAGCTTTCTGCATGGGGAACAGCACCACGTGCCAAACCTAACTGTACTGTATTCCCATCACCTCTCTTGCAGTGGTAGAACTGAAATGCCTGTACCAGGCAGACAAAGATCTACATTATTACTCCAACGACAAACCAGTGTGACCAACCTGCTTGTGAGGATGATTTTTTTTTTGCCACTATTTTGTTGCTGTCATTTCTGAAAAGTACATCTCCGTAACCTGTCAGGTCAAATTTGCTGTCAGTCGAAGTACATAAAATGCATACCTTCATATGGATACATTTTTTTTCATTTCCTAAAATGAACATCATAAAAAAGACAGAAACGTGACATCAAAAGGCAGGATACAGACTCAAAATATTGTACAGCAGCTTCATCTTTTTATTAGATTTTCTGTGTTTTTTTTTTTTCCCCTCTAGTTGCTGGATAAAATCCATACAAATGAAATGCTAGCTCATTCAGTAAATAATAATGAAAAGGTAAATTCATTTTACAGAGAAGCCAGTACATGTAAGACATCATCTTGAATGACTGTGATTTTCCTGACCTGATCACCAGGCTATTACAGTTTCTCAAAAATAATATCTGGCTTTTAGGCTCTCCAATTGGGCTTGTGACCTCTCCTTAACCCTTTGTCTGTTAAGAAAAATGGATTTTTTAAACATGTGCACAGTATGCTGCTAAAATTACACAGGTGCTGTTTAATTCACATCGTATCGGGGTACTAAGAGACAACAGCACCCATGGAGGGTCTGCATTCTTTCCGCCATGATGTCGCCCCTCCTGTGGTATCTTCAATAGTTGTGATGTAACTCTGAAGTTCTTTGAAAGAAATAGAAAATAACTATCTTTAGGACTAAAATCTTGTTTTCTTTTTAAATTTATCTTGTAGCTAATTATGTCTCTCTACCTATGTTAGATTCCATTTTATGTTTTTTTGGGAAAGTCCAAATAGTTATGTATGATAATTTTGTTGTTTCCTCAGAGTCTTCTCCCAGACTGGGGGAAAGGACTGACCTTCACGTGAATGTACGTATGCTGGAGAGGGTGACAGGGCGGCCAGACACTGGGGTTTTCTCAGGGCATGTGACTTTCAGGGCCGAACCTGGGGATGTCTCTGGCCAACCAGGATAAGTCGGCCTCTCTAGAGGACAGGTTTTCTCTGGACTTTGTTTCTGTGTGAGAGAAAGGGCAACATTCAAGTCAAAAACTGTTTTTTTGAGCACCTCCTACATCACAGGCCTCCAAGGACAGAGAATTAGCAGACTAACATCTCTTGCCCTTGGTGAGTTTTCTGTCTGGAGTAGCTGGCAAGTTAAGTCTAAAGGAACTGGTAAGCCAAGTGTTACCAGGCCCTGACACAGCCGTGAGAGTTCAGGAGGGAGTGAGTGATCTGTGCTCAGACATTCCTCATCTAATTAGAAATAAAATACTTGTAGTTCACAAATGCCATGCACATAATTCGGTGATAACTGAGTAGCTAAGAAGATAAAAATATGCAAGAGGGCCCTTGAGTCAGAAATACGTTGTCCTCAATTCCAGATAAAAGACTTGGGCTTTGTTGAAAGCTTTATTGGCTTTATTGAAAATTTTGAAGATGGAAATAAACTGGACTCTCTTCCGTATTTGTCTCCAATATCAAAAGTGAGTGGCAAGCCCGAGGAAACATGCTTTAACGTTTGAGAAGTGCATCCACATAGGAGTGGCCTTGAATGAGAGGGGAGGGAGCTGTGAGCTTGGCCAGACAGGTGGCCTGCCTGCGGAGAAACCAGGTGAGGGGCTTCAGGCAGGCGGCCTGGGGAACGAAGCCGTGCAGTGGTCTGGGGAAACTCAGGACGCCAGGCCTGGCTCAGAGTACAGTTACTAACAGAAGGAGGGGAGAGCATGGCTGAGGCAGGATGTCTGCCCTGGCTTCTGCTACAGAGGTGTGAAAAGTGGCCGACAGCCAATGAGAAGAGGTTGAGGGCAGAGTCAGACAGTCCTTTATTGGAATCCCTTTTCCCACTGCTTTCTAGCTATGTAACCTGGGCAATCCACTTAATTGCTGCAAATTTCAGTTTTCTTATGTGTGAACAGGGGCACAATTCTTTCACTATAGTTTAGTCACTAGGATTAAGTGAGAAAATGTAAGCAATTTAGCACAGTTCCTGGTAGTAGCCAATGAACAGTAGCTATGACTATTATTGTAATAATAGAGCAGCTACTGTATTCATTTGCTGTAATGAAATCGCTTGATAGTGTTTCTCTTGCCAGTTTGTGCAGCCATTTTGTCCTCCTGAACTAAAATCATCCTTTTATTGATATGAACATAATTATGAGAACCATTTGCTAGCTGATACACGATTTAAAGTATAAAATATCCATTTGATAAATTCCTTAGGATTAAAATTAGACTTATATTAAGGAATAGTTTATCCAGGATTTCTTCAGAAGTAATAGCATTCTTTCTGGGATTCCTCTGGGATATAGTTTATTCTCCCCTTCAAGTGCTGTCTGCTCTCCTCAGCTATAACCAGGTTGGAAAGTAGAAGGGCCTGCTCACTCCACCAGGGAGGAGGCGGCCCGGACAGCTGCCCGCACGGGGTAAGCGTGTGACCGACAAGGGGAGGAGCTGAAATGTAAAGGGACCTTGTCCACACAGCCCCACACAGCCCTGTCTGTTCTGCCCTTCTCTCCATGCGGCAGCTGTGTGGACTTCTGCGCGAGGGAAATTCATCCTGCTGTGGAGGATTAATCCTCTTCAAGTGCTCTGGCGAGATGAGAGCAGGAAGTAGACACAACTGTGGATAAAGTGAAGGTTCCCATGGCCAGGATCCTCACCTGAACCTAAACTGCTTGATGATGTGACTGGCCTGCCACTAGGTTACTGCTTCCACACCCATAGGCAATGAGCTATTACTGACTGAGCCACTGTATAAAGTGCTCTGCTCAGGGCTGTGGGCAGAGGCAGAGATGAAGGAGGACTACAGACCTGCAGACTGTTGGATGCAGACGTAATTCTAGTGCTCGACCTATCGCCAGGAGAACAAGCCAGCTGATAAGCCCTTTCACCCCAAGAACGTTTCATTGTCATTCATTGGTCTCCCTGAATCTGCCCGGGGCTGAAATCCATTGGCAAGACAACAACTAAGTCCAAGTTTGTGCCCAAGGAGAAGAGAGACACACCTGAAGCACCTGTCCTGGGCAGCCATGCAAACTTGTGTCTTGCTTCCCCACTGGGCAGCTGGAAACTGTGCAGGCCAGAGAGTGAATGTGTGGGGGTCATCCTCATAGGAGTGAATTCTGCTGCTCATAGGATTGTTTTGGTTTCAAAGGAAATTGGGAATTGTTCAGTCTTTTAAAAACTACAGCTACAGACTGGGCTGAATTGGATAATATCCTGCTTGGAAGGTGAATGTTTATGCTCACCTCGCACCAGGACACCAGGAAGCAGCTCGTTGGAAATCCTGTGCCCCGGGGCGGGCCGCCTCAGCATCCGCTGTGGGGAGCAGGGTTCCCGAGGCCTGACCCAAGTCTCTCTGTGCAAAGTGCCAGCGAGCCTCGTGGGAGAGGACTCACCCTCAGTGAGGTGGGGCCGGCCCTCGGCAGCCCAATCCCTCGGTAAGCCCTAAATGAGTAAGGTTTTGAGAGAAACAGTATTTGCACACGCTCTACCGCAGATCCATGAATGATGGAAGACAGATAAGATGTAAAGAAGAATCTGACAGTCATGATACTAAACTTCTTACAGCAGGTTTGTAAGCAGACTGATTGGAAGCCCTTCAGCAACAGAGTCGCCATAAAAAGGGGCAGAACTCCTGAGGCAAAGGACCCAGTAAGACTGTACTGCTGATGACGGGCAGGAGCTGGGGAGGCACCCAGTGTGTTGAGCTGGAACTGGTATCTGTGAAGAGAGCGGTTTTGACATGTAGCAAACGTGGAGTTGATATCTACAGAATGGATGTTGCAGGTTTGATTCCCAGAAGTCAGGGATTAGCAGGCAAAGTGTTTGTTAGGATGGGCTCCTCGGAGTCACACCTGCTGGGGAGGAGCTGGCAGAGGCAGCAGGTGGGCTGCCACGTGGCTGACCTCACGGGGAGCTCTGCAGCTGCAACAGCCCTTTGGAGTTGTCCCCAGTTGGGGCTCAGAGCCTGGGTTTTCACATCCCTGCATCAACCAGTCATTGAATGCAGACTGACCCTGAGAAGAGGGTTAGACTGGCTGAGACGATCACATTTAGCCAGCTGAGGGCAATTCCCAAGGGCTGGGTGCTGAGAGTCATTGGAAGGCAGCATGGGCAGCAGCTGGGGGAATAAATCCCTCCATCCTGAAGTTGGACTTTGAGGGCTATAGCACAGTCTGTTACAAAGGGACTTATTTTTTGACAGACCAATGGAATGTACTGGACTTCTGATTTGGGGAGATAGAAATTGGTGTGGACAATCAAAGCAAACTATAGTAATCCTTGGATTTGGGGATCAGGAACTGACTGGTGTCTTTAAGCTTTAAACCAAGTCAGATTAAATGAATGAACTCTAGTCTGTTCCTGTGCCTTCTCATCCTGAGAAAAGCATATATGCCCTAAGATTCTCTCATACTCTTGTAAATAGTAAAAAAATACTGTGCACACTTCTCACGTTGGGCAGTACGCTAGTAATAATAGCAGTAATGGTAACACCAACCATAACTGACATGTAGGGAGTGTTACTAGGTGCCAGCACTCTAAGTGCTCTATTTACAATCTTATCTTTAATCCTCATAATAAGATGGTTTTATTTATGCTCATTTTTTAAGGATGAGGAAATAGGCTAAGAGAGTTTGAAAAACTTGCCCAAGTTTACATAGCTAACAAGTAGCAGTGCTTGGTTGTAAACTCAAACTCAATGAAAAGCAAAGTGAAAAGATCTGAACCAAAGCAAGGTGGTCTTTCAAAGAGATGGTCCTTGATGCCCGGAGCTGAGCATGCGAGACTTCCCAAGCTATGGCAGTGGGTGTGACTGGCTACCTTCTGTTTCTAGAAACGACTGGGCTCTAGACCTGTGTCTTGCCAATTCATAGCTAAATCTTCTGTGTTAGTCCATGGAAGGCGTGGCCCCTGGGAAGCGTAGCCCCTTCCGGGTGGTCAGAGATTTATTCAATGCTGGATGGAGTGAGTGTGTGTACTGGAAGGATTAGTGTTTTTAGAGTTAATCCTGGGGAATGTACTTTCTGTGTGTGTTTTCATCTGTAGAACAGAAATAGTGTCTCAGGAGTGGTGTGAGGTTTGGAAGTAATCATCGATCTAGCGTATAGTCGTGCACAGCATGCGCTCTGAACAAGTCAGAGCAATGATTATTGCTGATGATGGTGATGGTGATGGTTTTGCTCCACATGCTGGCAGGTGGTGTTTGATGTAAAAATTTCAAAGAACTAAATGTTTCTTCCTCTCAGCTCTGGAAGGCTTGATCACATTATCTCTAGTATTCTGTCTTAAAACAAGCACAGAACCCTAGATTTTGATGTTTCTCAGGTGAAGTTTTTAAACAAAATAATTTGCACCGAAGTAAAAATGGGGAATTTTTTCAAGTCCATCCTTCCCCACCCAGCCCCCTTCCAATGTTTTCAAGGCACGTCTTGCTTTTATTACCCTTGCATTAACAGATCTACTTCAAGGAGCTTCCAATGCCCCAGGAAATGGAGGCTGACTAGAAATGGAGGAGCAGAAAGTACAATGAGACATAAAAGGGATTTTATGTTTTTTTTAAAGGGTTATTAAAGTCGTCTGAAATGTCACACAAAGAAGTGTTTAGATAAGACTCAGAGAATGTTTTCTATAGACAGAAAAAGCAGAGGCTTTCCAGTTTTGACTGAATTAATTCCAGGGTAAAGTTATGATTAGGGGTTCTATCAGTCAGGGAGTGGTTGGCTTGGAGAAACCACTTCAGCTTTTTTAAGCAGAAGGAGATTAACACAGGGAGTAGTGTGCTTACAGAACCATTGGAAGGATTGGAGGAGCAGGCACCAGCTGGCCTCCCGGCAGCTGTTACCAAAAGGAGACCCAACCTGGCCTGGCAAAAGAACTCTGACTGCAGCACAAGCGGGAAGTTGGGGAATCAGGAGGCCACTGGATCCCCTGCTCGTTCCAGGGTCATGTTCCCGGGGCTGTGAGTCTGGGGTCAGGAAGCCGCCGTCTCCACTGCTGGTACAGGAACACACCACCTGGGCCAAAGTCTAGGGGTCAGGAGCTTGGCTCCATCAGTGTTGGCTCCAGAGCCTTGGTCTTCTGCTAAATCTGCACGAGCAAAGTGAGACCCTCGCTTCCCACTTAACTCAAGTTTGAGTCTGGGTCTTGCCCACACACATCTTCAAAGGAGTCAGGAAAATGGAGTTTTTATTTTTCCAGCTTCTGCCACGCAGGAAGGCAAGGTAGACAGAGGTTGGAGTGTGTATTGAGCAAGCCCACCTACTATTTCCACCGCAGTGGTTTACACAGTGGAAAATTGGGAAGTTTTCTTTTCTGTTACACTTGTTTTTGTATGTAGTTGGAAAGAATGGCACGTGAGCATGAGCATAAACCTCACATTCACGATCTTCTGATCCTATGACTGATTTCAGTGAACTCTAACACGGCACCTGAATTGTTTCAAGGCCAGCATTTTGCTAACACCAGGTACACTTAGAGAGAAAAGGCAATTTAAATATCATTGGAAAAGGCAGTCCCTGTCCTTTAAAACTATTTAAAAATCCATCCCCATTAAAATCTCAGTAAGAAATAAGTAACAACTCAAATTCTCACACACGGACACGCCTATTTATAACGATGAATTTCATGGAGCTGTTTATTTCATAATACACTTGGGAAACCATCACTTTCCCAGTAACTGTGGCCCGATAAGTACCCAGATTGTTTCTCTTCAGAACCTTTGGCCACTCTTGGATGACTGGGTCATAATCAACTCTCTTTTTAGTGGTAACACCGTAGACCGTAGTGCTTGAAGCCTAACCGATGAAGACAATGGCCTGTAGTGTCTATGAGGTCAGAGACCACATCTTTCAACCCCCTGTCACCCACCTCCCACTACCATTAATGCTATTTCCCCAGTACCAAGGACATAGTAATTGTACAACAAATATTTGTTGGTCCTTTCTTAGCTGACTAATGAAATGTATGAATGGATAATTGCTAAATAGATCGCAACTTGAATTTTAATGGTAATGAAACATTGGGAAGCATAATGGGGACTTTCCAGTTTGAAAAAAAATTATTTTTGATTTCACAGTTGAGAATTTTTCTTTTTTTTAGTAAGAATGCTCATGAAAATGGTCCAAATGTATCCTAGATAATTTCTTCACCCTTACGCTTTTATTCTAGAATAGACCTAATGTTAGATTAAATGCACATGGTAATTTTGATTTGGGCTTTTCATTCCCTGGAAGAGGTAGCTGTGGACACAGATAAGGAACACATTCTCCAGGTAGTATCCTTACTCCAGCCTTCTTTTCAGTACTTGGCACGCTTCTCATGCTTTCCTAGAGTCCATAATTCAGTCCAGAATGACTATTTCCTCAGTGTCTAACCTCTCTTGAACCGTGGTCAATGCTTTCGTTTTTGATCTTTGCAAAGAGCAGAGAGCAAAGCAAAACTTTCCTCTGTAGACACACTGCAAATGATTTTCCCCAGTGAGCTTGCAATGAATGAGTCGGAATAGTGTCCACAGCAGACATTTACAAGCTGCATTAACATTATAAAGTCAAATACTTTTCTTTCGTGAGATGCTTCTGATAGGAGCAAAGACGTGAGTTCCAAGGACACTGCTCCTCATCATGGTGTTTAATTTGTGTGCCTGAAGGAATGTGATACATTCCTGGGTAAAAAGATTAGAGCTTGTTTCATTATTTAACTTCTCCAAAATTATTTTTGAGTCTTTGCTGTATGCCAGGCACTGTTTCAGTTTCTGGAAATACAGCAGAGAACAAAACAGAACCCCTGCCTACCCAGAACTTACATTCTAGTAAGAAGACATACTGAACAAACACACACGTATAATAAATACAATGCCAGGTGTGGTCATTGGAATGGGGCAATTAAGCATGTCAGAAGGAGTGCAATGAGAGATACCATTTACGCAGATAACAATGTGAAGGGAAAAAGTGTTGCAGGTAGGGGATGGCAAGCGCAGAGGCCCCAGTGCCAAAATGCGCAGCAAGGAGGGTGGTCAGGAGTCAGACGATGCAAGGCCTGTGGGCCGTGATAAGGAGTTTAGATTTTATTATGGGTGAGAAGAGAAGCCCACAGAACCATAAGAGCAAAGAATCAGCTTGATGTAATTTATATCTCAAAAAAATCCCTGCTACAGCCTGGAGAAGAGCCTGCAGGTGGGATAAGAGTGGCCAGCAATTGAGGCTGTTGAAGTTGCCTGTGGAGTTTAGAAGAATGTATTGGCATGGGGATGTTGAGAAGTGGTCACCGAACTCTATTAAATAAAATTTGGGGTTATATTAAGAATAGTAACCATGTAGCTTTCATTCCCACATGCTGGGGACATTACAGGAGGAAATGGGCTCAGGTGGCAAGTAGAGAAATTTAGTTTAAGAGCAGAAAAAGGACCGGCAAGGACAAAGTTTGCATTGGGTTGGTGGAGAACCCGTGGAGATCTTTCTCAGGGATATTTTAGAAAAGGGAAGTACTGTGGATTTAAAGGAAGAAAATATGTCTAATAAAAGTGATCATGTATCCTTCAATGTTGAAAAAAATCCCAGCCATGACATGATGTATTTTCTTAATAAGCTTTCTGCACATTTGGACTCCTCCCTTCATCTCTTTAAAAAACTTAAATTTTTTTTTATTGGAATATGGTTATGCAATATTATATTGGTTTCCTTCCTTTCATCTCTTTTTTTCAACTAATTACTTAAATATCAGATTAGATTTCTTCAGGTGAATAATCAGGACTTTGTCAAGGACAAGAGGGAGAACAGGTTCACAGACATGTTTAAAAAGGTTGGGAACATGAAAAACAAATCTAATTGATTTATCAAATAATTCCATAAACTTCTAGAGAAAGCTGAAACTTCAAAGACAAATGCCTGCAGAAAGGTTCATAAGAGTAAGGTCAGATTTACTAAGGCAGGAAATGAGATGCGTCTTCCAAAGCTGGAATGGAGCATTCTCTTTTTTACTCTATCAGGAGCAAGGAAGGACTACAGCAGAGTGTTGTCCTTTAATTAGATAGGAAAGAGAGAGACTCAGCGATGACATCAAAAGGCCACAGGGCATTCAATATCTTTTTAAAAACTCTGCATGACCAACTGACTGGGGCTCTGGAAATAGGTAATGCATACTTTAGGAGATGAAAAGGGAAAAAGAAGACTTGGAGGAAGATAATTTAAACAAGTGAGATCTGTATCTAAATGTGCAGGCCCTGGTGATTTGCATCCAAAGGTACTAAAAGAATTGGCTGAAGTACTGTGGACCATAAATTGAATATGAGTCAGCAATTTGTAATGCTATTATTTTAAAAAGAGAACATGACTGAGAGGTGTATTAACAGGATTATGACATGAAAAGGGCAAGGATACGCTTGGCTCTGATCAACTGTTATTTAGAATATAATTACCCATTTTGGTCGCTGTATATTGAAAGAGATGAGTAGGTTCAGGGAAAGTAGTACAGAATGAAGAATGGAATATAAAATATGTGAAAGACCAATGACGGGGGTAAAAGGTTAAATCTCCACTCCTACATCCTTTTGGTAAAGAATATAAACGTCCAGATCATGTTGACTTGGAACATCCAGGCTTTGCCTCTTAAGTGAACTCTATCTCAGTAGCCGTATCTTAGCTTACAGGAAGTGGGTTACTTTGTTTAGAAAAGACACAGCTAATGTATAAGAAGGATTATTGTGAAAACCACTCTGGCAAACTGTTATTCATATTTTCTAGAGGATAGCATGATGGAGTTGGTATATATTTGTATTAAGAGAGTTAGACCAAAATAGAACTAAACTAACAATGATTAAATACCAGAACAGAGGGCTGGTTTTCCCACAAATCCATAGCATAGTAATCCCGAGTCTGTAAGTACATACTGTTTTTCTCTGTTATCACAGAACCTTCTGTTTTCTGATTCAGTGGAGGAGCAATATTTCAAGAGTCAATGATAAACAGGGCCCATTTCAATGGGAATTCGGTTATCATTTTCTAAAATTGGCCAGATTTGTTTTTTACTCCTCTGAATTGCTCTTTATCTTCTTTTTCCATGGACACACCCCAGAACATCTCTTCCCCAGATGCCCAGAGCACTTGTGTTGCTCCTCCGCTCACTCTGATACTTTCCCTTGGACTGCTTTCTCTGCTTTGACTATGTCTTCAGCTTACTCCTCACATATCTGTCAAAATGTACCTTTCCTCTGTCCCATTCCCAGTGATCCTTTACTTGGCTTTCCAAATCGACATTTTATTAATTCTGATAAACTCTAAGGGGGCTCATGGTTCTTCAGTGTCTCTTAACAAGTGGCCCTGTGGGTCTAATGTATGAGGGAGAACATCTGAGTGGTGTATGAACGTGGCTTTACATAACATTGAATTATGAAGAGTGACAATTATTCCCTTTTCAATTTCTTCTTTAATCTTTCTGATTGAGCGGAGGAGAAAGTTTCATTTTGGTGCTAGTGTGTTTTTTAATCTTTAACAATTGTAATCTCTCTTTTTGACAAAGGATGTGCCGGCATCAGACTCAAAGCTGTGGGAGCTAGAATTATTTCTTAGGCTTTTTTGGTGTTGAAGTATAATATAAACTCTAGGAAGGGGCATAAATAAAAAATGTACATCCTAATTAATTATACTAGCCAGAATTTAAAAACTATTTTAAAAAGTTTTTTAAAATTCTCATTGTATTTATTTACACACTTCTCTTTTATTTATGTCAGTGATACTGGTTTTCCAAGGCAGTGCAAAAAAGTTTCTTTTAAAAAAAGAAGTTTAAGTAAAAAAAAGTTGATTTAAAAAATACCCGGCTAATCTGTTCCATAGATTCTAAAGATTAATGCTTTTCCCACTATATTAATGTCTCTGAGGCATCACACAGTTGGTGGCATCTTACGATGCCCACGGACCAGGGATAGGCAGTGCCCTCACGGTGGTGTAAGCCTCCAGTATGACCTTGGACTGTGGTCAAATCAGGAAAGATCAACATTAGGGCATTTTAGATTCAATGAAATATGGCAAGCAAACCATAATACTTCAGGTCATACTATGACGTGGAAAAATAGAGATGTGGTATGCAGAACACCTGACGTTTGGAAGACAGAAGCTTATGCCCTACTCTTTCTATCTGATGCCTTTGTATTTTAATAGACGCTTTCTACAAATGTAAAGTCTTAGTCCCAAAAAGCGATAGCAATTGTATAAACCTCAGCCCTGTGGCTGCATGTGGTGTCCTAGAATCCTGGGGAGCAGGTGAAGTTCATTTTACATACCCTCAGGGTTTCGTGCTTCTAAACCCATGTCTGACCCTGAGGCTCACCTGGTTGTTTGTGACATGTATATTATCTTTGCTCAGAAATTTCTAGGCACTACATAATGAAGCTGTAGACATGAATTATAAGGAAACCACCTTACAGATGCAGACTACTGTGACACTAGAATATAGATACTCCTGAACACCCAGGATCTGCCCTCAGACTTGCCCCCAGCACCCTCATGACCCAACATGATGCCTTCTGCACAGGGTCCTCCACATATTAGAAGAATGAATGAAGGAAACTGATGCTTGGTTTTCCACTTGCAGATTCTAGGTGTGGCCGTATACTGTGAGGCTTGAGCAGCTAGGGGCCAGCAGCAGCCCACAGTTGGCTCCGTCAGCCTCCTTGAGGCTTCAGAGGTTATGGCTGCACATTTGTATGGCACACCGTTTGCATACTCTAACGAGATGGGCTGTAATTGGCCTTCATTGATTTTGTTTTCATTGAGCTAAAATAGAGTCAGAGCTTCTTAGGCTAGAAGAACTGATTGATTTGTGGTAGAATTCAGGACTGTTCAGTTGAAGAAATAATTAATTATGTTCTTATTTAGTAATCATCAGGGTTCAGCCTGTTTCTTAGCAGGAGAATGTGCTCAGCAGAATTGGACTTTGCTAAGGCAGAGAGGCTTTAATTCAGGTACTTTAGTTGGGCAAATGGATGCCACACATAATGCTTATTATTTTTAAAGAAATCTCTGTGCAGGTTGGAGACAGCAGTGTAAATATGTATATACACATCACACACACACACACACACACACACACACACACATACACACACACACACAATACATGTAAAGAACAAGAGACATGCATCACATCTTTCCTGTTCCTCATCTTTCTGTTTGAGAATGGGAGTGGGCTAAAGCCCTCATTCTTTCTTGGGGAGGTGGGATGAGGGGAGGGGATGACCAGGCAGAAAATGCAGGCAAGTCTTGAGATGGTGAAAGGCACTGGGAGGGTCCCTGCATCTTTAGTATTCCTCCCCACCCAGTCTCTCCGGATGGAGTTGACAAAGATGGGTACTACCTAACTGGGACCCGGAATTGCTGCCACTGTCTTGGAATTATCATTGATATTAAAGATGGAGAAGCAATTGCCACTGTTGACACTGAGCCTGAGCTGGGACAGAATACATTTTTACTTGTACATCTGGAAGCTCAAAACTTCCCAGCTGGCTAGCTGTGCAGGCCTCCTGCAGTCATTACATTCCTCTCATAATAATACCGGCTTGCATTTTCTGTCACTGAAAATTCTGGACCCACTTTTCATATTATGGGGCACTTTGCTGAGCCTCCCTCATGTGCTTGTCTGCATATTATTCACCTCAACTTGTGCCAGATGGTGTATGTAGGTGATACACTTGCAAATAAATTTTAGACTTTAAGATACTTTTCTTTAATTCTAAGATCTCCAGGAAGGCTATTGTATTTTACTTTGGAGTATTTTCTTGAGAAGGGAAATTATAAAGCTAATAATGCTAACTACCTCTTAACCCTTAGCAGGAATGAGACCAGGTAACATAATTTTACCCCAAAGGTTGATTCTTCTCATTATGTTTGTGAATATGTACCCAGCCACACAGCAATTATGCCTGTCATTTTGGCTAAGTTTGCCCTAAGATTTCACCGAAGTTTCTCATGACATTCTAATTGAGTGATTTTCCTACCATTTTATTAAATATTTTGTCAAGTATTTGTTGGAATCTTAGAACCCCATCTACCCCCTAGGATGCGATGTAGCATAGCGGCAGGGAATAGACTGGTCAGCAATCAGAAGATCTGGCTCCACAAGAGGACGTTCAAGTGACGTTTCTTAGTAGCGGTCACATGCCAGACATGGAGTTCAGCACTTCTCCATCTGCCGCTTTTTAAGATCCTTGTAATAACTCTGCAAGATAGGGGCTACCCTACTCAGTCCGCTGATGGAGTTAGTGGGAAGTGTGCAGATTCTGAATCCTAGTTTGAATCTTAGTTCTATCATTTATTAGCTGGGTGACTGTGAAGAAATATCCAATCTCTTCCTGAGTTTCTTTAACTAGGCAGCAGTATTACCATATAGGGATTGGGAGAAGATTAGATAAATTAAGTGTGTGAAATGCATAGAGTGAGCCTGACGCATAGTGAGCACTCAGTAAATATGAGCTATTTTTATCTATGATCAGATATTTTCAGGTGGTACTTGCTAGCCCTGTGACCTTGGGCAAATGATTAGCATTTCTGGATTTACAACATCATATTTAAGAAAAACCTCATAGCATTTTTGGAAGGCTGGAAAGAGATTAATCAGTGTGAAATTTGACAGTGATGTATTATGGAAGTATTAGGATTAATATTAAATTGTTCATTATATAGTATATTCTTGTTATTAATCCCATTTCCAGTTTTTATTGAAAATTTTATCAAAATATCTTAGCAAAGAAGACAAGTGGTCAAGGACTCACTCAGTTGTTTCTATCTTAAATCTCCCAAGTTTCTTTCCACTAAGGTCTCAAAAAAAAATGCAACTCCAGTCTTATTTGTTGACCTTTAATACATGTTATAAATCTTGATCAAGGAGTAGGAAAGGCTTTATGAGTGGGTAAGATATGCAATAACTACTTTTTTATAACAAACTCAAGTTCAGTATTTCCTTGGGATGTAACAACCCACATCTGACAGCACACTTATCAAATAGCTTCCTTTACAACAATTTCCTAAGGCATAGGTTGTCATCTCCACTTTACAGGTAAGAAAACAGGCTCCTAAAGTTTAAGAAACTGCCTAAGCAGTATAGCACAGAGAAGACAAGGAGTGACTCCATAGCATCTTACTATGGTGATGGACACTGACTGTAATAAGGTATGTGGTGGGGACTTGATAATGGGGGGAATCTAGTAGCCATAACGTTGCTCATGTAATTGTATATTAATGATACTAAAAAGAAAAAAAAAAAAGAAAAAAAAAAGAAGAAACTGCCTAAGGTTTCATCTAGGAAATTAATGTCAGAAATTGTTCTCTTATCTCATAATCTGTAACAACATTAGTATCATGGGTTAGGATAAGAATGTCAATTTCTGGACCCAATAGATTGCACTAACTTCATTGTAATCAGAGAACGCAGTTAAGCAGCTGTATGTGTTCAGTCCCATGCTAGCACTCTATGCTTGCCTTCAACCTATAGGATTTTATTCTGCTCATCTTGAAGCAGCTACTGCTCCGTTCTCAGATGGTTCTTCACTGGTCAGGTAACCAGCCATATGCTGGTCTCTAATATCTCATGAGATATAATATTTGTTTGATTATTTATCACATAATATCATATTATCTTATAATAATCATGAGATGATTTTTGTCTTTTCTACTTAGAAGAGGGTACTTGAAAATAAAAACCTCAGTTTCTGCAATTTCCCCTAGTAGTCCAAGAGCCAATCACTTTGCAGAGCACACACACACACACACACACACACACACACACACACACACACGCACACACACACACACGAATGCTGATATTGCCTTCCCTCAGCCAAATCATGGGTATCATGGATTTAACCCTTGGGATGAACTTGGAGGGCCTCCCCGTGCCCGTGTCCCTTTATTGTCGTGGTGGTAGCAGGAGGGGAAAGCATGCTTCTACCGGAGAGTCTTCCTACGTTATGATACAACTGATCAATCACTAAGAGCTGTTTCTATCCCGGGTTTTTACTGGTGATAAACAGAGAGGACCCTAAGCTCTTTAAGTGTGATGTCCCAAAGTCTGCCCTTGAGTGTTCTCTGGGAAGTTGCCCTAAGGTCATGGATTTTGGTGATAGCTGAAATAATACTTGGCATACTGCATTGAAGTTCTGATGTTAACTGCCTGGACGCAGTGCAGAGTCTAGAGCTTAAGAGCACAGAACCCAGCAAGACTGCGCTCATCTCAGACAGCAGCCACGAGTCTGGGGGCCCCAGGCCACCTGCACTTCCGACTAACTAGCTATAATTTCGGGGGTGCCATGACCCCTCCAGGTTTGATAATTCACTAGAATGACTCGCAGGAAAGTGCTATACTTACTATTAAAGTTTTATTATAATGGCTACACATAGAGTGAGGTCTGGGGAGGTTTCAAACACAGAGCTTCCATGTCCCTGACACTGGAATCAGGACACATCACTCTCTTAGCATATTGATGCATTCACCAACCAGGAAGCTCACCCAAGCTTCAGTGTCCAGAGTTTTTATTGGCATTTCATTGATTGAATTATTGGCCATGTGGCTGCACTCGATCTCCAACCCCCCTTTCCTCCGTGGAGGTTGGGCTGACATTACCTAATTCAAAATCCCTCTAGTCACATGGTTTGTCCTTCTGGAGTGACCAACTCCCATTCTGAGTTATTTCCTTAACATGAACTCAGATGTGGTCCACTCATCATGAATAACAAAGACACTCATATCACTTGGGAAGTTCAAGGGTTTATGAGCTCTCTCCCTGGAACCTGAGACAAAGACAACTTCTTTATTATACTACTACTACATATAGGTCAAGCCAGTAAATACTTCCTAAGTAAAAGCACAGAGGAAAGAGTGAGAAAATTAATGAGTTTGATGGACTTTCTGAGGGATTTGAACCCAGCCCTTTAAGCCCTTCACTAGAGTAATTAACTTCTGAAAGTACTCCCTTCTTGTCGTGTCCTGATCTACCAATCCAAACCCACATGCCTAAAGGGGTGGTGCATCTTGGGTCGGGGGTTCTGGTTGGCCTTTCTACTAAGTGTGGTAGAGGTGGTGGTAAGGGTGTTTCCCAGACTGCAGCATACCTCGCATGCCACACCACACCACACCGCAGGGAACTCAGTAATTTAACATATGTTTAATGAATGTCTACCATATCCTAGGCACTCTTCTAAGTGCTGAGGATACTGTGGTGAGCAAAGTAGATAACATTCCTGCCTTTTTGCAGCTTTCATTCTAGGAAAGACAGATGATGCACACATAAAGATATTCTAATTGAGTGGTGATGAATGTTTTGGGAGAGAATAAATGGAATGCTCGGAACCTACTGCTGCTCTTCTGTAGGTGGGGTAGGTGAGCGCTGGACAAGCATTAACTATGGGGCAAAGCTTGTAATTTGTTGTTGCTGTGGCACGCCCGCTGGGTTAGAAAAAAATCTGTCCCTAAATGCTTTGTGAGTCTGCTTGGCCTTTTGATTCTGCAGTGATTAAATGCCAGGCTATTGGGAATTAGTTTTATTCTAATTCAAGGTTAAATGTAGAAAAGACCTCCCTCTTCTCCATCAAAATTCAACTATGGATCTTTTAAGGGTTTCAGCTTCTCTTTGAAGCCTCTCTGACCTCCTACTACCCAATTGCATTTAATCCTCCTTTCTTTCACAGCATTTAATTTATAGCTCCGTTGGATCGCATTTCATTCTATCTTATATAGACTTACATGGTTATGGAGTCTATGTTTCTAATAAAATTTGTAATTTTCTTGGAGGCAGGGAGGTTCTTTTTCATTCTATTCCTCTTCTCCCTCCATCCCCAGGAACTTTAGAATGCTTGGTACACAGTAGCTATTAACTATTGATTGAAAAAAAAAAAAACTCAAAGCATGCTTATCAGTGGTGATATCTGATTTGCAAATATGTAAGTTTCTTATCTAATTTTCATTGATTTACTGGATAAATGGAGTTTTCACTCACTTCCCTGGGACATTAGTTGTGACTGTTTCTTAGGAAAGCAGTTCTAAAGTTGAGACTTTTGAAGAAAGTAACAGGTGTTGGGAATAATCACAACAATAAAAATGTACTTATTGTTTCTTTTCTCAAGATAAAGGAATACATCTTTATTGTTGAAAGTTGAGAAAGTATAAATGAGCATAAACAACCAAATAAAAATCACTTTCCTTCACTCAAAAGATATATATTGAACTGTTACAACTCTCTAGATACATACAAAGCACTGGGAATGTAACAGTAAACAGGAAAGGCCAAGTCGTGCTTTCAGAATGACACAGAAGAGAGAAATTAAACAGATGATTATAACTTGCACAGTTAATTAATGAATATAATTCCCATAATTCTTACACATGAAAATACTTAATACTAACATTTTAATGTGTATTTATCCAATCTATAAAGGCAATATATTCATAAAATTTTTTTAATTGAGATAATACTGCAATACTGTTTCCTAATGTGATTTTTATATCAATACACTTTGTGAATATTTCCCTAAGCCTTTTAACATTATTCTACAATATCATTTTAAATAGCAGCCAATGTTTTTTTCTATTGACGTTTCAAACTTTCAAGTGGTGATACATTATTTCCTTAGAAGAAATTATATTAGAATTAGAATTTTGCTATCAAAGGATCTGCAAAAACTTAAAGCTTTTGAGGAGTATCACTACCCTGCCTCCTCATTCCACCCGATGACTGCCGGTCTACCCTTTTACTAGTGGTATATGAGAGGACTGGTGTCGGCATTTTTTTTTTTTCATTTATAAAGAAATTAACCTTGTCCACACGTTTTCGTTTGTGAGTGTGTGGTCATTCCTGGTGCATTGATTGCTGAGATTGGCTCTAAAGCAGAAAATGAAAGAAATTTGTAATCAGAGTTGGGGCAGAGAAGTGTTATGCCAAGTTGGATGTCAGGAATATTGGATGGTTTCAGCCCTTAGACGGTAAAGTGAGGAAATGACTGAGTCCCTGTTCTTTATGTTTATGTTAATTGGTTCTTCAGTTTGGCCGTCGTCTTGCTGTTACATGGAGAAAGAACATTTAAAAAATATCCTGGACTAGAACGTCAGGAACGCAAGGAGAGAGCTAGGGGGCCTGGTAGCTGGTGTCACTCATGAGATTGCAGAGGAGAAGCAGGCTACACACCCTAAGGGCTGTAGGGAGCAGCTGGTCAGTCAGGGAAGGCTTTGCCCCAGGCAGAAAGTCAAAGTGTTGTGCCTGGAAGCAGCCCTTCCACGGGAAACAAGGTGCCCCCTTCTGAGGCAGATAAGAGGGATGCAGTGGAGGGGTCTGTCCCTTCTCTGATTCTACCACTGTGGGACTTGGCTTATAAAATGCTGTGAGGTTGGTACTTTATACTAATATTATGGCCTAGGCTTTAAAGAGATTCTAATTTTTATTTTTAAAATGTGCCACACGTTTTCCCCTTGTACAAAACAGAAAGCAACTGGTATTAAATAGGGAACAAGCTTGTGAGTTTTCTGTGATGTGGAGGTGAATGCCAAGATCATGCGGGAAATGGTCCCGGAGAGCCATCAGTGGGGTTTGTGCTGCATTCTCGCTCCTGCTGTCACCCACTCTTGCGACCTTGGGCCAGTCTCTTAATCTCTGTGGCTTCAGGCTCTACATTTTTAAAGTAAGAGATTGGAGCAAATGGCTTTACTATTTCTTCTGGCTTTGAGGGCTCTCTGATGGTGTCACCTAAACCAAAACGTACGCAGGTTCGGAAGTTGATCTTATTCCCCCTGCCCAGATATGGGTAACAGTATGTGCTCACAGCAGCATGGAGATTATAATCTCTCCTATGTGACTGTCGTGGGAGTTATGTTAGAAAGAGAGAATTAGGGATAGGTAGCATAATTTACTACTACAAATGAGAAATTCTTTATATTTTTTGTCTTGGTCTTGGTAGTCACCATCTAGGTCTGACTTCACATTCTTAACAATAATGGAGGAGGAACCCTTTCCAATCCTCATTACTTATTTTTCTCCTCTGCAATTAATTTTCGTCACTTCCTATCTCACCTCATAAAGCGGTGAACACGTTCTAATTTACGGTAACAGTTGCTCTTCAGAAGACCACCATGCTCCGCTGGCTCTCACTATTGTATCTTCGTCGGCCCTCGGAAGAAGAGCGTGCTTGTGTGTGTCGGGGTGTCCGCGCTCACGCATCCACGCGGAGCTGAGCAACATGAATTAGGCAGAGAGGAAAGATGAGGTGGTTCGGCTTCACAGAGAACATTTGTAGATTCTATCTGGAGCGCATTTTATTAAAATTGCAACAAACTTTATAAAATCAGATGTATGGTTCATTAAGGGAACATTACCTTACAATTATGATTAATTATATCAAACTTATGAAAGTGTGCTATTTGTTCAAATCAAAAGGGTGGGGGAAGATGATGGATGATGAAAGAGTGTGATAAATGCAGAAAGCAGCTGAGCTGAGTCGGATGTGTATTCATCCGTTCTCACTTCATAACTAATGATAAATTGAGCATGTCACATTTAACAATACATGTCTGGGCTTAAGCACACAGTTTCAGCTCTTGGACTTTCGTCTGCTTATATCTTTCTGTGGGAAACACACAGAATTACTACTGAGTTAGAAGAATTTATGGAATTTATTTGTTACGTGATAAAAAGCTGTACTTCCACAGGTGGTGTAGTTATGGCATTTAAAACTAGATTTCTCTTACGTTCCCAAAAAGGATGCTTCCCTCCATTTGCAGGCCTAATCAGGTGGCAGAGGTGAAAAGCACCGAGAGCTGTGGACATCTCTTTCTCCTCTTTCCCTCTCTCAAGTGTAGCCATGTTTACACTGGCAACCGATTGCAAGGAACACCCTGTGGAGCTCATTAGGCAGTCTGGGAAATTTGAAAGTGAGGGGTGAATATTAAACAGTTTACATCAGTTTCCTGAAATTTCAAATTTTCCAATATTTTAAATCACACTGTAGTCTTTCAAGGACTATCTGAGATTGACGAAGCTGGTGTTGGGGTCAGGGAGAAAGCATGTGGAAAATGCTTCCAGTCAGACTGAAATTAGACAAGTTTGCCGCACAGAGTCAGGAATAGTTTATAAAAAGAACCCACTCTTTCTAGCAAAGTTAAAGAGGGCTGTGATACAGGATCTGACAAACAGTATTACTGTTCTTTAATTCTTTCAGAAATCAGATTAAGACACTATGAAGTAAGTGATGTTTCTGAAAAGGTTACAGAACTTTTTTTTTTTTTTCTAAAAGGATTTTGCTAAGATTCATTCTGAGTTGTGCTGATGGTTTCTGGTCAGTTTTGATCTTATCTCTACTTCATCTGTAAGGCCCTATCTCAAGACCTATTTAAGCATTCCTAGCTTGATATTTTTAGGAACAGTGAAGTTTTAAGAGACTGAGTCTCTTTTAGATACTGTTCAGAATATCTCATGCTTGGGTTACACCCATAGATGAGACATCTGGACAAGAATTACCCTATTCCTCAGAGCAGGGGAGGTGTTCTGAAAGGCAGAAGGTGAGACAACTGTGGCCATTTAAGAGTTATGAAAGGAATGAATGGTGGTGTTGTCAGAAGTAGTTATTCAGTTCAGGTTATATGGCTGGAAATAAGGTGGAGGGCAGTGGTTCTCAGTGAGAGGGAGGTGGCAGCAGTGTGGTGTTGGTGGTGATTTTCCTCCCCAGGGTCTATTTGGTGATGTCTGAGGCATGTTTTGTTGTCTCACCTTTTGGAGGAGGCATGCTACTAGCATCTGGTGGGCAAAGCCCAGGATGCTGCTACACATCCCGAAAGGCACAGGACAGCCCCTCCCAAAAAGAATTATTCCAATTCCCCAGCTCAAAATGTCACCAGAGATGAGGTCAAACAATGCTGGTCTTGGGTGATGCAGGAATTTAAAGAATGGCAAACTAGTGAACTTGGTGTGCAAGTGAAGAGGAAACTTACGGCGAGTCTCAAGGCTGACATATAAAATATGTCTAAATTATGTTCTTAAAGTGACACAACAAACACATCAGCCAAATGAACCCTAAATTCAATTAGTTGACTATAATACTAATGACTTTAAGTAGAATATAGTATAAGTTGGGTTAGTTTTGGATCCCAACCAAGCTGATTTAATTTCTGCAGCATCAAAATAATTTGGCTCTGCTTAACTCTTTCTCATGACTTATTCCCTTAGGAGTTGATTTGTTAAGTTCAAGTACGGTCTTTAGGAGGTGTTACTATCTCTCCTTTTCCATAGAGAGGAATTGGAGAGGTACGCGTTGGTCTTATGGTTATATTAGGAACAGTGCCAGAACCAGAATTCTGCTTTCCTGAGGGTGTGGTTTAATTCTCCAAGTTAAACGATCTCCCTCTTTCAGGCCAGGACACGGCTCCCTCTCCTGCGAGGAGATGGTCTCTATTAATGGCAAATTGTCTTGGAAAAGAATATCCTGAAGGTGAGGGAGGGTAAAGCCTTGATCATGCTAAACTATTCAAAAGAGGAGCTTAGAGGAAGAAACTGTCACACTTGTCTGAGTCTGATGTAAAATACATTTCAGGACCAAGACAATTCATCTGTCAGGCTTCCTGTTGATAGAATATTTACTCAGCTGTGAGAAGAGAGCTTCAGTGAACATCCAAGATAATGAAAGTTTGATAATACTCAATATTCTGGAAGTAACCCTGAATCGAGTAGGTTTTTAATGTCAGATGGCAAGATGATAAAAAACCTTCAGGAAACTTCCTGGGCAGCAGAAAGCGACAGGATCCACATCAGAGTGTTCTGACCGGGAGGTAAGGGTCCTGTCTTTGTCAGGAGGAAGAAAGAACACATTCAGTTCACTTCTTTTTTTTTTAGTTGTCATAAAATATATATAACATGAAGTTTACCATTTTAACCATTTTAAGTGTTACAATTTAGTGGCATTGTGTACATTCACATGTGGGACAATCACTATATCCATTTTCAAACTTTTCCTTACCTGAAACAGAGACTTGTAACCATTAAGCAGTAATGCTCTGTTCCCTCTCCCCTCAGCCCTTGGTAACCTCTATTCTATTTTCCATAGCTGCTAATTTGCCTATTCTAGATAACTTCTGTAAGTGGAAACATACAATAGTTGTTCTTTTGTGTCTGGCTACAGTTCACTTTTGCATTCTTAGTGCCTAGTTAATGCCAGGCACAAGAAAGTATTGGATAAATAAATATGGAACGAGTGAAAGTTTTAGTTGGAGAATGGGAGTAGCATGCACCTTCAGGATTTAACCCAATTTTTTTTCTGCTTATAATAATAATGACATAGCCTTGTATTTAAATAGTGCTTAATGTTTTTCCAAAAGCTTTGATATTTTATCTTATTTGATGCTTGATTACTTTGGTGAAAAAATGCCTCTCTTTTAAGATTAGATTTAATTAAAACATGAATTTACCATCATGTTAATATTTTGGTTTTGCTAGCTTAAATTTACTTAGTAACATTTTAATGTGCTACTCTTGGGGATAGCGCCATGCGATAGGCTGCTCTGGAGGCATGAATGAAATGCATGCTTCATAATCATTTATTGATAAGGTTCAGGTCCACTGCGGGAAGGAAATGGAAGTGCTGAGATATTAAGTGCATCCTTTCAAGGTCCCCCAGGAAATTAGCAGCAGAGCCAGAATTAGAATTCACAGCCTTCGGGTCCCCAAGGCTCCACGACCCTGAGCTGCCCCCAGTTTCCCTCTTCCCATGCGTCTATTCCCAGTGATCTCTAATGGTAGCTATAAAGCATGAAGGAAAAGTAACCATTCTTCCATGAATCCTCCCACCAGCGCAAACAGTGCAAATTGTTTTCTTTTGGGGTCAAAGCTTTGCCACCTGCCATATCAGACTCTGTGGAAGGCTGGAATACATCATTTGAGGGGTTATATACTGTACCTCACCCATTACTGACTAGTCCTCACTTCTCCCTGGGAGATCAGCTCCCTCTCCTGCCTGCTGCTGCCTCCAGGCTGCTTGTCTGTTAAGCTCCAGGTGCCTTCAGGAGACCAGAGGGGACGTTTTGCTCCACTGACAGGTGCAGTCAAAAGGAAAGGTTAAGTAATTAAACTAATGCCCTCTTCATTGCCAACTTTATTTTTCCCTGTTTCTACGGTCTCATTTTTTTCTTTCTGTACAGTTTGTGGTTCGACATAGCCCCATTGCACTTCCCCTCTGATATTGTCTCATAAAACTCTGTGTCAGTAATATAATTGTCTGACCAGCTTTCTAGGTTATGTGTTCCCCCCGCCCCCCACCCTTAAAGCACACCGGTAGAGAAAGCATTTAAGTTTGACATTGTGACTTTCTTGGGCTAAGTTCCGTCCTTTTATCACAGAAAGGCTTTCAAGTATGCACTTACTTTTTCTTAATATAACTTCCATCCACCTTCTTTGTCTGCTTGCCAAAGGAGGCCAATAGACTTGTCTGCTTGGAATAATCAAATGAGACTCTGATAGGAAAAATAGGTCAGGGAATAATAAGTAGCTAATTTACTGGGGACAAAACATTCATTCGAACTTGGAGTTTTTATTCAACAGCCTTGAAGAAAACAAGTTTTAACAACCATGATGATACCTCAGTGGCAAGATTTGGGGCTCAGTGGGACACTGATGTGGAACCAGAGAGGGGAGCAGGGGGAAAAACGGAAGCATGAGTGAAGCAGTGTCAGCTGGGAAAGTGCAGTGCTGCTTCTGAGATATGAATGGGAATCGTGAGCATATGCCGTGAGGATCTGGGCGATTATTTAGGGATATCATGTTGGTTGCCTGGCCCCTCTTGTCCTACTTTGGGTCCCAAGAGGCAGCTCCCCTCTATCTCCTGCGAGGCGTGCTAGAGGATCCTGCATCAATTACACTCCCCACAAGAACCTGACAGTTCTAATTTAGAACTGTGTCTGTAATCCAGCCTCTTTTTACCCTTCCTGTTACTATTCTGATCAGAGTCTCACTGGGTCTCTTTGACGATGATGAGTGGTCCCCTAAGCAGGCTGATCTTCAGAATCAGGTGGGGAGTAAACACACACACACAAACACAGACTCACCAAATCCACCCTTGTTGATTTTGACTCATTTGAGTGGGGCTTAAAAATCCATATTTTAAAAACACTTCCCCAGGTTGTTCCAATGATCAACCATATTTGAAAATGTCTTTCTTTGCCCATTTCAACCATTTGTTAATTAGATGTCCTGCCTAATGTGTCCCTAGCTCAGCCTATCATCTTCCTGGTTATTGCCCTAAAAATGATAGAATCACAGTATTCCATACAGCTGTTTAAAAAGCTGTTTCCTCTCTCTCCTGTTCTAAGGATGAAATTCAGACTTCCTGGTTTAGTATGTTGGGACCCCTCCACTGCAATCCTTCCTGTCTTTCCAGCTTTCTTGCTTATTATTCTTTATGCACTTTATTATCCATCCACATTGAACTTCTGTCAGGCCCCTGTACAAGTGCACATGTGAACCCCAGGCTTTTACAAATGGCTTTGCCTTTGCCTGGAATGTCCTACTTACTCCATCTATACCTTGAGGCAAGACTTCTCTCAATGGGCACCTCCTACATGAAGCCTTCCTTGATTGGGCCAGACACTTAGTTGTTCTGTGATTCTGAAGCACCTCATTCATGTCACTAAAACAACATTCATCAGACTGTATGCTAATTTGCCTTTACTAGATTGCAGGATACTCGATGTCAAGAATTATTTAGCACCTAGTCTGGAAAAAAATAGTTCTTAGAACTGTGTATGGAATGAATGCATGAAATCACACTTTTATAGTGTGGCAATTAAGAGCCTGGACTCTGGTCCCAGATTAACTGAGTTTGGGTCTTGACTATGCCTCCTATTAGCTGGATGACTTTGGCCAAATCATTTACCTTTCTGGGTTCAATTTCCTCATATAGCATAGTGCAAGTTATTATTACCATTACTGCCACTGTTATTATTTTTAAATGATGGAAGAGGATTAAAGGGATATTGTAAGAGAGTTTTGATGGAAATAACAGGATACAATGTCTCCTTTGGGACTCTGGGTGAGTCACATGACTGCTATATAAAATGATGACTCAAAACCCTATTTGTATCACAGGTACATAATAAGAAGCAGAAATAACAATTGTTACCACTTATTGAGCACTTCTCACAAGCTAGTTGCTCTTTGAAGCATTTATGCATATTACATCATTTAATTTTTATAACACCCATGTAAGGCAGATATCCTTACATCTTCCTCCTCCAGATGAAGACATCGAATCAGTTGCCCATGGTCACAAAATTAGCAAGTGAGAGAGCCAGGACTTGGACCCAGGCCTGTCTAGCTCCAAAACTGTACTCAGAACTATGGGTAAAATTGCATCCCAAATAAGATAACATTGCACATGAAAGAGTGTGCTGATTACGTGGTGGGAAATAGTTGCTCACACTGTTTTTGCCTCATGCTCGGCTTGGCTGCCGTACATCGAGAGACGGAGAGCCTTGCTTTGGATGTGCTCCAGGGGAGGAAGGAGAAAACGAGAGTATCACAGAGAAACATTGGAGGGTAGGAGCCCAACTGGGCAGCTGATTTGCTGGGGAAACTCGTGCCCCACATGTGTTTGTTTTCGGCTAGCATTAATCCTTTGCCTAGAAACTAGGTAACAAGTAGAAGCTTTCATTCAAGATGGCTTGTCTTCAGGTCATGAGATGGAGTACCTCTTGGCTCTGCCCTCCTGTTAATTGGTCCTGGAAAATCTGAAATAATGAGGAAAAGGAAGAGGCATGAGCTGGCTTCTGTATTTTAGCACACGGGCATCTCAATGACAAGGTGTTGCCTCTCCAGACATGGGAAGGAAGCCCCCCTCTGTGGGCCTGGGAGTGACTTCCCACCCTTTTGCTTTCTCGACTTCTTGCTTGTTTTCACCCAAGAACTCCCTTCCTCTTTCTTCATCTAGTGATGCCGACCGCTAAGATTTGGGGGAGATAATCTGCGTTTTAATTTCTAGGGATTGTGTAGGAGCTACGATGGCCGGCACTGACGCCGGGTCCGCATGGCACCAAAGCCGACCATCAGTCCAGCCCGTTCCTTGGGCTGAGCAACTGGCTGATGGACCAAAGTGGAACCTCTCATAATGTTTCTTTGGTGTCGTGAAGCAGAACAGGAAAATGGATGTGAGGTGACCTCTTGAAGTATCTTACGGGGAAAAATAAAAAGTTTGCTGTAACAGGGAACGTCCCAGAATGGAAGTCAGGAGACAGGGTGTGTGTTCAGGCTCTGTCCCTGGTGAGTTGTGTGGCCCTGAGCAGAGCGTCTCTCTCTGGATCTCAACCAGGAAGTGAGATGCCTTGGAGGTATTACACTTTATAGTTCTGTTCAATGATATTTAGGTCAGATGACTTATTAGTGCTTTTTCCTTTAAAAAAGTGTCCGGTTGTACTGAGGTTTTTTTTCTGAATTCCTCTTATTTACACATTGGTACAGAGGCCCTTAAAGTATTTTTGTTTTTAAAAAATGCTCTTTTTTAGAGCAGTTTCAGGTTCACAGAAAACTGAAGAGGAAGATACAGAGATTTCCCGTCTACCTCTCACCTCCATCCATGCACAGCCTCCCGCCTTCTCGTTACCCGTCACCGGAGGCGTGCATTTGTGGCAGCTGAGGAGCCCACGTTGACACATCATTACCCATGGTCCATAGCTGACCACACGGCTCGTTCCTGCTGCTGTACGCTGTGTGAGTCTGGATGGATGTGTAATGACATGTGCCCCTCACTACGGTGTCATCCAGCATGACGGCCCTGTCCTAAAACATCCCTCTGGGCTCCACCCCACCCTCCCCTCCCCCAGCTCCTGCTAACCACTGATGTTTTCAGCGTCTCCATAGCGTTGCCTTTTCCAGAAAGTCATATCATTGGAATCATACGGTATGTGGCCTTTTCCGACTGGCTTCCTGAAAGTGTTTTTAAGGAGCACACAATTACAGATGCAAAAAGCATCCAAGTTCCCTCACTTCATTGGGCCGCTCATCTCAATTATTCATCGTCTCCAGCTCCAACCGTGTTCTCTGCTGCTGGGAAACCCATGGATGTTCCTCAGGCTGCTCTCCTCTCTCTTCTGAGGCGAATCTCTACATGCTCTCTGCATCTTACCCCACCTGTGTTTTGGGGAACTTTGTTTTTTGTCCCCTCCCCACCCCCCCACCAACACCACTCCCCTCAACCCCGGCTTTATTTTTTTTTTTGAGTTTTTAACCTGTCTGTCTCCACTGGCTCCTTCCTGTGAGTGTTTTAGCATGTTTTTATTTTTTTAAAAGTTGCAGTGTGTCTAATTAAAAATGCTCTGCCTGGGTGTCTTGCCTTTAACACCCCAACTTCTACTCTGGCTTTCAGGGTAGATGTCCCTGCTTTCAGAAAGCACCCTCTGAGCCCACCTCTTTTTCATCCTGCAGTTCCCCACTCGTGGACACAATAGTGTGACTGTGTTTTCTCTCCCCCCACCACTCCCAGGCTGTGAGCTACACGACGTTTTACCCTGTGGTTCTCTCCTGTCTGCTTTGACTGGGAAAATATAATGGTGAGTGCTTTATTTTATTTTTTGGTGTACTTTAAAAAATGTATGGTTGATATACAATATTATATTGGTTTCAGGTGTACAACATAGTGATTTGACAAATTACATACAAAGGGCCTCACCACAATAAGTGTAATGGCCATATGGCCACATACAAATATATAATAATATTGGTTATATTTCCTATCCTGTGCTTTCATCCCTCTGACTAATTTATTTTATAACTGGATCTTTGTAGTTAATGGTGAGTGCCTTAATCAAGGAGATCAGGTTGGAGAGGAAGGTACTGCTGACTTTTTTTCAGAAGGCAAATAGCCATTCCAGGTTGCAAGATTTACTTTCTTACCAAATTTCAAGTGTACAATATAGTGTCGTTAAATATAGCCACCATGCTGTACACTAGATCTCCAGAAACTATTTATCTTGCATGACTGAAACTTTGTCGTTTTGGCCAATATCTCCCCATTTCCTCTACCTCTACAAACCCTGGCGACAACCATTCTTCTCTGTGCTTCTTTGAGTCTGACTATTTTAGGTTCCACATGTAAGTAAGATCATGCAGTATTTGTCTTTCTGTGTCTGGCTTATTTCACTTAATATAATGTCCTCCAGGTTCATCCATGCTGTCACAAATGACAGGAATGCTTTCCTTTTCAAGGCTAAATAATACTCCATTGTGTGTGTGTGTGTGTGTGTGTGTGTGTGTGTGTGTGTATATATATATATATATATATATATATGCATCTCTGTTTCTCTGTTACATTTTCTTTATTAATTCTTCTGTTAACAACCGTTTAGCTTATTTCCATGCCTTGGCCATTGTGAATAATGCTACAGTGAATATGGGAGGTACAGATATCTCTTTAAGATATTGATTTCATTTGCTTTGGATGTATCCCCAGAAGTGGGATTGATTGATCATATGCAATTCTATTTTTAATTTTTTGAGGATTTCTATTTTTAATTTGTAATAGTAAAATACTATATTCCATAAAGACTGTGCCAATTTACATTCCCAACAACAACATACAAGGATTCCTTTTCTTCATATCCTCACCAGCATTTATTATCATTTGTATTTTTGATAATAGTCATTCTAATAGGTGTGAGGTGGTATCTCATTATGGTTTTTATATGCATTTCTCTGATGAGTATTGATGTTGAGCATCTTTTCTTTTACCTTTTGGCCTTTTGTATGTCTTCTTTTAAGAAATTTCTATTTAGATCCTTTACCCATGTTTAAATTGGATTATTTATTTATTTGCTGTTGAGTTGAATTCCTTAAATACTTTGGGTATTAGCCTTTATAAGATATATGGTTTACAAATATTTCCTCTCCTTCTGTAGGTTGCCTTTTCACTCTTTTGATTGTTTCCTCTGAGTGAATAAGCTTTTTATTCTGTATCTTTTTTTGCTTTTTTTGCTTGTGCTTTTGGAGTCATATTAAAAAATATCATTGCCCAGGCCAATCTCAAGAAGTTTTTCTCAAGGTTGTCTTCTAGTAGTTTTAATGTTTCAGGTCTTATGTGTAACCCTTTAATCCATTTTGAGTTGTTTTGTATATGTTGTGAGATAAGGGTACAATTTCATTCTTCTGAATGGGGGTGTGTAGTTTTCCCAATACCGTTAATTGACTATCTTTTCCTCATTGTGTGTTTTTGGCACTGTTATTGAAGATCAAGGATGTGTCTGTGGGCATGGATTTATTTCTAGGCTCTCCATTCTGTTCTTTTGATCTATGCCATGGCCTGAATGTTTGTGTCCCTACCCCACCCCTCCTCTGGCAACCAGATTCATATGTTGAAATTTTAACTCCCAAAGACAATGATATCAGGAAGGTGGCACCTTTGGAAGGTGCTAAAGTTATGATGATGGGGCTTTATGAATGAGATTAGTGCCTTAAAAGAGGCTTCAAAGAGATTCCCAGCCCCTTCTATTATGTGGGAATACAGAGAGAAGGCGTGGGCTATGAATAAGGAAGGGGGCCTTCACCAAACACTGACCGTACTGGTACCTTGATCTGGGACTCCCCAGCCTCCAGAACTGTGAATAATGCATTTCTGTTGTTCACAAGCTACCTAGTCTGTGGTATTTCGTCATAGCAGCCAGAGTACAGTAAGACAGTAGGTAGGTCTCTTTTTATGCCAACACCATACTGTTTTGATTACTGTAGCTTTGGACATCTTAATATTAATTATTCCATATAGGATGTCTTTCCATTTATCTGTGTACTCTTTACCAGCAGGCAGTGTGCCTAGGGCCCACAATACTTCTAGGGGCCAAGGGAATATTTTAATTTCTTTTAAAGTGTTTTGATTTATTTTAGGGGGTCATGAAAATGCCTTGATTTCTGTTAAGAAACAAACAAGTACTATTTTAATACACAATATTAATATATGAATATATTCACCTTTATACCAACTTAATCATGAACTATAACTTAGAAAAGTTTTTATGGAGATAGGAGACAAGGAAGGCAAAAATACCTCAGGCCCACGAAAGTCATACTGTAGACCTGCTGAGGACCATCCTAACTGCCCTCTTACCCTCAAGAGTCATTACTATCCCAATTTAAATTCAGTTGCTTATTGCATTTCTTTATAGTTTTATATCCTGTGTTTATTCCCTAAATACTAGTTTTATCTTTCACTTAAAACTTTTATTATGAATTTCATTTACTTTCCTCTAAACATTATTCTTTCATCCCTTACTTTACCTTAAAATTGATCTGTTGAATAACACGAGTCCTGTGACCTCTGGTTTTCTACTTGTGGTTCTCTCTGATTGTATATTCAAGAAGCAGTTTAGATTTCCTCTGTCCTCTATATTTTCTGTAAATGGTCAGTTGGATCCAGAGGCTTGATCATTCTCAAGTTTAATACCTCTGACAATATCTTATAGGTGGTGCATCTTACAGGAAGCACATCGTGTCAAGCTATCTTTTCTTTTGTAATGCTAGAAGCCACTGGTGCTGAACTCTACCAATTCTTATAGTAATGTTTCTCTAGTTATCTTTGTTTTTTTGTAACTCATTATTTGTACATTCCTCAGGAAAAATTTATGAGCATACTGTTCTCTGAGTTCCTGGTGGTGTTAACATTCTGTCTGTGCCCTTTAAACTTGAAAATCAGTTTGTTTTTTTTGATATGTGAAATTCTCTGTTCACGTTTTTTTCCCTTACATATTGTGATTGTTAATTTTATGTGTCAACTTGGCTGGGAAGCAGTGCCCAGATATATTGTCAAACACTATGCTGGATGTTTCTGTGAGGGTACTTTTGGATGAGATCAACATTTACATCAGTGGACTTTGAGTGAAGCAGATTGCTCTCCATGATGTGGATGGGCCTCGTCTAATCAGTTGAAGACCTAAACAGAACAGAACACTGACCCCCAAGTAAGAGGGAATTCTGCAGGGCTTCAACTGCAATGTCAGCTCTTCCCTAGTTTTCGGTCTGCTGGGTTCATAACTGCCTGAGCCAGTTCCTTAAAACAAACTCTCTCTCTATGTAATTATATTGATTCTGTTTCTCCAGAGATCTCTAATACAAGTATCTTTTTTTTTTTACTTTTTTTAAATTTTGGTATCATTAATATACAATTACATGAGCTACATTGCCGTTACTAGACTCCCCCTATTATCAAGTCCCCACCACATACCCTATTATAGTCACTGTCCATCAGTGTAGTAAGATGCTATAGAGTCACTACTTGTCTTCTCTGTGATATACTGCCTTCCCCATGCCCATCCCCACATTATGTGTGCTAATCGTAATGCCCCTTATTCCCCTTCTCCCTCCCTTCCCACCTATCCTCTCCAGTCCCTTTCCCTTTGGTACCTGTTAGTCCATTCTTGGGGTCTGTGAGTCTGCTGCTGTTTTGTTCCTTCAGTGTTTTTCTTTGTTCTTATACTCCACATATGAGTGAAATCATTTGATACTTGTCTTTTTTGGCTTGGCTTATTTCACTGAGCATAATACCCTCTAGCTCCATCCATGTTGTTGCAAATGGTAGGATTTGTTTTCTTCTTATGGCTGAATAATATTCCATTGTGTATATGTACCACATCTTCTTTATCCATTCATCTACTGATGGACACTTAGGTTGCTTCCATTTCTTGGCTATTGTAAATAATGCTGCTTTAAACATAGTCTTTTTCAAACTGGGCTGCTGCATTCTTAGGGTAAATTCCTAGGAGTGGAATTCCTGGGTCAAATGGTATTTCTATAACACAAGTATCTTAAATATGTTACTCCATTAAAAAAAAATTATGATGTCAAAATGTCTGATAAAAATAGAATTTTCTTTCCCTAATGAGCCATTTTCTCTCCCCTATGAATTCTTTTCTCCTTTTTTCTAGATCCTCAAAGTTTTGATAAAATTCCACTTTATATCAAAAACTTTTAACGTATATGCTTTACTTTGTAAACCTTCCTATTTTTATCTCTTGCTGTACCCTTTCTCTTACTCTAAATTCCAGGTCTATCATATTGCTGATACCTTTCTTTCAGGTCCCTAAACTTGCCCGGCTGTGATAGTCTTCACTAACCACTTCCTACTACCAGGAATATCCTATTTCAAGTCTTTAAGTCTAATAACTTCCTATTTTTTCTGAGCTCAGTTAGTACCACCTCCTTATGAAGAATTTCTGAAAAATCCAGATACTGCTCCTTATTTCTCCCTCATGCCTCTATTTTACTCTATACCAGTGCCTATTGTAGCACTTATTTATTTATAGTTTCCTCCCACTCTATTGGTTAGTGAGTACTTTCAGGCCAGAGACTTGTCTTTAATTTCTAAATAGTAACAAAGCCTGGTATACAGGTGGTGCCCACCATTTGCTGATTGGATGAATGAATAAATGTCTTATAATTCCCAGTGTCCTCTAAGCTCACTGAAGGAATGCATTATTTTTAATATTTCTTTCTTACCAAGGAAGTTTGCAAATAAAATATTTTTTTGTTGCTGACAATTTTTATCTTTGATGATTCTGATATTGCATTATATATTTCAATCAATAATTTTTCAATATATATATTTCAATACACAATTGTGGGTGTAATTTTGGAGAGTAAATTTAATTTGTGATTTTAGAACTCTAGTTTCTAGACTAAGATGCATGAATTCTGATGAGTTCAAATGTAGTAATGGGTATCAGTGAATTATTTTCACTATTGTACAAAATGTAATAGAATATGTACAAAATGTAATATCAATCTCAGTGAGGTTGTCCAGATTAACTGAAGTATTGCATCCTTTGATTTTTAACATAATTTTGTAATATGGTAAATCAGAAGCTCAGAATGACAGCTATAATCATTGACTAAATAAATAATATTTAATAATTACAAGTTGGAACAGAAAATCTTTCAAAGAAAGGTGCACATGGGAGGGCTGTATAAGAGGTTTTTATCAGGGGAAAGGAAATTGTTTTTATGAATAAATTTTGTTACAATTTATATTCCTATGATTGCTTTTTCTTGTTTGTCTTGAAAGTTTGGTATTGGGAAATGTCTCAATAATTGAGGGTTCTGCTGAGTTGGTTTCCAGGGAATCATTTGAGATTCTATGCTTAAATTGCCCAGGACGACAGACCAAGTTCACCACTTAAGTTTCTTGAAAATATACACACTTTTCCTGTAACTTCATTATCAGTTGATATGTTTTCTGTGAATTGTTTTGATTTTCTGGCAAGCTTTAATGCATGAATTTCATCCTTCAGCAGCTGAAGTTACAAAGATGAGTCAGTGGTGTTTCCTCCCAAGAAACTTCTGCCTTGCTTTTGAATAAGACCAAGGGATAGACATTCTGGTATTTCTTAGAAACTCACTTAAATTCGTATTCTAGTTTTGTTCTAGGCTGATATGGAAAAACTCATGAATACAGCTTTATGTAAATCTGAATCAGCAAATGATTTGAATAGTGATCATTTTGATCACATACATTTACACAGAATATGCAGATGAGTTTGAAACAAGAAAGTTTGAAAATATAGACCTAAAAAAAGTAGTGATTTTTATGCCAAAGACCCATGACCAAAGATGAAGCGATCTCTGCGACAGAAAGCGTTTCCGTCCCTGAATACCCCACGTCTGCGGCTGTCTCGCAGGCCTGTAACAAATGGCGCGTCCTACCACCCTGTACGTGACAGCCCTGCTCCTCTCTCCTTGGGCTTCTAGTCTCCTGAAGACTTCTTGCCCTTTTTCTAGGATACTTTTCATTTGCTTTAATTTTGTTTGTGAAAACTTTGAGTAATTGAAACTTGGCAATCATTTATAATCTTGATAAATAAAATTCTACTTTATATGAACATGGTTAACACATAGAAAGGAAGGACTCCTTTCCTTTAGCAAATATTTTTTCCCATCTCTCTTCCAGGTTACAACTGTTGCTGCCATACATTAGTACAAAATAATTCTGCCCCTTGACTTGGTTGATTAGTCTGGGAGTTGGAATCTGGCCCAATCGGAGCATTCTCTGTGTGTGGCTGATAATTCTAGTGGCCTTGTTCTCTGTTATAGGGACCAGAAAAGCAGGAAGAGTAAGTCTAGAGAGAGGGTGAGTGAGAAGTAAAGCAAATAAAAAGCAAGCCACATAAATTAGAGAGAGACAACTGAGAGTGCTCTGCACCACTTGGAGTGCTTCTTAATGTCTGGTACATTTCTGTTCTTTGGAGTTTTGGGGACAGCCCAGGAATTTTATAATAAACCACCATTTTTACTTGTTTGAGAGGAGTTCTGCAGTACTGTGTTTCAACCTAGGCATAAGCGCACCTCTCCAAGGCCTCCTGCTTTAGAAGGCTTTCCTCCAGGTATATTCCCCTCAGTGGGCAAGTCTGAGGAGTCAGTGGGATATGCCCATAAAGCCATGCTTTGTCTTCTAGACCGTGTACTGGGTACATGGGATCCTGGGATTCCTGCCCCCAAAGTCCCTAACATACTTCCAGGATCCCTGTTGACTTCTTTTCCATTTTCTTGTGGGCAGATCACACAGTCAGTGTGCCCTCCCCTAGTCCAGTGTACCCAAGGATGGCTACCGGATGGCTGTTTAGGTGGGATGTGAACTGAGGCTAGACTTGCAGGTTGGGGCATTCACTTGGGTATGAAACAAGCTCCTTAAGGTGCAGAATAGGGCTTGGGGCAAGAAAAAAATGGGACATGCCACTAGCCTGGGGCTAGTGGGGAGCTTGGGGCTAGTATATTCATTTACTCACTCCTAAAAGTCTGAGAATTTTAAATTTGGGAACCTGGCCTTTTTGTCAAAGTATGTTTGTCAATGTAGAAGCATAGAACATACTCTGTTTAACAGTTAGTTAGCTTTATTAGAAGTTTTCAATATTTAGACATATACTATATGGACTTTCACTTGTACTTTCGTCCCAGACTCTGCAAATGTTAGAGGTGGGCCTTACCAAACAAGCCCACATAATGAATATCTAGTCTTACAGTAGTTAAATGTAGGGTTGATGATTTATAGCACAAAAGAATTTCTAATAAGATTCTTTTAATCAGGCTAGTAATTCTTTCAGGCTAGTGAAAAGATCACTGATTTAGAACTTGCATTAGTTATCTATTGCTGCCTACCAAATTATCCTAAGTTGGCTGATAAAATAACAAACTTCTATTCTACCACAGTTTCTGTGAGTCAGGAATCTAGGAGCAGCTTAACTGGGTGGTTCTAGTTCAGACTCTTATTAGACTGCCATCAGGATGGTGGCCAGGCTGCAGTTATTGCTGGGCTCAAGTGGGGTTGAAAGAATCACTCGCAAGCTTCCTCCCATGTTGTTGGTAGGCCTTAGTTCCCTCCCGTGGGCCTCTCCAGAGGTTGCCTGGGTGTCCTCGGGAGATGGCTCCTCCCAGGGTGATTGGTGAAAGACAGAGAGAGACAGAGAGAGAGAGAGTGAGCCAGAGGGAGGGCTCAAGGTGTAAGCTGCAGTTTTTTATAACCTAATCTCAGGAGAGATATACCATCATTTCTGCTGTATTTATTGGTAATACAGACCAACTCTGGTACAGCGTGGGAGAGAACTATGTAAAGGTATGAATGCCAGAGATGGGGATCACGGGGGCCCACCCTGGAGGCAGGTACCCTAGAACCCCTTACTCAGTATCTCCAGCCATTAGCCTTCCTTTGCTTCTTTTTTTATTTTTTTTATTTTTTATTTTATTTTTTTATTTTTTATTTTTTTAATAATTTATTTTATTTTAGTATCATTAACCTACAATTACATGGCAATACCGTGATGATTGAAC